>CM059456.1:1513368-2113368 GCA_030408155.1 Lophura swinhoii | reverse complement strand
GGAGAAGATGTGATCTATTTGGGAGAAATGTGGCATGTCCGTATGAAACTGTCCTCTTTTGGGAATAAAAGAGGTATTTGTGGGTGAAAAGGTCCAATTTCAAGGGGGAAGCTGGTACTTTTGGAGAAGATGTGATCTATTTGGGAGAAATGTGGCATTTCTGGCAGAATCTTTTGGGGGTAAAAGAGGTATTTGTGCGAGAAAAGGTCCTATTTGAAGGGGGAAACCTGGTATTTCTTGGAGAAGATGTGATATATTTGGGAGAAATGTGGCATTTCTGGAAGAAACTGTCCTATTTTGGGGATAAAACAAGTATTTGTGGGAGAAAAGGTCCTATTTGAAGGGTGAACCCTGGTATTTCTTGGAGAAGATGTGATCTATTTGGGAGAAATGTGGCATTTCTGGAAAAAACTGTCTTATTTTGGGGATAAAACAGGTATTAGTGGGAGAAAAGATCCTATTTGAAGGGGGAACCCTGGTATTTCTTGGAGAAGATGTGATCTATTTGGGAGAAATGTGGCATGTCTGGAAGAAACTGTCCTCTTTTGGGGATAAAAGAGGTATTTGTGGGTGAAAAGGTCCTATTTGAAGGGGGTAACCTGCTATTTCTTAGAGAAGATGTGATATATTTGGGAGAAATGTGGCATTTCTGGAAGAAACTCTCCACTTTTGGGGATAAAAGAGGTATTTGTGGGTGAAAAGTTCCTATTTCCAGGGGGAACCCTGGTATTTCTTGGAGAAGATGTGATCTATTTGGGAGAAATGTGGCATTTCTGGAAGAAACTGACCTCCTTTGGGGATAAAACAGGTACTTGTGGGAGAAAAGGTGCTATTTCCAGGGAATTCCTGGTATTTCTTGGAGAAGATGTGATCTATTTGGGAGAAATGTGGCCTTTCTGGAAGAAACTGTCCTATTTTGGGGATAAAACAGGTATTCGTGGATGAAAAGGTCCTATTTGAAGGGGGAACCCTGGTATGTCTTGGAGAAGATGTGATATATTTGGGAGAAATGTGGCCTTTCTGGAAGAATCTGTCCTCCTTTGGGGATAAAACAGGTACTTGTGGGTGAAAAGGTCCTATTTCAGGAGGAATCCTTGTATTTCTTGGAGAAGATGTGATCTATTTGGGTGAAATGTGGCATGTCCGTATGAAACTGTCCTCTTTTGGGAATAAAAGAGGTATTTGTGGGTGAAAAGGTCCAATTTCAAGGGGGAAGCTGGTACTTCTTGGAGAAGATGTGATCTATTTGGGAGAAATGTGGCATTTCTGGCAGAATCTTTTGGGGGTAAAAGAGGTATTTGTGCGAGAAAAGGTCCTATTTGAAGGGGGAAACCTGGTATTTCTTGGAGAAGATGTGATATATTTGGGAGAAATGTGGCATGTCTGGAAGAAACTGTCCTATTTTGGGGATAAAACAGGTATTTGTGGATGAAAAGGTCCTATTTGAAAAGGGAAAACCTGGTATTTCTTGGAGAAGATGTGATATATTTGGGAGAAATCTGGCATGTCAGGAAGAAACTGTCCAATTTGGGGGGAGAAGGCTGGTAGTTGTGGGTGAGAAGGTCCTATTTCAGGAGGAATCCTGGTATTTCTTGGAGAAGATGTGATATATTTGGGAGAAATGTGGCATGTCTGGAAGAAACTGTCCTATTTGAGGGATAAAAGAGGTATCTGTGGGTGAAAAGGTCGTATTTGAAGGGGGAAACCTGGTATTTCTTGGAGAAGATGTGATATGTTTGGGAGAAATCAGGCATTTCTGGAAGAAACTGTCGTCTTTTGGGGATAAAAGAGGTATTTGTGGGTGAAAAGGTCCTATTTGAAGGGGAAAAGCTGGTATTTCTTGGAGAAGATGTGATATATTTGGGAGAAATGTGGCCTTTCTGGAAGAAACTGTCCTCTTTAGGGGATAAAAGAGGTATCTGTGGGAGAAAAGTTTCTATTTGAAGGGGGAAACCTGGTATTTCTTGGAGAAGATGTGATATATTTGGGAGAAATCTGGCATTTCTGGAAGAAAATGTCCAATTTGAGGGATAAAACAGGTATTTGTGGGTGAAAAGGTCCTATTTGAAGGGGGAAACCTGGTATTTCTTGGAGAAGATGTGATATATTAGGGAGAAATGTGGCATTTCAGGAAGAAACTGTCCTGTTTTGGGGATAAAAGAGGTATTTGTGGGTGAAAAGGTCCTATTTCTTGGGGGAAACCTGGTATTTCTTGGAGAAGATGTGATCTATTTGGGAGAAATGTGGCATTTCTGGAAGAAACTGTCCTATTTTGGGGATCAAACAGGTATTTGTGGGTGAAAAGGTCCTATTTGAAGGGGGAAACCTGCTATTTCTTAGAGAAGATGTGATATATTAGGGAGAAATGTGGCATTTCTGGAAGAAACTGTCCTATTTTGGGGATAAAAGAGGTTTTTGCGGGTGAAAAGGTCCTATTTGAAGGGGGAACCCTGGTATTTCTTGCAGAAGATGTGATCTATTTGGGAGAAATGTGGCATGTCTGGAAGAAACTGTCCTCTTTTGGGGATCAAACAGGTATTTGTGGGTGAAAAGGTCCTATTTGAAGGGCGAAGGCTGGTAGTTCTTGCAGGAGATGTGATATATTTGGGAGAAATCTGGCATTTCTGGAAGAAAATGTCCTATTTTGGGGATAAAAGAGGTATTTGTGGGTGAAAAGGTCCTATTTGAAGGGGGAAACCTGGTATTTCTTGGAGAAGATGTGATCTATTTGGGAGCAATGTGGCATTTCTGGAAGAAACTGTCCTCCTTTGGGGATCAAACAGGCACTTGTGGGAGAAAAGGTCCTATTTCAGGAGGAATCCTTGTATTTCTTGGAGAAGATGTGATCTATTTGGGAGAAATGTGGCCTTTCTGGAAGAATCTGTCCTCCTTTGGGGATAAAACAGGTACTTGTGGGTGAAAAGGTCCTATTTCAGGAGGAATCCTTGTATTTCTTGGAGAAGATGTGATCTATTTGGGAGAAATGTGGCATGTCCGTATGAAACTGTCCTCTTTTGGGAATAAAAGAGGTATTTGTGGGTGAAAAGGTCCAATTTCAAGGGGGAAGCTGGTACTTTTGGAGAAGATGTGATCTATTTGGGAGAAATGTGGCATTTCTGGCAGAATCTTTTGGGGGTAAAAGAGGTATTTGTGCGAGAAAAGGTCCTATTTGAAGGGGGAAACCTGGTATTTCTTGGAGAAGATGTGATATATTTGGGAGAAATGTGGCATTTCTGGAAGAAACTGTCCTCTTTTGGGGATAAAACAAGTATTTGTGGGAGAAAAGGTCCTATTTGAAGGGTGAACCCTGGTATTTCTTGGAGAAGATGTGATCTATTTGGGAGAAATGTGGCATTTCTGGAAAAAACTGTCTTATTTTGGGGATAAAACAGGTATTAGTGGGAGAAAAGATCCTATTTGAAGGGGGAACCCTGGTATTTCTTGGAGAAGATGTGATCTATTTGGGAGAAATGTGGCATGTCTGGAAGAAACTGTCCTCTTTTGGGGATAAAAGAGGTATTTGTGGGTGAAAAGGTCCTATTTGAAGGGGGAAAGCTGGTATTTCTTGGAGAAGATGTGATCTATTTGGGGGAAATGTGGCATTACTGGAAGAAACTGTCCTCTTTTGGGGATAAAAGAGCTATTTGTGGATGAAAAGGTCCTATTTCAAGGGGGAAAACCTGGTATTTCTTGGAGAAGATGTGATATATTTGGGAGAAATCTGGCATGTCAGGAAGAAACTGTCCAATTTGGGGGGAGAAGGCTGGTAGTTTTGGGTGAGAAGGTCCTATTTCAAGGAGGAATCCTGGTATTTCTTGGAGAAGATGTGATCTATTTGGGAGAAATGTGGAATTTCTGGAAGAAACTGTCCTATTTTGGGGATAACACAGGGATCTGTGAGAGAAAAGGTCCTATTTGAAGGGGGAAACCTGTTATTTCTTGGAGAAGATGTGATATATTTGGGAGCAATGTGGCCGTTCTGGAAGAAACTGTCCTCTTTTGGGGATAAAAGTGGTATTTGTGGGTGAAAAGATCCTTTTTGAAGGGGGAAACGTGGTATTTCTTGGAGAAGATGTGATCTATTTGGGAGAAATGTGGCATGTCAGGAAGAAAATCCTCTTTTGGGGATAAAAGATGTATTTGTGGGTGAAAAGGTCACATCTTCTCCAAGAAATACCAGGGTTCCCCCTTCAAATAGGACCTTTTCACCCACAAATACCTCTTTTATCCCCAAAAGAGGACAGTTTCTTCTAGAAATGCCACATTTCTCCCAAATATATCACATCTTCTCCAAGAAATACCAGCTTTCCCCCTTCAAATAGGACCTTTTCACCCACAAATGCCTCTTTTATCCCCAAAAGAGGACAGTTTCTTCCAGACATGCCACATTTCTCCCAAATAGATCACATCTTCTCCAAGAAATACCAGGTTTCCCCCTTCAAATAGGAACTTTTCTCCCTCAGATACCTGTTTGATCCCCAAAATAGGACAGTTTCTTCCAGAAATGCCACATTTCTCCCAAATAGATCACATCTTCTCCAAGAAATACCAGGATTCCTCCTGAAATAGGACCTTTTCACCCACAAGTGCCTGTTTGATCCCCAAAGGGGGACAGTTTCTACCAGAAATGCCACATTTCTCCCAAATAGATCACATCTTCTCCAAGAAATACCAGGTTTCCACATTGAAATAGGACCTTTTCATCCACTAATACCTGTTTTATCCCCAAAGGAGGACAGTTTCTTCCAGAAATGCCACATTTCTCCAAAATATATCACATCTTCTCCTAGAAATACCAGGTTTCCCCCTTCAAATAGGACCTTTTCACCCACAAATACCTCTTTTATCCCCAAAAGAGGACAGTTTCTTCCAGAAATGCCACATTTCTCCCAAATATATCACATCTTCTCCAAGAAATACCAGGTTTCCCCCTTCAAATAGGACCTTTTCACCCACAAATACCTCTTTTACCCCCAAAATAGGACAGTTTCTGCAAGAAATGCCACATTTCTCCCAAATAGATCACATCTTCTCCAAGAAATACCAGCTTTCCCCCTTCAAATAGGACCTTTTCACCCACAAATACCTCTTTTATCCCCAAAAGAGGACAGTTTCTTCCAGAAAGGCCACATTTCTCCCAAATATATCACATCTTCTCCAAGAAATACCAGGTTTCCCCTGGAAATAGGACCTTTTCTCCCACAAGTGCCTGTTTTATCCCCAAAGGAGGACAGTTTCTACAGGAAATGCCACATTTCTCCCAAATAGATCACATCTTCTCCAAGAAATACCGGGTTTCCCCCTTCAAATAGGACCTTTTCATCCACAAATACCTGTTTTATCCCCAAAATAGGACAGTTTCTTCCAGAAATGCCAGATTTCTCCCAAATATATCACATCTTCTCCAAGTAATACCAGGTTTCCCCCTTCAAATAGGACCTTTTCTCCCACAACTACCAGCCTTCTCCCCCCAAATTGGACATTTTCTTCCTGAAAGGCCAGATTTCTCCCAAATAGATCACATCTTCTCCAAGTAATACCAGCTTTCCCCCTTCAAATAGGACCTTTTCATCCACAAATACCTCTTTTATCCCCAAAATAGGACAGTTTCTTCCAGACATGCCACATTTCTCCCAAATAGATCACATCTTCTCCAAGAAATACCAGGTTTCCCCCTTCAAATAGGACCTTTTCACACACAAATACCTCTTTTATCCCCAAAATAGGACATTTTCTTCCAGACATGACACATTTCTCCCAAATATAGCACATCTTCTCCAAGAAATACCAGCTTTCCCCCTTCAAATAGGACCTTTTCACCCACAAATACCTCTTTTATCCCCAAAATAGGACAGTTTCTTCCAGTAATGCCACATTTCCCCCAAATATATCACATCTTCTCCAAGAAATACCAGGTTTCCCCCTTCAAATAGGACCTTTTCACCCACAAATACCTCTTTTATCCCCAAAATAGGACAGTTTCTTCCAGAAATGCCACATTTCTCCCAAATAGATCACATCTTCTCCAAGAGATACCAGGGGTCCCACTGGAAATTGGAACTATTCTCACACAAATACCTGTTTTATCCCCAAAATAGCACAGTTTCTTCCAGAAATGCCACATTTCTCCCAAATAGATCACATCTTCTCCAAGAAATACCAGGTTTCCCCCTTCAAATAGGACCTTTTCACCCACAAGTGCCTGTTTGATCCACAAAGGAGGACAGTTTCTTCCAGAAATGCCAGATTTCTCCCAAATAGATCACATCTTCTCCAAGAAATACCAGGTTTCCCCCAAGAAATAGGACCTTTTCACCCACAAATACCTCTTTTATCCCCAAAATAGGACAGTTTCTTCCAGAAAGGCCACATTTCTCCCAAATATATCACATCTTCTCCAAGAAATAGCAGGTTTCCCCCTTCAAATAGGACCTTTTCACCCACAAATACCTGTTTTATCCCTCAAATTGGACATTTTCTTCCAGAAATGCCACATTTCTCCCAAATAGATCACATCTCCTGCAAGAACTACCAGCCTTCGCCCTTCAAATAGGACCTTTTCACCCACAAATACCTGTTTGATCCCCAAAAGAGGACAGTTTCTTCCAGAAATGCCACATTTCTCCCAAATAGATCACATTTTCTCCAAGAAATACCAGGTTTCCCCCTCGAAATAGGACCTTTTCACCAACAAATACCTCTTTTATCCCCAAAAGAGGGCAGTTTCTTCCAGAAATGCCACATTTCTCCCAAATATATCACATCTTCTACAAGACATACCAGGGTTCCCCCTTCAAATAGGACCTTTTCACCCACAAATACCTCTTTTATCCCCAAAAGAGGACAGTTTCTGCCAGAAATGCCACATTTCTCCCAAATAGATCACATCTTCTCCAAGAAATACCAGGTTTCCCCTGGAAATAGGAACTTTTCACCCACAAGTGCCTGTTTTATCCCCAAAGGAGGACAGTTTCTTCCAGAAATGCCACATTTCTCCCAAATAGATCACATCTTCTCCAAGAAATACCAGGTTTCCCCCTTCAAATAGGACCTTTTCACCCACAAATACCTCTTTTACCCCCAGAAGAGGACAGTTTCTTCCAGAAATGCCACATTTCTCCCAAATAGATCACATCTTCTCCAAGAAATACCAGCTTTCCCCCTTCAAATAGGACCTTTTCACCCATAAATACCTCTTTTATCCCCAAAGGAGGACAGATTCTGCCAGAAATGCCACATTTCTCCCAAATAGATCACATCTTCTCCAAGAAGTACCAGGTTTCCCCCTTGAAATAGGACCTTTTCACCCACAAATACCTGTTTTATCCCCAAAAGAGGACAGTTTCTTCCAGACATGCCACATATCTCCCAAATAGATCACATCTTCTCCAAGAAATACCAGGTTTCCCCCTTCAAATAGGACCTTTTCACCCACAAGTACCTGTTTTATCCCCAAAGGAGGACAGATTCTTCCAGAAAGGCCACATTGCTCCCAAATATATCACATCTTCTCCAAGACATACCAGGGTTCCCCCTTCAAATGCGACCTTTTCACCCACGAATACCTGTTTTATCCCCAGAAGAGGACAGTTTCTGCCAGAAATGCCTCATTTCTCCCAGATATATCACATCTTCTCCAAGAAATACCAGGTATCCCCTGGAAATAGGACCTTTTCTCCCACAAGTACCTGTTTTATCCCCAAAGGAGGTCAGTTTCTGCCAGAAAGGCCAGATTTCTCCCTAATATATCACATCTTCTCCAAGAACTACCAGCTTTCCCCCTTCAAATAGGACCTTTTCACCCACAAATACCTCTTTTACCCCCAAAATAGAACAGTTTCTTCCTGACATGCCAGATTTCTCTGAAACATATCACATCTTCTCCTAGAAATACCAGGGTTCCCCCTTCAAATAGGACCTTTTCACCCACAAATACATCTTTTATCCCCAAAACAGGACAGTTTCTTCCAGAAAGGAAACATTTATCCCAAATATATCACATCTTCTCCAAGAGATACCAGGGTTCCCCCTGGAAATAGGAACATTTCACCCACAAATACTTCTTTTAGCCCCAAAATAGGACAGTTTCTTCCAGAAATGCCACATTTCTCCCAAATAGATCACATCTTCTGCAAGAAATACCAGGTTTCCACATTGAAATAGGACCTTTTCACCCACAAATACCTCTTTTATCCCCAAAAGAGGACAGTTTCTTCCTGACATGCCACATTTCTCCCAAATAGATCACATCTTCTCCACGAAATACCAGGTTTCCCCCTTCAAATAGGACCTTTTCACCCACAAATACCTCTTTTATCTCCAAAAGATTACAGTTTCTGCCAGAAAGGCCACATTTCTCCCAAATAGATCACATCTTCTCCAAGAAATACCAGGGTTCCCCCTGGAAATAGGAACTTTTCACTCACAAATACCTCTTTTAGCCCCAAAAGAGGACAGTTTCTTCCAGACATGCCACATTTCTCCCAAATAGATCACATCTTCTCCAAGAAATACCAGGTTTCCCCCTTCAAATAGGCCCTTTTCACCCACAAATACCTCTTTTATCCCCAAAAGAGGACAGTTTCTTCCAGAAATGCCACATTTCTCCCAAATAGATCACATCTTCTCCAAGAAATACCAGGGTTCCCCCTTCAAATAGGACCTTTTCTCCCACAAGTGCCTGTTTGATCCCCAAAAGAGGACAGTTTCTTCCAGAAATGCCACATTTCTCCCAAATAGATCACATCTTCTCCAAGAAATACCAGGTTTCCCCCTTCAAATAGGACCTTTTCACCCACAAATACCTGTTTTATCCCTCAAATTGGACATTTTCTACCAGAAATGCCACATTTCTCCCAAATATATCACATCTCCGGCAAGAACTACCAGCCTTCGCCCTTCAAATAGGACCTTTTCACCCACAAATACCTCTTTTATCCCCAAAAGAGGACAGTTTCTTCCAGACATGCCACATTTCTCCCAAATAGATCACATCTTCTCCAAGAAATACCAGGTTTTCCCCTGGAAATAGTACCTTTTCACCCACTAATACCTCTTTTATCCCCAAAATAGGACAGTTTCTTACAGAAATGCCACATTGCTCCCAAATAGATCACATCTTCTCCAAGACATAGCAGGGTTCTCCCTTCAAATAGGACCTTTTCACCCACAAATACCTCTTTTATCCCCAAAATAGGTAAGTTTCTTCCAGAAATGCCACATTTCTCCCAAATAGATCACATCTTCTCCAAGAAATAACAGGTTTCCCCTGGAAATAGGAACTTTTCACCCACAAGTGCCTGTTTGCTCCCCAAAGGAGGACAGTTTCTTCCAGAAATGCCACATTTCTCCCAAATAGATCACATCTTCTCCAAGAAATACCAGGTTTCCCCCTAGAAATAGCACCTTTTCATCCACAATTACCTCTTTTATCCCCAAAGTAGGACAGTTTCTTCCTGACATGCCACATTTCTCCCAAATATAGAACATCTTCTCTAAGAAGTACCAGGTTTCCCCCTTCAAATAGGACCTTTTCACCCACAAATACCTGTTTTATCCCCAAAAGAGGACAGTTTCTTCCAGAAATGCCACATTTCTCCCAAGTATATCACATCTTCTACAAGAAATACCAGCTTTCCCCCTTCAAATAGGACCTTTTCACCCACAAATACCTCTATTATCCCCAAAATTGGACAGTTACTGCCAGAAATGCCACATTTCTCCCAAACATATCACATCTTCTGCAAGAAATACCAGGTTTCCACATTGAAATAGGACCTTTTCACCCACAAATACCTCTTTTATCCCCAAAAGAGGACAGTTTCTTCCTGACATGCCACATTTCTCCCAAATAGATCACATCTTCTCCACGAAATACCAGGTTTCCCCCTTCAAATAGGACCTTTTCACCCACAAATACCTCTTTTATCCCAAAATAGGACAGTTTCTTCCAGAAATTCCACATTTCTCCCAAATAGATCACATCTTCTCCAAGAAATACCAGGGTTCCCCCTGGAAGTAGGAACTTTTCACCCACAAATACCTGGTTTATCCCCAAAAGTGGACAGTTTCTTCCAGAAATGCCACATTTCTCCCAAATAGATCACATCTCCTCCAAGAAATACCAGGTTTCCCCCTTCAAATAGGACCTTTTCACCCACATATACCTCTTTTATCCCCAAAAGAGGACAGTTTCTTCCAGACATGACACATTTCTCCCAAATATAGCACATCTTCTCCAAGAAATACCAGGGTTCCCCCTTCAAATAGGACCTTTTCTCCCACAAGTGCCTGTTTGATCCCCAAAAGAGGACAGTTTCTGCCAGAAATGCCACATTTCTCCCAAATAGATCACATCTTCTCCAAGAAATACCAGGTTTCCACATTGAAATAGGAACTTTTCACCCACAAATACCTCTTTTATACCCAAAAGAGGACAGTTTCTTCCAGAAATGCCTCATTGCTCCCAAATATATCACATCTTCTCCAAGAAATACCAGGTTTCCCCCTTCAAATAGGAACTTTTCACACACAAATACCTGTTTTATCCCTCAAATTGGACATTTTCTTCCAGAAATGCCAGATTTCTCCCAAATATATCACATCTCCTGCAAGAACTACCTGCCTTCGCCCTTCAAATAGGACCTTTTCACCCACAAATACCTGTTTGATCCCCAAAAGAGGACAGTTTCTTCCAGACATGCCACATTTCTCCCAAGTATATCACATCTTCTCCAAGAAATACCAGCTTTCCCCCTTCAAATAGGACCTTTTCACCCACAAATACCTCTTTTATCCCCAAAATTGGACAGTTACTGCCAGAAATGCCACATTTCTCCCAAATAGATCACATCTTCTCCAAGAAATACCAGCTTTCCCCCTTCAAATAGGACCTTTTCACCCACAAATACCTCTTTTATCCCCAAAAGAGGACAGTTTCTTCCAGACATGCCAGATTTCTCCCAAATAGATCACATCTTCTCCAAGAAATACCAGCTTTCCCCCTTCAAATAGGAACTTTACTCCCACAGATACCTGTTTGATCCCCAAAATAGGACAGTTTCTTCCAGAAATGCCACATTTCTCCCAAATAGATCACATCTTCTCCAAGAAATACCAGGTTTCCCGCTGGAAATTGGAACTTATCTCCCTCGAATACCTGTTTTATCCCCAAAATAGCACAGTTTCTTCCAGAAACGCCACATTTCTCCCAAATATATCACATCTTCTCCAAGAAATACCAGCTTTCCCCCTTCAAATAGGACCTTTTCACCCACAAATACCTGTTCTATCCCCAAAAGAGGACAGTTTCTTCCAGAAATGCCACATTTCTCCCATATATATCACATCTTCTCCAAGAAATACCAGCTTTCCCCCTTCAAATAGGACCTTTTCACCCACAAATACCTCTTTTACACCCAAAAGAGGACAGATTCTGCCAGAAATGCCACATTTCTCCCAAATAGATCACATCTTCTCCAAGAAGTACCAGGTTTCCCCCTTGAAATTGGACCTTTTCACCCACAAATACCTCTTTTATCCCCAAAAGAGGACAGTTTCTTCCAGAAATGCCACATATCTCCCAAATAGATCACATCTTCTCCAAGAAATACCAGGTTTCCCCTGGAAATAGGACCTTTTCACCCACAAGTACCTGTTTTATCCCCAAAGGAGGACAGTTTCTTCCAGAAAGGCCACATTTCTCCCAAATATATCACATCTTCTCCAAGACATACCAGGGTTCCCCCTTCAAATAGGACCTTTTCAACCACAAATACCTGTTTTATCCCCAAAAGAGGACAGTTTCTGCCAGAAATGCCACATTTCTCCCAGATATATCACATCTTCTCCAAGAAATACCAGGTATCCCCTGGAAATAGGACCTTTTCTCCCACAAGTACCTGTTTTATCCCCAAAGGAGGTCAATTTCTGCCAGAAATGCCACATATCTCCCAAATATATCACATCTTCTCCAAGAAATACCAGCTTTCCCCCTTCAAATAGGACCTTTTCACCAACAAATACCTCTTTTATCCCCAAAAGAGGGCAGTTTCTTCCAGAAAGGCAACATTTCTCCCAAATAGATCACATCTTCTCCAAGAAATACCAGGATTCCTCCTTGAAATAGGACCTTCTCACCCACAACTACCAGCCTTCTCCCCCAAAATTGGACAGTTTCTTCCAGAAATGCCAGATTTCTCCCAAATATATCACATCTTCTCCAAGAAATACCAGGTTTTCCCCTGGAAATAGGACCTTTTCATCCACAAATACCTGTTTTATCCCCAAAATAGGACAGTTTCTTCTAGACATGCCAGATTTCTCCCAAATATATCACATCTTCTCCAAGAAATACCAGGTTTCCCCCTTCAAATACGACATTTTCTCCCACAACTACCAGCCTTCTCCCCCCAAATTGGACATTTTCTATCTGAAAGGCCAGATTTCTCCCAAATATATCACATCTTCTCCAAGAAATACCAGCTTTCCCCCTTCAAATAGGACCTTCTCACACACAAATACCTCTTTTATCCCCCAAAGAGGACAGTTTCTTCCAGTAATGCCACATTTCCCCCAGATAGATCACATCTTCTCCTAGAAATACCAGGTTTCCCCCTGGAAATAGGAACTTTTCACCCACAAATACCTCTTTTATCCCCAAAAGAGGACAGTTTCTTCCAGACATGCCACATTTCTCCCAAATATATCACATCTTCTCCAAGAAATACCAGGGTTCCCCCTTCAAATAGGACCTTTTCTCCCACAAATACTTGTTTTATCCCCAAAAGAGGACAGTTTCTTCCAGAAATGCCACATTTCTCCCAAATATATCACATCTTCTCCAAGAAATACCAGGTTTCCCCCTTCAAATAGGACCTTTTCTCGCACAAATACCTCTTTTACCCCCAAAAGTAGACAGATTCTGCCAGAAGTGCCACATTTCTCCCAAATAGATCACATCTTCTCCAAGAAGTACCAGCTTCCCCCTTCAAATAGGACCTTTTCACCCACAAATACCTCTTTTATCCCCAAAAGAGGACAGTTTCTTACAGACATGCCACATTTCTCCCAAATAGATCACATCTTCTCCAAGAAATACAAGGATTCCTCCTGAAATAGGACCTTTTCACCACAAGTACCTGTTTTATCCCCAAAGGAGGACAGTTTCTTCCAGAAAGGCCACATTTCTCCCAAATATATCACATCTTCTCCAAGACATACCAGGGTTCCCCCTTCAAATAAGACCTTTTCATCCACGAATACCTGTTTTATCCCTCACATTGGACATTTTCTTCCAGAAATGCCAGATTTCTCCCAAATATATCACATCTTCTCCACGAAATACCAGGTTTCCCCCTTCAAATAGGACCTTTTCACCCACAAATACCTCTTTTATCCCCAAAATAGGACAGTTTCTGCCAGAAAGGCCACATTTCTCCCAAATATATCACATCTTCTCCAAGAAATACCAGCTTTCCCCCTTCAAATAGGACCTATTCACCCAAAAATGCCTCTTTTATCCCCAAAATAGGACAGTTTCTTCCAGTGATGCCACATTGCTCCCAAATATATCACATCTTCTTTAAGAAATAACAGGTTTCCCCCTTCAAATAGGACCTTTTCTCTCACAGATCCCTGTTTTATCCGCAAAATAGGACAGTTTCTTCCAGACATGCCACATTTCTCCCAAATATATCACATCTTCTCCAAGAAATACCAGGTTTCCCCCTTCAAATAGGACCTTTTCTCCCATAACTACCAGCCTTCTCCCCCAAAATTGGACATTTTCTTCCTGAAAGGCCAGATTTACCCCAAATATATCACATCTTCTCCAAGAAATACCAGGTTTTCCCCTTCAAATAGGACCTTTTCATCCACAAATACCTCTTTTATCCCCAAAATAGGACAGTTTCTTCCAGTAATGCCACATTTCCCCCAAATAGATCACATCTTCTCCAAGAAATACCAGGTTTCCCCCTTCAAATAGGACCTTTTCACCCACAAATACATCTTTTATCCCCAAAATAGGACAGTTTCTTCCAGAAATGCCACATTTCTCTTAAATAGATCACATCTTCTCCAAGAAGTACCAGCTTCCCCCATGAAATTGGACCTTTTCACCCACAAATACCTCTTTTATCCCCAAAAGAGGGCAGTTTCTTCCAGAAATGCCACATTTCTCCCAAATATATCACATCTTCTCCAAGAAATTCCAGGGCTCCCCCTTCAAATAGGACCTTTTCACCCACAAATACCTCTTTTATCCCCAAAAGAGGACAGTTTCTTCCAGACATGCCACATTTCTCCCAAATAGATCACATCTTCTCCAAGAAATACCAGCTTTCCCCCTTCAAATAGGACCTTTTCACCCAGAAATACCTCTTTTATCCCCAAAATAGGTCAGTTTCTCCCAGTAATGCCACATTGCTCCCAAATATATCACATCTTCTCCAAGAAATACCACGTTTCCCCCTTCAAATAGGACCTTTTCACCCACAAATACCTCTTTTAGCCCCAAAACAGGACAGTTTCTGCCAGAAATGCCACATTTCTCCCAAATAGATCACATCTTCTCCAAGAAATACCAGGTTTCCCCCTTCAAATAGGACCTTTTCTCTCACAGATCCCTGTTTTATCCCCAAAATAGGACAGTTTCTTCCAGACATGCCGCATTTCTCCCAAATATATCACATCTTCTCCAAGAAATACCAGGTTTCCTCCTGAAATAGGACCTTTTCACCCACAACTACCAGCCTTCTCCCCCCAAATTGGACATTTTCTTCCAGAAAGGCCACATTTCTCCCAAATATATCACATCTTCTCCTAGAAATACCAGGTTTTCCCCTGGAAGTAGGACCTTTTCATCCACAAATACCTGTTTTATCCCCAAAATAGGACAGTTTCTTCCAGAAATGACACATTTCTCCCAAATAGATCACATCTTCTCCAAGAAATACCAGCTTTCCCCCTTCAAATAGGACCTTTTCACCCACAAATACCTGTTTTATCCCTCAAATTGGACATTTTCTTCCAGAAATGCCACATTTCTCCCAAATAGATCACATCTCCTGCAAGAACTACCAGCCTTCGCCCTTCAAATAGGACCTTTTCACCCACAAATACCTGTTTGATCCCCAAAAGAGGACAGTTTCTTCCAGAAAGGCCACATTTCTCCCAAATAGATCACATTTTCTCCAAGAAATACCAGGTTTCCCCCTCGAAATAGGACCTTTTCACCAACAAATACCTCTTTTATCCCCAAAAGAGGGCAGTTTCTTCCAGAAATGCCACATTTCTCCCAAATATATCACATCTTCTACAAGACATACCAGGGTTCCCCCTTCAAATAGGACCTTTTCACCCACAAATACCTCTTTTATCCCCAAAAGAGGACAGTTTCTGCCAGAAATGCCACATTTCTCCCAAATAGATCACATCTTCTCCAAGAAATACCAGGTTTCCCCTGGAAATAGGAACTTTTCACCCACAAGTGCCTGTTTTATCCCCAAAGGAGGACAGTTTCTTCCAGAAATGCCACATTTCTCCCAAATAGATCACATCTTCTCCAAGAAATACCAGGTTTCCCCCTTCAAATAGGACCTTTTCACCCACAAATACCTCTTTTACCCCCAGAAGAGGACAGTTTCTTCCAGAAATGCCACATTTCTCCCAAATAGATCACATCTTCTCCAAGAAATACCAGCTTTCCCCCTTCAAATAGGACCTTTTCACCCATAAATACCTCTTTTATCCCCAAAGGAGGACAGATTCTGCCAGAAATGCCACATTTCTCCCAAATAGATCACATCTTCTCCAAGAAGTACCAGGTTTCCCCCTTCAAATAGGACCTTTTCACCCACAAATACCTGTTTTATCCCCAAAAGAGGACAGTTTCTTCCAGACATGCCACATATCTCCCAAATAGATCACATCTTCTCCAAGAAATACCAGGTTTCCCCCTTGAAAGAGGACCTTTTCACCCACAAGTACCTGTTTTATCCCCAAAGGAGGACAGATTCTTCCAGAAAGGCCACATTGCTCCCAAATATATCACATCTTCTCCAAGACATACCAGGGTTCCCCCTTCAAATGCGACCTTTTCACCCACGAATACCTGTTTTATCCCCAGAAGAGGACAGTTTCTGCCAGAAATGCCTCATTTCTCCCAGATATATCACATCTTCTCCAAGAAATACCAGGTATCCCCTGGAAATAGGACCTTTTCTCCCACAAGTACCTGTTTTATCCCCAAAGGAGGTCAGTTTCTGCCAGAAAGGCCAGATTTCTCCCTAATATATCACATCTTCTCCAAGAACTACCAGCTTTCCCCCTTCAAATAGGACCTTTTCACCCACAAATACCTCTTTTACCCCCAAAATAGAACAGTTTCTTCCTGACATGCCAGATTTCTCTGAAACATATCACATCTTCTCCTAGAAATACCAGGGTTCCCCCTTCAAATAGGACCTTTTCACCCACAAATACATCTTTTATCCCCAAAACAGGACAGTTTCTTCCAGAAAGGAAACATTTATCCCAAATATATCACATCTTCTCCAAGAGATACCAGGGTTCCCCCTGGAAATAGGAACATTTCACCCACAAATACTTCTTTTAGCCCCAAAATAGGACAGTTTCTTCCAGAAATGCCACATTTCTCCCAAATAGATCACATCTTCTGCAAGAAATACCAGGTTTCCACATTGAAATAGGACCTTTTCACCCACAAATACCTCTTTTATCCCCAAAAGAGGACAGTTTCTTCCTGACATGCCACATTTCTCCCAAATAGATCACATCTTCTCCACGAAATACCAGGTTTCCCCCTTCAAATAGGACCTTTTCACCCACAAATACCTCTTTTATCTCCAAAAGATTACAGTTTCTGCCAGAAAGGCCACATTTCTCCCAAATAGATCACATCTTCTCCAAGAAATACCAGGGTTCCCCCTGGAAATAGGAACTTTTCACTCACAAATACCTCTTTTAGCCCCAAAAGAGGACAGTTTCTTCCAGACATGCCACATTTCTCCCAAATAGATCACATCTTCTCCAAGAAATACCAGGTTTCCCCCTTCAAATAGGCCCTTTTCACCCACAAATACCTCTTTTATCCCCAAAAGAGGACAGTTTCTTCCAGAAATGCCACATTTCTCCCAAATAGATCACATCTTCTCCAAGAAATACCAGGGTTCCCCCTTCAAATAGGACCTTTTCTCCCACAAGTGCCTGTTTGATCCCCAAAAGAGGACAGTTTCTTCCAGAAATGCCACATTTCTCCCAAATAGATCACATCTTCTCCACGAAATACCAGGTTTCCCCCTTCAAATAGGACCTTTTCACCCACAAATACCTGTTTTATCCCTCAAATTGGACATTTTCTACCAGAAATGCCACATTTCTCCCAAATATATCACATCTCCGGCAAGAACTACCAGCCTTCGCCCTTCAAATAGGACCTTTTCACCCACAAATACCTCTTTTATCCCCAAAAGAGGACAGTTTCTTCCAGACATGCCACATTTCTCCCAAATAGATCACATCTTCTCCAAGAAATACCAGGTTTTCCCCTGGAAATAGGACCTTTTCACCCACTAATACCTCTTTTATCCCCAAAATAGGACAGTTTCTTACAGAAATGCCACATTGCTCCCAAATAGATCACATCTTCTCCAAGACATAGCAGGGTTCTCCCTTCAAATAGGACCTTTTCACCCACAAATACCTCTTTTATCCCCAAAATAGGTAAGTTTCTTCCAGAAATGCCACATTTCTCCCAAATAGATCACATCTTCTCCAAGAAATAACAGGTTTCCCCTGGAAATAGGAACTTTTCACCCACAAGTGCCTGTTTGCTCCCCAAAGGAGGACAGTTTCTTCCAGAAATGCCACATTTCTCCCAAATAGATCACATCTTCTCCAAGAAATACCAGGTTTCCCCCTAGAAATAGCACCTTTTCATCCACAATTACCTCTTTTATCCCCAAAGTAGGACAGTTTCTTCCTGACATGCCACATTTCTCCCAAATATAGAACATCTTCTCTAAGAAGTACCAGGTTTCCCCCTTCAAATAGGACCTTTTCACCCACAAATACCTGTTTTATCCCCAAAAGAGGACAGTTTCTTCCAGAAATGCCACATTTCTCCCAAGTATATCACATCTTCTACAAGAAATACCAGCTTTCCCCCTTCAAATAGGACCTTTTCACCCACAAATACCTCTATTATCCCCAAAATTGGACAGTTACTGCCAGAAATGCCACATTTCTCCCAAACATATCACATCTTCTGCAAGAAATACCAGGTTTCCACATTGAAATAGGACCTTTTCACCCACAAATACCTCTTTTATCCCCAAAAGAGGACAGTTTCTTCCTGACATGCCACATTTCTCCCAAATAGATCACATCTTCTCCACGAAATACCAGGTTTCCCCCTTCAAATAGGACCTTTTCACCCACAAATACCTCTTTTATCCCAAAATAGGACAGTTTCTTCCAGAAATTCCACATTTCTCCCAAATAGATCACATCTTCTCCAAGAAATACCAGGGTTCCCCCTGGAAGTAGGAACTTTTCACCCACAAATACCTGGTTTATCCCCAAAAGTGGACAGTTTCTTCCAGAAATGCCACATTTCTCCCAAATAGATCACATCTCCTCCAAGAAATACCAGGTTTCCCCCTTCAAATAGGACCTTTTCACCCACATATACCTCTTTTATCCCCAAAAGAGGACAGTTTCTTCCAGACATGACACATTTCTCCCAAATATAGCACATCTTCTCCAAGAAATACCAGGGTTCCCCCTTCAAATAGGACCTTTTCTCCCACAAGTGCCTGTTTGATCCCCAAAAGAGGACAGTTTCTGCCAGAAATGCCACATTTCTCCCAAATAGATCACATCTTCTCCAAGAAATACCAGGTTTCCACATTGAAATAGGAACTTTTCACCCACAAATACCTCTTTTATACCCAAAAGAGGACAGTTTCTTCCAGAAATGCCTCATTGCTCCCAAATATATCACATCTTCTCCAAGAAATACCAGGTTTCCCCCTTCAAATAGGAACTTTTCACACACAAATACCTGTTTTATCCCTCAAATTGGACATTTTCTTCCAGAAATGCCAGATTTCTCCCAAATAGATCACATCTCCTGCAAGAACTACCTGCCTTCGCCCTTCAAATAGGACCTTTTCACCCACAAATACCTGTTTGATCCCCAAAAGAGGACAGTTTCTTCCAGACATGCCACATTTCTCCCAAGTATATCACATCTTCTCCAAGAAATACCAGCTTTCCCCCTTCAAATAGGACCTTTTCACCCACAAATACCTCTTTTATCCCCAAAATTGGACAGTTACTGCCAGAAATGCCACATTTCTCCCAAATAGATCACATCTTCTCCAAGAAATACCAGCTTTCCCCCTTCAAATAGGACCTTTTCACCCACAAATACCTCTTTTATCCCCAAAAGAGGACAGTTTCTTCCAGACATGCCAGATTTCTCCCAAATAGATCACATCTTCTCCAAGAAATACCAGCTTTCCCCCTTCAAATAGGAACTTTACTCCCACAGATACCTGTTTGATCCCCAAAATAGGACAGTTTCTTCCAGAAATGCCACATTTCTCCCAAATAGATCACATCTTCTCCAAGAAATACCAGGTTTCCCGCTGGAAATTGGAACTTATCTCCCTCGAATACCTGTTTTATCCCCAAAATAGCACAGTTTCTTCCAGAAACGCCACATTTCTCCCAAATATATCACATCTTCTCCAAGAAATACCAGCTTTCCCCCTTCAAATAGGACCTTTTCACCCACAAATACCTGTTCTATCCCCAAAAGAGGACAGTTTCTTCCAGAAATGCCACATTTCTCCCATATATATCACATCTTCTCCAAGAAATACCAGCTTTCCCCCTTCAAATAGGACCTTTTCACCCACAAATACCTCTTTTACACCCAAAAGAGGACAGATTCTGCCAGAAATGCCACATTTCTCCCAAATAGATCACATCTTCTCCAAGAAGTACCAGGTTTCCCCCTTGAAATTGGACCTTTTCACCCACAAATACCTCTTTTATCCCCAAAAGAGGACAGTTTCTTCCAGAAATGCCACATATCTCCCAAATAGATCACATCTTCTCCAAGAAATACCAGGTTTCCCCTGGAAATAGGACCTTTTCACCCACAAGTACCTGTTTTATCCCCAAAGGAGGACAGTTTCTTCCAGAAAGGCCACATTTCTCCCAAATATATCACATCTTCTCCAAGACATACCAGGGTTCCCCCTTCAAATAGGACCTTTTCAACCACAAATACCTGTTTTATCCCCAAAAGAGGACAGTTTCTTCCAGAAATGCCACATTTCTCCCAGATATATCACATCTTCTCCAAGAAATACCAGGTATCCCCTGGAAATAGGACCTTTTCTCCCACAAGTACCTGTTTTATCCCCAAAGGAGGTCAATTTCTGCCAGAAATGCCACATATCTCCCAAATATATCACATCTTCTCCAAGAAATACCAGCTTTCCCCCTTCAAATAGGACCTTTTCACCAACAAATACCTCTTTTATCCCCAAAAGAGGGCAGTTTCTTCCAGAAAGGCAACATTTCTCCCAAATAGATCACATCTTCTCCAAGAAATACCAGGATTCCTCCTTGAAATAGGACCTTCTCACCCACAACTACCAGCCTTCTCCCCCAAAATTGGACAGTTTCTTCCAGAAATGCCAGATTTCTCCCAAATATATCACATCTTCTCCAAGAAATACCAGGTTTTCCCTTTTCAAATAGGACCTTTTCATCCACAAATACCTGTTTTATCCCCAAAATAGGACAGTTTCTTCCTGACATGCCAGATTTCTCCCAAATATATCACATCTTCTCCAAGAAATACCAGGTTTCCCCCTTCAAATACGACATTTTCTCCCACAACTACCAGCCTTCTCCCCCCAAATTGGACATTTTCTATCTGAAAGGCCAGATTTCTCCCAAATATATCACATCTTCTCCAAGAAATACCAGGTTTTCCCCCTTCAAATAGGACCTTTTCACACACAAATACCTCTTTTATCCCCAAAAGAGGACAGTTTCTTCCAGTAATGCCACATTTCCCCCAGATAGATCACATCTTCTCCTAGAAATACCAGGTTTCCCCCTGGAAATAGGAACTTTTCACCCACAAATACCTCTTTTATCCCCAAAAGAGGACAGTTTCTTCCAGACATGCCACATTTCTCCCAAATATATCACATCTTCTCCAAGAAATACCAGGGTTCCCCCTTCAAATAGGACCTTTTCTCCCACAAATACTTGTTTTATCCCCAAAAGAGGACAGTTTCTTCCAGAAATGCCACATTTCTCCCAAATAGATCACATCTTCTCCAAGAAATACCACGTTTCCCCCTTCAAATAGGACCTTTTCTCGCACAAATACCTCTTTTACCCCCAAAAGAGGACAGATTCTGCCAGAAGTGCCACATTTCTCCCAAATAGATCACATCTTCTCCAAGAAGTACCAGCTTCCCCCTTCAAAAAGGACCTTTTCACCCACAAATACCTCTTTTATCCCCAAAAGAGGACAGTTTCTTACAGACATGCCACATTTCTCCCAAATAGATCACATCTTCTCCAAGAAATACAAGGATTCCTCCTGAAATAGGACCTTTTCACCACAAGTACCTGTTTTATCCCCAAAGGAGGACAGTTTCTTCCAGAAAGGCCACATTTCTCCCAAATATATCACATCTTCTCCAAGACATACCAGGGTTCCCCCTTCAAATAAGACCTTTTCATCCACGAATACCTGTTTTATCCCTCACATTGGACATTTTCTTCCAGAAATGCCAGATTTCTCCCAAATATATCACATCTTCTCCACGAAATACCAGGTTTCCCCCTTCAAATAGGACCTTTTCACCCACAAATACCTCTTTTATCCCCAAAATAGGACAGTTTCTGCCAGAAAGGCCACATTTCTCCCAAATATATCACATCTTCTCCAAGAAATACCAGCTTTCCCCCTTCAAATAGGACCTATTCACCCAAAAATGCCTCTTTTATCCCCAAAATAGGACAGTTTCTTCCAGTGATGCCACATTGCTCCCAAATATATCACATCTTCTTTAAGAAATAACAGGTTTCCCCCTTCAAATAGGACCTTTTCTCTCACAGATCCCTGTTTTATCCGCAAAATAGGACAGTTTCTTCCAGACATGCCACATTTCTCCCAAATATATCACATCTTCTCCAAGAAATACCAGGTTTCCCCCTTCAAATAGGACCTTTTCTCCCATAACTACCAGCCTTCTCCCCCAAAATTGGACATTTTCTTCCTGAAAGGCCAGATTTACCCCAAATATATCACATCTTCTCCAAGAAATACCAGGTTTTCCCCTTCAAATAGGACCTTTTCATCCACAAATACCTCTTTTATCCCCAAAATAGGACAGTTTCTTCCAGTAATGCCACATTTCCCCCAAATAGATCACATCTTCTCCAAGAAATACCAGGTTTCCCCCTTCAAATAGGACCTTTTCACCCACAAATACATCTTTTATCCCCAAAATAGGACAGTTTCTTCCAGAAATGCCACATTTCTCTTAAATAGATCACATCTTCTCCAAGAAGTACCAGCTTCCCCCATGAAATTGGACCTTTTCACCCACAAATACCTCTTTTATCCCCAAAAGAGGGCAGTTTCTTCCAGAAATGCCACATTTCTCCCAAATATATCACATCTTCTCCAAGAAATTCCAGGGCTCCCCCTTCAAATAGGACCTTTTCACCCACAAATACCTCTTTTATCCCCAAAATAGGACAGTTTCTTCCAGACATGCCACATTTCTCCCAAATAGATCACATCTTCTCCAAGAAATACCAGCTTTCCCCCTTCAAATAGGACCTTTTCACCCAGAAATACCTCTTTTATCCCCAAAATAGGTCAGTTTCTCCCAGTAATGCCACATTGCTCCCAAATATATCACATCTTCTCCAAGAAATACCACGTTTCCCCCTTCAAATAGGACCTTTTCACCCACAAATACCTCTTTTAGCCCCAAAACAGGACAGTTTCTTCCAGAAATGCCACATTTCTCCCAAATAGATCACATCTTCTCCAAGAAATACCAGCTTTCCCCCTTCAAATAGGACCTTTTCTCTCACAGATCCCTGTTTTATCCCCAAAATAGGACAGTTTCTTCCAGACATGCCACATTTCTCCCAAATATATCACATCTTCTCCAAGAAATACCAGGTTTCCTCCTGAAATAGGACCTTTTCACCCACAACTACCAGCCTTCTCCCCCAAAATTGGACATTTTCTTCCAGAAAGGCCACATTTCTCCCAAATATATCACATCTTCTCCTAGAAATACCAGGTTTTCCCCTGGAAGTAGGACCTTTTCATCCACAAATACCTGTTTTATCCCCAAAATAGGACAGTTTCTTCCAGAAATGACACATTTCTCCCAAATACATCACATCTTCTCCAAGAAATACCAGCTTTCCCCCTTCAAATAGGACCTTTTCTCCCACAACAACCAACCTTCTCCCCCCAAATTGGACATTTTCTTCCAGAAAGGCCACATTTCTCCCAAATATATCACATCTTCTCCAAGAAATACCTGGTTTCCCCCTTGAAATAGGACCTTTTCACCCACAAATACCTGTTTTATCCCCAAAAGAGGACAGTTTCTTCCAGACATCCCACATTTCTCCCAAATAGATCACATCTTCTCCAAGAAATACCAGCTTTCCCCCTGGAAATAGGACCTTTTCACCCACAAATACCTGTTTCATCCCCAAAATAGGACAGTTTCTTCCAGAAATGCCACATTTCTCCCAAATAGATCACATCTTCTCCAAGAAATACCAGCTTTCCCCCTTCAAATAGGACCTTTACTCCCACAGATACCTGATTTATCCCCAAAATAGGTCAGTTTCTTCCAGAAATGCCACATTTCTCCCAAATAGATCACATCTTCTCCAAGAAATACCAGGTATCCCCTGGAAATAGGACCTTTTCACCACAAATACCTGTTTTATCCCCAAATAGGACAGTTTCTTCCAGAAATGCCACATTTCTCCCAAATAGATCACATCTTCTCCAAGAAATACCAGGTTACCCCCTTCAAATAGGACCTTTTCACCCACAAATACCTCTTTTATCCCCAAAATAGGTCAGTTTCTTCCAGAAATGCCACATTTCTCCCAAATATATCACATCTTCTAAAAGAAGTACCAGGGTTCCCCCTTCAAATAGGACCTTTTCACCCACAAATACCTCTTTTATCCCCAAAGGAGGACAGTTTCTTCCAGAAATGCCACATTTCTCCCAAATATATCACATCTTGTCCAAGAAATAACACGATTCCTCCTGAAATAGGACCTTCTCACCCACAACTGCCAGCCTTCTCCCCCAAATTGGAAATTTTCTTCCATACATGCAGATTTCTCCCAAGTAGATCACATCTTCTCCAAGAAATACCAGGTTTCCCCCTTCAAATAGGACCTATTCACCCACAAATACCTCTTTTATCCCCAAAAGAGGACAGTTTCTTCCAGAAAGGCCACATTTATCCCAAATATATCACATCTTCTCCAGGAAATACCAGGTTTCCCCGTTCAAATAGGACCTTTTCTCCCACAAATACCTCTTTCATCCCCAAAATAGGACCGTTTCTGCCAGAAATGCCACATTTCTCCCAAATAGATCACATCTTCTCCAAGAAATACCAGGTTTCCCCCTTCAAATAGGACCTTTTCACCCACAAATACCTGTTTTATCCCTAAAAGAGGACAGTTTCTTCCAGAAATGCCTCATTTCTCCCAAATATACCACATCTTCTCCAAGAAACACCACGTTTCCCCCTTCAAATAGGACCTTTTCACCCACAAATACCTCTTTTAGCCCCAAAACAGGACAGTTTCTTCCAGAAATGCCACATTTCTCCCAAATATATCACATCTTCTCCAAGAAATACCACGTTTCCCCCTTCAAATAGGACCTTTTCACCCACAAATGCCTCTTTTATCCCCAAAATAGGTCAGTTTCTTCCAGAAATGCCACATTTCTCCCAAATGTAGCACATCTTCTAGAAGAAATACCAGCTTTCCCCCTTCAAATAGGACCTTTTCACCCACAAATACATCTTTAATCCCCAAAATAGGACAGTTTCTACCAGAAAGGCCACATTTCTCCCAAATATATCACATCTCCAAGAAATACCAGGTTTCCCCCTGGAAATAGGACCTTTTCACCCACAAATACCTCTTTTATCCCCAAAAGAGGACAGTTTCTTCCAGACATGCCACATTTCTCCCAAATAGATCACATCTTCTCCAAGAAATACCAGGATTCCTCCTGAAATACGACCTTTCACCCACAAATACCTGTTTGATCCCCCAAATTGGACAGTTTCTTCCAGAAATGCCACATTTCTCCCAAATATATCACATCTCCTCCAAGAAATACCAGGTTTTCCCCCTTCAAATAGGACCTTTTCACCCACAAATACCTCTTTTATCCCCAAAAGAGGACAGTTTCCTCCTGAAATGCCACATTGCTCCCAAACAGATCACATCTTCTCCAAGAAATACCAGGTTTCCCCCTAGAAATAGGACCTTTTCTCTCACAGATCCCTGTTTTATCCCCAAATAGGACAGTTTCTTCCAGAAAGGCCAGATTTCTCCAAATAAATCACATCTTCTCCAAGAAATACCAGGTTTCCTCCTGAAATAGGACCTTCTCACCCACAACTACCAGCCTTCTCCCCCAGAATTGAACATTTTCTTCCAGATATGCCACATTTCTCCCAAATAGATCACATCTTCTCCAAGAAATACCAGCTTTCCCCCTTCAAATAGGACCTTTTCTCCCACAACAATCAGCCTTCTCCCCCCAAATTGGACATTTTCTTCCAGAAATGCCACATTTCTCCCAAATATATCACATCTTCTCCAAGAAATACCAGGTTTCCCCCTTCAAATAGGACCTTTTCACCCACTAATACCTCTTTTATCCCCAAAATAGGACAGTTTCTTCCAGAAATGACACATTTCTCCCAAATAGATCACATCTTCTCCAAGAAATACCAGCTTTCCCCCTTGAAATAGGACCTTTTCACCCACAAATGCCTGTTTTATCCCCAAAATAGTTCAGTTTCTTCCAGAAATGCCACATTTCTCCCAAATATATCACATCTTCTCCAAGAAATACCAGGTATCCCCCTTCAAATAGGACCTTTTCACCCACAAATACCTCTTTTATCCCCAAAGGAGGACAGTTTCTTCCAGACATGCCACATTTCTCCCAAATAGATCACATCTTCTCCAAGAAATACCAGGGTTCCCCCTTCAAATAGGACCTTTTCACCCACAAGTACCTCTTTTATCCCCAAAAGAGGACAGTTTCTTCCAGAAATGCCACATTTCTCCCAAATATATCACATCTTCTCCAAGAAATAACAGCTTTCCCCCTTCAAATAGGACCTTTTCACCCACAAATACCTCTTTCATCCCCAAAATTTGACATTTACTGCCAGAAATGCCAGATATCTCCCAAATATATCACATCTTCTCATAGAAATATGAGGTTTTCCCCCTTCAAATAGGACCTTTTCATCCACAAATACCTCTTTTATCCCCAAAATAGAACAGTTTCTTCCAGTAATGCCACATTTAACCCAAATAGATCACATCTTCTCCAGGAAATACCAGGTTTCCCCCTTCAAATAGGACCTTTTCACCCACAAATACCTCTTTTATCCCCAAAAGAGGACAGTTTCTTCCAGAAATGCCACATTTCTCCCAAATATATCACATCTTCTCCAAGAAATACCTCGGTTCCCCCTTCTAATAGGACCTTTTCACCCCAAATACCTGTTTGATCCCCAAAAGAGGACAGTTTCCTCCAGAAATGCCACATTTCTCCCAAATAGATCACATCTTCTCCAGGAAATACCAGCTTTCCCCCTTCAAATAGGACCTTTTCACCCACAAATACCTCTTTTATCCCCAAAGGAGGACAGTTTCTTCCTGACATTCCAGATTTCTCCCAAATAGATCACATCTTCTCCAAGAAATACCACGTTTCCCCCTTCAAATAGGACCTTTTCACCCACAAATACCTCTTTTATCCCCAAAAGAGGACAGTTTCTTCCAGAAATGCCACATTTCTCCCAAATATATCACATCTTCTCCAAGAAATACCACGTTTCCCCCTTCAAATAGGATCTTTTCACCCACAAATACCTCTTTTATCCCAAAATAGGACAGTTTCTTCCAGACATGCCACATTTCTCCCAAATATATCACATCTTCTCCAAGAAATACCAGGTTCCCCCTTCAAATAGGACCTTTTCTCCCACAAATACCTGTTTTATCCCCAAAAGAGGACAGTTTCTTCCAGACATGCCACATTTCTCCCAAATATATCACATCTTCTCCAAGAAATACCAGGTTTCCCCCTGGAAATTGGAACTTTTCTCCCACAAATACCTCTTTTATCCCAAAAGAGGACAGTTTCTGCCAGAAATGCCACATTTCTCCCAAATATATCACATCTTCTCCAAGAAATACCACGTTTCCCCCTCGAAATAGGACCTTTTCACCCACAAATACCTGTTTTATCCCCTAAAGAGAACAGTTTCTTCCAGAAAGGCCACATTTCTCCAAAATATACCACATCTTCTCCAAGAAACACCAGGTTTCCCCCTTCAAATTGGACCGTATCACCCACAAATACCTCTTTTATCCCTCAAATTGGACATTTTCTTCCAGAAATGCCAGATTACTCCCAAATATATCACATCTTCTCCAAGAACTACCAGCTTTCCCCCTTCAAATAGGACCTTTTCACCCACAAATACCTCTTTTACCCCCAAAATGGAACAGTTTCTTCCAGAAATGCCAGATTTCTCTGAAACATATCACATCTTCTCCAAGAAATTCCAGGGCTCCCCCTTCAAATAGGACCTTTTCACCCACAAATACCTCTTTTATCCCCAAAATAGGACAGTTTCTTCCAGACATGCCACATTTCTCCCAAATAGATCACATCTTCTCCAAGAAATACCAGGTTTCCCCCTTCAAATAGGACCTTTTCATCCAAAAATACCTCTTTTATCCCCAAAAGAGGACAGTTTCTTCCTGACATGCCAGATTTCTCCCTAATATTGAGCATCTTCTCCAAGAAATACCAGGATTCCTCCTGAAATAGGACCTTTTCACCCACAAATACCTCTTTTATCCCCAGAAGAGGACATTTTCTTTCTGACATGCCAGATTTCTCCCAAATATATCACATCTTCTCCAAGAAATACCAGGTTTCCCCCTTCAAATAGGACCTTCTCACCCACAAATACCTGTCTTATCCCCAAAAGAGGACAGTTTTTTCCAGAAATGCCACATTTCTCCCAAATACATCACATCTTCTCCAAGAAGTACCAGCTTTCCCCCTTCAAATAGGACCTTTTCACCCACAAATACCTCTTTTATCCCCCAAAGAGGACAGTTTCTTCCAGAAATGCCACATTTCTCCCAAACATATCACATCTTCTCCAAGAAATACCACGGTTCCCCCTTCAATTAGGACCTTTTCACCCACAAATACCTGTTTGATCCCCAAAAGAGGACAGTTTCTTCCAGACATGCCAGATTTCTCCCAAATAGATCACATCTTCTCCAAGAAATACCAGCTTTCCCCCTTCAAATAGGACCTTTTCACCCACAAATACCTGTTTGATCCCCAAAATAGGACAGTTTCTTCCAGAAAGGCCACATTTCTCCCAAATATATCACATCTTCTCCAAGAAATACCAGGTTTCCCCCTTCAAATAGGACCTTTTCACACACAAATACCTCTTTTATCCCCAAAATAGGACAGTTTCTTCCAGAAATGCCAGATTTCTCCCAAATATATCACATCTTCTCATAGAATTACCAGCTTTCCCACTTCAAATAGGACCTTTTCACCCACTAATACCTCTTTTATCCCCAAAAGAGGACAGTTTCGTTCAGAAAGGCCACATTTCTCCCAAATATATCACATCTCCTGCAAGAAATACCAGGTTTCCCCCTTCAAATAGGACCTTTTCACCCACAAATACCTCTTTTATCCCCAAAAGTGGACAGTTTCTTCCAGAAAGGCCACATTTCTCCCAAATAGATCACATCTTCTCCAAGAAATACCACGTTTCCCCCTGGAAATAGGACATTTTCACCCACAAATACCTGTTTTATACCCAAAAGAGGACAGTTTCTTCCAGACATGCCACATTTCTACCAAATAGATCACATCTTCTCCAAGAAATACCAGCTTTCCCCCTTCAAATAGGACCTATTCTCCCACAAAGACCTCTTTTATCCCCAAAAGAGTACAGTTTCTTCCAGAAATGCCACATTTCTCCCAAATAGATCACATCTCCTGCAAGAAATGCCAGGTTTCCCCCAAGAAGTAGGACCTTTTCACCCACAAATACCTGTTTGATCCCCAAAATAGGACAGTTTCTGCCAGACATGCCACATTTCTCCCAAATAGATCACATCTTCTCCAAGAAATACCACGTTTCCCCCTTCAAATAGGACCTATTCTCCCACAAATACCTCTTTTATCCCCAAAAGAGGACAGTTTCTTCCTGACATGCCACATTTCTCCCAAATAGATCACATCTTCTCCAAGAAATGCAAGGATTCCTTCTGAAATAGGACCTTCTCACCCACAACTACCAGCCTTCTCCCACCAAATTGGACATTTTATTCCATACATGCCAGATTTCTCCCAAATAGATCACATCTCCAGCAAGAAATACCAGGTTACCACCTTCAAATAGGACCTTTTCACCCACAAATACCTCTTTTATCCCCAATAGAGGACAGTTTCTTCCAGAAAGGCCACATTTCTCCCAAATAGATCACATCTACTCCAAGAAATACCAGCTTTCCCCCTTCAAATAGGAACTTATCTCCCACAAATACCTGTTTGATCCCCAAAAGAGGACAGTTTCTTCCAGAAATGCCACATTTCTCCCAAATATATCACATCTTCTCCAAGAAATACCAGCTTTCCCCCTTCAAATAGGACCTTTTCACCCACAAATACCTCTTTTATCCCCAAAAGAGGACAGTTTCTGCCAGAAATGCCACATTTCTCCCAAATAGATCACATCTTCTCCAAGAAATACCACGTTTCCCCCTTCAAATAGGACCTTTTCACCCACAAATACCTCTTTTATCCCCAAAATAGGACAGTTTCTTCCAGACATGCCACATTTCTCCCAAATATACCACATCTTCTCCAAGAAACACCAGGTTTCCCCCTTCAAATTGGACCGTATCACCCACAAATACCTGTTTTATCCCTCAAATTGGACATTTTCTTCCAGAAATGCCACATTTCTCCCAAATAGATCACATCTTCTCCAAGAAATACCAGGTTTCCCCCTTCAAATAGGACCTTTTCACCCACAAATACCTCATTTATCCCCAAAATAGAACTGTTTCTTCCAGACATGCCAAATTTCTCCCAAATAGATCACATCTTCTCCAAGAAATACCAGGTTTTCCCCTTCAAATAGGAACTTTTCTCCCACAAATACCTCTTTTATCCGCAAAAGAGGACATTTTCTGCCAGAAAGGCCACATATCTCCCAAATAGATCACATCTTTTCCAAGAAATACCAGGTTTCCCCATTCATATAGGACCTTTTCACCCACAAATACCTATTTTATCCCCAAAAGAGGACAGTTTCTTCCAGAAAGGCCACATTTCTCCCAAATATATCACATCTTCTCCAAGAAATAACACGATTCCTCCTGAAATAGGACCTTTTCATCCATAACTACCAGCCTTCTCCCCCCAAATTGGACATATTCTACCAGAAATCCCAGATTTCTCCCAAATATATCACATCTTCTCCAAGAAATACCAGATTTCCCCCTTCAAATAGGAACTTTTCTCCCATAAATACCTGTTTTATCCCCAAAAGAGGACAGTTTCTTCCTGACTTGCCACATTTCTCCCAAATAGATCACATCTTCTCCAAGAAATACCAGCTTTCCCCCTTCAAATAGGACCTTTTCACCCACAAATACCTGCTTTGATCCCCAAAAGAGGACAGTTTCTGCCAGAAATGCCACATTTCTCCCAAATAGATCACATCTTCTCCAAGAAATACCAGCTTCCCCCCTTCAAATAGGACCTTTTCACCCACAAATACCTCTTTTATCCCCAAAAGAGGACAGTTTCTTCCAGAAAGGCCACATTTCTAGAAAATATATCATATCTTCTCCAAGAAATACCAGGGTTCCCCCTTCAAATAGGACCTTTTCACCCACAAATACCTCTTTTATCCCCAAAAGAGGACAGTTTCTTCCAGAAATGCCAGATTTCTCCAAAATATATCACATCTTCTCCAAGAAATACCAGGTTTCCCCCTTCAAATAGGCCTTTTCACCCGCAAATACCTCTTTTATCCCCAAAAGAGGACACTTTCTTCCAGAAATGCCACATTTCTCCCAAATATATCATATCTTCTCCAAGAAATACCAGGTTTCTCTCTTCAAATAGGACCTTTTCTCCCACAAATACCTGTTTGATACCCAAAAGAGGACAGTTTCTTCCAGAAAGGCCACATTTCTCCCAAATATATCACATCTTCTCCAAGAAATACCAGCTTTCCCCCTTCAAATAGGACCTTTTCACCCACAAATACCTCTTTTATCCCCAAAAGAGGACAGTTTCTTCCAGACATGCCACATTTCTCCCAAATAAATCACATCTTCTCCAAGAAATACCAGCTTTCCCCCTTCAAATAGGACCTTTTCACCCACACATACCTGTTTGATCCCCAAAAGAGGACAGTTTCTTCCAGAAATGCCACATTTCTCCCAAATATATCACATCTCCTGCAAGAACTACCAGCCTTCCCCCTTCAAATAGGACCCTTTCAACCACAAATACCAGTTTGATCCCCATAATAGGACAGTTTCTGCCAGACATGCCACATTTCTCCCAAATAGATCACATCTTCTCCAAGAAATACCAGGATTCCCCCTGGAAATAGGACCTTTTCTCTCACAACAACCAGCCTTCTCCCCCCAAATTGGACATTTTCTTCCAGAAAGGCCAGATTTCTCCCAAATAGATCACATCTTCTCCAAGAAATACCAGGTTTTCCCCCTTCAAATAGGACCTTTTCTCACACAAATACCTCTTTTATCCCCAAAAGAGGACAGTTTCATCCAGAAAGGCAACTTTTCTCCCAAATGGATCACATCTTCTCCAAGAAATACCAGCTTTCCCCCTTCAAATAGGACCTTTTCACCCAAAAATAACTCTTTTATCCCCAAAATAGGACAGTTTCTTCCAGAAATGCCACATTTCTCCCAAATAGATCACATCTTCTCCAAGAAATACCAGGGTTCCCCCTTGAAATAGGACCTTTTCACCCACAAATACCTGTTTGATCCCCAAAATAGGACAGTTTCTTCCAGAAAGGCCACATTTCTCCCAAACAGATCACATCTTCTCCAAGAAATACCAGCTTCCCCCCTTCAAATAGGACCTTTTCACCCACAAATACCTCTTTTATTCCCAAAGGAGGACAGTTTCTTCCAGAAATGCCACATTTCTCCCAAATATATCACATCTCCAAGAAATACCAGCTTTCCCCCTTCAAATAGGACCTTTTCACCCACAAATACCTCTTTTATCCCCAAAATAGGACAGTTTCTTCCAGGCATGCCACATTTCTCGCAAATGGATCACATCTCCTCCAAGAAATAGCTCGTTTCGCCCTAAAAATAGGACCTTTTCACCCACAAATACCTCTTTTATCCCCAAAAGAGGACAGTTTCTTCCAGAAATGCCACATTTCTCCCAAATAGATCTCATCTTCTCCAAGAAATACCAGGTATCCCCCTTCAAATAGGACCTATTCTCCCACAAATACCTGTTTTATCCCCAAAAGAGGACAGTTTCTTCCAGACATGCCACATTTCTCCAAAAATAGATCACATCTTCTCCAAGAAATACCAGGTTTCCCCCTTCAAATAGGACCTTTTCACCCACAAATACCTCTTTTAGCCCCAAAAGAGGACAGTTTCTTCCTGACATGCCACATTTCTCCCTAATATATCACATCTTCTCCAAGAAATACCAGGGTTCCCCCTTCAAATAGGACCTTTTCACCCACAAATACCTGTTTGCTCCCCAAAAGAGGACAGTTTCTGCCAGAAACGCCACATTTCTCCCAAATATATCACATCTTCTCCAAGAAATACCAGGATTCCTCCTGAAATAGGACCTTCTCACCCACAACTACCAGCCTTCTCCCACCAAATTGGACATTTTATTCCATACATGCCTCATTTCTCCCAAATATACCACATCTTCTCCAAGAAACACCAGGTTTCCCCCTTCAAATTGGACCGTATCACCCACAAATACCTCTTTTATCCCCAAAACAGGACATTTTCTTCCAGAAATGCCAGATTACTCCCAAATATATCACATCATCTCCAAGAAATACCAGGTTTCCCCCTGGAAATAGGAACTTTTCACCCAGAAATACCTCTTTTATCCCAAAAATAGAACAGTTTCTTCCAGACATGACAAATTTCTCCCAAATAGATCGCATCTTCTCCAAGAAATACCAGGTTTTCCACTTCAAATAGGAACTTTTCTCCCACAAATACCTCTTTTATCCCCAAAATAGGACATTTTCTGCCAGAAAGGCCACATATCTCCCAAATGTAACACATCTTTTCCAAGAAATACCAGATTTCCCCCTTCAAATAGGACCTTTTCACCCACAAATACCTGTTTGATCCCCAAAAGAGGACAGTTTCTTCCTGACATGCCACATTTCTCCCAAATATATCACATCTTCTCCAAGAAATACCAGGTTTCCCCCTTCAAATAGGACCTTTTCACCCACAAATACCAGTTTGATCACCAAAAGAGGACAGTTTCTTCCAGAAAGGCCACATTTCTCCCAAATATATCACATCTTCTCCAAGAAACACCCGGTTTCCCCCTTCAAATTGGACCGTATCACCCACAAATACCTGTTTTATCCCTCAAATTGGACATTTTCTTCCAGAAATGCCAGATTACTCCCAAATATATCACATCTTCTCCAAGAAATACCAGGTTTCCCCATTCAAATAGGACCTTTTCACCCAGAAATACCTCTTTTATCCCCAAAATAGAACTGTTTCTTCCAGACATGCCACAATTCTCCCAAAGATATCACATCTTCTCCAAGAAATACCAGGTTTCCCCCTTCAAATAGGAACTTTTCTCCCACAAATACCTCTTTTATCCCCAAAATAGGACAGTTTCTGCCAGAAAGGCCACATATCTCCCAAATATATCACATCTTCTCCAAGAAATACCAGCTTTCCCCCTTCAAATAGGACCTTTTCACCCACAAATACCTGTTTGATCCCCAAAAGAGGACAGTTTCTGCCAGAAATGCCACATTTCTCACAAATAGATCACATCTTCTCCAAGAAATACCAGCTTTCCCCCTTCAAATAGGACCTTTTCACCCACAAATAACTCTTTTATCCCCAAAAGAGGACAGTTTCTTCCAGAAATGCCACATTTCCCCCAAATATATCACATCTTCTCCAAGAAATACCAGCTTTCCCCCTTCAAATAGGACCTTTTCACCCACAAATACCTCATTTATCCCCAAAAGAGGACAGTTTCTGCCAGACATGCCACATTTCTCCCAAATAGATCACATCTTCTCCAAGAAATACCACGGTTCCCCCTGGAAATAGGACCTTTTCACCAACAAATAACTGCTTTATCCCCAAAAGAGGACAGTTTCTTCCAGAAAGGCCACATTTCTCCCAAATATATCACATCTTCTCCAAGAAATACCAGCTTTCCCCCTTCAAATAGGACCTATTCTCCCACAAATACCTGTTTGATCCCCAAAAGAGGACAGTTTCTTACTGACATGCCACATTTCTCCCAAATATATCACATCTTCTCCAAGAAATACCAGGTTTCCCCCTTCAAATAGGACCTTTTCACCTACAAATACCTGTTTTATCCCCAAAATAGGACAGTTTATTCCAGAAAGGCCAGATTTCTCCCAAATATATCACATCTTCTCCAAGAAATACCAGCTTTCCCCCTTCAAATAGGACCTTTTCACCAACAAATACCTGTTTGCTCCCCAAAAGAGGACAGTTTCTTCCAGAAATGCCACATTTCTCCCAAATATATCAAATCTCCTCCAAGAAATACCGGGATTCCTCCTGAAATAGGACCTTCTCACCCACAACTAGCAGCCTTCTCCCACCAAATTGGACATTTTATTCCAGACATGCCAGATTTCTCCCAAATAGATCACATCTTCTCCAAGAAATACCAGGTTTCCCCCTTCAAATAGGAACTTTTCGCCCACAAATACCTCTTTTATCCCCAAAAGAGGACAGTTTCTTCCAGAAATGCCACATTTCTCCCAAATATACCACATCTTCTCCAAGAAATAACACGATTCCTCCTGAAATAGGACCTTTTCATCCATAACTAACAGCCTTCTCCCCCCAAATTGGACATTTTCTATATGACATGCCAGATTTCTCCCAAATATATCACATTTTCTCCAAGAAATACCAGGGTTCCCCCTTCAAATAGGACCTTTTCACCCACAAATACCTGTTTGATCCCCAAAAGAGGACAGTTTCTTCCAGACATGCCACATTTCTCCCAAATATACCACATCTTCTCCAAGAAATACCAGGTTTCCCCCTTCAAATAGGACCTTTTCACCCACAAATACCAGTTTGATCCCCAAAAGAGGACAGTTTCTTCCTGACATGCCACATTTCTCCCAAATAGATCACATCTTCTCCAAGAAATACCAGCTTCCCCCCTTCAAATAGGACCTTTTCACCCGCAAATACCTCTTTTATCCCCAAAAGAGGTCAGTTTCTTCCAGAAATGCCACATTTCTCCCAAATATATCACATCTTCTCCAAGAAACACCCGGTTTCCCCCTTCAAATTGGACCGTATCACCCACAAATACCTGTTTTATCCCACAAATTGGACATTTTCTTCCAGAAATGCCAGATTACTCCCAAATATATCACATCTTCTCCAAGAAATACCAGTTTTCCCCATTCAAATAGGACCTATTCACGCAGAAATACCTCTTTTATCCCCAAAAGAGGACACTTTCTTCCAGAAATGCCACATTTCTCCCAAATATATCACATCTTCTCCAAGAAATACCAGGTTTCCCCCTTCAAATAGGAACTTTTCTCCCACAAATACCTCTTTTATCCCCAAAATAGGACATTTTCTGCCAGAAAGGCCACATATCTCCCAAATGTATCACATCTTTTCCAAGAAATACCAGGTTTCCCCCTTCAAATAGGACCTTTTCACCCACAAATACCTGTTTGCTATCCAAAAGAGGACAGTTTCTTCCAGAAAGGCCACATTTCTCCCAAATATATCACATCTTCTCCAAGAAATACCAGGATTACTCCTGAAATAGGACCTTTTCACCCGCAAATACCAGCCTTCTTCCCCCAGATAGGACATTTTCTTCTAGACATGCCAGATTTCTCCCAAATAGATCACATCTTCTCCAAGAAATACCACGTTTCCCCCTTCAAATAGGACCTTATCTCCCACAAATACCTGTTTGATCCCCAAAAGAGGACAGTTTCTTCCAGAAATGCCACATTTCTCCCAAATAGATCACATCTTTTCCAAGAAATACCAGGATTTCTCCTGAAATAGGACCATTTCACCCGCAAATACCAGCCTTCTTCCCCCAGATAGGACATTTTCTTCTAGACATGCCAGATTTCTCCCAAATATAGCACATCTTCTCCAAGAAATACCAGGGTTCCCCCTTGAAATAGGACCTTATCTCCCACAAATACCTGTTTGATCCCCAAAAGAGGACAGTTTCTTCCAGAAATGCCACATTTCTCCCAAATATATCACATCTTCTCCAAGAAATAACACGATGCCTCCTGAAATAGGAACTTTTCATCCATAACTACCAGCCTTCTCCCCCCTAATTGGACATTTTCTACCAGAAATGCCAGATTTCTCCCAAATAGATCACATCTTCTCCAAGAAATACCAGCTTTCCCCCTTCAAATAGGAACTTTTCACCCACAAATACCTCTTTTATCCCCAAAAGAGGACAGTTTCTTCCAGAAAGGCCACATTTCTCCCAAATATATCACATCTTCTCCAAGAAATACCAGGGTTCCCCCTTCAAATAGGACCTTTTCACCCACAAATACCTGTTTGATCCCCAAAAGAGGACAGTTTCTGCCAGAAAGGCCACATTTCTCCCAAATAGATCACATCTTCTCCAAGAAATACCAGGGTTCCCCCTTCAAATAGGACCTTTTCACCCACAAATACCTCTTTTATCCCCCAAAGAGGACAGTTTCATCCAGACATGCCACATTTCTCCCAAATATATCACATCTTCTCCAAGAAATACCAGGTTTCCCCCTTCAAATAGGACCTTTTCACCCACAAATACCTGTTTCATCCCCAAAAGAGGTCAGTTTCTGCCAGAAATGCCACATTTCTCCCAAATAGATCACATCTTCTCCAAGAAATACCTTGGTTCCCCCTTCAAATAGGACCTTTTCACCCACAAATACCTCTTTTATCCCCAAAAGAGGACAGTTTCTTCCAGACATGCCACATATCTCCCAAATAGATCACATCTTCTCCAAGAAATACCAGGTTTCCCCCTTCAAATAGGACCTTTTCACCCACAAGTACCTGTTTTATTCCCAAAGGAGGACAGTTTCTTGCAGAAATGCCACATTTCTCCCAAATAGATCACATCTTCTCCAAGACATACCAGGGTTCCCCCTTCAAATAGGACCTTTTCACCCACGAATACCTCTTTTATCCCCAAAAGAGGACAGTTTCTGCCAGAAATGCCACATTTCTCCCAAATATATCACATCTTCTCCAAGAAATACCAGGTTTCCCCCTTCAAATAGGACCTTTTCACCCACAAATACATGTTTGATCCCCAAAATAGGAGAGTTTCTGCAAGAAAGGCCACATTTCTCCCAAATATATCACATCTTCTCCAAGAAATACCAGCTTTCCCCTTCAAATAGGACCTTTTCACCCACAAATACATGTTTGATCCCCAAAATAGGAGAGTTTCTGCCAGAAAGGCCACATTTCTCCCAAATATATCACATCTTCTCCAAGAAATACCAGCTTTCCCCCTTCAAATAGGACCTTTTCACCCACAAATACCTCTTTTTTTCCCCAAAAGAGGACAGTTTCTTCCAGACATGCCACATTTCTCCCAAATATATCTCATCTTCTCCAAGAAATACCAGGTTATCACCTTCAAATAGGACCTTTTCACCCACAAATACCTGGTTGATCCCCAAAAGAGGACAGTTTCTTCCGGAAATGCCACATTTCTCCCAAATATATCACATCTCCTACAAGAAATACCAGGTTTTCCCCTTCAAATAGGACCTTTTCACCCACAAATACCTCGTTTATCACCAAAATAGGACAGTTTCTTCCAGAAATGCCACATTGCTCCCAAATATATCACATCTTCTCCAAGAAATACCACGTTTCCCCCTTCAAATTGGACCTTTTCTCACGCAGATCCCTCTTTTATCCCCTAAATAGGTCACTTTCTTCCTGACATGCAACATTTCTCCAAAATATATCACATCTTCTCCAAGAAATACCAGGTTTTCCCCTTCAAATAGGACCTTTTCTCCCACAAATACCTCTTTTATCCCCAAAATGGGACAGTTTCTTCCAGAAAGGCCACATTTCTCCCAAATAGATCACATCTTCTCCAAGAAATACCAGCTTCCCCCCTTCAAATAGGACCTTTTCACCCACAAATACCTATTTTATCCCCAAAAGAGGACAGTTTCTTCCAGAAATGCCACATTTCACCCAAATATATCTCATCTTCACCAAGAAATACCAGCTTTCCACCTTCAAATAGGACCTTTTCTCCCACAAATACCTCTTTTATCCCCAAAAGAGGACAGTTTCTTCCAGACATTCCAGATTTCTCCCAAATGTATCTTCTCGAGAAAATACCAGGATTCCTCCTGAAATAGGACCTTTTCTCCCACAAATACCAGCCTTCTCCCCCAAGTTTGACATCTTCTCCAAGAAATACCAGGTTTCCTGCTGAAATAGGACCTTGTCACCCACAAATGCCCGTTTTATCCCCAAAATAGAACAGTTTCTTCCTGACATGCCACATTTCTCCCAAATATATCACATCTTCTCCAGGAAATACCAGCTTGCCCACTTCAAATAGGACTTTGTCACCCACAAATACCTGTTTTGTCCCTTTGTTCCGAGCGACTTTTCGTTTTTGAGTGTTTATCCGATGCTACACTTCTGCATTCTGTGACGAATAGAGTAGAAGTGGAATCCGCACTAAGAAGGCAGGTAGAAGCTCCAGGAGCGACACACGTTGTGCTTTCAGGGAGGACGTTCCAGAAAGTCGAGAGTTGTGGCTTGTTTCCTGCGGAGAAAAAACCCCCTGTTTTCAGGCAATGCAGTAGGCTGAATTCGCATCTTCTCGGCATAGGAATACCGCTCCTTCGCTCTCGTGGCTCGAAAGCGGCACTCGCTCTGAACCGCTCCGGAGAGTCTGCAGTTGCTGTCCGGTCCATCGCGGTTCTGCCCGAGTGCCGCTTGCAGCCTTCAGCAGCGCTCTCGTTTCTCTCGGATGCCGGGAAAGAGCGACTTCAGCCGGATGCTTTGCTCCGACGAGTGAGCGGCTTCTTCTGCGCACATCGCAATGGAGAGCTTCTGACTTCTCCTTCTGTCCATGCAGAATGCACTACGCTTCTCTCTCATTCTTATCCCTTTCTTCCGAGCGACATTTCGTTTTGGAGTGTTTATCCGATGCTACACTTCAGCATTCTGTGACGAAGAGTGTAGAAGGGAAAAGCCCCACTAATAAGGCAGCTAGAAGTTCGAGGAGCGACACACTAAGTGCTTTCAGGGAGGACGTTCCAGAAAGTCGAGAGTTGTGCTTTCTTTCCTGCGGAGAAAAAAACCCCTGTTTTCAGGCAATGCAGGGCGCTGAATTCGCACGCTGTCGGCGTAGGAATGCCGCTCCTTCGCTCTCGTGGCTCGAAAGCGGCTTTCGCGCTGAACCGCTCCGGAGAGTCTGCAGTTGCTGGCCGGTCCATCGCGGTTCTGCCCGAGTGCCGCTTGCAGCCTTCAGCAGCGCTCTCGTTTCTCTCGGATGCCGGGAAAGATCGACTTCAGCCGGATGCTTTTCTCCGACAAGTGAGCGGCTTCTTCTGCGCACATCGCAATGGAGCGGTTCTGACTTCTCCATGTGTCCATGCAGAATGCAGTACGCTTCTCTCTCATTCTTATCCCTTTCTTCCGAGCGACATATCGTTTCTGAGTGTTTATCCGATGCTACACTTCAGGCAATGCAGGACGCTGAATTCGCACGTTCTCGGCATAGGAATGCCGCTCCTCCGCTCTCCTAACTCGAAAGCGGCACTCGCGCTGAACCACTCCGGAGAGTCTGCAGTTGCAGACTACTGCATTGCCTGAAAACAGGGGGTTTTTTCTCCGCAGGAAAGAAGCCACAACTCTCGACTTTCTGGAACGTCCTCCCTGAAAGCCCAACGTGTGTCGCTCCTGGAGCTTCTAGCAGCCTTATTAGTGTGGTTTCCACTTCTACTCTATTCGTCACAGAATGCGGAAGTGTAGCATCGGATAAACACTCAGAAACGAAATGTCGCTCGGAAGAAAGGGATAAGAATGAGAGAGAAGCGTAGTGCATTCTGCATGGACAGAAGGAGAGGACAGAAGCGCTCCATTGCGATGTGCGCAGAAGAAGCCGCTCACTCGTCGGAGAAAAGCATCCGGCTGAAGTCGCTCTTTCCCGGCATCCGAGAGAAACGAGAGCGCTGCTGAAGGCTGCAAGCGACACCCGGGCAGAACCGCGATGGACCGGACAGCAACTGCAAACTCTCCGGAGCGCTTCAGCGCGAGTGCCGCTTTCGAGCCACGAGGGCGAAGGAGCGGTATTCCTATGCCGTGAACGTGCGAATTCAGCGTCATGCATTGCCTGAAAACAGGGGGTTTTTTCTCCGCAGGAAAGAAAGCACAACTCTCGACTTTCTGGAACGTCCTCCCTGAAAGCACTTCGTGTGTCGCTCCTGGAACTTCTAGCTGCCTTATTAGTGGGGCTTTTCCCTTCTACACTCTTCGTCACAGAATGCTGAAGTGTAGCATCGGATAAACACTCAGAAACGAAATGTCGCTCGGAAGAAAGAGATATGAATGAGAGAGAAGCGTAGTGCATTCTGCATGGACACATGGAGAAGTCAGACCCGCTCCATTGCGATGTGCGCAGAAGAAGCCGCTCACTTGTCGGAGAAAAGCATCCGGCTGAAGTCGCTCTTTCCCGGCATCCGAAAGAAACGAGAGCGCTGCTGAAGGCTGCAAGCGGCACTCGGGCAGAACCGCGATGGACCGGACAGCAACTGCAGACACTCCGGAGCGCTTCAGCGCGAGTGCCGCTTTCGACTTACGAGAGCGAAGAAGCGGTGTTCCTATGCCGAGAACGTGCGAATTCAGCGTCCTGCATTGCCTGAAAACAGGGGGTTATTTCTCCGCAGGAAAGAAGCCACAACTCTCGACTTTCTGGAACGTCCTCCCTGAAAGCACTACGTGTGTCGCTCCTGGAGCATCTAGCTGCCTTCTTAGTGCGGATTCCACTTCTACTCTATTCGTCACAGAATGCTGAAGTGTCGCATCGGATAAACACTCCAAAACGAAAAGTCACTCAGAACAAAGGGATAAAACAGGTATTTGTGGGTGACAAGGTCCTAATTGAAGGGGGAAACCTGGTATTTCTTTGAGAAGATGTGATATATTTGGGAGAAATGTGGCATGTCAGGAAGAAACTGTCCTCTTTTGGGGATAAAAGAGGTATTTGTGGGTGAAAAGGTCCTATTTCAGGAGGAATCGTGGTATTTCTTGGAGAAGATGTGATATATTTGGGAGAAATGTGGCATTTCTGGAAGAAACTGTCCTATTTGAAGACGAAACAGGTATTTGTGGGTGAAAAGGTACTATTTGAAGGGGAACTTGGTATTTCTTGGAGTAGATGTCCAATTTAGGAAGAGAAGGCAGGTATTTGTGGGAGAAAATGTACTATTTCAGGAGAAATCCCGGTATTTCTTGCAGAAGATGTGATATATTTGGGAGAAATGTGGCATTTCTGGAAGAAACTGTCCTCTTCTGGGGATAAAACAGGTATTTGTGGTTAAAAAGGTCCTATTTCCAGGGGGAAAGCTGGTATTTCTTGGAGAAGATGTGATATATTTGGGAGAAATGTGGCATTTCAGGAAGATAATGTCCTATTTTGGGGATACAAGAGGTATTTGTGGGTGAAAAGGTCCTATTTCCAGGGGGAATCCTGGTATTTCTTGGAGAAGATGTGATATATTTGGGAGAAATCTGACTCTTCTGGAAGACAATGTCCAATATATGGGGAGAAGGCTGGTATTTCTGGGTGAAAAGGTCCTATTTGAAGGGAGAGAGCTGGTATGTCTTGGAGAAGATGTGATCTATTTGGGAGAAATCTGGCATTTCTGGAAGAAACTGTCCTCTTTTGGGGATAAAAGAGGTATTTGCGGGTGAAAAGGTCCTATTTGAAGGGGGAATCCTGGTATTTCTTGGAGAAGACGTGATATAGTTGGGAGAAATGTGGCATTTCTGGAAGCAACTGTCCTATTTTGGATATAAAAGAGGTATTTGTTGGTGAAAAGGTCCTATTTGAAGGGGGAAACCTGGTATTTCTTGGAGAAGATGTTCTATATTTGGGAGAAATCTGACATTTCTGGAAGAAAATGTCCAATATAATGGGAGAAGGCTGGTATTTGTGGGTGAAAAGGTCCTATTTGAAAGGGGAAAGCTGGTATTTCTTGGAGAAGATGTGATCTATTTGGGAGAAATCTGGCATTTCTGGAAGAAACTGTCCAATTTGGGGGGAGAAGGCTGGTATTTGTGGGTGAAAAGGTCCTATTTGAAGGGGGAAACGTGGTATTTCTTGGAGAAGATGTGATATATTTGGGAGAAATGTGGCATGTCAGGAAGACAATGTCCTATTTTGGGGGATAAAAGAGGTATTTGTGGGTGAAAAGGTCCTATTTCAGGAGGAATCCTGGTATTTCTTGGAGAAGATGTGCTATATTTGGGAGAAATGTGGCATTTCTGGAAGACAATGTTCAATATAAGGGGAGAAGGCTGGTATTTCTTGGTGAAAAGGTCCTATTTGAAGGGGGAATCCAGGTATTTCTTGGAGAAGATGTGATATATTTAGGAGAAATGTGGCATGTCTGGAAGAAACTGTCCTCTTTTGGGGATAAAAGAGGTATTTGTGGGTGAAAAGGTCCTATTTGAAGGGGGAAAGCTGGTATTTCTTGGAGAAGATGTGATCTATTTGGGAGAAATCTGACATTTCTGGAAGTAAATGACCAATATAAGGGGAGAAGGCTGGTATTTCTGGGTGAAAAGTTCCTATTTCCAGGGGGATTGCTGGTATTTCTTGGAGAAGATGTGATATATTTAGGAGAAATGTGGCATGTCTGGAAGAAACTGTCCTCTTCTGGGGATAAAACAGGTATTTGTGGGTGAAAAGGTCCTATTTGAAGGTGGAAAGCTGGTATTTCTTTTAGAAGATGTGATATATTTGGGAGAAATGTGGCATTTCTGGAAGAAACTATCCTCTTTTGGGGATAAAAGAGGTATTTGTGGGTGAAAAGGTCCTATTTGAAGGGGGATTGCTGGTATTTCTTGGAGAAGATGTGATATATTTGGGAGAAATGTGGCATTTCTGGTAGAAACTGTCCTCTTTTGGGGATAAAAGAGGTATTTGTGGGTGAAAAGGTCCTATTTCCAGGGGGATTGCTGGTATTTCTTGGAGAAGATGTGATCTATTTGGGAGAAATGTGGCCTTTCTGGCAGAAACTGTCCTCTTTTGGGGATAAGACTGGTATTTGTGGGTGAAAAGGTCCTATTTGAAGGGGGAAAGCAGGTATTTCTTGGAGAAGATGTGATCTATTTGGGAGCAAAGTGGTATTTCTGTAAGAAACTGTCCTATTTTGGGGATAAAAGAGGTATTTGTGGGTGAAAAGGTCCTATTTCCAGGGGGAAAGCTGGTATTTCTTGGAGAAGATGTGATATATTTGGGAGAAATCTGGCATGTCTGGAAGAAACAGTCCTCTTTTGGGGATAAAACAGGTATTTGTGGGTAAAAAGGTCCTATTTCCAGGGGGATTGCTGGTATTTCTTGGAGAAGATGTGATCTATTTGGGAGAAATGTGGAATTTCTGGAAGAAACTGTCCTCTTTAGGGGATCAAACAGGTATTTGTGGGTGAAAAGGTCCTATTTGAAGGGGGAATCCTGGTATTTCTTGGAGAAGATGTGATATATTTGGGAGAAATCTGACATTTCTGGAAGAAAATGTCCAATATAAGGAGAGAAGTCTGGTATTTGTGGGGGAAAAGGTCCTATTTGAAGGGGGAAAGCTGGTATTTCTTGGAGAAGATGTGATATATTTGGGAGAAATCTGGCATGTCAGGAAGAAACTGTCCTCTTTTGGGGATAAGACAGGTATTTGTTGGTGAAAATGTCCTATTTCCAGGGGGAAAGCTGGTATTTCTTGGAGAAGATGTGATCTATTTGGGAGAAATGTGGCTTTCCTGGAAGAAACTGTCATCTTTTGGGGATAAAAGAGGTATTTGTGGGTGAAAAGGTCCTATTTCCAGGGGGAAAGCTGGTATTTCTTGGAGAAGATGTGATCTATTTGGGAGAAATGTGGCATGTCTGGCAGAAACTGTCCTATTTTGGGGATCAAACAGGTATCTGTGTGAGAAAAGGCCCTATTTGAAGGGGGAAACCTGTTATTTCTTGGAGAAGATGTGATCTATTTGGGAGAAATGTGGCATGTCTGGAAGAAACTGTCCTCTTTGGGAAATAAAAGAGGTATTTGTGGGTGAAAAGGTCCTATTTGAAGGGGGAAAGATGGTATTTCTTGGAAAGGATGTGATATATTTGGGAGAAATCTGGCATTTCTGGAAGACAATGTTCTGTTTAGGGGATAAAAGAGGTATTTGTGGGTGGAAAGGTCCTATTTGAAGGGGGAACCCTGGTATTTCTTGGAGAAGATGTGATATATTTGGGAGAAATGTGGCATTTCTGGAAGAAACTGTCCTCTTTTGGGGATAAAAGAGGTATTTCTGGGTGAAAAGGTCCTATTTGAAGGGGGAAACCTGGTATTTCTTGGAGAAGATGTGCTATATTTGGGAGAAATCTGGCATTTCTGGAAGACAATGTTCAATATAAGGGGAGAAGGCTGGTATTTCTTGGTGAAAAGGTCCCATTTGAAGGGGGAATCCAGGTATTTCTTGGAGAAGATGTGATATATTTAGGAGAAATGTGGCATGTCTGGAAGAAACTGTCCTCTTCTGGGGATAAAAGAGGTATTTGTGGGTGAAAAGGTCCTATTTGAAGGGGGAAAGCTTGTATTTCTTGGAGAAGATGTGATATATTTGGGAGTAATGTGGCATTTCTGGAAGAAACTGTCCTCTTTTGGGGATACAAGAGATATTTGTGGGTGAAAAGGTCCTATTTCCAGGGGGAATCCTGGTATTTCTTGGAGAAGATGTGATCTATTTGGGAGAAATCTGACACTTCTGGAAGACAATGTCCAATATATGGGGAGAAGGCTGGTATTTCTGGGTGAAAAGGTCCTATTTGAAGGGGGAGAGCTGGTATGTCTTGGAGAATATGTGATCTATTTGGGAGAAATCTGGCATTTCTGGAAGAAACTGTCCTCTTTTGGGGATAAAAGAGGTATTTGTGGGTGAAAAGGTCCTATTTCCAGGGGGATTGCCGGTATTTCTTGGAGAAGATGTGATCTATTTGGGAAAAATGTGGCATTTCTGGAAGAAACTGTCCTCTTTTGGGGATAAGACAGGTATTTGCGGGTGAAAAGGTCCTATTTCCAGGGGGAATCCTGGTATTTCTTGGAGAAGACGTGATATAGTTGGGAGAAATGTGGCATTTCTGGAAGCAACTGTCCTATTTTGGAGATAAAAGAGGTATTTGTTGGTGAAAAGGTCCTATTTGAAGGGGGAAACCTGGTATTTCTAGGATAAGATGTTCTATATTTGGGAGAAATCTGACATTTCTGGAAGAAAATGTCCAATATAATGGGAGAAGGCTGGTATTTGTGGGTGAAAAGGTCCTATTTGAAAGGGGAAAGCTGGTATTTCTTGGAGAAGATGTGATCTATTTGTGAGAAATCTGGCATTTCTGGAAGAAAATGACCAATATAAGGGGAGAAGGCTGGTATTTCTGGGTGAAAAGTTCCTATTTCCAGGGGGATTGCTGGTATTTCTTGGAGAAGAAGTGATATATTTAGGAGAAATGTGGCATGTCTGGAAGAAACTGTCCTCTTCTGGGGATAAAAGAGGTATTTGTGGGTGGAAAGGTCCTATTTGAAGGGGGAACCCTGGTATTTCTTGGAGAAGATGTGATATATTTGGGAGAAATGTGGCATTTCTGGAAGAAACTGTCCTCTTTTGGGGATAAAAGAGGTATTTCTGGGTGAAAAGGTCCTATTTGAAGGGGGAAACCTGGTATTTCTTGGAGAAGATGTGCTATATTTGGGAGAAATCTGGCATTTCTGGAAGACAATGTTCAATATAAGGGGAGAAGGCTGGTATTTCTTGGTGAAAAGGTCCCATTTGAAGGGGGAATCCAGGTATTTCTTGGAGAAGATGTGATATATTTAGGAGAAATGTGGCATGTCTGGAAGAAACTGTCCTCTTCTGGGGATAAAAGAGGTATTTGTGGGTGAAAAGGTCCTATTTGAAGGGGGAAAGCTTGTATTTCTTGGAGAAGATGTGATATATTTGAGAGAAATCTGGCATTTCAGGAAGACAATGTCCTATTTGGGGGGATAAAAGAGGTATTTGTGGGTGAAAAGTTCCTATTTCAGGAGAAATCCTGGTATTTCTTGGAGAAGATGCTCAATAATAGGGAGAAATGTGGCATTTCTGGAAGAAACTGTCCTCTTTTGGGGATAAAAGAGGTATTTGTGGGTGAAAAGGTCCTATTTCAGGAGGAATCCTGGTATTTCTTGGAGAAGATGCTCAATATTAGGGAGAAATGTGGCATGTCAGGAAGAAACTGTCCTCTTTTGGGGATAAAAGAGGTATTTGTGGGTGAAAAGGTCCTATTTGAAGGGGGAAACCTGGTATTTCTTGGAGAAGATGTGATATATTTGGGAGAAATCTGGCATTTCTGGAAGAAAATGTCCAATATAAGGGGAGAAGGCTGGTATTTCTGGGTGAAAAGGTCCTATTTGAAGGGGGAAACCAGGTATTTCTTGGAGAAGATGTGATATATTTGGGAGAAATCTGGCATGTCAGGAAGACAATGTCCTATTTGGGGGGATAAAAGAGGTATTTGTGGGTGAAAAGGTCCTATTTCCAGGGGGAAAGCTGGTATTTCTTGGAGAAGATGTGATATATTTGGGAGAAATATGGCATGTCTGGAAGAAACAGTCCTCTTTTGGGGATAAAACAGGTATTTGTGGGTAAAAAGGTCCTATTTCCAGGGGGATTGCTGGTATTTCTTGGAGAAGATGTGATCTATTTGGGAGAAATGTGGAATTTCTGGAAGAAACTGTCCTCTTTTGGGGATAAAAGAGGTATTTGCGGGAGAAAAGGTCCTATTTCCAGGGGGAATCCTGGTATTTCTTGGAGAAGATGTGATACACTTGGGAGAAATCTGGCATTTCTGGAAGACAATATCCTATTTTGGGGATTAAACAGGTATTTGTGGGTGAAAAGGTCCTATTTGAAGGGAGAATCCTGGTATTTCTTGGAGAAGATGTTCTATACTTGGGAGAAATCTGACATTTCTGGAAGAAAATGTCCAATATAAGGAGAGAAGGCTGGTATTTTTTGGGGAAAAGGTCCTATTTGAAGGGGGAAAGCTGGTATTTCTTGGAGAAGATGTGATATATTTGGAGAAATCTGGCATGTCAGGAAGACAATGTCCTATTTTGGGGGATAAAAGAGGTATTTGTGGGTGAAAAGGTCCTATTTCCAGGGGGAAAGCTGGTATTTCTTGGAGAAGATGTGATATATTTGGGAGAAATGTGGCCTTTCTGGAAGAAACTGTCCTCTTTTGGGGATAAAAGAGGTATTTGTGGGTGAAAAGGTCCTATTTCCAGGGGGAAAGCTGGTATTTCTTGGAGAAGATGTGATATATTTGGGAGAAATGTGGCATTTCTGGAAGAAACTGTCCTATTTTGGGGATAAAACAGGTATTTGTGGGTGAAAAGGTCCTATTTCAGGAGGAATCCTGGTATTTCTTGGAGAAGATGCTCAATATTAGGAAGAAGTCTGGCATGTCAGGAAGAAACTGTCCTATTTTGGGGATAAAAGAGGTATTTGTGGGTGAAAAGGTCCTATTTGAAGGGGGAAAGCTGGTATTTCTTGGAGAAGATGTGATGTATTTGGGAGAAATCTGGCATTTCTGGAAGAAACTGTCCAATTTGGGGGGAGAAGGCTGGTATTTGAGGGTGAAAAAGTCCTATTTGAAGGGGGAAACCAGGTATTTCTTGGAGAAGATGTGATATATTTGGGAGAAATCTGGCATGTCAGAAAGAAAATGTCCTCTTCTGGGATAAAAGAGGTATTTGTGGGTGAAAAGGTCCTATTTCAGGAGGAATCCTGGTATTCCTTGGAGAAGATGCTCAATATTAGGGAGAAATCTGGCATGTCAGGAAGAAACTGTCCTCTTTTGGGGATAAAACAGGTATTTGTGGGTGAAAAGGTCCTATTTTGAGGAATCCTGGTATTTCTTGGAGAAGATGCTCAATATTAGGGAGAAATGTGGCATGTCAGGAAGAAACTGTCCTCTTTTGGGGATAAAAGAGGTATTTGTGGATGAAAAGGTCCTATTTGAAGGGGGAAGCCTGGTATTTCTTGGAGAAGATGTGATATATTTGGGAGAAATGTGGCATTTCTGGAAGAAAATGTCCAATATAAGGGGAGAAGGCTGGTATTTCTGGGTGAAAAGGTCCTATTTGAAGGGGGAAACCAGGTATTTCTTGGAGAAGATGTGATATATTTGGGAGAAATCTGGCATGTCAGGAAGACAATGTCCTATTTGGGGGGATAAAAGAGGTATTTGTGGGTGAAAAGGTCCTATTTGAAGGGGGAAAGCTGGTATTTCTTGGAGAAGATGTGATATATTTGGGAGAAATGTGGCATGTCTGGAAGAAAATGTCCAATTTGGGGGATAAAACAGGTATTTGTGGGTAAAAAGGTCCTATTTCCAGGGGGATTGCTCGTATTTCTTGGAGAAGATGTGATCTATTTGGGAGAAATGTGGAATTTCTGGAAGAAACTGTCCTCTTTTGGGGATCAAACAGGTATATGTGGGAGAAAAGGTCCTATTTCCAGGGATAATCCAGGTATTTCTTGGAGAAGATGTGATACACTTGGGAGAAATCTTGCATTTCTGGAAGACAATATCCTATTTTGGGGATTAAAACAGGTATTTGTGGGTGAAAAGGTCCTATTTCCAGGGAGAATCCTGGTATTTCTTGGAGAAGATGTTCTATATTTGGGTGAAATCTGGCATGTCAGGAAGACAGTGTCCTATTTTGGGGGATAAAAGAGGTATTTGTGGGTGAAAAGGGACCTATTTGAAGGGGGAAAGCTGGTATTCCTTGGAGAAGATGTGATATATTTGGGAGAAATGTGGCATTTCTGGAAGAAACAGTCCTCTTTTGGGGATAAAACAGGTATTTGTGGGTAAAAAGGTCCTATTTCCAGGGGAAAAGCTGCTATTTCTTGGAGAAGATGTGATCTATTTGGGAGAAATGTGGCATTTCTGGGAGAAACTGTCCTATTTTGGGGATAAAACAGGTATTTGTTGGTGAAAAGGTCCTATTTCAGGAGGAATCCTGGTATTTCTTGCAGAAGATGTGCTCAATATTAGGGAGAAATGAGGCATGTCAGGAAGAAACTGTCCTATTTTGGGGATAAAAGAGGTATTTGTGGGTGAAAAGGTCCTAATTGAAGGGGGAAACCTGGTATTTCTTGGAGAAGATGTGATATATTTGGGGAGAAATCTGGCATTTCTGGAAGACAATGTTCAATATTAGGGGAGAAGGCTGGTATTTCTTGGTGAAAAGGTCCTATTTGAAGGGGGAATCCAGGTATTTCTTGGAGAAGATGTGATATGTTTGGGAGAAATGTGGCATGTCTGGAAGAAACTGTCCTCTTCTGGGGATAAAAGAGGTATTTGTGGGTGAAAAGGTCCTATTTGAAGGGGGAAACCTGGTATTTCTTGGAGAAGATGTGTTATATTTGGGAGTAATGTGGCATTTCCGGAAGAAACTGTCCTCTTTTGGGGATAAAAGAGGTATTTGTGGGTGAAAAGGTCCTCTTTCCAGGGGGAATCCTGGTATTTCTTGGAGAAGATGTGATATAATTGGGAGAAATCTGACATTTCTGGAAGACAATGTCCAATATAAGGGAGAAGGCTGGTATTTGTGGGTGAAAAGGTCCTATTTGAAGGGGGAAACCAGGTATTTCTTGGAGAAGATGTGATATAGTTGGGAGAAATCTGGCATTTCTGGAAGAAAGTGTCCTGTTTTGCGGATAAAAGAGGTATTTGTGGGTGAAAAGGTCCTATTTCCAGGGGGATTGCTGGTATTTCTTGGAGAAGATGTGACATATTTGGGAGAAATGTGGCATTTCTGGAAGAAACTGTCCTCTTTTGGGGATAAGACAGGTATTTGTGGGTGAAAAGGTCTTATTTCCAGGGGGAATCCTGGTAATTCTTGGAGAAGATGTGATATAGTTGGGAGAAATGTGGCATTTCTGGAAGAAACTGTCCTATTTTGGAGATAAAATAGGTATTTGTGGGTTAAAAGGTCCTATTTGAAGGGGGAATCCTGGTATTTCTTGGAGAAGATGTTCAATATTTGGGAGAAATCTGACATTTCTGGAAGAAAATGTCCAATATAAGGGGAGAAGGCTGGTATTTGTGGGGGAAAAGGTCCTATTTGAAGGGGGAAAGCTGGTATTTCTTGGAGAAGATGTGATCTATTTGGGAGCAATGTGGCATTTCTGGAAGAAACTGTCCTCTTTTGGGGGAAGAAGGCTGGTATTTGTGGGTGAAAATGTCCTATTTGAAGGGGGAAACCAGGTATTTCTTGGAGAAGATGTGATATATTTGGGAGAAATCTGGCATGTCAAAAGAAAATGTCCTCTTCTGGGGATAAAAGAGGTATTTGTGGGTGAAAAGGTCCTATTTCAGGAGGAATCCTGGTATTTCTTGGAGAAGATGCTCAATATTAGGGAGAAATCTGGCATGTCAGGAAGAAACTGTCCTCTTTTGGGGATAAAAGAGGTATTTGTGGGTGAAAAGGTCCAATTTCAGGAGGAATCCTGGTATTTCTTGGAGAAGATGCTCAATATTAGGGAGAAATGTGGCATTTCTGGAAGAAACTGTCTTCTTTTGGGGATAAGACATGTATTTGTGTGTGAAAAGGTCCTATTTGAAGGGGGAATCCTGGTATTTCTTGGAGAAGATGTGATATATTTGGGAGAAATGTAGCATTTATGGAAGAAACTGTCCTCTTTTGGGGATAAAAGAGGTATTTGTGGTGAAAAGGTCCTATTTGAAGGGGGAAAGCTGGTATTTCTTGGAGAAGATGTGATATAGTTGGGAGAAATCTGGCATTTCTGGCAGAAACTGTCCTCTTTTGGGGATCAAACAGGTATTTGTGGGTGAAAAGGTCCTATTTCCAGGGGGAAAGCTGGTATTTCTTGGAGAAGATGTGATATATTTGGGAGAAATGTGGCATTTCTGGAAGAAACTGTCCTCTTTTGGGGATAAGACAGGTATTTGTGGGAGAAAAGGTCCTATTTGAAGGGGGAATCCTGGTATTTCTTGGAGAAGATGTGATATGTTGGGAGAAATCTGACATTTCTGGAAGAAAATGTCCTCTTTTGGGGATCAAACAGGTATTTGTTGGTGAAAAGGTCCTATTTCCAGGGAGAATCCTGGTATTTCTTGGAGAAGATGTTCTATATTTGGGAGAAATCTGACATTTCCGGAATACAATGTCCAATATAAGGGGAGAAGGCTGGTATTTCTGGGTGAAAAGGTCCTATTTGAAGGGGGAATCCAGGTATTTCTTGGAGAAGATGTGATATATTTGGGAGAAATGTGGCATTTATGGAAGAAACTGTCCTATTTTGGGGATAAAAGAGGTATTTCTGGGTGAAAAGGTCCTATTTGAAGGGGGAAAGCTGGTATTTCTTGGAGAAGATGTGATATATTTGGGAGAAATGTGGCCTTTCTGGAAGAAACTGTCCTATTTTGGGGATAAGAGAGGTATTTGCGGGTAAAAAGGTCCTATTTCCAGGGGGAAAGCTGGTATTTCTTGGAGAAGATGTGATATATTTGGGAGAAATGTGGCCTTTCTTGCAGAAACTGTCCTCTTTTGGGATAAAACAGGTATTTGTTGGTGAAAATGTCCTTTTTCCAGGGGGAATCCTGGTATTTCTTGGAGAAGATGTGATATATTTGGGAGAAATGTGGCATTTCTGGAAGAAACTGTCCTCTTTTGGGATAAAAGAGGTATTTGTGGGTGAAAAGGTCCTATTTCCAGGGGGAATCCTGGTATTTCTTGGAGAAGATGTTCTATATTTGGGAGAAATCTGACATTTCTGGAAGAAAATGTCCAATATAAGGGGAGAAGGCTGGTATTTGTGGGTGAAAAGGTCCTATTTGAAGGGGAAACCTGTATTTCTTGGAGAAGATGTGATATATTTGGGAGAAATCTGGAATGTCAGGAAGAAAATGTCCTCTTCTGGGGATAAAAGAGGTATTTGTGGGTGAAAAGGTCCTATTTGAAGGGGGAACCCTGGTATTTCTTGGAGAAGATGTGATATAATTGGGAGAAATCTGACATTTCTGGAAGACAATGTCCAATATAAGGGGAGAAGGCTGGAATTTCTGGGTGAAAAGGTCCTCTTTCAAGGGGGAAACCAGGTATTTCTTGGAGAAGATGTGATATATTTGGGAGAAATCTGGCGTGTCAGGAAGAAAATGTCCTCTTCTGGGGATAAAAGAGGTATCTGTGGGTGAAAAGGTCCTATTTCAGGAGGAATCCTGGTATTTCTTGGAGAAGATGCTCAATATTAGGGAGAAATGTGGCATGTCAGGAAGAAACTGTCCTATTTTGGGGATAAAAGAGGTATTTGTGGGTGAAAAGTTCCTATTTCAGGAGGAATCCTGGTATTTCTTGGAGAAGATGCTCAATATTAGGGAGAAATCTGGCATGTCAGGAAGAAACTGTCCTCTTTTGGGGATAAGACATGTATTTGTGTGTGAAAAGGTCCTATTTCGAGGGGGAAAGCTGGTATTTCTTGGAGAAGATGTGATATATTTGGGAGAAATGTAGCATTTCTGGCAGAAACTGTCCTACTTGGGGGGATAAAAGAGGTATTTGTGGGTAAAAAGGTCCTATTTCCAGGGGGATTGCTGGTATTTCTTGGAGAAGATGTGATCTATTTGGGAGAAATCTGGCATGTCAGGAAGAAAAAGTCCTATTTGGGGGGGATAAAAGAGATAATTTTGGGTGAAAAGGTCCTATTTGAAGGGGGAAACCTGGAATTTCTTGGAGAAGATGTGATATATTTGGGAGAAATCTGGCATTTCTGGAAGAAACAGTCCTCTTTTGGGGATAAAACAGGTATTTGTGGGAGAAAAGGTCCTATTTGAAGGGGGAACCCTGGTATTTCTTGGAGAAGATGTGATATATTTGGGAGAAATCTGGCATGTCTGGAAGAAACTGTCCTATTTTGGGGATAAAAGAGGTATTTGTGGGTGAAAAGGTCCTATTTGAAGGGGGAAACCTGGTATTTCTTGGAGAAGATGTGATCTATTTGGGAGAAATGTGGCATTTCTGGAAGAAACTGTCCTATTTGGGGGGACAAAAGAGGTATTTGTGGAAAAAAGGTCCTATTTCCAGGGGGATTGCTGGTATTTCTTGGAGAAGATGTGATATATTTGGGAGAAATGTGGCATGTCAGGAAGAAACTGTCCTCTTTTGGGGATAAGACAGGTATTTGTTGGTGAAAATGTCCTATTTCCAGGGGGAATCCTGGTATTTCTTGGAGAAGATGTGATATATTTGGGAGAAATCTGGCATTTCTGGAAGAAACTGTCCTCTTTTGGGGATAAAAGAGGTATGTGTGGGTGAAAAGGTCCTATTTCCAGGGGGAATCCTGGTATTTCTTGGAGAAGATGTGATATATTTGGGAGAAATCTGACATTTCTGGAAGAAACTGTACAATTTGGGGGGAGAAGGCTGGTATTTGTGGGTGAAAAGGTCCTATTTGAAGGGGGAAACCTGGTATTTCTTGGAAAAGATGTGATTTATTTGGGAGAAATCTGGCATTTCAGGAAGAAACTGTCCAATTTGGGGGGAGAAGGCTGGTATTTGTGGGTGAAAATTTCCTATTTGAAGGGGGAAACCTGGTATTTCTTGGAGAAGATGTGATATATTTGGGAGAAATCTGGAATGTCAGGAAGATAATGTCCAATTTGGGGGATAAAAGAGGTATTTGTGGGTGAAAAGGTCCTATTTGAAGGGGGAACCCTGGTATTTCTTGGAGAAGATGTGATCTATTTGGGAGAAATCTGACATTTCTGGAAGACAATGTCCAATATAAGGGGAAAAGGCTGGTATTTGTGGGTGAAAAGGTCCTATTTGAAGGGGGAAACCAGGTATTTCTTGGAGAAGATGTGATATAGTTGGGAGAAATCTGGCATGTAAGAAAGAAAATGTCCTCTTCTGGGGATAAAAGAGGTATCTGTGGGTGAAAAGGTCCTATTTCAGGAGGAATCCTGGTATTTCTTGGAGAAGATGCTCAATATTAGGGAGAAATCTGGCATGTCAGGAAGAAACTGTCCTCTTTTGGGGATAAAAGAGGTATTTGTGGGTGAAAAGGTCCTATTTGAAGGGGGAAACCTGGTATTTCTTGGAGAAGATGTGATCTATTTGGGAGAAATCTGACATTTCTGGAAGAAAATGTCCAATATAAGGGGAGAAGGCTGGTATTTCTGGGTGAAAAGGTCCTATTTGAAGGGGGAAACCTGGTATTTCTTGGAGAAGATGTGATCTATTTGGGAGAAATCTGGCATGTCAGGAAAACAATGTCCAATATGGGGAGATAAAAGAGGTATTTGTGGGTGAAAAGGTCCTATTTGAAGGGGGAAAGCTGGTATTTCTTGGAGAAGATGTGATCTATTTGGGAGAAATCTGGCATATCTGGAAGAAACTGTCCTCTTTTGGGGATAAAACAGGTATTTGTGGGTAAAAAGGTCCTATTTGAAGGGGGAAACCTGGTATTTCTTGGAGAAGATGTGATCTATTTGGGAGAAATGTGGCATGTCTGGAACAAACTGTCCTCTTTTGGGGATAAGACAGGTATTTGTGGAAGAAAAGGTCCTATTTGAAGGGGGAAAGCTGGTATTTCTTGGAGAAGATGTGATATAGTTGGGAGAAATCTGGCATTTCTGGAAGACAATGTCCTATTTTGGGGACTAAACAGGTATTTGTTGGTGAAAAGGTCCTATTTCCAGGGAGAATCCTGGTATTTCTTGGAGAAGATGTGATATATTTGGGAGAAATCTGGCATTTCTGGAAGAAACAGTCCACTTTTGGGGATAAAACAGGTATTTGTGGGTAAAAAGGTCCTATTTCCAGGGGGAAATCTGGTTTTTCTTGGAGAAGATGTGATCTATTTGGGAGAAATGTGGCCTTTCTTGCAGAAACTGTCCTCTTTTGGGGATAAAACAGGTATTTGTGGTTGAAAAGGTCCTATTTCAGGGGGAATCCTGGTATTTCTTGGAGATGATGCTCAATATTTGGGAGAAATCTGGCATTTCTGGAAGAAACTGTCCTATTTTGGGGATGCAAGAGGTATTTGTGGGTGAAAAGGTCCTATTTGAAGAGGGAAACCTGGTATTTCTTGGAGAAGATGTGATGTATTTGGGAGAAATGTGGCATTTCTGGAAGAAAATGTCCAAAATAAGGGGAGAAGGCTGGTATTTGTGGGAGAAAAGGTCCTATTTGAAGGGGGAAAGCTGGTATTTCTTGGAGAAGATGTGATATGTTTGGGAGAAATGTGGCATGTCAGGAAGACAATGTCCTATTTGGGGGGATAAAAGAGGTATTTGTGGGTGAAAAGGTCCTATTTCCAGGGGGAAAGCTGGTATTTCTTGGAGAAGATGTGATATATTTGGGAGAAATCTGGCATTTCTGTAAGAAACTGTCCTCTTTTGAGGATAAAAAGGTATTTGTGGGTAAAAAGGTCCTATTTGAAGGGGGATTGCTGGTATTTCTTGGAGAAGATGTGATATATTTGGGAGAAATGTGGCATTTCTGGAAGAAACTGTCCTCTTTTGGGGATAAGACAGGTATTTGTTGGTGAAAATGTCCTTTTTCCAGGGGGAATCCTGGTATTTCTTGGAGAAGATGTGATATATTTGGGAGAAATGTGGCATTTCTGGAAGAAGCTGTCCTATTTTGGGGATAAAAGAGGTATTTGTTGGTGAAAAGGTCCAATTTGAAGGGGGAATCCTGGTATTTCTTGGAGAAGATGTTCTATATTTGGGAGAAATCTGACATTTCTGGAAGAAAATGTCCAATATAAGGGGAGAAGGCTGGTATTTGTGGGTGAAAAGGTCCTATTTGAAGGGGGAAACCTGGTATTTCTTGGAGAATATGTGATTTATTTGGGAGAAATCTGGCATGTCAGGAAGAAAATGTCCTCTTCTGGGGATAAAAGAGGTATTTGTGGGTGAAAAGGTGCTATTTCAGGAGGAATCCTGGTATTTCTTGGAGAAGATGCTCAATATTAGGAAGAAATCTGGCATGTCAGGAAGAAACTGTCCTATTTTGGGGATAAAAGAGGTATTTGTGGGAGAAAAGGTCCTATTTCAGGAGGAATCCTGGTATTTCTTGGAGAAGATACTCAATATTATGGAGAAATCAGGCATGTCAGGGAGAAACTGTCCTCTTTTGGGGATAAAAGAGGTATTTGTGGGTTAAAAGGTCCTATTTGAAGGGGGAAACCTGGTATTTCTTGGAGAAGATGTGATATATTTGGGAGAAATGTGGCATTTCTGGAAGAAAATGTCCAATATAAGGGGAGAAGGCTGGTATTTGTGGGTGAAAACTTCCTATTTGAAGGTGGAAACCCGGTATTTCTTGGAGAAGATGTGATATATTTGGGAGAAATGTGGCATGTCAGGAAGACAATGTCCTATTTGGGGGGATAAAAGAGGTATTTGTGGTGAAAAGGTCCTATTTCCAGGGGGAATCCTGGTATTTCTTGGAGAAGATGTGATATATTAGGGAGAAATGTGGCATTTCTGGAAGAAACAGTCCTCTTTTGGGGATAAAACAGGTATTTGTGTGTAAAAAGGTCCTATTTCCAGGGGGATTGCTGGTATTTCTTGGAGAAGATGAGATATATTTGGGAGAAATGTGGCATTTCTGGAAGAAACTGCCCTCTTTTGGGGATAAGACAGGTATTTGTGGGAGAAAAGGTCCTATTTCCAGGGGGAATCCTGGTATTTCTTGGAGAAGATGTGATATAGTTGGGAGAAATCTGACATTTCTGGAAGACAATGTCCAATATAAGGGGAGAAGGCTGGTATTTGTGGCTGAAAAGGTCCTATTTGAAGGGTGAATCCAGGTATTTCTTGGAGAAGATGTGATATATTTGGGAGAAATGTGCCATTTCTGGAAGAAACTGTCCTCTTTTGGGGATAAAACAGGTATTTGTGGGTGAAAAGGTCCTATTTGAAGGGGGAAAGCTGGTATTTCTTGGAGAAGATGTGATATAGTTGGGAGAAATGTGGCCTTTCTTGCAGAAACTGTCCTCTTTTGGGGATAAAAGAGGTATTTGTGGGTAAAAAGGTCCTATTTCCAGGGGGATTGCTGGTATTTCTTGGAGAAGATGTGATCTATTTGGGAGAAATGTGGCATTTCTGGAAGAAGCTGTCCTCTTTTGGGGATAAGACAGGTATTTGTGGGTGAAAAGGTCCTATTTCCAGGGGGAATCCTGGTATTTCTTGGAGAAGATGTGATCTATTTGGGAGAAATGTGACATGTCAGGAAGAAACTGTCCTCTTTTGGGGATAAAAGAGGTATTTGTGGGTGAGAAGGTCCTATTTCCAGGGAGAATCCTGGTATTTCTTTTAGAAGTTGTTCTATATTTGGAAGAAATCTGACATTTCTGGAAGAAAATGTCCAATATAAGGGGAGAAGGCTGGTATTTGTGGGGGAAAAGGTCCTATTTCAAGGGGGAAACCTGGTATTTCTTGGAAAAGATGTGATATATTTGGGAGAAATCTGGCATGTCAGGAAGACAATGTCCAATTTGGGGGGAGAAGGCTGGTATTTGTGGGTGAAAAGGTCCTATTTGAAGGGGGAAACCCGGTATTTCTTGGAGAAGATGTGATATATTTGGGAGAAATCTGGAATGTCAGGAAGAAAATGTCCAATTTGGGGGATAAAAGAGGTATTTGTGGGTGAAAAGGTCCTATTTGAAGGGGGAACCCTGGTATTTCTTGGAGAAGATGTGATATATTTGGGAGAAATGTGGCATTTCTGGAAGAAAATGTCCTCTTTTGGGGATAAAACAGGTATTTGTGGGAGAAAAGGTCCTATTTGAAGGGGGAAACCTGGTATTTCTTGGAGAAGATGTGATATATTTGGGAGAAATGTGGCATTTCTGGAAGAAACTCTCCTCTTTTGGGGTTAAAAGATGTATTTGTTGGTGAAAAGGTCCTATTTGAAGGGGGAAACCTGGTATTTCTTGGAGAAGATGTGATATATTTGGGAGAAATGTGGCATTTCTGGAAGAAAATGTCCAATTTGGGGGAGAAGGCAGGTAGTTGTGGATGAAAAGGTCCTCTTTCAAGGGGGAAACCTGGTATTTCTTGGAGAAGAGGAGATATATTTGGGAGAAATCTTGCCTTTCAGGCAGAAACTGTCCTATTTTGGGGATAAAGGGTTCCCCCTTCAAATAGGACCTTTTCACCCGCGAATACCTGTTTTATCCCCCAAATTGGACATTTTCTTCCTGACATTCCAGATTTCTCCCAAATATATCACATCTTCTCCAAGAAATACCAGGATTCCCCCTGGAAATAGGACCTTTTCACCAACAAATACCTGTTTGATCCCCAAAAGAGGGCGGTTTCTTCCAGAAATGCCAGATTTCTCCCAAATAGATCACATCTTCTCCAAGAAATACCAGCAATCCCCTGGAAATAGGACCTTTTTACCCACAAATACCTCTTTTATCCCCAAAAGAGGACAGTTTCAGCCAGAAAGGCCACGTTTCTCCCAACTATATCACATCTTCTCCAAGAAATACTAGGTTTCCCCCTTCAAATAGGACCTTTTCACCCACAAATACCTGTTTTATCCCCAAAATAGGACAGTTTCTTCCAGACATGCCACATTTCTCCCAAATAGATCACATCTTCTCCAAGAAATACCTGGATTCCCCCTTCAAATAGGACCTTTTCACCCACAAATACCAGCCTTCTCCCCTTATATTGGACATTGTCTTCCAGAAATGTCAGATTTCTCCCAAATATAGAACATCTTCTCCAAGAAATACCAGGATTCTCCCTGGAAATAGGACCTTTTCACCAACAAATACCTCTTTTATCCCCAAAATAGGACATTGTCTTCCAGAAATGCCAGATTTCTCCCAACTATATCACATCTTCTCCAAGAAATACCAGGATTGCCCCTGGAAATAGGATCTTTTCTCCCACAAATACCTGTCTTATCCCCAAAAGAGGGATAGTTTCTTCCAGAAATGCCACATTTCTCCCAAATATATCACATCTTCTCCAAGAAATACCAGCAATCCCCCTGGAAATAGGACCTTTTTACCCACAAATACCTCTTTTATCCCCAAAAGAGGACAGTTTCTTCCAGAAATGCCACATTTCTCCCAAATATATCACATCTTCTCCAAGAAATACCAGGATTCCTCCTGAAATAGGACCTTTTCACCCACAAATACCTCTTTTATCCCCCAAAATAGGACATTGTCTTCCTGAAATGCCACATTTCTCCCAAATATATCACATCTTCTCCAAGAAATACCGGGTTTCCCCCTACAAATAGGAAGTTTTCACCCACAAATACCAGCCTTCTCCCCTTATATTGGACATTGTCTTCCAGAAATGCCAGATTTCTCCCTAATATATCACATCTTCTCCAAGAAATACCAGCTTTCCCCCTTCAAATAGGACCTTTTCACCCACAAATACCTCTATTATCCCCAAAATAGGACAGTTTCTTCCTGACATGCCAGATTTCTCCCTAATATTGAGCATCTTCTCCAAGAAATACCAGAATTCCTCCTGAAATAGGACCTTTTCACCAAAAATACCTCTTTTATCCCCAAAATAGGACAGTTTCTTCCTGACATGCCAGATTTCTCCCTAATATAGAGCATCTTCTCCAAGAAATACCAGGATTCCTCCTGAAATAGGACCTTTTCACCCACAAATACCTCTTTTATCCCCAGAAGAGGACATTTTCTTCCTGACATGCCAGATTTCTCCCAAATAGATCACATCTTCTCCAAGAAATACCAGGGTTCCCCCTTCAAATAGGACCTTATCACCCACAAATACCAGCCTTCTCCCCTTATATTGGACATTTTCTTCCAGAAATGTCAGATTTCTCCCAAATATAGAACATCTTCTCCAAGAAATACCAGCTTTCCCCCTTCAAATAGGACCTTTTCACCAACAAATACCTCTTTTATCCCCAAAAGAGGACAGTTTCTTCCAGAAATGCCAGATTTCTCCCTAATATATCACATCTTCTCCAAGAAATACCAGGATTCCCCCTGGAAATAGGACATTTTCACCAACAAATACCTGTCTTATCCCCAAAAGAGGACAGTTTCTTCCAGAAATGCCACATTTCTCCCAAATATATCACATCTTCTCCAAGAAATACCAGCAATCCCCCTGGAAATAGGACCTTTTTACCCACAAATACCTCTTTTATCCCCAAAAGAGGACAGTTTCTTCCAGAAATGCCACATTGCTCCCAAATAGATCACATCTTCTCCAAGAAATACCAGCTTTCCCCCTTCAAATAGGACCTTTTCACCCACAAATACCTCTTTTATCCCCCAAATAGGACATTGTCTTCCTGACATGCCTGATTTCTCCCAAATATATCACATCTTCTCCAAGAAATACCTGGTTTCCCCCTTCAAATAGGACCTTTTCACCCAGAAATACCAGCCTTCTCCCCTTATATTGGACATTTTCTTCCAGAAATGTCAGATTTCTCCCAAATAGATCACATCTTCTCCAAGAAATACCACGTTTCCCCCTTCAAATAGGACCTTTCAACCAAAAATACCTCTTTTATCCCCAAAATAGGACAGTTTCTTCCAGACATGCCACATTTCTCTCTAATATTGAGCATCTTCTCCAAGATATACCAGGATTCCTCCTGAAATAGGACCTTTTCACCCACAAATACCTGTTTTATCCCCAAAAGAGGACAGTTTCTGCAAGAAAGGCCACATTTCTCCCAAATAGATCACATCTTCTCCAAGAAAAACCAGCTTTCCCCCTGGAAATAGGACCTTTTCACCCACAAATACCTGTTTTATCCCCAAAAGAGGTCTGTTTCTTCCAGAAATGCCACATTTCTCCCAAATATATCACATCTTCTCCAAGAAATACCAGGATTCTCCCTGGAAATAGGACCTTTTCACCAACAAATACCTGTTTAATCCCCAAAATAGGACATTGTCTTCCTGAAATGCCAGATTTCTCCCAACTATATCACATCTTCTCCAAGAAATACCAGGTTTCCCCCTTCAAATAGGACCTTTTCACCCACAAATACCTGTCTTATTCCCAAAAGAGGACAGTTTCTTCCAGACATGCCAGATTTCTCCCAAATATATCACATCTTCTCCAAGAAATACCAGCTTTCCCCCTTCAAATAGGACCTTTTCATCCACAAATACCTCTTTTATCCCCAAAATAGGACAGTTTCTTCCTGACATGCCAGATTTCACCCTAATATTGAGCATCTTCTCCAAGAAATACCAGGATTCCTCCTGAAATAGGACCTTTTCACCCACAAATACCTCTTTTATCCCCAGAAGAGGACATTTTCTTTCTGACATGCCAGATTTCTCCCAAATATATCACATCTTCTCCAAGAAATACCTGGTTTCCCCCTTCAAATAGGACCTTTTCACCCACAAATACCAGCCTTCTCCCCTTATATTGGACATTGTCTTCCAGAAATGTCAGATTTCTCCCAAATAGATCACATCTTCTCCAAGAAATACCGGGGTTCCCCCTTCAAATAGGACCTTTTCACCCACAAATACCTCTTTTATCCCCCAAATTGGACATTTTCTTCCTGACATTCCAGATTTCTCCCAAATATATCACATCTTCTCCAAGAAATACCAGGTTTCCCCCTTCAAATAGGACCTTTTCACCCACAAATACCAGCCTTCTCCCCCCAAATTGGACAGTTTCTTCCAGAAATGCCACATTTCTCCCAAATAGATCACATCTTCTCCAAGAAATACCAGGGTTCCCCCTTCAAATAGGACCTTTTCACCCACAAATACCAGCCTTCTCCCCCCAAATTGGACAGTTTCTTCCAGAAATGTCAGATTTCTCCCAAATATATCACATCTTCTCCAAGAAATACCAGGATTCTCCCTGGAAATAGGACCTTTTCACCAACAAATACCTCTTTTATCCCCAAAATAGGACAGTTTCTTCCAGAAATGCCTGATTTCTCCCAAGTGTATCACATCTTCTCCAAGAAATAACAGGATACCCCCTGGAAATAGGACATTTTCACCAACAAATACCTGTCTTATCCCCAAAAGAGGACAGTTTCTTCCTGACATGCCAGATTTCTCCCAAATATATCACATCTTCTCCAAGAAATACCAGCTTTCCCCCTTCAAATAGGACCTTTTCACCCACAAATACCTCTTTTATCCCCCCAAATAGGACATTGTTTTCCTGACATGCCAGATTTCTCCCAAATAGATCACATCTTCTCCAAGAAATACCAGGTTTCCCCCTTCAAATAGGACATTTTCTCCCACAAATACCAGCCTTCTCCCCTTATATTGGACATTTTCTTCCAGAAATGTCAGATTTCTCCCAAATAGATCACATCTTCTCCAAGAAATACCAGGTTTCCCCCTTCAAATAGGACCTTTCAACCAAAAATACCTCTTTTATCCCCAAAAGAGGACAGTTTCTTCCTGACATGCCTGATTTCTCCCTAATATTGAGCATCTTCTCCAAGAAATACCAGGATTCCTCCTGAAATAGGACCTTTTCACCCACAAATACCTCTTTTATCCCCAGAAGAGGACATTTTCTTTCTGACATGCCAGATTTCTCCCAAATAGATCACATCTTCTCCAAGAAATACCTGGTTTCCCCCTTCAAATAGGACCTTTTCACCCAGAAATACCAGCCTTCTCCCCTTATATTGGACATTGTCTTCCAGAAATGTCAGATTTCTCCCAAATAGATCTCATCTTCTCCAAGAAATACCAGGTTTCCCCCTTCAAATAGGACCTTTTCACCTGCAAATACCTCTTTTATCCCCCAAATTGGACATTTTCTTCCTGACATTCCAGATTTCTCCCAAATATATCACATCTTCTCCAAGAAATACCAGGTTTCCCCCTTCAAATAGGACCTTTTCACCCACAAATACCAGCCTTCTACCCCCAAATTGGACAGTTTCTTCCAGAAATGCCAGATTTCTCCCAAATAAATCACATCTTCTCCAAGAAATACCAGGTTTCCCCCTTCAAATAGGAACTTTTCACCCACAAATACCAGCCTTCTCCCCCCAAATTGGACAGTTTCTTCCAGAAATGTCAGATTTCTCCCAAATATATCACATCTTCTCAAAGAAATACCACGATTCTCCCTGGAAATAGGACCTTTTCACCCACAAATACCTCTTTTATCCCCAAAATAGGACAGTTTCTTCCAGAAATGCCAGATTTCTCCCAAGTGTATCACATCTTCTCCAAGAAATACCAGGATTCCCCCTGGAAATAGGACATTTTCACCAACAAATACCTGTCTTATCCCCAAAAGAGGACAGTTTCTTCCTGACATGCCAGATTTCTCCCAAATATATCACATCTTCTCCAAGAAATACCAGCAATCCCCCTGGAAATAGGACCTTTTTACCCACAAATATCTCTTTTATCCCCCCAAGTAGGACAGTTTCTTCCAGAAATGCCACATTTCTCCCAAATAGATCACATCTTCTCCAAGAAATACCAGCTTTCCCCCTTCAAATAGGACCTTTTCACCCACAAATACCTCTTTTATCCCCAAAATAGGACAGTTTCTTCCAGACATGCCACATTTCTCCCAAATATATCACATCTTCTCCAAGAAATACCTGGATTCCCCCTTCAAATAGGACCTTTTCACCCAGAAATACCTGCCTTCTCCCTTATATTGGACATTGTCTTCCAGAAATGTCAGATTTCTCCCAAATAGATCTCATCTTCTCCAAGAAATACCAGGTTTCCCCCTTCAAATAGGACCTTTTCACCTGCAAATACCTGTTTTATCCCCCAAATAGGACATTTTCTTCCTGACATGCCAGATTTCTCCCAAATAGATCACATCTTCTCCAAGAAATACCAGCTTTCCCCCTGGAAATAGGACCTTTTTACCCACAAATACCTCTTTTATCCCCCCAAGTAGGACAGTTTCTTCCAGAAATGCCACATTTCTCCCAAATATATCACAGCTTCTCCAAGAAATACCAGCTTTCCCCCTTCAAATAGGACCTTTTCTCCCACAAATACCTGTCTTATCCCCAAAAGAGGACAGTTTCTTCCAGAAATGCCAGATTTCTCCCAAATATATCACATCTTCTCCAAGAAATACCAGGGTTCCCCCTTCAAATAGGACCTTTTCTCCCACAAATACCTGTTTTATCCCCAAAAGAGGACAGTTTCTTCCAGAAATGCCAGATTTCTCCCAAATATATCACATCTTCTCCAAGAAATTCCAGGTTTCCCCCTTCAAATAGGACCTTTTCACCCACAATTATCTCTTTTATCCCCCCCAAATAGGACTTTTTCTTCCTGACATGCCACATTTCTCCCAAATACATCACATCTTCTCCAAGAAATACCAGCTTTCCCCCTTCAAATAGGACCTTTTCACCCACAAATACCTCTTTTATCCCCAAAATATGACAGTTTCTTCCAGAAATGCCACATTTCTCCCAAATAGATCACATCTTCTCCAAGAAATACCAGGTTTCCCCCTTCAAATAGGACCTTTTCACCCACAAATACCTCTTTTATCCCCAAAAGAGGACAGTTTCTTCCTGACATGCCAGATTTCTCCCTAATATTGAGCATCTTCTCCAAGAAATACCAGGATTCCTCCTGAAATAGGACCTTTTCACCCACAAATACCTCTTTTATCCCCAAAATAGGACAGTTTCTTCCTGACATGCCACATTTCTCCCTAATATTGAGCATCTTCTCCAAGAAATACCAGGATTCCTCCTGAAATAGGACCTTTTCACCCACAAATACCTCTTTTATCCCCAGAAGAGGACATTTTCTTCCTGACATGCCAGATTTCTCCCAAATAGATCACATCTTCTCCAAGAAATACCTGGTTTCCCCCTTCAAATAGGACCTTTTCACCCAGAAATACCAGCCTTCTCCCCTTATATTGTACATTGTCTTCCAGAAATGTCAGATTTCTCCCAAATAGATCACATCTTCTCCAAGAAATACCAGGGTTCCCCCTTCAAATACGACCTTTTCACCCGCAAATACCTGTTTTATCCCCCAAATTGGACATTTTCTTCCTGACATTCCAGATTTCTCCCAAATATATCACATCTTCTCCAAGAAATACCTGGTTTCCCCCTTCAAATAGGACCTTTTCACCCACAAATGCCAGCCTTCTCCCCCCAAATTGGACAGTTTCTTCCAGAAATGCCAGATTTCTCCCAAATATATCACATCTTCTCCAAGAAATACCTGGTTTCCCCCTTCAAATAGGACCTTTTCACCCACAAATACCAGCCTTCTCCCCCCAAATTGGACAGTTTCTTCCAGAAATGTCAGATTTCTCCCAAATATATCACATCTTCTCCAAGAAATACCAGGATTCTCCCTGGAAATAGGACCTTTTCACCCACAAATACCTCTTTTATCCCCAAAAGAGGACAGTTTCTTCCAGAAATGCCACATTTCTCCCAAATATATCACATCTTCTCCAAGAAAAACCAGCTTTCCCCCTGGAAATAGGACCTTTTCACCCACAAATACCTGTTTTATCCCCAAAAGAGGACTGTTTCTTCCAGAAATGCCACATTTCTCCCAAATATATCACATCTTCTCCAAGAAATACCAGGATTCTCCCTGGAAATAGGACCTTTTCACCAACAAATACCTGTTTAATCCCCAAAATAGGACATTGTCTTCCAGAAATGCCTGATTTCTCCCAACTATATCACATCTTCTCCAAGAAATACCAGGATTCCCCCTTCAACTAGGACCTTTTCATGCACAAATACCTCTTTTATCTCCCCAAATAGGACATTGTCTTCCTGACATGCCACATTTCTCCCAAATATATCACATCTTCTCCAAGAAATACCAGGTTTCCCCCTTCAAATAGGACCTTTTCACCCAGAAATACCAGCCTTCTCCCCTTTTATTGGACATTGTCTTCCAGAAATGTCAGATTTCTCCCAAATAGATCACATCTTCTCCAAGAAATACCAGCTTTCCCCCTTCAAATAGGACCTTTTCACCCACATATACCTCTTTTATCCCCAAAAGAGGACAGTTTCTTCCTGACATGCCAGATTTCTCCCTAATATTGAGCATCTTCTCCAAGAAATACCAGGATTCCTCCTGAAATAGTACCTTTTCACCCACAAATACCTCTTTTATCCCCAGAAGAGGACATTTTCTTTCTGACATGCCAGATTTCTCCCAACTATATCACATCTTCTCCAAGAAATACCTGGTTTCCCCCTTCAAATAGGACCTTTTCACCCAGAAATACCAGCCTTCTCCCCTTATATTGGACATTGTCTTCCAGAAATGTCAGATTTCTCCCAAATAGATCACATCTTCTCCAAGAAATACCAGGGTTCCCCCTTCAAATAGGACCTTTTCACCCGCAAATACCTGTTTTATCCCCCAAATTGGACATTTTCTTCCTGACATTCCAGATTTCTCCCAAATATATCACATCTTCTACAAGAAATACCTGCTTTCCCCCTTCAAATAGGACCTTTTCACCCACAAATACCAGCCTTCTCCCCCCAAATTGGACAGTTTCTTCCAGAAATGCCAGATTTCTCCCAAATACATCACATCTTCTCCAAGAAATACCTGGTTTCCCCCTTCAAATAGGACCTTTTCACCCACAAATACCAGACTTCTCCCCACAAATTGGACAGTTTCTTCCAGAAATGTCAGATTTCTCCCAAATATATCACATCTTCTCCAAGAAATGCCAGGATTATCCCTGGAAATAGGACCTTTTCACCCACAAATACCTCTTTTATCCCCAAAATAGGACAGTTTCTTCCAGAAATTCCAGATTTCTCCCAAGTGTATCACATCTTCTCCAAGAAATACCAGGATTCCCCCTGGAAATAGGACATTTTCACCAACAAATACCTGTCTTATCCCCAAAAGAGGACAGTTTCTTCCAGACATGCCACATTTCTCCCAAATAGATCACATCTTCTCCAAGAAATACCAGCAATCCCCCTGGAAATAGGACCTTTTTACCCACAAATACCTCTTTTATCCCCCCAAGTAGGACAGTTTCTTCCAGAAATGCACATTTCTCCCAAATATATCACATCTTCTCCAAGAAATACCAGCTTTCCCCCTTCAAATAGGACCTTTTCACCCACAAATACCTCTTTTATCCCCAAAAGAGGACAGTTTCTTCCTGACATGCCTGATTTCTCCCTAATATTGAGCATCTTCTCCAAGAAATACCAGGATTCCTCCTGAAATAGGACCTTTTCACCCACAAATACCTCTTTTATCCCCAGAAGAGGACATTTTCTTTCTGACATGCCAGATTTCTCCCAAATAGATCACATCTTCTCCAAGAAATACCAGGGTTCCCCCTTCAAATAGGACCTTTTCACCCAGAAATACCAGCCTTCTCCCCTTATATTGGACATTGTCTTCCAGAAATGTCAGATTTCTCCGAAATAGATCTCATCTTCTCCAAGAAATACCAGCTTTCCCCCTTCAAATAGGACCTTTTCACCCGCAAATACCTGTTTTATCCCCCAAATTGGACATTTTCTTCCTGACATTCCAGATTTCTCCCAAATATATCACATCTTCTCCAAGAAAAACCAGCTTTCCCCCTGGAAATAGGACCTTTTCACCCACAAATACCTGTTTTATCCCCAAAAGAGGACTGTTTCTTCCAGAAATGCCACATTTCTCCCAAATAGATCACATCTTCTCCAAGAAATACCAGGATTCCCCCTGGAAATAGGACCTTTTCACCAACAAATACCTGTTTAATCCCCAAAATAGGACATTGTCTTCCAGAAATGCCTGATTTCTCCCAACTATATCACATCTTCTCCAAGAAATACCAGGATTCCCCCTTCAACTAGGACCTTTTCATGCACAAATACCTCTTTTATCTCCCCAAATAGGACATTGTCTTCCTGACATGCCACATTTCTCCCAAATATATCACATCTTCTCCAAGAAATACCTGGTTTCCCCCTTCAAATAGGACCTTTTCACCCAGAAATACCAGCCTTCTCCCCTTTTATTGGACATTGTCTTCCAGAAATGTCAGATTTCTCCCAAATAGATCACATCTTCTCCAAGAAATACCAGCTTTCCCCCTTCAAATAGGACCTTTTCACCCACATATACCTCTTTTATCCCCAAAAGAGGACAGTTTCTTCCTGACATGCCAGATTTCTCCCTAATATTGAGCATCTTCTCCAAGAAATACCAGGATTCCTCCTGAAATAGGACCTTTTCACCCACAAATACCTCTTTTATCCCCAGAAGAGGACATTTTCTTTCTGACATGCCAGATTTCTCCCAAATAGATCACATCTTCTCCAAGAAATACCTGGTTTCCCCCTTCAAATAGGACCTTTTCACCCAGAAATACCAGCCTTCTCCCCTTATATTGGACATTGTCTTCCAGAAATGTCAGATTTCTCCCAAATAGATCACATCTTCTCCAAGAAATACCAGGGTTCCCCCTTCAAATAGGACCTTTTCACCCGCAAATACCTGTTTTATCCCCCAAATTGGACATTTTCTTCCTGACATTCCAGATTTCTCCCAAATATATCACATCTTCTACAAGAAATACCTGCTTTCCCCCTTCAAATAGGACCTTTTCACCCACAAATACCAGCCTTCTCCCCCCAAATTGGACAGTTTCTTCCAGAAATGCCAGATTTCTCCCAAATACATCACATCTTCTCCAAGAAATACCTGGTTTCCCCCTTCAAATAAGACCTTTTCACCCACAAATACCAGACTTCTCCCCACAAATTGGACAGTTTCTTCCAGAAATGTCAGATTTCTCCCAAATATATCACATCTTCTCCAAGAAATGCCAGGATTATCCCTGGAAATAGGACCTTTTCACCCACAAATACCTCTTTTATCCCCAAAATAGGACAGTTTCTTCCAGAAATGCCAGATTTCTCCCAAGTGTATCACATCTTCTCCAAGAAATACCAGGATTCCCCCTGGAAATAGGACATTTTCACCAACAAATACCTGTCTTATCACCAAAAGAGGACAGTTTCTTCCAGACATGCCACATTTCTCCCAAATAGATCACATCTTCTCCAAGAAATACCAGCAATCCCCCTGGAAATAGGACCTTTTTACCCACAAATACCTCTTTTATCCCCCCAAGTAGGACAGTTTCTTCCAGAAATGCCACATTTCTCCCAAATAGATCACATCTTCTCCAAGAAATACCAGCTTTCCCCCTTCAAATAGGACCTTTTCACCCACAAATACCTCTTTTATCCCCAAAAGAGGACAGTTTCTGCCAGAAATGCCTGATTTCTCCCTAATATTGAGCATCTTCTCCAAGAAATACCAGGATTCCTCCTGAAATAGGACCTTTTCACCCACAAATACCTCTTTTATCCCCAGAAGAGGACATTTTCTTTCTGACATGCCAGATTTCTCCCAAATAGATCACATCTTCTCCAAGAAATACCAGGGTTCCCCCTTCAAATAGGACCTTTTCACACAGAAATACCAGCCTTCTCCCCTTATATTGGACATTGTCTTCCAGAAATGTCAGATTTCTCCGAAATAGATCTCATCTTCTCCAAGAAATACCAGGGTTCCCCCTTCAAATAGGACCTTTTCACCCGCAAATACCTGTTTTATCCCCCAAATTGGACATTTTCTTCCTGACATTCCAGATTTCTCCCAAATATATCACATCTTCTCCAAGAAATACCAGGTTTCCCCCTTCAAATAGGACCATTTCACCCACAAATACCAGACTTCTCCCCCCAAATTGGACAGTTTCTTCCAGAAATGCCACATTTCTCCCAAATAGATCACATCTTCTCCAAGAAATACCTGGTTTCCCCCTTCAAATAGGACTTTTTCACCCAGAAATACCAGCCTTCTCCCCCCAAATTGGACAGTTTCTTCCAGAAATGTCAGATTTCTCCCAAATATATCACATCTTCTCCAAGAAATACCAGGGTTCCCCCTTCAAATAGGACCTTTTCACCCACAAATACCTGTTTTATCCCCAAAATAGGACAGTTTCTTCCAGAAATGCCAGATTTCTCCCAAGTGTATCACATCTTCTCCAAGAAATACCAGGATTCCCCCTGGAAATAGGACATTTTCACCAACAAATACCTGTCTAATCCCCAAAAGAGGACAGTTTCTTCCTGACATGCCAGATTTCTCCCAAATATATCACATCTTCTCCAAGAAATACCAGCAATCCCCCTTCAAATAGGACCTTTTCACCCAGAAATACCTCTTTTATCCCCCCAAATAGGACAGTTTCTTCCAGAAATGCCAGATTTCTCCCAAATAGATCACATCTTCTCCAAGAAATACCAGGTTTCCCCCTTCAAATAGGACATTTTCACCCACAATTATCTCTTTTATCCCCCCCAAATAGGACTTTTTCTTCCTGACATGCCACATTTCTCCCAAATAGATCACATCTTCTCCAAGAAATACCAGGTTTCCCCCTTCAAATAGGACCTTTTCACCCACAAATACCTCTTTTATCCCCAAAATAGGACAGTTTCTGCCAGAAATGCCAGATTTCTCCCAAATATATCACATCTTCTCCAAGAAATACCAGGTTTCCCCCTTCAAATAGGACCTTTTCACCCACAAATACCAGCCTTCTCCCCCCAAATTGGACAGTTTCTTCCAGAAATGTCAGATTTCTCCCAAATATATCACATCTTCTCCAAGAAATACCAGGATTCTCCCTGGAAATAGGACCTTTTCACCCACAAATACCTCTTTTATCCCCAAAATAGGACAGTTTCTTCCAGAAATGCCAGATTTCTCCCAAGTGTATCACATCTTCTCCAAGAAATACCAGGATTCCCCCTGGAAATAGGACATTTTCACCAACAAATAGCTGTCTTATCCCCAAAAGAGGACAGTTTCTTCCAGAAATGCCAGATTTCTCCCAAATATATCACATCTTCTCCAAGAAATTCCAGGTTTCCCCCTTCAAATAGGGCATTTTCACCCACAATTATCTCTTTTATCCCCCCCAAATAGGACTTTTTCTTCCTGACATGCCACATTTCTCCCAAATACATCACATCTTCTCCAAGAAATACCAGGTTTCCCCCTTCAAATAGGACCTTTTCACCAGCAAATACCTCTTTTATCCCCAAATGAGGACAGTTTCTGCCAGAAATGCCAGATTTCTCCCAAATAGATCACATCTTCTCCAAGAAATACCTGGTTTCCCCCTTCAAATAGGACCTTTTCACCCAGAAATACCAGCCTTCTCCACTTATATTGGACATTTTCTTCCAGAAATGTCAGATTTCTCCCAAATAGATCACATCTTCTCCAAGAAATACCAGGTTTCCCCCTTCAAATAGGACCTTTTCACCCACAAATACCTCTTTTATCCCCAAAATAGGACAGTTTCTTCCTGACATGCCACATTTCTCCCTAATATTGAGCATCTTCTCCAAGAAATACCAGGATTCCTCCTGAAATAGGACCTTTTCACCCACAAGTACCTCTTTTATCCCCAGAAGAGGACATTTTCTTTCTGACATGCCAGATTTCTCCCAAATAGATCACATCTTCTCCAAGAAATGCCTGGTTTCCCCCTTCAAATAGGACCTTTTCACCCAGAAATACCAGCCTTCGCCCCTTATATTGGACATTGTCTTCCAGAAATGTCAGATTTCTCCCAAATAGATCACATCTTCTCCAAGAAATACCAGGGTTCCCCCTTCAAATAGGACCTTTTCACCCGCAAATACCTGTTTTATCCCCCAAATTGAACATTTTCTTCCTGACATTCCAGATTTCTCCCAAATATATCACATCTTCTCCAAGAAATACCAGGTTTCCCCCTTCAAATAGGACCTTTTCACCCACAAATACCAGCCTTCTCCCCCCAAATTGGACAGTTTCTTCCAGAAATGCCAGATTTCTCCCAAATAGATCACATCTTCTCCAAGAAATACCTGGTTTCCCCCTTCAAATAGGACCTTTTCACCCACAAATACCAGCCTTCTCCCCCCAAATTGGACAGTTTCTTCCAGAAATGTCAGATTTCTCCCAAATGTATCACATCTTCTCCAAGAAATACCAGGATTCTCCCTGGAAATAGGACCTTTTCTCCCACAAATACCTCTTTTATCCCCAAAATAGGACAGTTTCTTCCAGAAATGCCAGATTTCTCCCAAGTGTATCACATCTTCTCCAAGAAATACCAGGATTCCCCCTGGAAATAGGACATTTTCACCAACAAATACCTGTCTTATCCCCAAAAGAGGACAGTTTCTTCCTGACATGCCAGATTTCTCCCAAATATATCACATCTTCTCCAAGAAATACCAGCAATCCCCCTGGAAATAGGACCTTTTTACCCACAAATACCTCTTTTATCCCCCCAAATAGGACAGTTTCTTCCAGAAATGCCACATTTCTCCCAAATATATCACATCTTCTCCAAGACATAGCAGGGTTCCCCCTTCAAATAGGATCTTTTCACCCACAAATACCTGTTTGATGCCCAAAATTGGACAGTTGCTTCCAGAAATGCCGGATTTCTCCCAAATATATCACATCTTCTCATAGAATTACCAGGTTTTCCCCCTTCAAATAGGACCTTTTCACCAACAAATACCAGCCTTCTCCCCTTATATTGGACATTTTCTTTCAGAAATGTCAGATTTCTCCAAAATAGATCACATCTTCTAAAAGAAATACCAGGTTTCCCCCTTCAAATAGGACCTTTTCACCCACAAATACCTCTTTTATCCCCAAAAGAGGACAGTTTCTTCCAGACATGCCAGATTTCTCCCTAATATTGAGCATCTTCTCCAAGAAATACCAGGATTCCTCCTGAAATAGGACCTTTTCACCCACAAATACCTCTTTTATCCCCAGAAGAGGACATTTTCTTTCTGACATGCCAGATTTCTCCAAAATAGATCACATCTTCTCCAAGAAATACCTGGTTTCCCCCTTCAAATAGGACCTTTTCAGCCACAAATACCTCATTTATCCCCCCAAATAAGACAGTTTCTTCCAGAAATGCCACATTTCTCCCAAATATATCACATCTTCTCCAAGAAATACCAGCTTTCCCCCTTCAAATAGGACCTTTTCACCCACAAATACCTCTTTTATCCCCAAAAGAGGACAGTTTCTGCCAGAAATGCCAGATTTCTCCCAAATAGATCACATCTTCTCCAAGAAATACCAGCTTTCCCCCTTCAAATAGGACCTTTTCACCCACAAATACCAGCCTTCTCCCCCGAAATTGGACAGTTTCTTCCAGAAATGTCAGATTTCTCCCAAATATAGAACATCTTCTCCAAGAAATACCAGGATTCTCCCTGGAAATAGGACCTTTTCACCCACAAATACCTCTTTTATCCCCAGAATAGGACAGTTTCTTCCAGAAATGCCAGATTTCTTCCAAGTGTATCACATCTTCTCCAAGAAATACCAGGATTCCCCCTTCAAATAGGAGCTTTTCTCCCACAAATACCTGTTTTATCCCCAAAAGAGGACAGTTTCTTCCAGAAATGCCAGATTTCTCCCAAATATATCACATCTTCTCCAAGAAATTCCAGGTTTCCCCCTTCAAATAGGACATTTTCACCCACAATTATCTCTTTTATCCCCCCCAAATAGGACTTTTTCTTCCTGACATGCCACATTTCTCCCAAATAGATCACATCTTCTCCAAGAAATACCAGGTTTCCCCCTTCAAATAGGACCTTTTCACCCACAAATACCTCTTTTATCCCCAAATGAGGACAGTTTCTGCCAGAAATGCCAGATTTCTCCCAAATATATCACATCTTCTCCAAGAAATACCTGGTTTCCCCCTTCAAATAGGACCTTTTCACCCACAAATACCTCTTTTATCCCCAAAAGAGGACAGTTTCTTCCTGACATGCCTGATTTCTCCCTAATATTGAGCATCTTCTCCAAGAAATACCAGGATTCCTCCTGAAATAGGACCTTTTCACCCACAAATACCTCTTTTATCCCCAGAAGAGGACATTTTCTTTCTGACATGCCAGATTTCTCCCAAATAGATCACATCTTCTCCAAGAAATACCTGGTTTCCCCCTTCAAATAGGACCTTTTCACCCAGAAATACCAGCCTTCTCCCCTTATATTGGAAATTGTCTTCCAGAAATGTCAGATTTCTCCCAAATAGATCACATCTTCTCCAAGAAATACCAGGGTTCCCCCTTGAAATAGGACCTTTTCACCCGCAAATACCTGTTTTATCCCCCAAATTGGACATTTTCTTCCTGACATTCCAGATTTCTCCCAAATATATCACATCTTCTCCAAGAAATACCAGCTTTCCCCCTTCAAATAGGACCTTTTCACCCACAAATACCAGCCTTCTCCCCCCAAATTGGACAGTTTCTTCCAGAAATGCCACATTTCTCCCAAATAGATCACATCTTCTCCAAGAAATACCAGGTTTCCCCCTTCAAATAGGACCTTTTCACCCACAAATACCAGCCTTCTCCCCCCAAATTGGACAGTTTCTTCCGGAAATGTCAGATTTCTCCCAAATATAGAACATCTTCTCCAAGAAATACCAGGATTCTCCCTGGAAATAGGACCTTTTCACCCACAAATACCTGTTTTATCCCCAAAAGAGGACAGTTTCTTCCAGACATGCCACATTTCTCCCAAATAGATCACATCTTCTCCAAGAAATACCAGGATTCCCCCTGGAAATAGGAACTTTTCTCCCACAAATACCTGTCTTATCCCCAAAAGAGGACAGTTTCTTCCAGAAATGCCACATTTCTCCCAAATATATCACATCTTCTCCAAGAAATACCAGGGTTCCCCCTTCAAATAGGACCTTTTCTCCCACAAATACCTGTTTTATCCCCAAAAGAGGACAGTTTCTTCCAGAAATGCCAGATTTCTCCCAAATAGATCACATCTTCTCCAAGAAATTCCAGGTTTCCCCCTTCAAATAGGACATTTTCACCCACAATTATCTCTTTTATCCCCCCCAAATAGGACTTTTTCTTCCTGACATGCCACATTTCTCCCAAATACATCACATCTTCTCCAAGAAATACCAGGTTTCCCCCTTCAAATAGGACCTTTTCACCCACAAATACCTCTTTTATCCCCAAAATATGACAGTTTCTGCCAGAAATGCCACATTTCTCCCAAATATATCACATCTTCTCCAAGAAATACCAGCTTTCCCCCTTCAAATAGGACCTTTTCACCAAGAAATACCAGCCTTCTCCCCTTATATTGGACATTTTCTTCCAGAAATGTCAGATTTCTCCCAAATAGATCACATCTTCTCCAAGAAATACCAGCTTTCCCCCTTCAAATAGGACCTTTTCACCCACAAATACCTCTTTTATCCCCAAAAGAGGACAGTTTCTTCCTGACATGCCATATTTCTCCCTAATATTGAGCATCTTCTCCAAGAAATACCAGGATTCCTCCTGAAATAGGACCTTTTCACCCACAAATACCTCTTTTATCCCCAGAAGAGGACATTTTCTTTCTGACATGCCACATTTCTCCCAAATATATCACATCTTCTCCAAGAAATGCCTGGTTTCCCCCTTCAAATAGGACCATTTCACCCACAAATACCAGCCTTCTCCCCTTATATTGGACATTGTCTTCCAGAAATGTCAGATTTCTCCCAAATAGATCACATCTTCTCCAAGAAATACCAGGGTTCCCCCTTCAAATAGGACCTTTTCACCCGCAAATACCTGTTTTATCCCCCAAATTGGACATTTTCTTCCTGACATTCCAGATTTCTCCCAAATATATCACATCTTCTCCAAGAAATACCAGGTTTCCCCCTTCAAATAGGACCTTTTCACCCACAAATACCAGCCTTCTCCCCCCAAATTGGACAGTTTCTTCCAGAAATGCCAGATTTCTCCCAAATAGATCACATCTTCTCCAAGAAATACCAGGTTTCCCCCTTCAAATAGGACCTTTTCACCCACAAATACCAGCCTTCTCCCCCCAAATTGGACAGTTTCTTCCAGAAATGTCAGATTTCTCCCAAATATATCACATCTTCTCCAAGAAATACCAGGATTCTCCCTGGAAATAGGACCTTTTCACCCACAAATACCTCTTTTATCCCCAAAATAGGACAGTTTCTTCCAGAAACGCCAGATTTCTCCCAAGTGTATCACATCTTCTCCAAGAAATACCAGGATTCCCCCTGGAAATAGGACATTTTCACCAACAAATACCTGTCTTATCCCCAAAAGAGGACAGTTTCTTCCTGACATGCCAGATTTCTCCCAAATATATCACATCTTCTCCAAGAAATACCAGCAATCCCCCTGGAAATAGGACCTTTTCACCCACAAATACCTCTTTTATCCCCCCAAGTAGGACAGTTTCTTCCAGAAATGCCACATTTCTCCCAAATATGTCACATCTTCTCCAAGAAATACCAGCTTTCCCCCTTCAAATAGGACCTTTTCACCCACATATACCTCTTTTATCCCCAAAATAGGACAGTTTCTTCCAGACATGCCACATTTCTCCCAAATATATCACATCTTCTCCAAGAAATACCTGGATTCCCCCTTAAAATAGGACCTTTTTACCAAGAAATACCAGCCTTCTCCCCTTATATTGGACATTGTCTTCCGGAAATGTCAGATTTCTCCCAAATATAGAACATCTTCTCCAAGAAATACCAGGATTCTCCCTGGAAATAGGACATTTTCACCAACAAATACCTGTTTAATCCCCAAAATAGGACATTTTCTTCGTGACATTCCAGATTTCTCCCAACTATATCACATCTTCTCCAAGAAATACCAGGATTCCCCTTCAAATAGGACCTTTTCTCCCACAAATACCTGTCTTATCCCCAAAAGAGGACAGTTTCTTCCAGAAATGCCACATTTCTCCCAAATATATCACATCTTCTCCAAGAAATACCAGGGTTCCCCCTTCAAATAGGACCTTTTCTCCCACAAATACCTGTTTTATCCCCAAAAGAGGACAGTTTCTTCCAGAAATGCCAGATTTCTCCCAAATATATCACATCTTCTCCAAGAAATTCCAGGTTTCCCCCTTCAAATAGGACCTTTTCACCCACAATTATCTCTTTTATCCCCCCCAAATAGGACTTTTTCTTCCCGACATGCCACATTTCTCCCAAATAGATCACATCTTCTCCAAGAAATACCAGCTTTCCCCCTTCAAATAGGACCTTTTCACCCACAAATACCTCTTTTATCCCCAAAAGAGGACAGTTTCTGCCAGAAATTCCAGATTTCTCCCAAATAGATCACATCTTCTCCAAGAAATACCAGGTTTCCCCCTTCAAATAGGACCTTTTCACCCACAAATACCTCTTTTATCCCCAAAAGAGGACAGTTTCTTCCTGACATGCCACATTTCTCCCTAATATTGAGCATCTTCTCCAAGAAATACCAGGATTCCTCCTGAAATAGGACCTTTTCACCCACAAATACCTCTTTTATCCCCAAAATAGGACAGTTTCTTCCTGACATGCCAGATTTCTCCCTAATATTGAGCATCTTCTCCAAGAAATACCAGGATTCCTCCTGAAATAGGACCTTTTCACCCACAAATACCTCTTTTATCCCCAGAAGAGGACATTTTCTTCCTGACATGCCAGATTTCTCCCAAATATATCACATCTTCTCCAAGAAATACCTGGTTTCCCCCTTCAAATAGGACCTTTTCACCCAGAAATACCAGCCTTCTCCCCTTATATTGGACATTGTCTTCCAGAAATGTCAGATTTCTCCCAAATAGATCACATCTTCTCCAAGAAATACCAGCTTTCCCCCTTCAAATAGGACCTTTTCACCCGCAAATACCTGTTTTATCGCCCAAATTGGACATTTTCTTCCTGACATTCCAGATTTCTCCCAAATATATCACATCTTCTCCAAGAAATACCTGGTTTCCCCCTTCAAATAGGACCTTTTCACCCACAAATGCCAGCCTTCTCCCCCCAAATTGGACAGTTTCTTCCAGAAATGCAAGATTTCTCCCAAATATATCACATCTTCTCCAAGAAATACCAGGTTTCCCCCTTCAAATAGGACCTTTTCACCCACAAATACCAGCCTTCTCCCCCCAAATTGGAGAGTTTCTTCCAGAAATGCCGGATTTCTCCCAAATATATCACATCTTCTCCAAGAATTACCTGGTTTCCCCCTTCAAATAGGACCTTTTCACCCACAAATACCAGCCTTCTCCCCCCAAATTGGACAGTTTCCTCCAGAAATGTCAGATTTCTCCCAAATATATCACATCTTCTCCAAGAAATACCAGGATTCTCCCTGGAAATAGGACCTTTTTACCCACAAATACCTCTTTTATCCCCCAAAGTAGGACAGTTTCTTCCAGAAATGCCACATTTCTCCCAAATATATCACATCTTCTCCAAGAAATACCAGCTTTCCCCCTGGAAATAGGACCTTTTCACCCACAAATACCTGTTTTATCCCCAAAAGAGGACTGTTTCTTCCAGAAATGCCACATTTCTCCCAAATATATCACATCTTCTCCAAGAAATACCAGGATTCTCCCTGGAAATAGGACCTTTTCACCAACAAATACCCGTCTTATCCCCAAAATAGGACACTGTCTTCCAGAAATGCCAGATTTCTCCCAACTATATCACATCTTCTCCAAGAAATACCAGGATTCCCCCTTCAAATAGGACCTTTTCACCCACAAATACCTGTCTTATCCCCAAAAGAGGACAGTTTCTTCCAGACATGCCACATTTCTCCCAAATATATCACATCTTCTCCAAGAAATACCAGCTTTCCCCCTTCAAATAGGACCTTTTCATCCACAAATACCTCTTTTATCCCCCAAATTGAACATTTTCTTCCTGACATGCCACATTTCTCCCAAATATATCACATCTTCTCCAAGAAATACCAGGTTTCCCCCTTCAAATAGGACCTTTTCACCCAGAAATACCAGCCTTCTCCCCTTATATTGGACATTTTCTTCCAGAAATATCAGATTTCTCCCAAATAGATCACATCTTCTCCAAGAAATACCAGGTTTCCCCCTTCAAATAGGACCTTTTCACCCACAAATACCTCTTTTATCCCCAAAAGAGGACAGTTTCTTCCTGACATGCCTGATTTCTCCCTAATATTGAGCATCTTCTCCAAGAAATACCAGGATTCCTCCTGAAATAGGACCTTTTCACCCACAAATACCTCTTTTATCCCCAAAAGAGGACTGTTTCTTTCTGACATGCCAGATTTCTCCCAACTATATCACATCTTCTCCAAGAAATACCTGGTTTCCCCCTTCAAATAGGACCTTTTCACCCGCAAATACCTGTTTTATCCCCCAAATTGGACATTTTCTTCCTGACATTCCAGATTTCTCCCAAATATATCACATCTTCTCCAAGAAATACCAGCTTTCCCCCTTCAAATAGGACCTTTTCACCCACAAATACCAGCATTCTCCCCCCAAATTGGACAGTTTCTTCCAGAAATGCCAGATTTCTCCCAAATATATCACATCTTCACCAAGAAATACCTGGTTTCCCCCTTCAAATAGGAACTTTTCACCCAGAAATACCAGCCTTCTCCCCCCAAATTGGACAGTTTCTTCCAGAAATGTCAGATTTCTCCCAAATATATCACATCTTCTCCAAGAAATACCAGGATTCTCCCTGGAAATAGGACCTTTTCACCCACAAATACCTCTTTTATCCCCAAAATAGGACAGTTTATTCCAGAAATGCCACATTTCTCCCAAGTGTATCACATCTTCTCCAAGAAATTTCAGGTTTCCCCCTTCAAATAGGACATTTTCACCCACAATTATCTCTTTTATCCCCCCCAAATAGGACTTTTTCTTCCTGACATCCCACATTTCTCCCAAATACATCACATCTTCTCCAAGAAATACCAGGTTTCCCCCTTCAAATAGGACCTTTTCACCCACAAATACCTCTTTTATCCCCAAAATATGACAGTTTCTGCCAGAAATGCCAGATTTCTCCCAAATAGATCACATCTTCTCCAAGAAATACCAGGTTTCCCCTTTCAAATAGGACCTTTTCACCCACAAATACCTCTTTTATCCCCAAAATAGGACATTTTCTTCCAGACATGCCAGATTTCTCCCTAATATTGAGCATCTTCTCCAAGAAATACCAGGATTCCTCCTGAAATAGGACCTTTTCACCCACAAATACCTCTTTTATCCCCAGAAGAGGACATTTTCTTCCTGACATGCCAGATTTCTCCCAACTGTATCACATCTTCTCCAAGAAATACCTGGTTTCCCCCTTCAAATAGGACCTTTTCACCCAGAAATACCAGCCTTCTCCCCTTATATTGGACATTGTCTTCCAGAAATGTCAGATTTCCCCCAAAGAGATCACATCTTCTCCAAGAAATACCAGGGTTCCCCCTTCAAATAGGACCTTTTCACCCACAAATACCTCTTTTATCCCCCAGATTGGACATTTTCTTCCTGACATTCCAGATTTCTCCCAAATATATCACATCTTCTCCAAGAAATACCAGGTTTCCCCCTTCAAATAGGACCTTTTCACCCACAAATACCAGCCTTCTCCCCCCAAATTGGACAGTTTCTTCCAGAAATGCCAGATTTCTCCCAAATAGATCACATTTTTTCCCAGAAATACCAGGTTTCCCCCTTGAAATAGGACCTTTTCACCCACAAATACCTCTTTTATCCCCAAAATAGGACAGTTCCTTCCAGAAATGCCTCATTTCTCCCAAACATATCACATCTTCTCCATGAAATACCAGCTTTCCCCCTGGAAATAGGACCTTTTTACCCGCAAATACCTCTTTTACCCCCAAACGAGGACAGTTTCTTCCAGAAATGCCACATTTCTCCCAAATAGATCACATCTTCTCCAAGAAATACCAGCAATCCCCCTTCAAATAGGACCTTTTCACCCACAAATACGTTTTTATCCCCAAAATAGGACAGTTCCTTCCAGAAATGCCACATTTCACCCAAACATATCACATCTCCTCCAAGAAATACCAGGATTCCTCCTGAAATAGGAACTTTTCACCCACAAATACCTCTTTTATCCCCAAAATAGGACATTGTTTTCCTGACATGCCAGATTTCTCCCAAATATATCACATCTTCTCCAAGAAATACCTGGATTCCCCCTTCATATAGGACATTTTCACCAAGAAATACCAGCCTTCTCCCCTTATATTGGACATTGTCTTACAAAAATGTCAGATTTCTCCCAAATATAGAACATCTTCTCCAAGAAATACCAGGATTCTCCCTGGAAATAGGACCTTTTCACCAACAAATACCTGTTTAATCCCCAAAAGAGTACATTTTCTTCCTGACATTCCAGATTTCTCCCAACATATCACATCTTCTCCAAGAAATACCAGGATTCCCCCTTCAAATAGGACCTTTTCTCCCACAAATACCTGTCTTATCCCCAAAAGAGGACAGTTTCTGCAAGAAAGGCCACATTTCTCCCAAATATATCACAACTTCTCCAAGAAATACCAGCTTTCCCCCTGGAAATAGGACCTTTTCACCCACAAATACCTGTTTGATCCCCAAAAGTGGACAGTTTCTGCCAGAAATGCCACATTTCTCCCAAATATCTCACATCTTCTCCAAGAAATACCAGGTTTCCCCCTTCAAATAGGACCTTTTCACCCACAATTACCTCTTTTATCCCCCCCAAATAGGACTTCTTCTTCCTGACATGCCTCATTTCTCCCAAATAGATCACATCTTCTCCAAGAAATACCAGGTTTCCCCCTTCAAATAGGACCTTTTCACCCACAAATACCTCTTTTATCCCCAAAAGAGGACAGTTTCTGCCAGAAATGCTACATTTCTCCCAAATATATCACATCTTCTCCAAGAAATACCAGCTTTCCAGCTTCAAATAGGACCTTTTCACCAACAAATACCTCTTTTATCCCCAAAATAGGACAGTTTCTTCCTGACATGTCAGATTTCTCCCTAATATTGAGCATCTTCTCCAAGAAATACCAGGATTCCTCCTGAAATAGGACCTTTTCACCCACAAATACCTCTTTTATCCCCAAAAGAGGACAGTTTCTTCCTGACATGCCAGATTTCTCCCTAATATTGAGCATCTTCTCCAAGAAATACCAGGATTCCTCCTGAAATAGGAACTTTTCACCCACAAATACCTCTTTTATCCCCAGAAGAGGACATTTTCTTCCTGACATGCCAGATTTCTCCCAAATATATCACATCTTCTACAAGAAATACCTGGTTTCCCCCTTCAAATAGGACCTTTTCACCCAGAAATACCAGCCTTCTCCCCTTATATTGGACATTGTCTTCCAGAGATGTCAGATTTCTCCCAAATAGATCACATCTTCTCCAAGAAATACCAGGTTTCCCCCTTCAAATAGGACCTTTTCACCCACAAATACCAGCCTTCTCCCCCCAAATTGGACAGTTTCTTCCAGAAATGCCAGATTTCTCCCAAATATACCACATCTTTTCCAAGAAATACCAGGTTTCCCCCTTGAAATAGAACCTTTTCCCCCACAAACACCAGCCTTCTCCCCTTATATTGGACATTGTCTTCCAGAAATGTCAGATTTCTCCCAAATATAGAACATCTTCTTCGAGAAGTACCAGGATTCCCCCTGGAAATAGGACCTTTTCACCCACAAATACCTCTTTTATCCCCAAAATAGGACAGTTTCTTCCAGAAATGCCAGATTTCTCCCAACTATATCACATCTTCTCCAAGAAATAACAGGATTCCCCCTGGAAATAGGACATTTTCACCAACAAATACCTGTCTTATCCCCAAAAGAGAACAGTTTCTTCCTGACATTCCAGATTTCTCCCAAGTGTATCACATCTTCTCCAAGAAATACCAGGATTCCCCCTGGAAATAGGACATTTTCTCCCACAAATACCTGTCTTATCCCCAAAAGAGGACAGTTTCTTCCAGAAATGCCAGATTTCTCCCAAATATATCACATCTTCTCCAAGAAATACCTGGATTCCCCCTTCAAATAGGACCTTTTCACCCACAAATACCTCTTTTATCCCCAAAACAGGACAGTTTCTTCCAGAAATGCCACATTTCTCCCAAATATATCACATCTTCTCCAAGAAATACCTGGATTCCCCCTTCAAATAGGACCTTTTCACCCACAAATACCAGCCTTCTCCCCTTATATTGGACATTGTCTTCCAGAAATGTCAGATTTCTCCCAAATATAGAACATCTTCTCCAAGAAATACCAGGATTCTCCCTGGAAATAGGACCTTTTCACCAACAAATACCTGTTTAATCCCCAAAATAGGACATTGTCTTCCAGAAATGCCAGATTTCTCCCAATTATATCACATCTTCTCCAAGAAATACCAGGATTCCCCCTGGAAATAGGACCTTTTCTCCCACAAATACCTGTCTTATCCCCAAAAGAGGACAGTTTCTTCCAGAAATGCCACATTTCTCCCAAATATATCACATCTTCTCCAAGAAATACCAGCTTTCCCCCTTCAAATAGGACCTTTTTACCCACAAATACCTCTTTTATCCCCAAAAGAGGACAGTTTCTTCCAGAAATGCCAGGTTTCTCCCAAATATATCACATCTTCTCCAAGAAATACCAGGTTTCCCCCTTCAAATTGGACCTTTTCACCCACAAATACCTCTTTTATCCCCAAAATTGGACAGTTTCTTCCTGACATGCCAGATTTCTCGCAAATATTGAGCATTTTCTCCAAGAAATACCAGGATTCCTCCTGAAATAGGACCTTTTCACCCACAAATACCTCTTTTATCCCCAAAACAGGACAGTTTCTTCCTGACATGCCAGATTTCTCCCTAATATTGAGCATCTTCTCCAAGAAATACCAGGATTCCTCCTGAAATAGGAACTTTTCACCCACAAATGCCTCTTTTATCCCCCCAAATAGGACATTTTCTTCCTGACATGCCAGATTTCTCCCAAATATATCACATCTTCTCCAAGAAATACCTGGTTTCCCCCTTGAAATAGGATCTTTTCCCCCACAAATACCAGCCTTCTCCCCTTATATTGGACATTGTCTTCCAGAAATGTCAGATTTCTCCCAAATAGATCACATCTTCTCCAAGAAATACCAGGGTTCCCCCTTCAAATAGGACCTTTTCACCCGCAAATACCTGTTTTATCCCCAAAATAGGACAGTTTCTTCCTGACATTCCAGATTTCTCCCAACTATATCACATCTTCTCCAAGAAATACCAGGTTTCCCCCTTCAAATAGGACCTTTTCACCCACAAATACCAGCCTTCTCCCCCCCCCAAATAGGACAGTTTCTTCCAGAAATGCCAGATTTCTCCCAAATAGATCACATCTTTTCCAAGAAATACCAGGTTTCCCCCTTGAAATAGGACCTTTTCCCCCACAAATACCAGCCTTCTCCCCTTATATTGGACATTTTCTTCCAGAAATGTCAGATTTCTCCCAAATATAGAACATCTTCTCCAAGAAATACCAGGTTTCCCCCTTCAAATAGGACCTTTTCACCCACAAATACCTCTTTTATCCCCAAAAGAGGACAGTTTCTTCCAGACATGCCACATTTCTCCCAACTATATCACATCTTCTCCAAGAAATACCAGGATTCCCCGTGGAAATAGTACCTTTTCACCAACAAATACCTGTCTTATCCCCAAAAGAGGACAGTTTCTTCCTGACATGCCAGATTTCTCCCAAATATATCACATCTTCTCCAAGAAATACCAGGTTTCCCCCTTCAAATAGGATCTTTTCAGCCACAAATACCTCTTTTATCCGCCCAAATAGGACATTTTCTTCCAGAAATGCCAGATTTCTCCCTAATATATCACATCTTCTCCAAGAAATACCAGCTTTCCCCCTTCAAATAGGACCTTTTCACCCACAAATACCTCTTTTATCCCCCCAAATAGGACATTGTCTTCCTGACATGCCACATTTCTCCCAAATATATCACATCTTCTCCAAGACATACCAGCTTTCCCCCTTCAAATAGGACCTTTTCACCCAGAAATACCAGCCTTCTCCCCCCAAATTGGACAGTTTCTTCCAGAAATGCCAGATTTCTCCCAAATAGATCACATCTTCTCCAAGAAATACCAGGTTTCCCCCTTCAAATAGGACCTTTTCACCCACAAATACCTCTTTTATCCCCAAAAGAGGACAGTTTCTTCCTGACATGCCAGATTTCTCCCTAATATTGAGCATCTTCTCCAAGAAATACCAGGATTCCTCCTGAAATAGGACCTTTTCACCCACAAATACCTGTTTTATCCCCAAAATAGGACATTTTCTTCCTGAAATGCCACATTTCTCCCAAATATATCACATCTTCTCCAAGAAATTCCAGCTTTCCCCCTGGAAATAGGACCTTTTTAACCACAAATATCTGTTTTATCCCCAAAAGAGGACTGTTTCTTCCAGAAATGCCACATTTCTCCCAAATATATCACATCTTCTCCAAGAAATACCAGCTTTCCCCCTTCAAATAGGTCCTTTTCACCCACAAATACCTCTTTTATCCCCCCAAATAGGACATTGTCTTCCTGACATGCCAGATTTCTCCCAAATATATCACATCTTCTCCAAGAAATACCAGGTTTCCCCCTGGAAAGAGGAACTTTTTACCCACAAATACCTTTTTTATCCCCAAAAGAGGACTGTTTCTTCCAGAAATGCCAGATTTCTCCCTAATATATCACATCTTCTCCAAGACATACCAGCTTTCCCCCTTCAAATAGGACCATTTCACCCACAAATACCTCTTTTATCCCCCCAAATAGGACATTGTCTTCCTGACATGCCACATTTCTCCCAAATAGATCACATCTTCTCCAAGACATACTTGGTTTCCCCCTTCAAATAGGACCTTTTCACCCTGAAATACCAGCCTTCTCCCCTTATATTGGACATTTTCTTCCAGAAATGCCAGATTTCTTCCAAATAGATCACATCTTCTCCAAGAAATACCAGGTTTCCCCCTTCAAATAGGACCTTTTCACCCACAAATACCTCTTTTATCCCCAAAAGAGGACAGTTTCTTCCTGACATGCCAGATTTCTCCCTAATATTGAGCATCTTCTCCAAGAAATACCAGGATTCCTCCTGAAATAGGACCTTTTCACCCACAAATACCTGTTTCATCCCCAGAAGAGGACATTTTCTTCCTGACATGCCAGATTTCTCCCTAATATTGAGCATCTTCTCCAAGAAATACCAGGATTCCTCCTGAAATAGGAACTTTTCACCCACAAATACCTCTTTTATCCCCCCAAATAGGACATTGTCTTCCTGAAATGCCAGATTTCTCTCAAATATATCACATCTTCTCCAAGAAATACCAGGGTTCCCCCTTCAAATAGGACATTTTCACCCGCAAATACCTGTTTTATCCCCCAAATTGGACATTTTCTTCCTGACATTCCAGATTTCTCCCAAATATATCACATCTTCTCCAAGAAATACCTGGTTTCCCCCTTCAAATAGGACCTTTTCACCCGGAAATACCAGCCTTCTCCCCTTATATTGGACATTATCTTCCAGAAATGCCACATTTCTCCCAAATCTGGCCTTTCTGGCAGAAACTGTCCTATTTTGGGTATAAAGGGTTCCCCCTTCAAATAGGACCTTTTCACCCACAAATACCAGCCTTCTCCCCTTATATTGGACATTGTCTTCCAGAAATGTCAGATTTCTCCCAAATATAGAACATCTTCTCCAAGAAATACCAGGATTCTCCCTGGAAATAGGACCTTTTCACCAACAAATACCTGTTTAATCCCCAAAATAGGACATTGTCTTCCAGAAATGCCAGATTTCTCCCAACTATATCACATCTTCTCCAAGAAATACCAGGATTCCCCCTGGAAATAGGACCTTTTCTCCCACAAATACCCGTTTTATCCCCAAAAGAGGACAGTTTCTTCCAGAAATGCCACGTTTCTCCCAAATATATCACATCTTCTCCAAGAAATACCAGCAATCCCCCTGGAAATAGGACCTTTTTACCCACAAATACCTCCTTTATCCCCAAAAGAGGACAGTTTCTTCCAGAAATGCCAGATTTCTCCTTAATATTGAGCATCTTCTCCAAGAAATACCAGGATTCCTCCTGAAATAGGACCTTTTCACCCACAAATACCTCTTTTATACCCCCAAATAGGACATTGTCTTCCAGAAATGCCACATTTCTCCCAAATATATCACATCTTCTCCAAGAAATACCAGCAATCCCCCTGGAAATAGGAACTTTTTACCCACAAATACCTCTTTTATCCCCAAAAGAGGACAGTTTCTGCCAGAAATGCCACATTTCTCCCAAATATATCACATCTTCTCCAAGAAATACCAGGTTTCCCCCTGGAAATAGGACCTTTTCTCCCACAAATACATGTTTTATCCCCAAAAGAGGACAGTTTCTTCCAGAAAGGCCACATTTCTCCCAAATATATCACATCTTGTCCAAGAAATACCTGGATTCCCCCTTCAAATAGGACCTTTTCACCCACAAATACCAGCCTTCTCCCCTTATATTGGACATTGTCTTCCAGAAATGTCAGATTTCTCCCAAATACATCACATCTTCTCCAAGAAATACCAGGATTCTCCCTGGAAATAGGACCTTTTCACCAACAAATACCTGTTTAATCCCCAAAAGAGGACTTTTTCTTCCTGACATTCCAGATTTCTCCCAACATATCACATCTTCTCCAAGAAATACCAGGATTCCCCCTGGAAATAGGACCTTTTCTCCCACAAATACCTGTCTTATCCCCAAAAGAGGACAGTTTCTTCCAGAAATGCCACATTTCTCCCAAATATATCACATCTTCTCCAAGAAATACCAGCTTTCCCCTGGAAATAGGACCTTTTCACCCACAAATACCTCTTGTATCCCCAAAAGAGGACAGTTTCTGCCAGAAATGCCACATTTCTCCCAAATATATCACATCTTCTCCAAGAAATACCAGGTTTCCCCCTTCAAATAGGACCTTTTCACCCACAATTACCTCTTTTATCCCCCCCAAATAGGACTTTTTCTTCCTGACATGCCACATTTCTCCCAAATAGATCACATCTTCTCCAAGACATACCAGCTTTCCCCCTTCAAATAGGACCTTTTCACCCACAAATACCTCTTTTATCCCCAAAAGAGGACAGTTTCTGCCAGAAATGCTACATTTCTCCCAAATATATCACATCTTCTCCAAGAAATACCAGCTTTCCCCCTTCAAATAGGACCTTTTCACCCACAAATACCTCTTTTATCCCCAAAAGAGGACAGTTTCTTCCTGACATGCCAGATTTCTCCCAAATATATCACATCTTCTCCAAGAAATACCAGGATTCCTCCTGAAATAGGAACTTTTCACCCACAAATACCTCTTTTATCCCCAGAAGAGGACATTTTCCTTCTGACATGCCAGATTTCTCCCAAATATATCACATCTTCTACAAGAAATACCTGCTTTCACACTTCTAATAGGACCTTTTCACCCAGAAATACCAGCCTTCTCCCCTTATATTGGACATTGTCTTCCAGAAATGTCAGATTTCTCCCAAATAGATCACATCTTCTCCAAGAAATACCAGGATTCCCCCTTCAAATAGGACCTTTTCACCCACAAATACCAGTTTTATCCCCCAAATTGGACATTTTCTTCCTGACATTCCAGATTTCTCCCAAATATATCACATCTTCTCCAAGAAATACCAGCTTTCCCCCTTCAAATAGGACCTTTTCACCCACAAATACCAGCCTTCTCCCCCCAAATTGGACAGTTTCTTCCAGAAATGCCAGATTTCTCCCAAATATATCACATCTTTTCCAAGAAATACCAGGTTTCCCCCTGGAAATAGGACCTTTTCACCCACAAATACCAGCCTTCTCCCCTTATATTGGACATTTTCTTCCAGAAATGTCAGATTTCTCCCAAATATAGAACATCTTCTCCAAGAAATACCAGGATTCCCCCTGGAAATAGGACCTTTTCACCCACAAATACCTCTTTTATCCCAAAAATAGGACAGTTTCTTCCAGAAATGCCAGATTTCTCCCAAATATATCACATCTTCTCCAAGAAATACCAGGATTCCCCCTGGAAATAGGACCTTTTCACCAACAAATACCTGTCTTATCCCCAAAAGAGAACAGTTTCTTCCTGACATGCCTGATTTCTCCCAAATACATCACATCTTCTACAAGAAATACCAGCAATCCCCCTGGAAATAGGACCTTTTTACCCACAAATACCTCATTTACCCCCCAAATAGGACAGTTTGTTCCAGAAATGCCACATTTCTCCCAAATATATCACATCTTCTCCAAGAAATACCAGCTTTCCCCCTTCAAATAGGACCTTTTCACCCACAAATACCTCTTTTATCCCCAAAATAGGACAGTTTCTTCCAGACATGCCACATTTCTCCCAAATATATCACATCTTCTCCAAGAAATACCTGGATTCCCCCTTCAAATAGGAACTTTTCTCCCACAAATACCTGTTTGATCCCCAAAAGAGGACAGTTTCTTCCAGAAATTCCACATTTCTCCCAAATATATCACATCTTCTCCAAGAAATACCAGGTTTCCCCCTGGAAAGAGGAACTTTTTACCCACAAATACCTTTTTTATCCCCAAAAGAGGACTGTTTCTTCCAGAAATGCCAGATTTCTCCCTAATATATCACATCTTCTCCAAGACATACCAGGTTTCCCCCTTCAAATAGGACCTTTTCACCCACAATACCTCTTTCATCCCCCCAAATAGGACATTGTCTTCCTGACATGCCACATTTCTCCCAAATATATCACATCTTCTCCAAGACATACCAGCTTTCCCCCTTCAAATAGGAACTTTTCACCCAGAAATAACAGCCTTCTCCCCTTATATTGGACATTTTCTTCCTGACATGCCTCATTTCTTCCAAATATATCACATCTTCGCCAAGAAATACCAGGTTTCCCCCTTCAAATAGGACCTTTTCACCCACAAATACCTCTTTTATCCCCAAATAGGACAGTTTCTTCCTGACATGCCAGATTTCTCCCAAATATATCACATCTTTTCCAAGAAATACCAGGTTTCCCCCTGGAAATAGGACATTTTCACCCACAAATACCAGCCATCTCCCCTTATTTTGGACATTGTCTTCCAGAAATGTCAGATTTCTCCCAAATATAGAACATCTTCTCCAAGAAATACCAGGATTCCTCCTGAAATAGAACCTTTTCACCCACAAATACCTCTTTTATCCCCAAAATAGGACAGTTTCTTCCAGAAATGCCAGATTTCTCCCAAATATATCACATCTTCTCCAAGAAATACCAGGATTCCCCCTGGAAATAGGACATTTTCACCAACAAATACCTGTCTTATCCCCAAAAGAGGACAGTTTCTTCCTGACATGCCATATTTCTCCCAAATATATCACATCTTCTCCAAGAAATACCAGCAATCCCCCTGGAAATAGGACCTTTTTACCCACAAATACCTCTTTTACCCCCCAAATAGGACAGTTTCTTCCAGAAATGCCACATTTCTCCCAAATATATCACATCTTCTCCAAGAAATACCAGCTTTCCCCTTGGAAATAGGACCTTTTCACCCACAAATACCTCTTTTATCCCCAAAAGAGGACAGTTTCTTCCAGAAAGGCCACATTTCTCCCAAATATATCACATCTTCTCCAAGAAATACCAGGTTTCCCCCTTCAAATAGGACCTTTTCACCCACAAATACCAGCCTTCTCCCCTTATATTGGACATTGTCTTCCAGAATTGTCAGATTTCTCCCAAATATAGAACATCTTCTCCAAGAAATACCAGGATTCTCCCTGGAAATAGGACCTTTTCACCCACAAATACCTGTTTAATCCCCAAAATAGGACATTTTCTTCCTGACATTCCAGATTTCTCCCAACATATCACATCTTCTCCAAGAAATACCAGGATTCCCCCTTCAAAGAGGACCTTTTCTCCCACAAATACCTGTCTTATCCCCAAAAGAGGACAGTTTCTTCCAGAAATGCCACATTTCTCCCAAATAGATCACATCTTCTCCAAGAAATACCAGCTTTCCCCCTGGAAATAGGACCTTTTCTCCCACAAATACCTGTCTTATCCCCAAAAGAGGACAGTTTCTTCCAGAAATGCCACATTTCTCCCAAATATATCACATCTTCTCCAAGAAATACCAGCTTTCCCCCTTCAAATAGGACCTTTTCACCCACAAATACCTCATTTATCCCCCCAAATAGGACTTTTTCTTCCTGACATGCCTCATTTCTCCCAAATAGATCACATCTTCTCCAAGAAATACCAGGTTTCCCCCTTCAAATAGGACCTTTTCACCCACAAATACCTCTTTTATCCCCAAAAGAGGACAGTTTCTGCCAGAAATGCTACATTTCTCCCAAATATATCACATCTTCTCCAAGAAATACCTGCTTTCCCCCTTCAAATAGGACCTTTTCACCCACAAATACCTCTTTTATCCCCAAAATATGACATTTTCTTCCAGAAATGCCAGATTTCTTCCAAATATATCACATCTTCTCCAAGAAATACCAGGTTTCCCCCTTCAAATAGGAACTTTTCACCCACAAATACCTCTTTTATCCCCAGAAGAGGACATTTTCTTCCTGACATGCCAGATTTCTCCCAAATATATCACATCTTCTACAAGAAATACCTGGCTTCCCCCTTCAAATACGACCTTTTCTCCCACAAATACCAGCATTCTCCCCTTATATTGGACATTGTCTTCCAGAAATGTCAGATTTCTCCCAAATAGTTCACATCTTCTCCAAGAAATACCAGGGTTCCCCCTTCAAATAGGACCTTTTCACCCACAAATACCAGTTTTATCCCCCAAATTGGACATTTTCTTCCTGACATTTCAGATTTCTCCCAAATATATCACATCTTCTCCAAGAAATACCTGGTTTCCCCCTTCAAATAGGACCTTTTCACCCACAAATACCAGCCTTCTCCCCCCAAATTGGACAGTTTCTTCCAGAAATGCCAGATTTCTCCCAAATATACCACATCTTTTCCAAGAAATACCAGGTATCCCCCTTGAAATAGGACCTTTTCACCCACAAATACCAGCCTTGTCCCCTTGTATTGGACATTTTCTTCCAGAAATGTCAGATTTCTCCCAAATATATCACATCTTCTCCAAGAAATACCAGCAATCCCCCTGGAAATAGGACCTTTTCACCCACAAATACCTCTTTTATCCCCAAAAGAGGACAGTTTCTTCCAGAAATGCCAGATTTCTCCCTAGTGTATCACATCTTCTCCAAGAAATACCAGGATTCCCCCTGGAAATAGGACCTTTTCTCCCACAAATACCTGTCTTATCCCCAAAATAGGACAGTTTCTTCCAGAAAGGCCACATTTCTCCCAAATATATCACATCTTCTCCAAGAAATACCTAGATTCCCCCTTCAAATAGGACCTTTTCACCAAGAAATACCAGCCTTCTCCCCTTATATTGGACATTGTCTTCCAGAAGAGTCAGATTTCTCCCAAATATATCACATCTTCTCCAAGAAATACCAGGATTCTCCCTGGAAAAAGGACCTTTTCACCCACAAATACCTGTTTAATCCCCAAAGTAGGACATTTTCTTCCTGACATTCCAGATTTCTCCCAACTATATCACATCTTCTCCAAGAAATACCAGGATTCCCCCTGGAAATAGGACCTTTTCTCCCACAAATACCTGTCTTTTCTCCAAAAGAGGACAGTTTCTTCCAGAAATGCCACATATCTCCCAAATATATCACATCTTCTCCAAGAAATACCAGGGTTCCCCCTTCAAATAGGACATTTTCACCCGCAAATACCTGTTTTATCCCCCAAATTGGACATTTTCTTCCTGACATTCCAGATTTCTCCCAAATATATCACATCTTCTCCAAGAAATACCTGGTTTCCCCCTTCAAATAGGACCTTTTCACCCGGAAATACCAGCCTTCTCCCCTTATATTGGACATTATCTTCCAGAAATGCCACATTTCTCCCAAATCTGGCCTTTCTGGCAGAAACTGTCCTATTTTGGGTATAAAGGGTTCCCCCTTCAAATAGGACCTTTTCACCCACAAATACCAGCCTTCTCCCCTTATATTGGACATTGTCTTCCAGAAATGTCAGATTTCTCCCAAATATAGAACATCTTCTCCAAGAAATACCAGGATTCTCCCTGGAAATAGGACCTTTTCACCAACAAATACCTGTTTAATCCCCAAAATAGGACATTGTCTTCCAGAAATGCCAGATTTCTCCCAACTATATCACATCTTCTCCAAGAAATACCAGGATTCCCCCTGGAAATAGGACCTTTTCTCCCACAAATACCCGTTTTATCCCCAAAAGAGGACAGTTTCTTCCAGAAATGCCACGTTTCTCCCAAATATATCACATCTTCTCCAAGAAATACCAGCAATCCCCCTGGAAATAGGACCTTTTTACCCACAAATACCTCCTTTATCCCCAAAAGAGGACAGTTTCTTCCAGAAATGCCAGATTTCTCCTTAATATTGAGCATCTTCTCCAAGAAATACCAGGATTCCTCCTGAAATAGGACCTTTTCACCCACAAATACCTCTTTTATACCCCCAAATAGGACATTGTCTTCCAGAAATGCCACATTTCTCCCAAATATATCACATCTTCTCCAAGAAATACCAGCAATCCCCCTGGAAATAGGAACTTTTTACCCACAAATACCTCTTTTATCCCCAAAAGAGGACAGTTTCTGCCAGAAATGCCACATTTCTCCCAAATATATCACATCTTCTCCAAGAAATACCAGGTTTCCCCCTGGAAATAGGACCTTTTCTCCCACAAATACATGTTTTATCCCCAAAAGAGGACAGTTTCTTCCAGAAAGGCCACATTTCTCCCAAATATATCACATCTTGTCCAAGAAATACCTGGATTCCCCCTTCAAATAGGACCTTTTCACCCACAAATACCAGCCTTCTCCCCTTATATTGGACATTGTCTTCCAGAAATGTCAGATTTCTCCCAAATACATCACATCTTCTCCAAGAAATACCAGGATTCTCCCTGGAAATAGGACCTTTTCACCAACAAATACCTGTTTAATCCCCAAAAGAGGACTTTTTCTTCCTGACATTCCAGATTTCTCCCAACATATCACATCTTCTCCAAGAAATACCAGGATTCCCCCTGGAAATAGGACCTTTTCTCCCACAAATACCTGTCTTATCCCCAAAAGAGGACAGTTTCTTCCAGAAATGCCACATTTCTCCCAAATATATCACATCTTCTCCAAGAAATACCAGCTTTCCCCCTGGAAATAGGACCTTTTCACCCACAAATACCTCTTGTATCCCCAAAAGAGGACAGTTTCTGCCAGAAATGCCACATTTCTCCCAAATATATCACATCTTCTCCAAGAAATACCAGGTTTCCCCCTTCAAATAGGACCTTTTCACCCACAATTACCTCTTTTATCCCCCCCAAATAGGACTTTTTCTTCCTGACATGCCACATTTCTCCCAAATAGATCACATCTTCTCCAAGACATACCAGCTTTCCCCCTTCAAATAGGACCTTTTCACCCACAAATACCTCTTTTATCCCCAAAAGAGGACAGTTTCTGCCAGAAATGCTACATTTCTCCCAAATATATCACATCTTCTCCAAGAAATACCAGCTTTCCCCCTTCAAATAGGACCTTTTCACCCACAAATACCTCTTTTATCCCCAAAAGAGGACAGTTTCTTCCTGACATGCCAGATTTCTCCCAAATATATCACATCTTCTCCAAGAAATACCAGGATTCCTCCTGAAATAGGAACTTTTCACCCACAAATACCTCTTTTATCCCCAGAAGAGGACATTTTCCTTCTGACATGCCAGATTTCTCCCAAATATATCACATCTTCTACAAGAAATACCTGCTTTCACACTTCTAATAGGACCTTTTCACCCAGAAATACCAGCCTTCTCCCCTTATATTGGACATTGTCTTCCAGAAATGTCAGATTTCTCCCAAATAGATCACATCTTCTCCAAGAAATACCAGGATTCCCCCTTCAAATAGGACCTTTTCACCCACAAATACCAGTTTTATCCCCCAAATTGGACATTTTCTTCCTGACATTCCAGATTTCTCCCAAATATATCACATCTTCTCCAAGAAATACCAGCTTTCCCCCTTCAAATAGGACCTTTTCACCCACAAATACCAGCCTTCTCCCCCCAAATTGGACAGTTTCTTCCAGAAATGCCAGATTTCTCCCAAATATATCACATCTTTTCCAAGAAATACCAGGTTTCCCCCTGGAAATAGGACCTTTTCACCCACAAATACCAGCCTTCTCCCCTTATATTGGACATTTTCTTCCAGAAATGTCAGATTTCTCCCAAATATAGAACATCTTCTCCAAGAAATACCAGGATTCCCCCTGGAAATAGGACCTTTTCACCCACAAATACCTCTTTTATCCCAAAAATAGGACAGTTTCTTCCAGAAATGCCAGATTTCTCCCAAATATATCACATCTTCTCCAAGAAATACCAGGATTCCCCCTGGAAATAGGACCTTTTCACCAACAAATACCTGTCTTATCCCCAAAAGAGAACAGTTTCTTCCTGACATGCCTGATTTCTCCCAAATACATCACATCTTCTACAAGAAATACCAGCAATCCCCCTGGAAATAGGACCTTTTTACCCACAAATACCTCATTTACCCCCCAAATAGGACAGTTTGTTCCAGAAATGCCACATTTCTCCCAAATATATCACATCTTCTCCAAGAAATACCAGCTTTCCCCCTTCAAATAGGACCTTTTCACCCACAAATACCTCTTTTATCCCCAAAATAGGACAGTTTCTTCCAGACATGCCACATTTCTCCCAAATATATCACATCTTCTCCAAGAAATACCTGGATTCCCCCTTCAAATAGGAACTTTTCTCCCACAAATACCTGTTTGATCCCCAAAAGAGGACAGTTTCTTCCAGAAATTCCACATTTCTCCCAAATATATCACATCTTCTCCAAGAAATACCAGGTTTCCCCCTGGAAAGAGGAACTTTTTACCCACAAATACCTTTTTTATCCCCAAAAGAGGACTGTTTCTTCCAGAAATGCCAGATTTCTCCCTAATATATCACATCTTCTCCAAGACATACCAGGTTTCCCCCTTCAAATAGGACCTTTTCACCCACAATACCTCTTTCATCCCCCCAAATAGGACATTGTCTTCCTGACATGCCACATTTCTCCCAAATATATCACATCTTCTCCAAGACATACCAGCTTTCCCCCTTCAAATAGGAACTTTTCACCCAGAAATAACAGCCTTCTCCCCTTATATTGGACATTTTCTTCCTGACATGCCTCATTTCTTCCAAATATATCACATCTTCGCCAAGAAATACCAGGTTTCCCCCTTCAAATAGGACCTTTTCACCCACAAATACCTCTTTTATCCCCAAATAGGACAGTTTCTTCCTGACATGCCAGATTTCTCCCAAATATATCACATCTTTTCCAAGAAATACCAGGTTTCCCCCTGGAAATAGGACATTTTCACCCACAAATACCAGCCATCTCCCCTTATTTTGGACATTGTCTTCCAGAAATGTCAGATTTCTCCCAAATATAGAACATCTTCTCCAAGAAATACCAGGATTCCTCCTGAAATAGAACCTTTTCACCCACAAATACCTCTTTTATCCCCAAAATAGGACAGTTTCTTCCAGAAATGCCAGATTTCTCCCAAATATATCACATCTTCTCCAAGAAATACCAGGATTCCCCCTGGAAATAGGACATTTTCACCAACAAATACCTGTCTTATCCCCAAAAGAGGACAGTTTCTTCCTGACATGCCATATTTCTCCCAAATATATCACATCTTCTCCAAGAAATACCAGCAATCCCCCTGGAAATAGGACCTTTTTACCCACAAATACCTCTTTTACCCCCCAAATAGGACAGTTTCTTCCAGAAATGCCACATTTCTCCCAAATATATCACATCTTCTCCAAGAAATACCAGCTTTCCCCTTGGAAATAGGACCTTTTCACCCACAAATACCTCTTTTATCCCCAAAAGAGGACAGTTTCTTCCAGAAAGGCCACATTTCTCCCAAATATATCACATCTTCTCCAAGAAATACCAGGTTTCCCCCTTCAAATAGGACCTTTTCACCCACAAATACCAGCCTTCTCCCCTTATATTGGACATTGTCTTCCAGAATTGTCAGATTTCTCCCAAATATAGAACATCTTCTCCAAGAAATACCAGGATTCTCCCTGGAAATAGGACCTTTTCACCCACAAATACCTGTTTAATCCCCAAAATAGGACATTTTCTTCCTGACATTCCAGATTTCTCCCAACATATCACATCTTCTCCAAGAAATACCAGGATTCCCCCTTCAAAGAGGACCTTTTCTCCCACAAATACCTGTCTTATCCCCAAAAGAGGACAGTTTCTTCCAGAAATGCCACATTTCTCCCAAATAGATCACATCTTCTCCAAGAAATACCAGCTTTCCCCCTGGAAATAGGACCTTTTCTCCCACAAATACCTGTCTTATCCCCAAAAGAGGACAGTTTCTTCCAGAAATGCCACATTTCTCCCAAATATATCACATCTTCTCCAAGAAATACCAGCTTTCCCCCTTCAAATAGGACCTTTTCACCCACAAATACCTCTTTGATCCCCCCAAATAGGACTTTTTCTTCCTGACATGCCTCATTTCTCCCAAATAGATCACATCTTCTCCAAGAAATACCAGGTTTCCCCCTTCAAATAGGACCTTTTCACCCACAAATACCTCTTTTATCCCCAAAAGAGGACAGTTTCTGCCAGAAATGCTACATTTCTCCCAAATATATCACATCTTCTCCAAGAAATACCTGCTTTCCCCCTTCAAATAGGACCTTTTCACCCACAAATACCTCTTTTATCCCCAAAATATGACATTTTCTTCCAGAAATGCCAGATTTCTTCCAAATATATCACATCTTCTCCAAGAAATACCAGGTTTCCCCCTTCAAATAGGAACTTTTCACCCACAAATACCTCTTTTATCCCCAGAAGAGGACATTTTCTTCCTGACATGCCAGATTTCTCCCAAATATATCACATCTTCTACAAGAAATACCTGGCTTCCCCCTTCAAATACGACCTTTTCTCCCACAAATACCAGCATTCTCCCCTTATATTGGACATTGTCTTCCAGAAATGTCAGATTTCTCCCAAATAGTTCACATCTTCTCCAAGAAATACCAGGGTTCCCCCTTCAAATAGGACCTTTTCACCCACAAATACCAGTTTTATCCCCCAAATTGGACATTTTCTTCCTGACATTTCAGATTTCTCCCAAATATATCACATCTTCTCCAAGAAATACCTGGTTTCCCCCTTCAAATAGGACCTTTTCACCCACAAATACCAGCCTTCTCCCCCCAAATTGGACAGTTTCTTCCAGAAATGCCAGATTTCTCCCAAATATACCACATCTTTTCCAAGAAATACCAGGTATCCCCCTTGAAATAGGACCTTTTCACCCACAAATACCAGCCTTGTCCCCTTGTATTGGACATTTTCTTCCAGAAATGTCAGATTTCTCCCAAATATATCACATCTTCTCCAAGAAATACCAGCAATCCCCCTGGAAATAGGACCTTTTCACCCACAAATACCTCTTTTATCCCCAAAAGAGGACAGTTTCTTCCAGAAATGCCAGATTTCTCCCTAGTGTATCACATCTTCTCCAAGAAATACCAGGATTCCCCCTGGAAATAGGACCTTTTCTCCCACAAATACCTGTCTTATCCCCAAAATAGGACAGTTTCTTCCAGAAAGGCCACATTTCTCCCAAATATATCACATCTTCTCCAAGAAATACCTAGATTCCCCCTTCAAATAGGACCTTTTCACCAAGAAATACCAGCCTTCTCCCCTTATATTGGACATTGTCTTCCAGAAATGTCAGATTTCTCCCAAATATATCACATCTTCTCCAAGAAATACCAGGATTCTCCCTGGAAAAAGGACCTTTTCACCCACAAATACCTGTTTAATCCCCAAAGTAGGACATTTTCTTCCTGACATTCCAGATTTCTCCCAACTATATCACATCTTCTCCAAGAAATACCAGGATTCCCCCTGGAAATAGGACCTTTTCTCCCACAAATACCTGTCTTTTCTCCAAAAGAGGACAGTTTCTTCCAGAAATGCCACATATCTCCCAAATATATCACATCTTCTCCAAGAAATACCAGCTTTCCCCCTTCAAATAGGACCTTTTCACCCACAATTACCTCTTTTATCCCCCCCAAATAGGACATTTTCTTCCTGACATGCCACATTTCTCCCAAATAGATCACATCTTCTCCAAGAAATACCAGCTTTCCCCCTTCAAATAGGACCTTTTCACCCACAAATACCTCTTTTATCCCCAAAAGAGGACAGTTTCTTCCTGACATGCCAGATTTCTCCCTAATATTGAGCATCTTCTCCAAGAAATACCAGGATTCCTCCTGAAATAGGACCTTTTCACCCACAAATACCTCTTTTATCCCCAAAATAGGACAGTTTCTTCCTGACATGCCAGATTTCTCCCTAATATTGAGCATCTTCTCCAAGGAATACCAGGATTCCTCCTGAAATGGGAACTTTTCACCCACAAATACCTCTTTTATCCCCCCAAATAGGACATTGTCTTCCTGACATGCCAGATTTCTCCCAATTATATCACATCTTCTCCACGAAATACCAGCTTTCCCCCTTCAAATAGGAACTTTTCACCCAGAAATACCAGCCTTCTCCCCTTATATTGGACATTGTCTTCCAGAAATGTCAGATTTCTCCCAAATATATCACATCTTCTCCAAGAAATTCCAGGGTTCCCCCTTCAAATAGGACCTTTTCACCCACAAATACCAACCTTCTCCCCCCCCCAAATAGGACAGTTTCTTCCAGAAATCCCAGATTTCTCCCAAATATATCACGTCTTTTCCAAGAAATACCAGGTTTCCCCCTTCAAATAGGACCTTTTCACCCACAAATACCAGCCTTCTCCCCTTATATTGGACATTTTCTTCCAGAAATGTCAGATTTCTCCCAAATATAGAACATCTTCTCCAAGAAATACCAGGTTTCCCCCTTCAAATAGGACCTTTTCACCCACAAATACCTCTTTTATCCCCAAAATAGGACAGTTTCTTCCAGACATGCCACATTTCTCCCAAATAGATCACATCTTCTCCAAGAAATACCAGGATTCCCCGTGGAAATAGGACATTTTCACCAACAAATACCTGTCTTATCCCCAAAAGAGGACAGTTTCTTCCAGAAATGCCACATTTCTCCCAAATATATCACATCTTCTCCAAGAAATACCAGGTTTCCCCCTTCAAATAGGACCTTATCACCCACAAATACCTCTTTTATCCCCCCCAAATAGGACTTTTTCTTCCTGACATGCCACATTTCTCCCAAATAGATCACATCTTCTCCAAGAAATACCAGGTTTCCCCCTTCAAATAGGACCTTTTCACCCAGAAATGCCAGCCTTCTCCCCTTATATTGGACATTTTCTTCCAGAAATGCCAGATTTCTCCCAAATATATCACTTCTTCTCCAAGAAATACCAGGTTTCCCCCTTCAAATAGGAACTTTTCACCCACAAATACCTCTTTTATCCCCAAAAGAGGACAGTTTCTTCCTGACATGCCAGATTTCTCCCTAATATTGAGCATCTTCTCCAAGAAATACCAGGATTCCTCCTGAAATAGGACCTTTTCACCCACAAATACCTCTTTTATCCCCAAAAGAGGACAGTTTCTTCCTGACATGCCAGATTTCTACCTTATATTGAGCATCTTCTCCAAGACATACCAGGATTCCTCCTGATATAGGACCTTTTCACCCACAAATACCTGTTTGATCCCCAAAAGAGGACAGTTTCTTCCAGAAATTCCACATTTCTCCCAAATATATCACATCTTCTCCAAGAAATACCAGGTTTCCCCCTGGAAAGAGGAACTTTTTACCCACAAATACCTTTTTTATCCCCAAAAGAGGACTGTTTCTTCCAGAAATGCCAGATTTCTCCCTAATATATCACATCTTCTCCAAGACATACCAGGTTTCCCCCTTCAAATAGGACCTTTTCACCCACAATACCTCTTTCATCCCCCCAAATAGGACATTGTCTTCCTGACATGCCACATTTCTCCCAAATATATCACATCTTCTCCAAGACATACCAGCTTTCCCCCTTCAAATAGGAACTTTTCACCCAGAAATAACAGCCTTCTCCCCTTATATTGGACATTTTCTTCCTGACATGCCTCATTTCTTCCAAATATATCACATCTTCGCCAAGAAATACCAGGTTTCCCCCTTCAAATAGGACCTTTTCACCCACAAATACCTCTTTTATCCCCAAAATAGGACATTTTCTTCCTGACATGCCACATTTCTCCCAAATAGATCACATCTTCTCCAAGATATACCTGGTTTCCCCCTTCAAATAGGACCTTTTCACCCAGAAATACCAGCCTTCTCCCCTTATATTGGACACTGTCTTCCAGAAATGTCAGATTTCTCCCAAATATAGAACATCTTCTCCAAGAAATTCCAGGTTTTCCCCTTCAAATTGGACCTTTTCACCCACAAATACCTGTTTTATCCCCAAAAGAGGACATTTTCTTCCTGACATTCCAGATTTCTCCCAAATATATCACATCTTCTCCAAGAAATACCAGCTTTCCCCCTTCAAATAGGACCTTTTCCCCCACAAATACCAGCCTTCTCCCATTATATTGGACATTTTCTTCCAGAAATGTCAGATTTCTCCCAAATATAGAACATCTTCTCCAAGAAATACCAGGATTCCCCCTTCAAATAGGACCTTTTCTCCCACAAATACCTCTTTTATCTCCAAAAGAGGACAGTTTCTTCCAGAAATGCCACATTTCTCCCAAATATATCACATCTTCTCCAAGAAATACCAGGATTCCTCCTGAAATAGGACCTTTTCACCCACAAATACCTGTTTGATCCCCAAAATAGGACATTTTCTTCCTGAAATGCCACATTTCTCCCAAATATATCACATCTTCTCCAAGAAATACCAGCAATCTCCCTTCAAATAGGACCTTTTCACCCACAAATACCTGTTTAATCCCCAAAATAGGACATTGTCTTCCAGAAATGCCAGATTTCTCCCAAATATTGAACATCTTCTCCAAGAAATACCAGGATTCCCCCTGGAAACAGGACCTTTTCCCCCACAAATACCTCTTTTATCCCCAAAAGAGGACAGTTTCCTCCGGAAATTCCACATTTCTCCCAAATATATCACATCTTCTCCAAGACATACCAGCAATCCCCCTGGAAATAGGACCTTTTCACCCACAAATACCTCTTTTATCCCCCCAAATAGGACATTGTCTTCCTGACATGCCACATTTCTCCCAAATATATCACATCTTCTCCAAGAAATACCACGTTTCCCCCTTCAAATAGGACCTTTTCCCCCACAAATACCAGCCTTCTCCCCTTATATTGGACATTTTCTTCCAGAAATGCCACATTGCTCCCAAATATATCACATCTTCTCCAAGACATACCAGGTTTCCCCCTTCAAATAGGACCTTTTCACCCACAAATACCTCTTTTATCCCCAAAATAGGACATTTTCTTCCAGAAATGCCAGATTTCTCCCTAATATTGCGATCTTCTCCAAGAAATACCAGGATTCCTCCTGAAATAGGACCTTTTCACCCACAAATACCTCTTTTATCCCCAAAAGAGGACAGTTTCTTCCTGACATGCCAGATTTCTCCCTAATATTGAGCATCTTCTCCAAGATATACCAGGATTCCTCCTGAAATAGGAACTTTTCACCCACAAATACCTCTTTTATCCCCCCAAATAGGACATTGTCTTCCTGACATGCCACATTTCTCCCAAATATATCACATCTTCTCCAAGAAATACCAGCTTTCCCCCTTCAAATAGGACCTTTTCACCCAGAAATACCAGCCTTCTCCCCTTATATTGGACATTGTCTTCCAGAAATATCAGATTTCTCCCAAATAGATCACATCTTCTCCAAGAAATACCAGGGTTCCCCCTTCAAATAGGACCTTTTCACCCGCAAATACCTGTTTTATCCCCAAAAGAGGACATTTTCTTCCTGACATTCCAGATTTCTCCCAAATATATCACATCTTCTCCAAGAAATACCAGGTTTCCCCCTTCAAATAGGACCTTTTCCCCCACAAATACCAGCCTTCTCCCATTATATTGGACATTTTCTTCCAGAAATGACAGATTTCTCCCAAATATAGAACATCTTCTCCAAGAAATACCAGGATTCCCCCTTCTAATAGGACCTTTTCTCCCACAAATACCTCTTTTATCTCCAAAATAGGACAGTTTCTTCCAGAAATGCCACATTCCTCCCAACTATATCACATCTTCTCCAAGAAATTCCAGGATTCCCCCTGGAAATAGGACCTTTTCACCCACAAATACCTGTCTTATCCACAAAAGAGGACAGTTTCTTCCAGAAATGCCACATTTCTCCCAACTATATCACATCTTCCCCAAGAAATACCAGGATTCCCCCTTCAAATAGGACCTTTTCACCCACAAATACCTCCTTTATCCCCAAAAGAGGACAGTTTCTTCCAGAAATGCCAGATTTCTCCCAAATAGATCACATCTTCTCCAAGAAATACCAGGATTCCCCCTGGAAATAGGACCTTTTCACCCACAAATACCTCTTTTATCCCCAAAAGAAAACAGTTTCTTCCGGAAATGCCACATTACTCCCAAATATATCACATCTTCTCCAAGAAATACCAGGTTTCCCCCTTCAAATAGGACCTTTTCATCCACAAATACCCGTTTTATCCCCAGAAGTGGACAGTTTCTTCCAGACATGCAACATTTCTCCTAAATATATCACATCTTCTCCAAGAAATACCTGGATTCCCCCTTCAAATAGGACCTTTTCACCAAGAAATACCAGCCTTCTCCCCTTATATTGAACATTGTATTCCAGAAATGCCAGATTTCTCCCAAATAGAACACATCTTCTCCAAGAAATACCAGGTTGCCCCCTTCAAATAGGACCTTTTCACCCACAAATACCTCTTTTATCCCCAAAATAGGACAGTTTCTTCCAGAAATGCCACATTTCTCCCCAATATATCACATCTTCTCCAAGAAATACCAGGTTTCCCCCTTCAAATAGGACATTTTCACCCGCAAATACCTGTCTTATCCCCAAAAGAGGACAGTTTCTTCCAGAAATGCCACATTTCCCCCAAATAGATCACATCTTCTCCAAGAAATACCTGGATTCCCCCTTCAAATAGGACCTTTTCCCCCACAATTCCAGCCTTCTCCCCTTATATTGGACATTTTCTTCCAGAAATGTCAGATTTCTCCCTAATATAGAACATCTTCTCCAAGAAATACCAGGATTCCCCCTGGAAATAGGACCTTTTCACCCACAAATACCTCTTTTAGCCCCAAAAGAGGACAGTTTCTTCCAGAAATGCCACATTTCTCCCAAATATATCACATCTTCACCAAGTAATACCAGCAATCCCACTGGAAATAGGACCTTTTCACCCACAAATACCTTTTTTATCCCCAAAAGAGGACAGTTTCTTCCAGAAATGCTAGATTTCTCCCAACTATATCACATCTTCTCCATGAAATACCAGGTTTCCCCTTTAAATAAGACCTTTTCACCCAGAAATACCAGCCTTCTCCCCTTATATTGGACATTTTCTTCCTGAAATGCCAGATTTCTCCCAAATAGATAACATCTTCTCCAAGAAATACCAGGTTTCCCCCTTCAAATAGGACCTTTTCACCCACAAATACCTCTTTTATGCCCAAAAGAGGACAGTTTCTTCCTGACATGCCAGATTTCTCCCTAATATATCACATCTTCTCCAAGAAATACCAGGATTCCTCCTGAAATAGGACCTTTTCACCCACAAACACCAGCCTTCAACCCCATATTGGACATTTTCTTCCAGAAATGCCAGATTTCTCCCAAATATATCACATCTTCTCCAAGAAATACCAGGTTTCCCCCTGGAAATAGGACCTTTTCACCCTCAAAATACTTGTTTTATCCCCCCAAATTGGACATTGTCTTCCAGAAATGCCAGATTTCTCCCAAATATATCACATCTTCTCCAAGAAAAACCAGGTTTCCCCCTTGAAATAGGACCTTTTCCCCCACAAATACCCGTTCTATCCCCAAAAGAGGACATTGTCTTCATGAAATCCTAGAAATCCATGAAAGCCCCTGTTTTCAGGCAATGCAGGACGCTGAATTCGCTCGTTCTCGGCATAGGAATGCCGCTCCTCCTCTCTCGTGGCTCGAAAGCGGCTTTTGCGCTGAACCACACCGGACAGTCTGCAGTTGCAGACTACTGAATAGCCTGAAAACAGGGGGTTTTTTCTCCGCAGGAAAGAAGCCACAACTCTCGACTTTCTGGAACGTCCTCCCTGAAAGCACTACGTGTGTCGCTCCTCGAACTTCTAGCTGCCTTATTAGTGGGGCTTTTCCCTTCTACTCTATTCGTCACAGAATGCTGAAGTGTAGCATCGGATTAACACTCCAAAACGAAATGTCGCTCGGAAAAAGGGATAAGAATGAGAGAGAAGCGTAGTGCATTCTGCATGGACACATGGAGAAGTCAGAAGCTCTCCATTGCGATGTGCGCAGAAGAAGCCGCTCACTCGTCGGAGAAAAGCATCCGGCTGAAGTCGCTCTTTCCCGGCATCCGAGAGAAACGAGAGCGCTGCTGAAGGCTGCAAGCGACACCCGGGCAGAACCGCGATGGACCGGACAGCAACTGCAGACTCTCCGGAGCGGTTCAGCGCGAGTGCCGCTTTCGAGCCACGAGAGCGAAGGAGCGGTATTCCTATGCCGAGAAGGTGCGAATTCAGCGTCCTGCATTGCCTGAAAACAGGGGGTTTTTTCTCCGCAGGAAAGAAAGCACAACTGTCGACTTTCTGGAACGTCCTCCCTGAAAGCACTTCGTGTGTCGCTCCTGGAACTTCTAGCTGCCTTATTAGTGGGGCTTTTCTCTTCTACTCTCTTCGTCACAGAATGCTGAAGTGTAGCATCGGATAAACACTCAGAAACGAAATGTCGCTCGGAAGAAAGAGATATGAATGAGAGAGAAGCGTAGTGCATTCTGCATGGACACATGGAGAAGTCAGACCCGCTCCATTGCGATGTGCGCAGAAGAAGGCGCTCACTTGTCGGAGAAAAGCATCCGGCTGAAGTCGCTCTTTCCCGGCATCCGAGAGAAACGAGACCGCTGCTGAAGGCTTCAAGCGGCACTCGGGCAGAACCGCGATGGACCGGACAGCAACTGCAGACTCTCCGGAGCGCTTCAGCGCGAGTGCCGCTTTCGACTTACGAAAGCGAAGAAGCGGTGTTCCTATGCCGAGAACGTGCGAATTCAGCGTCCTGCATTGCCTGAAAACAGGGGGTTATTTCTCCGCAGGAAAGAAGCCACAACTCTCGACTTTCTGGAACGTCCTCCCTGAAAGCACAAAGTGTGTCGCTCCTGGAGCTTCTACCTGCCTTCTTAGTGCGGATTCCACTTCTACTCTATTCGTCACAGAATGCAGAAGTGTAGCATCGGATAAACACTCAAAAACGAAAAGTCGCTCGGAACAAAGGGATAAAACAGGTATCTGTGGGTGACAAGGTCCTATTTGAAGTGGGCAAGCTGGTATTTCCTGGAGAAGATGTGATATATTTGGGAGAAATGTGGCATGTCAGGAAGAAACTGTTCTATTTTGGGGATAAAACGGGCATTTGTGGGTGACAAGGTCCTATTTCAGCAGGAAACCTGGTATTTCTTGGAGAAGATGTAAAATTGGGGGGAGAAGGCTGGTATTTGTGGGAGAAAAGTTCCTATTTCAGGAGGAATCCCGGTATTTTTTCGAGAAGATGCGATACATTTGGGAGAAATCTGGAATGTCTGGAAGAAACTGTCCTATTTTGGGGATAAAAGAGGTATTTGTGGGAGAAAAGGTCCTATTTGAAGGGGGAAACCTGGTATTTCTTGGAGAAGATGTGATATATTTGGGAGAAATGTGGCATTTCTGGAAGAAACTGTCCTCTTTTGGGGATAAAAGAGGTATTTGTGGGAGAAAAGGTCCTATTTGAATGGGGAAGGCTGGTAGTTCTTGCAGGAGACGTGATATATTTGGGAGAAATGTGGCATTTCTGGCAGAAATTGTCCTGTTTTGGTGAGCAAACAGGCATTTGTGGGTGAAAAGGTCCTATTTGAAGGGGGAAACCTGGTATTTCTTGGAGAAAATATGTGATATGTTTTTGAGAAATGTGGCATGTCAGGAAGAAACTGTCCTCTTTTGGGGGATAAAAGAGGTATTTGTGGGTGAAAAGGTCCTATTTCCTGGGGAAAACCTGGTATTTCTTGGAGAAGATGTGATATATTTGGGAGAAATGTGGCCTTTCTGGAAGAAACTGTCTTATTTTGGGGATAAAAGAGGTATTTGTGGGAGAAAAGTTCCTATTTGAACGGGGAAAGCAGGTATTTCGTGGAGATGATGTGATATATTTGGGAGAAATGTGGCATTTCTGTCAGAAAATGTCCAATTTGGGGAGAGAAGGCTGGTAGTTGTGGATGAAAATGTCCTATTTCAGGAGGAATTTTGTTATTTCTTGGAAAAGATGTGATCTATTTGGGAGAAATGTGGCATTTCTGGAAGAAACTGTCCTATTTTGGGGATAAAAGAGGTATTTGTGGGAGAAAAGGTCCTATTTGAAGGGGGAAAGGTGGTAGTTCTTGCAGAAGATGTGATATATTTGGGAGAAATGTTGCATTTCTGGAAGAAACTGTCCTCTTCTGGGGATAAAAGAGGTATTTGTGGGTGAAAAGGTCCTACTTGAAGGGGGAGCCCTGGTATTTCTTGGAGAAGATGTGATATATTTGGGAGAAATGTGGCATGTCTGGAAAAAACTATCCTATTTTGGGGGTAAAACAGGTATTTGTGGGCGAAAAGGTCCGATTTGAAGGGGGAATCCTTGTATTTCTTGGAGAAGATGTGATATATTTGGAGAAATCTGGCATTTTTGGAAGAAAATGTCCAATTTGAGGGATAAAAGAGGTATTTGTGGGTGAAAATGTCCTATTTGAAGGGGGAAAGCTGATATTTCTTGGAGAAGATGTGATATATTTGGGAGAAATGTGGCATTTCTGGAAGAAACTGTTCTCTTTTGGGGATAAAAGAGGTATTTGTGGGTGAGAAGGTCCTATTTGAAGGGGGTAACGTGGTATTTCTTGGAGAAGATGTGATATATTTGGGAGAAATGTGGCATGTCTGGAAGAAAATGTCCTCTTTTGGGGATAAAAGAGGTATTTGTGGGTGAAAAGGTCCTATTTGAAGGGGGAAAGCTGGTATTTCTTGGAGAAGATGTGATATATTTGGGAGAAATGTGGCATTTCTGGAAGAAACTGTCCTACTTCGGGGATGAAACAGGTATTTGTGGGTGAAAAGGTCCTATTTGAAGGGGGAAAGCTGGTATTTCTTGGAGAAGATGTGATCTATTTGGGAGAAATGTGGCATGTCAGGAAGAAACTGTCCTCTTTTGGGGATAAAAGAGGTATTTGTGGGTGAAATGGTCCTATTTGAAGGGGGAAAGCAGGTATTTCTTGGAGGAGATGTGATATATTTGGGAGAAATCTGGCATGTCTAGAAGAAAATGTCCTCTACGGGGGGAGAAGGCTGGTATTTGTGGGTGAAAAGGTCCTATTTCAAGGGGAAAACCTGGTATTTCTTGGAGAAGATGTGATATATTTGGGAGAAATGTGGCATTTCTGGAAGAAACTGTCCTATTTTGGGAATGAAACAGGTATTTGTGGGTGAAAAGGTCCTATTTGAAGGGGGAAAGCTGGTATTTCTTGGAGAAGATGTGATATATCTGGGAGAAATGTGTCATTTCTGGAAGAAACTGACCTATTTTGGGGATAAAAGAGGTATTTGTGGGTGAAAAGGTCCTACTTGAAGGGGGAACCCTGGTATTTCTTGGAGAAGATGTGATATATTTGGGAGAAATGTGGCATGTCTTGCAGAAACTGTCGTATTTTGGGGATAAAAGAGGTATTTGTGGGTGAAAAGGTCCTATTTGAAGGGGGAAGGCTGGTAGTTCTTGCAGGGATGTGATATATTTGGGAGAAATGTGGCCTTTCTGGAAGAAAATGTCCTCTTTTGGGGAGCAAACAGGTATTTGTGTTTGAAAAGGTCCTATTTGAAGGGGGAAAGCTGGTATTTCTTGGAGAAGATGTGATATATTTGGGAGAAATGTGGCATTTCTGGAAGAAACTGTCCTCTTTTGGGGATAAAAGAGGTATTTGTGGGTGAAAAGGTCCTATTTGAAGGGGATAACCAGGTATTTCTTGGAGAAGATGTGATATATTTGGGAGAAATGTGGCATTTCTGGAAGAAACTGACCTATTTTGGGGATAAAAGAGGTATTTGTGGGTGAAAAGGTCCTATTATAATGGGGGAAGCTGGTATTTCTTGGAGAAGATGTGATATATTTGGGAGAAATGTGGCATTTCTGGCAGAAACTGTCCTATTTTGGGGATCAAACAGGTATTTGTGGGTGAAAAGGTCCTATTTGAAGGGGGAAACCTGGTATTTCTTGGAGAAGATGTGATCTATTTGGGAGAAATGTGGCATGTCTGGAAGAAACTGTCCTCTTTTGGGGATAAAAGAGGTATTTGTGGGAGAAAAGTTCCTATTTGTAGGGGGAAAGCTGGTATTTCTTGGAGAAGATGTGATATATTTGGGAGAAATCTGGCATTTCTGGTAGAAAATGTCCAATTTGGTGGGAGAAGGCTGTTAGTTATGGATGAAAAGTTCCTATTTCAGGAGGAATCGTGTTATTTCTTGGAGAAGATGTGATCTATTTGGGAGAAATGTGGCATTTCTGAAAGAAACTGTCCTCATTTGGGGATAAAAGAGGTATTTGTGGGTGAAAAGGTCCTATTTGAAGGGACAAAGCTGGTATTTCTTGGAGAAGATGTGATCTATTTGGGAGAAATGTGGCATGTCTGGAAGAAACTGTCCTCTTTAGGGGATCAAACAGGTATTTGTGGGTGAAAAATTCCTATTTGAAGGGGGAAACCTGGTATTTCTTGGAGAAGATATGATACATTTGGGAGATATGTGGCCTTTCTGGCAGAAAATGTCCTATTTTGGGGATAAAAGAGGTATTTGTGGGTGAAAATGTCCTATTTGAAGGGGGAAAGCTGGTATTTCTTGGAGAAGATGCGATCTATTTGGGAGAAATGTGGCATGTCTGGAAGAAACTGTCCTATTTTGGGGATAAAAGAGGTATTTGTGGGTGAAAAGGTCCTATTTGAAGGGGGAAACCTGGTATTTCTTGGAGAAGATGTGATACATTTGGGAGAAATGTGGCATTTCTGGCAGAAACTGTCCTCTTTTGGGGACCAAACAGGTATTTGTGGGTGAAAAGGTCCTATTTGAAGGGGGAAGGCTGGTAGTTCTTGCAGGAGATGTTCTATATTTGGGAGAAATGTGGCATTTCTGGAAGAAACTGTCCTCTTTTGGGGATCAAACAGCTATTTGTGGGTGAAAAGGTCCTATTTCCAGGGAAAACCTGGTATTTCTTGGAGAAGATGTGATATGTTTCGGAGAAATGTGGCATTTCTGGAAGAAACTGTCCTCTTTAGGGGATCAAACAGGTATTTGTGGGAGAAAAGTTCCTATTTGAACGGGGAAATCTGGTATTTCGTGGAGAAGATGTGATATATTTGGGAGAAATGTGGCATTTCTGTCAGAAATTGTCCAATTTGGGGAGAGAAGGCTGGTAGTTGTGGATGAAAATGTCCTATTTCAGGAGGAATTGTGTTATTTCTTGGAGAAGATGTGATCTATTTGGGAGAAATGTGGCATTTCTGGAAGAAACTGTCCTATTTTGGGGATAAAAGAGGTATTTGTGGGAGAAAAGGTCCTATTTGAAGGGGGAAAGGTGGTAGTTCTTGCAGAAGATGTGATATATTTGGGAGAAATGTTGCATTTCTGGAAGAAACTGTCCTCTTCTGGGGATAAAAGAGGTATTTGTGGGTGAAAAGGTCCTATTTGAAGGGGGAAACCTGGTATTTCTTGGAAAAGATGTGATATATTTGGGAGAAATGTGGCATGTCTGGAAGAAACTATCCTATTTTGGGGGTAAAACAGGTATTTGTGGGCGAAAAGGTCCTATTTGAAGGGGGAATCCTTGTTTTTCTTGGAGAAGATGTGATATATTTGGAGAAATCTGGCATTTCTGGAAGAAAATGTCCAATTTGAGGGATAAAAGAGGTATTTGTGGGTGAAAAGGTCCTATTTGAAGGGGGAAAAGAGGTATTTCTTGGAGAAGATGTGATATATTTGGGAGAAATGTGGCATTTCTGGAAGAAACTGTTCTCTTTTGGGGATAAAAGAGGTATTTGTGGGTGAAAAGGTCATATTTGAAGCGGGAAAGCTGGTTTTTCATGGAGAAGATGTGATATATTTGGGAGAAATGTGGCATGTCTGGAAGAAAATGTCCTCTTTTGGGGATAAAAGAGGTATTTGTGGGTGAAAAGGTCCTATTTGAAGGGGGAAAGCTGGTATTTCTTGGAGAAGATGTGATATATTTGGGAGAAATGTGGCATGTCTGGAAGAAACTGTCCTACTTCGGGGATGAAACAGGTATTTGTGGGTGAAAAGGTCCTATTTGAAGGGGGAAAGCTGGTATTTCTTGCTGGAGATGTGATCTATTTGGGAGAAATGTGGCATGTCAGGAAGAAACTGTCCTCTTTTGGGGATAAAAGAGGTATTTGTGGGTGAAATGGTCCTATTTGAAGGGGGAAAGCAGGTATTTCATGGAGAAGATGTGATATATTTGGGAGAAATCTGGCATGTCTAGAAGAAAATGTCCTATACGGGGGGAGAAGGCTGGTATTTGTGGGTGAAAAGGTCCTATTTCAGGGGAAAACCTGGTATTTCTTGGAGAAGATGTGATATATTTGGGAGAAATGTGGCATTTCTGGAAGAAACTGTCCTATTTTGGGGATGAAACAGGTATTTGTGGGTGAAAAGGTCCTATTTGAAGGGGGAAAGCTGGTATTTCTTGGAGAAGATGTGATATATCTGGGAGAAATGTGTCATTTCTGGAAGAAACTGACCTATTTTGGGGATAAAAGAGGTATTTGTGGGTGAAAAGGTCCTACTTGAATGGGGAACCCTGGTATTTCTTGGAGATGTGATATATTTGGGAGAAATGTGGCATGTCTGGCAGAAACTGTCCTCTTTTGGGGATAAAAGAGGTATTTGTGGGTGAAAAGGTCCTATTTGAAGGGGGAAACCTGGTATTTCTTGGAGAAGATGTGATATATTTGGGAGAAATGTGGCCTTTCTGGAAGAAAATGTCCTCTTTTGGGGAGCAAACAATTATTTGTGTGTGAAAAGGTCCTATTTGAAGGGGGAAAGCTGGTATTTCTTGGAGAAGATGTGATATATTTGGGAGAAATGTGGCATTTCTGGAAGAAACTGACATATTTTGGGGATAAAAGAGGTATTTGTGGGTGGAAAGGTCCTATTATAATGGGGGAAGCTGGTATTTCTTGGAGAAGATGTGATATATTTGGGAGAAATGTGGCATTTCTGGCAGAAACTGTCCTATTTTGGGGATCAAACAGGTATTTGTGGGTGAAAAGATCCTATTTGAAGGGGGAAACCTGGTATTTCTTGGAGAAGATGTGATCTATTTGGGAGAAATGTGGCATGTCTGGAAGAAACTGTCCTCTTTTGGGGATAAAAGAGGTATTTGTGGGAGAAAAGTTCCTATTTGTAGGGGGAAAGCTGGTATTTCTTGGAGAAGATGTGATGTATTTGGGAGAAATGTGGCATTTCTGGTAGAAAATGTCCAATTTGGTGGGAGAAGGCTGGTAGTTAAGGATGAAAAGGTCCTATTTCAGGAGGAATCGTGTTATTTCTTGGAGAAGATGTGATCTATTTGGGAGAAATGTGGCATTTCTGGAAGAAACTGTCCTCATTTGGGGATAAAAGAGGTATTTGTGGGTGAAAAGGTCCTATTTGAAGGGGGAAAGCTGGTATTTCTTGGAGAAGATGTGATCTATTTGGGAGAAATGTGGCATGTCTGGAAGAAACTGTCCTCTTTTGGGGATCAAACAGGTATTTGTGGGTGAAAAGGTCCTATTTGAAGGGGGAAACCTGGTATTTCTTGGAGAAGATATGATACATTTGGGAGATATGTGGCCTTTCTGGCAGAAAATGTCCTATTTTGGGGATAAAAGAGGTATTTGTGGGTGAAAATGTCCTATTTGAAGGGGGAAAGCTGGTATTTCTTGGAGAAGATGCGATCTATTTGGGAGAAATGTGGCATGTCTGGAAGAAACTGTCCTATTTTGGGGATAAAAGAGGTATTTGTGGGTGAATAGGTCCTATTTGAAGGGGGAAACCTGGTATTTCTTGGAGAAGATGTGATACATTTGGGAGAAATGTGGCCTTTCTGGCAGAAACTGTCCTCTTTTGGGGACCAAACAGGTATTTGTGGGTGAAAAGGTCCTATTTGAAGGGGGATACCTGGTATTTCTTGGAGAAGATGTGATATATTTGGGAGAAATGTGGCATGTCTGGAAGAAACTGTCCTCTTTTGGGGATCAAACAGATATTTGTGGGTGAAAAGGTCCTATTTGAAGGGGAAGGCTGGTAGTTCTTGCAGGAGATGTTCTATATTTGGGAGAAATGTGGCATTTCTGGAAGAAACTGTCCTCTTTTGGGGATCAAACAGGTATTTGTGGGTGAAAAGGTCCTATTTCCAGGGAAAACCAGGAATTTCTTGGAGAAGATGTGATATGTTTCGGAGAAATGTGGCATTTCTGGAAGAAACTGTCCTCTTTAGGGGATCAAACAGGTATTTGTGGGAGAATAGGTCCTATTTGAAGGGGGAAACCTGGTATTCCTTGGAGAAGATGTGATCTATTTGGGAGAAATGTGGCATTTCTGGTAGAAAATGTCCTATTTTGGGGATCAAACAGGTATTTGTGGGTGAAAAGTTCCTATTAGAAGGGGGAACCCCGGTATTTCTTGGAGAAGATGTGATCTATTTGGGAGAAATGTGGCATGTCTGGAAGAAACTGTCCTCTTTGGGGGATAAAGGAGGAATTTCTGGGTGAAAAGGTCCTATTTGAAGGGGGAACCCTGGTATTTCTTGGAGAAGATGTGATATATTTGGAGAAATCTGGCATTTCTGGAAGAAAATGTCCAATTTGAGGGATAAAAGAGGTATTTGTGGGTGAAAAGGTCCTATTTGAAGGGGGAAAGCTGGTATTTCTTGGAGAAGATGTGATATATTTGGGAGAAATGTGGCATTTCTGGAAGAAACTGTTCTCTTTTGGGGATAAAAGAGGTATTTGTGGGTGAAAAGGTCGTATTTGAAGGGGGAAACGTGGTATTTCATGGAGAAGATGTGATCTATTTGGGAGAAATGTGGCATGTCTGGAAGAAAATGTCCTCTTTTGGGGATAAAAGAGGTATTTGTGGGTGAAAAGGTCCTATTTGAAGGGGGAAAGCTGGTATTTCTTGGAGAAGATGTGATATATTTGGGAGAAATGTGGCATGTCTGGAAGAAACTGTCCTCTTTTGGGGATAAAAGAGGTATTTGTGGGTGAAAAGGTCCTATTTGAAGGGGATAACCAGGTATTTCTTGGAGAAGATGTGATATATTTGGGAGAAATGTGGCATTTCTGGAAGAAACTGACCTATTTTGGGGATAAAAGAGGTATTTGTGGGTGAAATGGTCCTATTTGAAGGGGGAAAGCAGGTATTTCTTGGAGAAGATGTGATATATTTGGGAGAAATCTGGCATGTCTAGAAGAAAATGTCCTATACGGGGGGAGAAGGCTGGTATTCGTGGGTGAAAAGGTCCTATTTCAAGGGGAAAACCTGGTATTTCTTGGAGAAGATGTGATCTATTTGGGAGAAATGTGGCATTTCTGGAAGAAACTGTCCTATTTTGGGGATGAAACAGGTATTTGTGGCTGAAAAGGTCCTATTTGAAGGGGGAAAGCTGGTATTTCTTGGAGAAGATGTGATATATCTGGGAGAAATGTGTCATTTCTGGAAGAAACTGACCTATTTTGGGGATAAAAGAGGTATTTGTGGGTGAAAAGGTCCTACTTGAAGGGGGAACCCTGGTATTTCTTGGAGGTGTGATATATTTGGGAGAAATGTGGCATGTCTGGCAGAAACTGTCCTCTTTTGGGGATAAAAGAGGTATTTGTGGGTGAAAAGGTCCTATTTGAAGGGGGAGCCCTGGTATTTCTTGGAGAAGATGTGATCTATTTGGGAGAAATGTGGCATTTCTGGTAGAAAATGTCCTATTTTGGGGATCAAAGAGGTATTTGTGGGTGAAAAGTTCCTATTTGAAGGGGGAACCCCGGTATTTCTTGGAGAAGATGTGATATATTTGGGAGAAATGTGGCATGTCTGGCAGAAACTGTCCTCTTTGGGGGACAAAGGAGGAATTTCTGGGTGAAAAGGTCCTATTTGAAGGGGGAACCCTGGTATTTCTTGGAGAAGATGTGATCTATTTGGGAGAAATATGGCCTTTCTGGCAGAAACTGTCCAATTTTGGGGATAAAAGAGGTATTAGTGGGTGAAAAGGTCATATTTGAAGGGGGAAACGTGGTATTTCTTGGAGAAGATGTGATATATTTGGGAGAAATGTGGCATTTCTGGAAGAAACTGTCCTCTTTTGGGGATCAAACAGGTATTTGTGGGAGAAAAGGTCCTATTGGAAGGGGGAAAGCTGGCATTTCTTGGAGAAGATGTGCTATATTTTGGAGAAATCTGGCATGTCTAGAAGAAAATGTCCTATCTGGGGGAAGAAGGCTGGTATTTGCGGGGGAAAAGGTCCTATTTCAGGAGTAATCCTGGTATTTCTAGGAGAAGATGTGATATATTTGGGAGAAATGTGGCCTTTCTGGAAGAAACTGTCCTCTTTTGGATAGCAAACAGGTATTTGTGGCTGAAAAGGTCCTATTTGAAGGGGGAAAGCTGGTGTTTCTTGGAGAAGATGTGATATATTTGGGAGAAATGTGGCCTTTCTGTCAGAAAATGTCCAATTTGGGGGGAGAATGCTGGTAGTTGTGGATGAAAATGTCCTATTTCAGGAGGAATTGTGTTATTTCTTGGAGAAGATGTGATATATTTGGGAGAAATGTGGCATGTCTGGAAGAAACTGACCTTTTTTGGGGATAAAACAGGTATTTGTGGTTGAAAAGGTCCTATTTGAAGGGGGAAACCTGGTATTTCTTGGAGAAGATGTGATCTATTTGGGAGAAATGTGGCATGTCTGGACGAAACTGTCCTATTTTGGGGATAAAACAGGTATTTGTGGGTGAAAAGGTCCTATTTCAAGGGGGAACCCTGGTATTTCTTGGAGAAGATGTGATCTATTTGGGAGAAATGTGGCCTTTATGGCAGAAAATGTCTTATTTTGGGGATAAAAGAGGTATTTGTGGGAGAAAAGGTGCTATTTCCTATCGTTAAGCTGGTACTTCTTGGAGGAGATGTGATATATTTGGGAGAAATGTGGCATTTCTGGAAGAAACTGTCCTCTTTTGGGGATAAAACTGGTATTTGTGGGTGAAAAGTTCCTATTTGAAGGGGGAAAGCTGGTATTTCTTGGAGAAGATGTGATATATTTGGGAGAAATCTGGCATTTCTGGTAGAAAATGTCCAATTTGGGGGGAGAAGGCTGGTAGTTATGGATGAAAATGTCCTATTTCAGGAGGAATTGTGTTATTTCTTGGAGAAGATGTGATATATTTGGGAGAAATGTGGCATTTCTGGAAGAAACTGTCCTCTTTTGGGGATGAAACAGGTATTTGTGGGTGAAAAGGTCCTATTTCAAGGGGGAACCCTGGTATTTCTTGGAGAAGATGTGATCTATTTGGGAGAAATGTGTCATTTCTGGAAGAAACTGTCCTATTTTGGGGATAAAAGAGGTATTTGTGGGTGAAAAGGTCCTACTTGAAGGGGGAAAGCTGGTATTTCTTGGAGAAGATGTGATCTATTTGGGAGAAATGTGGCATGTCTGGCAGAAACTGTCCTCTTTTGGGGATAAAAGAGGTATTTGTGGGTGAAAAGGTCCTATTTGAAGGGGGAAGGCTGGTAGTTCTTGCAGGAGATGTGATCTATTTGGGAGAAATGTGGCATTTCTGGAAGAAACTGTCCTCTTTTGGGGATAAAAGAGGTATTTGTGGGTGAAAAGGTCCTATTTGAAGGGGGAAAGCTGGTATTTCTTGGAGAAGATGTGATCTATTTGGGAGAAATGTGGCATTTCTGGAAGAAACTGTCCTCTTTTGGGGATAAATGAGGTATTTGTGGGTGAAAAGGTCCTATTTGAAGGGGGAACCCTGGTATTTCTTGGAGAAGATGTGATATATTTGGGAGAAATGTGGCCTTTCTGGAAGAAACTGACCTATTTTGGGTGATAAAAGAGGTATTTGTGGGTGAAAAGGTCATATTTCCTGGGGAAAACCTGGCATTTCTTGGAGAAGATGTGATCTACTTGGGAGAAATCTGGCCTTTCTGGAAGAAACTGTCCTCTTCTGGGGATAAAACAGGTATTTGTGGGAGAAAAGGTCCTATTTGAATGGGGAAGGCTGGTAGTTCTTGCAGGAGACGTGATATATTTGGGAGAAATGTGGCATTTCTGGCAGAAACTGTCCTGTTTTGGGGAGCAAACAGGCATTTGTGGGTGAAAAGGTCCTATTTGAAGGGGGAAACCTGGTATTTCTTGGAGAAAATATGTGATATGTTTTTGAGAAATGTGGCATGTCAGGAAGAAACTGTCCTCTTTTGGGGGATAAAAGAGGTATTTGTGGGTGAAAAGGTCCTATTTCCTGGGGAAAACCTGGTATTTCTTGGAGAAGATGTGATATATTTGGGAGAAATGTGGCCTTTCTGGAAGAAACTGTCTTATTTTGGGGATAAAAGAGGTATTTGTGGGAGAAAAGTTCCTATTTGAACGGGGAAAGCTGGTATTTCGTGGAGAAGATGTGATATATTTGGGAGAAATATGGCATTTCTGGCAGAAAATGTCCAATTTGGGGAGAGAAGGCTGGTAGTTGTGGATGTAAATGTCCTATTTCAGGAGGAATTTTTTTATTTCTTGGAGAAGATGTGATCTATTTGGGAGAAATGTGGCATTTCTGGAAGAAACTGTCCTATTTTGGGGATAAAAGAGGTATTTGTGGGAGAAAAGGTCCTATTTGAAGGGGGAAAGGTGGAAGTTCTTGCAGAAGATGTGATATATTTGGGAGAAATGTTGCATTTCTGGAAGAAACTGTCCTCTTCTGGGGATAAAAGAGGTATTTGTGGGTGAAAAGGTCCTATTTGAAGGGGGAAGGCTGGTAGTTCTTGCAGGAGATGTGATATATTTGGGAGAAATGTGGCATTTCTGGCAGAAACTGTCCAATTTGAGGGATAAAAGAGGAATTTGTGGGTGAAAAGGTCCTATTTCAAGTAGGAACCCTGGTATTTCTTGGAGAAGATGTGATATATTTGGGAGAAATGTGGCATTTCTGGAAGAAACTGTACTCTTTTGGGGATAAAACAGGTATATGTGGGTTTAAAGGTCCTATTTGAAGGGGGAAAGCTGGTATTTCTTGGAGAAGATGTGATATATTTGGGAGAAATGTGGCATTTCTGGAAGAAACTGTTCTCTTTTGGGGATAAAAGAGGTAGTTGTGGGTGAAAAGGTCCTATTTCTAGGGGGAAACGTGGTATTTCTTGGAGAAGATGTGTTATATTTGGGAGAAATGTGGCATTTCTGGAAGAAACTGACCTATTTTGGGGATAAAAGAGGTATTTGTGGGTGAAATGGTCCTATTTGAAGGGGGAAAGCAGGTATTTCTTGGAGAAGATGTGATATATTTGGGAGAAATCTGGCATGTCTAGAAGAAAATGTCCTATACGGGGGGAGAAGGCTGGTATTCGTGGGTGAAAAGGTCCTATTTCAAGGGGAAAACCTGGTATTTCTTGGAGAAGATGTGATCTATTTGGGAGAAATGTGGCATTTCTGGAAGAAACTGTCCTATTTTGGGGATGAAAGAGGTATTTGTGGGTGAAAAGGTCCTATTTGAAGGGGGAAAGCTGGTATTTCTTGGAGAAGATGTGATATATTTGGGAGAAATGTGTCATTTCTGGAAGAAACTGACCTATTTTGGGGATAAAAGAGGTATTTGTGGGTGAAAAGGTCCTACTTGAAGGGGGAACCCTGGTATTTCTTGGAGGTGTGATATATTTGGGAGAAATGTGGCATGTCTGGCAGAAACTGTCCTCTTTTGGGGATAAAAGAGGTATTTGTGGGTGAAAAGGTCCTATTTGAAGGGGGAGCCCTGGTATTTCTTGGAGAAGATGTGATCTATTTGGGAGAAATGTGGCATTTCTGGTAGAAAATGTCCTATTTTGGGGATCAAAGAGGTATTTGTGGGTGAAAAGTTCCTATTTGAAGGGGGAACCCCGGTATTTCTTGGAGAAGATGTGATATATTTGGGAGAAATGTGGCATGTCTGGCAGAAACTGTCCTCTTTGGGGGACAAAGGAGGAATTTCTGGGTGAAAAGGTCCTATTTGAAGGGGGAACCCTGGTATTTCTTGGAGAAGATGTGATCTATTTGGGAGAAATATGGCCTTTCTGGCAGAAACTGTCCAATTTTGGGGATAAAAGAGGTATTAGTGGGTGAAAAGGTCATATTTGAAGGGGGAAACGTGGTATTTCTTGGAGAAGATGTGATATATTTGGGAGAAATGTGGCATTTCTGGAAGAAACTGTCCTCTTTTGGGGATCAAACAGGTATTTGTGGGAGAAAAGGTCCTATTGGAAGGGGGAAAGCTGGCATTTCTTGGAGAAGATGTGCTATATTTTGGAGAAATCTGGCATGTCTAGAAGAAAATGTCCTATCTGGGGGAAGAAGGCTGGTATTTGCGGGGGAAAAGGTCCTATTTCAGGAGTAATCCTGGTATTTCTAGGAGAAGATGTGATATATTTGGGAGAAATGTGGCCTTTCTGGAAGAAACTGTCCTCTTTTGGATAGCAAACAGGTATTTGTGGCTGAAAAGGTCCTATTTGAAGGGGGAAAGCTGGTGTTTCTTGGAGAAGATGTGATATATTTGGGAGAAATGTGGCCTTTCTGTCAGAAAATGTCCAATTTGGGGGGAGAATGCTGGTAGTTGTGGATGAAAATGTCCTATTTCAGGAGGAATTGTGTTATTTCTTGGAGAAGATGTGATATATTTGGGAGAAATGTGGCATGTCTGGAAGAAACTGACCTTTTTTGGGGATAAAACAGGTATTTGTGGTTGAAAAGGTCCTATTTGAAGGGGGAAACCTGGTATTTCTTGGAGAAGATGTGATCTATTTGGGAGAAATGTGGCATGTCTGGACGAAACTGTCCTATTTTGGGGATAAAACAGGTATTTGTGGGTGAAAAGGTCCTATTTCAAGGGGGAACCCTGGTATTTCTTGGAGAAGATGTGATCTATTTGGGAGAAATGTGGCCTTTATGGCAGAAAATGTCTTATTTTGGGGATAAAAGAGGTATTTGTGGGAGAAAAGGTGCTATTTCCTATCGTTAAGCTGGTACTTCTTGGAGGAGATGTGATATATTTGGGAGAAATGTGGCATTTCTGGAAGAAACTGTCCTCTTTTGGGGATGAAACTGGTATTTGTGGGTGAAAAGTTCCTATTTGAAGGGGGAAAGCTGGTATTTCTTGGAGAAGATGTGATATATTTGGGAGAAATCTGGCATTTCTGGTAGAAAATGTCCAATTTGGGGGGAGAAGGCTGGTAGTTATGGATGAAAATGTCCTATTTCAGGAGGAATTGTGTTATTTCTTGGAGAAGATGTGATATATTTGGGAGAAATGTGGCATTTCTGGCAGAAACTGTCCTCTTTTGGGGATGAAACAGGTATTTGTGGGTGAAAAGGTCCTATTTCAAGGGGGAACCCTGGTATTTCTTGGAGAAGATGTGATCTATTTGGGAGAAATGTGTCATTTCTGGAAGAAACTGTCCTATTTTGGGGATAAAAGAGGTATTTGTGGGTGAAAAGGTCCTACTTGAAGGGGGAAACCTGGTATTTCTTGGAGAAGATGTGATCTATTTGGGAGAAATGTGGCATGTCTGGCAGAAACTGTCCTCTTTTGGGGATAAAAGAGGTATTTGTGGGTGAAAAGGTCCTATTTGAAGGGGGAAACCTGGTAGTTCTTGCAGGAGATGTGATCTATTTGGGAGAAATGTGGCATTTCTGGAAGAAACTGTCCTCTTTTGGGGATAAAAGAGGTATTTGTGGGTGAAAAGGTCCTATTTGAAGGGGGAAAGCTGGTATTTCTTGGAGAAGATGTGATCTATTTGGGAGAAATGTGGCATTTCTGGAAGAAACTGTCCTCTTTTGGGGATAAATGAGGTATTTGTGGGTGAAAAGGTCCTATTTGAAGGGGGAACCCTGGTATTTCTTGGAGAAGATGTGATATATTTGGGAGAAATGTGGCCTTTCTGGAAGAAACTGACCTATTTTGGGTGATAAAAGAGGTATTTGTGGGTGAAAAGGTCATATTTCCTGGGGAAAACCTGGTATTTCTTGGAGAAGATGTGATCTACTTGGGAGAAATCTGGCCTTTCTGGAAGAAACTGTCCTCTTTTGGGGATAAAACAGGTATTTGTGGGAGAAAAGGTCCTATTTGAATGGGGAAGGCTGGTAGTTCTTGCAGGAGACGTGATATATTTGGGAGAAATGTGGCATTTCTGGCAGAAACTGTCCTGTTTTGGGGAGCAAACAGGCATTTGTGGGTGAAAAGGTCCTATTTGAAGGGGGAAACCTGGTATTTCTTGGAGAAAATATGTGATATGTTTTTGAGAAATGTGGCATGTCAGGAAGAAACTGTCCTCTTTTGGGGGATAAAAGAGGTATTTGTGGGTGAAAAGGTCCTATTTCCTGGGGAAAACCTGGTATTTCTTGGAGAAGATGTGATATATTTGGGAGAAATGTGGCCTTTCTGGAAGAAACTGTCTTATTTTGGGGATAAAAGAGGTATTTGTGGGAGAAAAGTTCCTATTTGAACGGGGAAAGCTGGTATTTCGTGGAGAAGATGTGATATATTTGGGAGAAATATGGCATTTCTGGCAGAAAATGTCCAATTTGGGGAGAGAAGGCTGGTAGTTGTGGATGTAAATGTCCTATTTCAGGAGGAATTTTTTTATTTCTTGGAGAAGATGTGATCTATTTGGGAGAAATGTGGCATTTCTGGAAGAAACTGTCCTATTTTGGGGATAAAAGAGGTATTTGTGGGAGAAAAGGTCCTATTTGAAGGGGGAAAGGTGGAAGTTCTTGCAGAAGATGTGATATATTTGGGAGAAATGTTGCATTTCTGGAAGAAACTGTCCTCTTCTGGGGATAAAAGAGGTATTTGTGGGTGAAAAGGTCCTATTTGAAGGGGGAAGGCTGGTAGTTCTTGCAGGAGATGTGATCTATTTGGGAGAAATGTGGCATTTCTGGCAGAAACTGTCCAATTTGAGGGATAAAAGAGGAATTTGTGGGTGAAAAGGTCCTATTTCAAGTAGGAACCCTGGTATTTCTTGGAGAAGATGTGATATATTTGGGAGAAATGTGGCATTTCTGGAAGAAACTGTCCTATTTTGGGGATAAAAGAGGTATTTGTGGGTGAGAAGGTCCTATTTGAAGGGGGAAAGCTGGTATTTCTTGGAGAAGATGTGATATATTTGGGAGAAATGTGGCATTTCTGGAAGAAACTGTTCTCTTTTGGGGATAAAAGAGGTAGTTGTGGGTGAAAAGGTCCTATTTCTAGGGGGAAACGTGGTATTTCTTGGAGAAGATGTGTTATATTTGGGAGAAATGTGGCATGTCTGGAAGAAACTGTCCTCTTTTGGGGATAAAAGAGGTATTTGTGGGTGAAAAGTTCCTATTTGAAGGGGGAAAGCTGGTATTTCTTGGAGAAGATGTGATATATTTGGGAGAAATGTGGCATTTCTGGAAGAAACTGTCCTACTTCGGGGATGAAACTGGTAATTGTGGGTGAAAAGGTCCTATTTGAAGGGGGAAAGCTGGTATTTCTTGGAGAAGATGTGATCTATTTGGGAGAAATGTGGCATGTCTGGAAGAAACTGTCCTGTTTTGGGGATAAAAGAGGTATTTGTGGGTGAAAAGGTCCTATTTGAAGGGGGAAGGCTGGTAGTTCTTGCAGGAGATGTGATATATTTGGGAGAAATCTGGCATGTCTAGAAGAAAATGTCCTATACGGGGGGAGAAGGCTGGTATTTGTGGGTGAAAAGGTCCTATTTCAAGGGGAAAACCTGGTATTTCTTGGAGAAGATGTGATATATTTGGGAGAAATGTGGCATTTCTGGAAGAAACTGTCCTATTTTGGGGATGAAACAGGTATTTGTGGGTGAAAAGGTCCTATTTGAAGGGGGAAAGCTGGTATTTCTTGGAGAAGATGTGATATATCTGGGAGAAATGTGGCATTTCTGGAAGAAACTGTCCTCTTTTGGGGATAAAAGAGGTATTTGTGGGTGAAAAGGTCCTACTTGAAGGGGGAACCCAGGTATTTCTTGGAGAAGATGTGATATATTTGGGAGAAATGTGGCATGTCTGGCAGAAACTGTCCTCTTTTGGGGATAAAAGAGGTATTTGTGGGTGAAAAGGTCCTATTTGAAGGGGGAAGGCTGGTAGTTCTTGCAGGGATGTGATATATTTGGGAGAAATGTGGCATTTCTGGAAGAAAATGTCCTCTTTTGGGGAGCAAACAGGTATTTGTGGGTGAAAAGGTCCTATTTGAAGGGGGAAAGCTGTTATTTCTTGGAGAAGATGTGATCTATTTGGGAGAAATGTGGCCTTTCTGGAAGAAACTGACCTATTTTGGGGGATAAAAGAGGTATTTGTGGGTGAAAAGGTCATATTTGAAGGGGGAAACGTGGTATTTCTTGGAGAAGATGTGATCTATTTGGGAGAAATGTGGCATTTCTGGAAGAAACTGACCTATTTTGGGGATAAAAGAGGTATTTGTGGGTGAAAAGGTCCTATTTGAAGGGGGAAACGTGGTATTTCTTGGAGAAGATGTGATATATTTGGGAGAAATGTGGCATTTCTGGAAGAAACTGACCTATTTTGGGGATAAAAGAGGTATTTGTGGGTGAAAAGGTCCTATTTTAATGGGGGAAGCTGGTATTTCTTGGAGAAGATGTGATATATTTGGGAGAAATGTGGCATTTCTTGCAGAAACTGTCCTATTTTGGGGATCAAACAGGTATTTGTGGGTGAAAAGGTCCTATTTGAAGGGGGAAACCTGGTATTTCTTGGAGAAGATGTGATCTATTTGGGAGAAATGTGGCATGTCTGGAAGAAACTGTCCTATTTTGGGGATAAAAGAGGTATTTGTGGGAGAAAAGTTCCTATTTGTAGGGGGAAAGCTGGTATTTCTTGGAGAAGATGTGATATATTTGGGAGAAATCTGGCATTTCTGGTAGAAAATGTCCAATTTGGTGGGAGAAGGCTGGTAGTTATGGATGAAAAGGTCCTATTTCAGGAGGAATCGTGTTATTTCTTGGAGAAGATGTGATATATTTGGGAGAAATGTGGCATTTCTGGAAGAAACTGTCCTCATTTGGGGATAAAAGAGGTATTTGTGGGTGAAAAGGTCCTATTTGAAGGGGGAAACCTGGTATTTCTTGGAGAAGATATGATACATTTGGGAGATATGTGGCCTTTCTGGCAGAAAATGTCCTATTTTGGGGATAAAAGAGGTATTTGTGGGAGAAAATGTCCTATTTGAAGGGGGAAAGCTGGTATTTCTTGGAGAAGATGCGATCTATTTGGGAGAAATCTGGCATGTCTGGAAGAAACTGTCCTGTTTTGGGGATGAAACAGGTATTTGTGGGTGAAAAGGTCCTATTTGAAGGGGGAAAGCTGGTATTTCTTGGAGAAGATGTGATACATTTGGGAGAAATGTGGCCTTTCTGGCAGAAACTGTCCTCTTTGGGGACCAAACAGGTATTTGTGGGTGAAAAGGTCCTATTTGAAGGGGGAAAGCTGGTATTTCTTGGAGAAGATGTGATCTATTTGGGAGAAATGTGGCATGTCTGGAAGAAACTGTCCTCTTTTGGGGATCAAACAGATATTTGTGGGTGAAAAGGTCCTATTTGAAGGGGGAAGGCTGGTAGTTCTTGCAGGAGATGTTCTATATTTGGGAGAAATGTGGCATTTCTGGAAGAAACTGTCCTCTTTTGGGGATCAAACAGCTATTTGTGGGTGAAAAGGTCCTATTTCCAGGGAAAACCAGGTATTTCTTGGAGAAGATGTGATATGTTTCGGAGAAATGTGGCATTTCTGGAAGAAACTGTCCTCTTTTGGGGATAATAGAGGTATTTGTGGGAGAAAAGGTCCTATTTGAAGGGGGAAAGGTGGTAGTTCTTGGAGAAGATGTGATATATTTGGGAGAAATGTTGCATTTCTGGAAGAAACTGTCCTCTTTTGGGGATAATAGAGGTATTTGTGGGAGAAAAGGTCCTATTTGAAGGGGGAAACCTGGTATTTCTTGGAGAAGATGTGATATATTTGGGAGAAATGTTGCATTTCTGGAAGAAACTGTCCTCTTCTGGGGATAAAAGAGGTATTTGTGGGTGAAAAGGTCCTATTTGAAGGGGGAGCCCTGGTATTTCTTGGAAAAGATGTGATATATTTGGGAGAAATGTGGCATGTCTGGAAGAAACTATCCTATTTTGGAGGTAAAACAGGTATTTGTGGGCGAAAAGGTCCGATTTGAAGGGGGAATCCTTTTATTTCTTGGAGAAGATGTGATATATTTGGAGAAATCTGGCATTTCTGGAAGAAAATGTCCAATTTGAGGGATAAAAGAGGTATTTGTGGGTGAAAAGGTCCTATTTGAAGGGGGAAAGCTGGTATTTCTTGGAGAAGATGTGATATATTTGGGAGAAATGTGGCATTTCTGGAAGAAACTGTTCTCTTTTGGGGATAAAAGAGGTAGTTGTGGGTGAAAAGGTCCTGTTTCTAGGGGGAAACGTGGTATTTCTTGCAGAAGATGTGTTATATTTGGGAGAAATGTGGCATGTCTGGAAGAAACTGTCCTCTTTTGGGGATAAAAGAGGTATTTGTGGGTGAAAAGTTCCTATTTGAAGGGGGAAAGCTGGTATTTCTTGGAGAAGATGTGATCTATTTGGGAGAAATGTGGCATTTCTGGAAGAAACTGTCCTACTTCGGGGATGAAAGTGGTATTTGTGGGTGAAAAGGTCCTATTTGAAGGGGGAAAGCTGGTATTTTTTGGAGAAGATGTGATCTATTTGGGAGAAATGTGGCATGTCTGGAAGAAACTGTCCTCTTTTGGGGATAAAAGAGGTATTTGTGGGTGAAAAGGTCCTATTTGAAGGGGGAAGGCTGGTAGTTCTTGCAGGAGATGTGATATATTTGGGAGAAATCTGGCATGTCTAGAAGAAAATGTCCTATACGGGGGGAGAAGGCTGGTATTTGTGGGTGAAAAGGTCCTATTTCAAGGGGAAAACCTGGTATTTCTTGGAGAAGATGTGATATATTTGGGAGAAATGTGGCATTTCTGGAAGAAACTGTCCTATTTTGGGGATGAAACAGGTATTTGTGGGTGAAAAGGTCCTATTTGAAGGGGGAAAGCTGGTATTTCTTGGAGAAGATGTGATATATCTGGGAGAAATGTGTCATTTCTGGAAGAAACTGACCTATTTTGGGGATAAAAGAGGTATTTGTGGGTGAAAAGGTCCTACTTGAAGGGGGAACCCTGGTATTTCTTGGAGAAGATGTGATATATTTGGGAGATATGTGGCATGTCTGGCAGAAACTGTCGTATTTTGGGGATAAAAGAGGTATTTGTGGGTGAAAAGGTCCTATTTGAAGGGGGAAGGCTGGTAGTTCTTGCAGGGATGTGATATATTTGGGAGAAATGTGGCATTTCTGGAAGAAAATGTCCTCTTTTGGGGAGCAAACAGGTATTTGTGGGTGAAAAGGTCCTATTTGAAGGGGGAAAGCTGGTATTTCTTGGAGAAGATGTGATCTATTTGGGAGAAATGTGGCCTTTCTGGAAGAAACTGACCTATTTTGGGGGATAAAAGAGGTATTTGTGGGTGAAAAGGTCATATTTGAAGGGGGAAACGTGGTATTTCTTGGAGAAGATGTGATCTATTTGGGAGAAATGTGGCATTTCTGGAAGAAACTGTCCTCTTTTGGGGATAAAAGAGGTCTTCGTGGGAGAATAGGTCCTATTTGAAGGGGGAAACGTGGTATTTCTTGGAGAAGATGTGATATATTTGGGAGAAATGTGGCATTTCTGGAAGAAACTGACCTATTTTGGGGATAAAAGAGGTATTTGTGGGTGAAAAGGTCCTATTTTAATGGGGGAAGCTGGTATTTCTTGGAGAAGATGTGATATATTTGGGAGAAATATGGCATTTCTTGCAGAAACTGTCCTATTTTGGGGATCAAACAGGTATTTGTGGGTGAAAAGGTCCTATTTGAAGGGGGAAACCTGGTATTTCTTGGAGAAGATGTGATCTATTTGGGAGAAATGTGGCATGTCTGGAAGAAACTGTCCTCTTTTGGGGATAAAAGAGGTATTTGTGGGAGAAAAGTTCCTATTTGTAGGGGGAAAGCTGGTATTTCTTGGAGAAGATGTGATATATTTGGGAGAAATCTGGCATTTCTGGTAGAAAATGTCCAATTTGGTGGGAGAAGGCTGGTAGTTATGGATGAAAAGGTCCTATTTCAGGAGGAATCGTGTTATTTCTTGGAGAAGATGTGATATATTTGGGAGAAATGTGGCATTTCTGGAAGAAACTGTCCTCTTCTGGGGATCAAACAGGTATTTGTGGGAGAATAGGTCCTATTTGAAGGGGGAAACCTGGTATTCCTTGGAGAAGATGTGATGTATTTGGGAGAAATGTGGCATTTCTGGTAGAAAATGTCCTATTTTGGGGATCAAACAGGTATTTGTGGGTGAAAAGTTCCTATTTGAAGGGGGAACCCCGGTATTTCTTGGAGAAGATGTGATATATTTGGGAGAAATGTGGCATGTCTGGCAGAAACTGTCCTCTTTGGGGGATAAAGGAGGAATTTCTGGGTGAAAAGGTCCTATTTGAAGGGGGAAACGTGGTATTTCTTGGAGAAGATGTGATATATTTGGGAGAATTGTGGCATTTCTGGAAGAAACTGTCCTCTTTTGGGGATCAAACAGGTATTTGTGGGTGAAAAGGTCCTATTTGAAGGGGGAAACCTGGTATTTCTTGGAGAAGATGGGATATATTTGGGAGAAATGTGGCCTTTCTGGTAGAAACTGTTCTCTTTTGGGGATAAAAGAGGTATTTGTGGGAGAAAAGTTCCTATTTGAAGGGGGAAAGCTGGTATTTCTTGGAGAAGATGTGATCTATTTGGGAGAAATATGGCCTTTCTGGCAGAAACTGTCCTATTTGGGGATAAAAGAGGTATTAGTGGGTGAAAAGGTCATATTTGAAGGGGGAAACGTGGTATTTCTTGGAGAAGATGTGATATATTTGGGAGAAATGTGGCATTTCTGGAAGAAACTGTCCTCTTTTGGGGATCAAACAGGTATTTGTGGGAGAAAAGGTCCTATTGGAAGGGGGAAAGCTGGCATTTCTTGGAGAAGATGTGCTATATTTGGGAGAAATCTGGCATGTCTAGAAGAAAATGTCCTATTTGAAGGGGGAAGAAGGCTGGTATTTGTGGGTGAAAAGGTCCTATTTCAGGAGTAATCCTGGTATTTCTAGGAGAAGATGTGATATATTTGGGAGAAATGTGGCCTTTCTGGAAGAAACTGTCCTCTTTTGGATAGCAAACAGGTATTTGTGGGTGAAAAGGTCCTATTTGAAGGGGGAAAGCTGGTATTTCTTGGAGGAGATGTGATATATTTGGGAGAAATGTAGCCTTTCTGTCAGAAAATGTCCAATCTGGGGGGAGAATGCTGGTAGTTGTGGATGAAAATGTCCTATTTCAGGAGGAATTGTGTTATTTCTTGGAGAAGATGTGATATATTTGGGAGAAATGTGGCATGTCTGGAAGAAACTGACCTTTTTTGGGGATAAAACAGGTATTTGTGGTTGAAAAGGTCCTATTTGAAGGGGGAAACCTGGTATTTCTCGGAGAAGATGTGATCTATTTGGGAGAAATGTGGCATGTCTGGACGAAACTGTCCTATTTTGGGGATAAAAGAGGTATTTGTGGGTGAAAAGGTCCTATTTCAAGGGGGAACCCTGGTATTTCTTGGAGAAGATGTGATATATTTGGGAGAAATGTGGCCTTTATGGCAGAAAATGTCTTATTTTGGGGATAAAAGAGGTATTTGTGGGAGAAAAGGTGCTATTTCCAATAGTTAAGCTGGTACTTCTTGGAGGAGATGTGATATATTTGGGAGAAATGTGGCATTTCTGGAAGAAACTGTCCTCTTTTGGGGATCAAACAGGTATTTGTGGGTGAAAAGTTCCTATTTGAAGGGGGAAAGCTGGTATTTCTTGGAGAAGATGTGATATATTTGGGAGAAATGTGGCATTTCTGGTAGAAAATGTCCAATTTGGGGGGAGAAGGCTGGTAGTTATGGATGAAAATGTCCTATTTCAGGAGGAATTGTGTTATTTCTTGGAGAAGATGTGATATATTTGGGAGAAATGTGGCATTTCTGGCAGAAACTGTCCTCTTTTGGGGATGAAACAGGTATTTGTGGGTGAAAAGGTCCTATTTCAAGGGGGAACCCTGGTATTTCTTGGAGAAGATGTGATCTATTTGGGAGAAAAGTGTCATTTCTGGAAGAAACTGTCCTATTTTGGGGATAAAAGAGGTATTTGTGGGTGAAAAGGTCCTATTTGAAGGGGGAGAAGGCTGGTATTTCTTGGAGAAGATGTGATCTATTTGGGAGAAATGTGGCATGTCTGGAAGAAACTGTCCTCTTTTGGGGATAAAAGAGGTATTTGTTGGTGAAAAGGTCCTATTTGAAGGGGGAAAGTTGGTATTTCTTGGAGAAGATGTGATATATTTGGGAGAAATGTGGCATTTCTGGAAGAAACTGTCCTCTTTTGGGGATAAATGAGGTATTTGTGGGTGAAAAGGTCGTATTTGAAGGGGGAAAGCTGGTATTTCTTGGAGAAGATGTGATATATTTGGGAGAAATGTGGCCTTTCTGGAAGAAACTGACCTATTTTGGGGGATAAAAGAGGTATTTGTGGGTGAAAAGGTCATATTTCCTGGGGAAAACCTGGTATTTCTTGGAGAAGATGTGATCTATTTGGGGGAAATGTGGCATTACTGGAAGAAACTGTCCTCTTTTGGGGATAAAAGAGGTATTTGTGGGTGAAAAGGTCCTATTTGAAGGGGATAACCTGGTATTTCTTGGAGAAGATGTGATATATTTGGGAGAAATGTGGCCTTTCTGGAAGAAACTGTCCTCTTTTGAGGATAAAAGAGGTATTTGTGGGTGAAAAGGTCCTATTTGAAGGGGGGAAGCTGGTATTTCTTGGAGAAGATGTGATATATTTGGGAGAAATGTGGCCTTTCTGGAAGAAACTGACCTATATTGGGTATAAAACAGGTATTTGTGGGTGAAAAGGTCCTTCTTCCAGGTGAAAACCTGGTATTTCTTGGAGAAGATGTGATCTATTTGGGAGAAATGTGGCATTTCTGGAAGAAACTGTCCTCTTTTGGGGATAAAAGAGGTATTTGTGGGAGAAAAGTTCCTATATGTAGGGGGAATGCTGGTATTTCTTGGAGAAGAAGTGATATATTTGGGAGAAATCTGGCATTTCTGGTAGAAAATGTCCAATTTGGTAGGAGAAGGCTGGTAGTTATGGATGAAAAGGTCCTATTTCAGAAGGAATCGTGTTATTTCTTGGAGAAGATGTGATATATTTGGGAGAAATGTGGCATTTCTGGAAGAAACTGTCCTCATTTGGGGATAAAGGAGGCATTTGTGGGTGAAAAGGTCCTATTTGAAGGGGAAAGCTGGTATTTCTTGGAGAAGATGTGATCTATTTGGGAGAAATGTGGCATGTCTGGAAGAAACTGTCCTCTTTTGGGGATAAAACAGGTATTTGTGGGTGAAAAGTTCCTATTTGAAGGGGGAAACCTGGTATTTCTTGGAGAAGATGTGATTCATTTGGGAGATATGTGGCCTTTCTGGCAGAAAATGTCCTATTTTGGGGATAAAAGAGGTATTTGAGGGAGAAAATGTCCAATATGAAGGGGGAAAGCTGGTATTTCTTGGAGAAGATGTGATCTATTTGGGAGAAATGTGGCATGTCTGGAAGAAACTGTCCTCTTTTGGGGATAAAAGAGGTATTTGTGGGTGAAAAGGTCCTATTTGAAGGGGGAAAGCTGGTATTTCTTGGAGAAGATGTGATCTATTTGGGAGAAATGTGGCCTTTCTGGCAGAAACTGTCCTCTTTTGGGGACCAAACAGGTATTTGTGGGTGAAAAGGTCCTATTTGAAGGGGGATACCTGGTATTTCTTGGAGAAGATGTGATCTATTTGGGAGAAATGTGGCATTTCTGGAAGAAACTGTCCTCTTTTGGGGATCAAACAGTTATTTGTGGGTGAAAAGGTCCTATTTGAAGGGGGAAGGCTGGTAGTTCTTGCAGGAGATGTTCTATATTTGGGAGAAATGTGGCATTTCTGGAAGAAAATGTCCTCTTTTGGGGATCAAACAGCTATTTGTGGGTGAAAAGGTCCTATTTCCAGGGGAAAACCTGGTATTTCTTGGAGAAGATGTGATATGTTTCGGAGAAATGTGGCATTTCTGGAAGAAACTGTCCTATTTTGGGGATCAAACAGGTATTTGTGGGAGAATAGGTCCTATTTGAAGGGGGAAACCTGGTATTTCTTGGAGAAGATGTGATGTATTTGGGAGAAATGTGGCATTTCTGGAAGAAAATGTCCTATTTTGGGGATCAAACAGGTATTTGTGGGTGAAAAGGTCCTATTTGAAGGGGGAACCCTGGTATTTCTTGGAGAAGATGTGATATATTTGGGAGAAATGTGGCATTTCTGGAAGAAACTGTCCTCTTTTGGGGATAAAAGAGGTATTTGTGGGTGAAAAGGTCCTATTTGAAGGGGGAAACCTGGTATTTCTTGGAGAAGATGTGATATATTTGGGAGAAATGTGGCATGTCTGGCAGAAACTGTCCTCTTTTGGGGATAAAAGAGGTATTTGTGGGTGATAAGGTCCTATTTGAAGGGGGAAACGTGGTATTTCTTGGAGAAGATGTGATATATTTGGGAGAATTGTGGCATTTCTGGAAGAAACTGTCCTCTTTTGGGGATCAAACAGGTATTTGTGGGTGAAAAGGTCCTATTTGAAGGGGGAAACCTGGTATTTCTTGGAAAAGATGTGATATATTTGGGAGAAATGTGGCCTTTCTGGTAGAAACTGTCCTCTTTTGGGGATAAAAGAGGTATTTGTGGGAGAAAAGTTCCTATTTGAAGGGGTAAAGCTGGTATTTCGTGGAGAGGATGTGATCTATTTGGGAGAAATGTGGCATTTCTGGCAGAAACTGTCCTATATTGGGTATAAAACAGGTATTTGTGGGTGAAAAGGTCCTTTTTCCAGGGGAAAACCTGGTATTTCTTCGAGAAGATGTGATCTATTTGGGAGAAATGTGGCATTTCTGGAAGAAACTGTCCTCTTTTGGGGATAAAAGAGGTATTTGTGGGAGAAAAGTTCCTATTTGTAGGGGGAATGCTGGTATTTCTTGGAGAAGATGTGATATATTTGGGAGAAATCTGGCATTTCTGGTAGAAAATGTCCAATTTCGTGGGAGAAGTCTGGTAGTTATGGATGAAAAGGTCCTATTTCAGGAGGAATCGTGTTATTTCTTGGAGAAGATGTGATATATTTGGGAGAAATGTGGCATGTCTGGAAGAAAATGTCCTCTTCTGGGGATAAAAGAGGTATTTGTGGGAGAAAAGTTCCTATTTGAAGGGGGAAAGCTGGTATTTCTTGGAGAAGATGTGATCTATTTGGGAGAAATGTGGCCTTTCTGGCAGAAACTGTCCTATTTTGGGGACAAAACAGGTATTTGTGGGTGAAAAGGTCCTATTTGAAAGGGGGAAAGCTGGTATTTCTTGGAGAAGATGTGATATATTTGGGAGAAATGTGGCATGTCTGGAAGAAACTGTCCAATTTGGGGATCAAACAGGTATTTGTGGGTGAAAAGTTCCTATTTGAAAGGGGGAAAGCTGGTATTTCTTGGAGAAGATGTGATATATTTGGGAGATATCTGGCATGTCTGGTAGAAAATGTCCAATTTGGGGGCAGAAGGCTGTTAGTTATGGATGAAAAGTTCCTATTTCAGGAGGAATCGTGTTATTTCTTGGAGAAGATGTGATATATTTGGGAGAAATGTGGCATTTCTGGAAGAAACTGTCCTATTTTGTGGATAAAAGCGGTATTTGTGGGTGAAAAGGTCCTATTTGAATGGGGAACCCTGGTATTTCTTGGAGAAGATGTGGTATATTTGGGAGAAATGAAGCCTTTCTGGAAGAAACTGTCCTATTTTGGGGATAAAAGAGGTATTTGTGGGTGAAAAGGTCCTATTTGAAGGGGGAAACCCGGTATTTCTTGGAGAAGATGTGATATATTTGGGAGAAATCTGGCATGTCTGGAATAAAATGTCCAATTTGGTGGGAGAAGGCTGCTAGTTGTGGGTGAGAAGATCCTATTTCAGGAGGAATCCTGGTATTTCTTGAAGGAGATGTGATATATTTGGGAGAAATGTGGCCTTTCTGGAAGAAACTGTCCTATTTTGGGGATAAAAGAGGTATTTGTGGGTGAAAAGGTCCTATTTGAAGGGGGAAAGCTGGTATTTCTTGGAGAAGATGTGATATATTTGGGAGAAATCTGGCCTTTCTGGAAGAAACTGTCCTCTTTTGGGGCTAAAAGAGGTATTTGTGGGTGAAAAGGTCCTATTTGAAGGGGGAAACCTGGTATTTCTTGGAGAAGATGTGATCTATTTGGGAGAAATGTGGCATGTCAGAAAGAAACTGTCCTCTTTTGGGGATCACACAGGTATTTGTGGGAGAATAGATCCTATTTGAAGGGGGAAACCTGGTATTTCTTGGAGAAGATGTGATCTATTTGGGAGAAATGTGGCATTTCTGGAAGAAACTGTCCTATTTTGGGGATAAAACAGGTATTTGTGGGTGAAAAGGTCCTATTTGAAGGGGGAACCGTGGTATTTCTTGGAGAAGATGTGATCTATTTGGGAGAAATGTGGCATTACTGGAAGAAACTGTCCTCTTTTGGGGATAAAAGAGGTATTTGTGGGTGAAAAGGTCCTATTTGAAGGGGGAAACGTGGTATTTCTTGGAGAAGATGTGATCTATTTGGGGGAAATGTGGCATTACTGGAAGAAACTGTCCTCTTTTGGGGATAAAAGAGGTATTTGTGGGTGAAAAGGTCCTATTTGAAGGGGGGAAGCTGGTATTTCTTGGAGAAGATGTGATCTATTTGGGAGAAATGTGGCATTTCTGGAAGAAACTGTCCTCTTTTGGGGATCAAACAGGTATTTGTGGGTGAAAAGGTCCTATTTGAAGGGGGAAACGTGGTATTTCTTGGAGAAGATGTGATCTATTTGGGAGAAATGTGGCATGTCAGGAAGAAACTGTTCTATTTTGGGGATAAAACAGGTATTTGTGGAAGATAAGTTCCTATTTGAAGGGGGAAAGCTGGTATGTCTTGGAGAAGATGTGATATATTTGGGAGAAATCTGGGATTTCTGGTAGAAAATGTCCAATTTGGGGGGAGAAGGCTGGTAGGTATGGATGATAAGGTCCTATTTCAGGAGGAATCGTGTTATTTCTTGGAGAAGATGTTCTATATTTGGGAGAAATGTGGCATGTCAGGAAGAAACTGTCCTATTTTGGGGATAAAAGAGGTATTTGTGGGTGAAAAGGTCCTATTTGAAGGGGGAACCCTGGTATTTCTTGGAGAAGATGTGATCTATTTGGGAGAAATGTGGCCTTTGTGGAAGAAACTGTCGTATTTAGGGGATAAAACAGGTATTTGTGGGTGAAAAGGTCCTATTTGAAGGGGGAAAGCTGGTATTTCTTGGAGAAGATGTGATCTATTTGGGAGAAATCTAGCATGTCTAGAAGAAAATGTCCTATCTGGGGGATGAAGGCTGCTATTTGCGGGTGAAAAGGTCCTATTTCAGGAGTAATCCTGGTATTTCTTGGAGAAGATGTGATCTATTTGGGAGAAATGTGGCCTTTCTGGAAGAAACTGTCCTTTTTTGGATAGCAAACAGGTATTTGTGGGTGAAAAGGTCCTATTTGAAGGGGGAAACCTGGTATTTCTTGGAAAAGATGTGACACATTTGGGAGATATGTGGCCTTTCTGGCAGAAAATGTCCTATTTTGGGGATAAAAGAGGTATTTGTGGGAGAAAAATTCCTATTTGAAGGGGGAACCCTGGTATTTCTTGGAGAAGATGTGCTATATTTGGGAGAAATGTGGCATGTCTAGAAGAAAATGTCCTATCTGGGGGATGAAGGCTGCTATTTGCGGGTGAAAAGGTCCTATTTCAGGAGTAATAGTGGTATTTCTTGGAAAAGATGTGATATATTTGGGAGAAATGTGGCCTTTCTGGAAGAAACTGTCCTATTTTGGGGATAAAAGAGGTATTTGTGGGTGAAAAGGTCCTATTTGAAGGGGGAAACCTGGTATTTCTTGGAAAATATGTGATACATTTTGGAGAAATCTGGCATGTCTGGAAGAAACTGTCCTCTTTTGGGGATAAAAGAGGTATTTGTGGGAGAATACTTCCTATTTGAAGGGGAAAACCTGGTATTTCTTGGAGAAGATGTGATCTATTAGGGAGAAATTTGGCATGTCTGGAAGAAACTGTTCTATTTTGGGGATAAAACAGGTATTTGTGGGTGAAAAGGTCCTATTTCTAGGGGGAAACCTGGTATTTCTTGGAGAAGATGTGATATATTTGGGTGTAATCTGGCATGTCTGGAAGAAAATGTCCTGTTTTGGGGATAAAAGAGGTATTTGTGGGTGAAAAGGTCCTATTTCTAGGGGGAAACCTGGTGTTTCTTGGAGAAGATGTGGTATATTTGGGAGAAATCTGGCATGTATGGAATAAAATGTCCAATTTGGTGGGAGAAGGCTGGTAGTTGTGGGTGAGAAGGTCCTATTTCAGGAGGAATCCTGGAATTTCTTGGAGAAGATGTGATATATTTGGGAGAAATGTGGCATTTCTGGAAGAAACTGTCCTGTTTTGGGGCTAAAAGAGGTATTTGTGGGTGAAAAGGTCCTATTTGAAGGGGGAAACCTGGTATTTCTTGGAGAAGATGTGATCTATTTGGGAGAAATGTGGCATGTCTGGAAGAAACTGTCCTCTTTTGGGGATCAAACAGGTATTTGTGGGTGAAAAGGTCCTATTTGAAGGGGGAAACCTGGTATTTCTTGGAGATGTGATATATTTGGTAGAAATGTGGCATTTCTGGCAGAAACTGTCCTCTTTTGGGGATAAAAGAGGTATTTGTGGGTGAAAAGGTCCTATTTCAAGGTGGAAACCTGGTATTTCTTGGAGAAGATGTGATCTATTTGGGAGAAATGTGGCCTTTCTGGAAGAAACAGTCCTATTTTGGGGATAAAAGAGGTATTTGTGGGTGAAAAGGTCCTATTTGAAGGGGGAACCCTGGAATTTCGTGGAGAAGAGGTGATATATTTGGGAGAAATGTGGCATTTCTGGAAGAAACTGTCCTATTTTGGGGATAAAAGAGTTATTTGTGGGTGAAAAGGTCCTATTTGAAGGTGGAAAGCTGGTATTTCTTGGAGAAGATGTGATCTATTTGGGAGAAATGTGGCATGTCTGGAAGAAACTGTCCTATTTTGGGGATAAAAGAGGTATTTGTGGGTGAAAAGGTCCTATTTGAAGGGGGAAAGCTGGTATTTCTTGGAGAAGATGTGATCTATTTGGGAGAAATGTGGCATTTCTGGAAGAAACTGTCCTCCTTTGGGGATAAAGCAGGTATTTGTGGGAGAACAGGTCCTATTTCCAGGTGATACCTGGTATTTCATGGAGAAGATGTGATCTATTTGGGAGAAATGTGGCATGTCTGGAAGAAACTGTCCTATTTTGGGGATCAAACAGGTATTTGTGGGTGAAAAGGTCCTATTTCAAGGGGGAACCCTGGTATGTCTTGGAGAAGATGTGATATATTTGGGAGAAATGTGGCATTTCTGGAAGAAACTGTCCTATTTTGGGGATAAAACAGGCATCTGTGGGAGTAAGGGTCCTATTTGAAGGGGGAAACGTGGTATTTCTTGGAGAAGATGTGATCTATTTGGGAGAAATGTGGCATTTCTGGAAGAAACTGTCCTCTTTTGGGGATCAAACAGGTATTTGTGGGAGAAAAGTTCCTATTTGAAGGGGGAAACCTGTTATTTCTTGGAGAAGATGTGATCTATTTGGGAGAAATGTGGCCTTTCTGGAAGAAACTGTCCTCTTTTGTGGATAAAAGAGGTATTTGTGGGTGAAAAGGTCCTATTTGAAGGGGGGAAGCTGGTATTTCTTGCTGGAGATGTGATCTATTTGGGAGAAATCTGGCATGTATGGAATAAAATGTCCAATTTGGTGGGAGAAGGCTGGTAGTTGTGGGTGAGAAGGTCCTATTTCAGGAGGAACCCCGGTATTTCTTGGAGAAGATGTGATCTATTTGGGAGAAATGTGGGATGTCTGGAAGAAACTGTCCTCTTTTGGGGATAAAAGAGGTATTTGTGGGAGAATAGGTCCTATTTGAAGGGGGAACCCTGGTATTTCTTGGAGAAGATGTGATATATTTGGGAGAAATGTGGCATTTCTGGAAGAAACTGTCCTCTTTTGGGGATAAAAGAGGTATTTGTGGGTGAAAATGTCCTATTTCTGGGGGAAACGTGGTATTTCTTGGAGGATATGTGATATATTTGGGAGAAATGTGGCCTTTCTGGAAGAAACTGTCCTCTTTAGGGGATAAAACAGGTATTTGTGGGTGAGAAGGTCCTATTTGAAGGGGGAAACCTGGTATTTCTTGGAGATGTGATATATTTGGGAGAAATGTGGCATTTCTGGAAGAAACTGTCCTCTTTTGGGGATAAAAGAGGTATTTGTGGGTGAAAAGGTCCTATTTCAAGGTGGAAACCTGGTATTTCTTGGAGAAGATGTGATTTATTTGGGAGAAATGTGGCATTTCTGGAAGAAACTGTCCTCTTTTGGGGCTAAAAGAGGTATTTGTGGGTGATAAGATCCTATTTGAAGGGGGAACCCTGGTATTTCTTGGAGAAGATGTGATCTATTTGGGAGAAATGTGGCATTTCTGGAAGAAACTGTCCTATTTTGGGGATAAAACTGGTATTTGTGGGTGAAAAGTTCCTATTTGAAGGGGTAAAGCTGGTATTTCTTGGAGAAGATGTGATCTATTTGGGAGAAAAGTGGCATTTCTGGAAGAAACTGTCCTCCTTTGGGGATAAAACAGGTATTTGTGGGAGAACAGGTTCTATTTGAAGGGGGAAACCAGGTATTTCTTGGAGAAGATGTGATCTATTTGGGAGAAATGTGGCATTTCTGGAAGAAACGGACCTATTTTGGGGATAAAAGAGGTATTTGTGGGTGAAAAGGTCCTATTTCAAGGGGGAACCCTGGTATGTCTTGGAGAAGATGTGATATATTTGGGAGCAATGTGGCCTTTCTGGAAGAAACTGTCCTCCTTTGGGGATAAAACAGGTACTTGTGGGTGAAAAGGTCCTATTTCAGGAGGAATCCTAGTATTTCTTGGAGAAGATGTGATATATTTGGGAGCAATGTGGCATTTCTGGAGGAAACTGTCCTCTTTTGGGGATAAAACAGGTATTTGTGGGTGAAAAGGTCCTATTTCAAGGGGGAACCGTGGTATTTCTTGGAGAAGATGTGATCTATTTGGGAGAAATGTGGCATGTCTGGAAGAAACTGTCCGATTTTGGGGATAAAAGAGGTATTTGTGGGTGAAAAGGTCCTATTTGAAGGGGGAACCCTGGTATTTCTTGGAGAAGATGTGATCTATTTGGGGGAAATGTGGCATGTCTGGAAGAAACTGTCCTCTTTTGGGGATAAAACAGGCATTTGTGGGTGAAAAGGTCCTATTTGAAGGCGGAAACCAGGTATTTCTTGGAGAAGATGTGATATATTTGGGAGAAATCTGGCATGTCTAGAAGAAAATGTTCAATTTGGTGGGAGAAGGCTGGTATTTGTGGGTGAGAAGGTCCTATTTCAGGAGGAATCCTGGTATTTCTTGGAAAAGATGAGATATATTTGGGAGAAATGTGGCCTTTCTGGAAGAAACTGTCCTATTTTGGGGAGCAAACAGGTATTTGTGGATGAAAAGGTCCTATTTGAAGGGGGAAAGCTGGTATTTCTTGGAGAAGATGTGATCTATTTGGGAGAAATGTGGCATTTCTGGAAGAAACTGTTCTATTTTTGGGATAAAAGAGGTATTTGTGGGTGAAAAGGTCCTATTTGAAGGGGGAACCCTGGTATTTCTTGGAGAAGATGTGATCTATTTGGGAGAAATGTGGCAATTGTGGAAGAAACTGTCCTCTTTTGGGGATAAAAGAGGTCTTCGTGGGAGAATAGGTCCTATTTGAAGGGGGAAACCTGGTATTTCTTGGAGAAGATGTGATATATTTGGTAGAAATGTGGCATGTCTTGAAGAAACTGTCCTCTTTTGGGTATAAAACAGGTATTTGTGGGTGAAAAGGTCCTATTTGAAGGGGGAACCCTGGTATTTCTTGGAGAAGATGTGATCTATTTGGGAGAAATGTGGCATTTCTGGTAGAAACTGTTCTATTTTTGGGATAAAAGAGGTATTTGTGGGTGAAAAGGTCCTATTTGAAGGTGGAAAGCTGGTAATTCTATGAGAAGATGTGATATATTTGGGAGAAATGTGGCATTTCTTGAAGAAACTGTCCTCTTTTGGGGATAAAAGAGGTATTTGTGGGTGAAAAGGTCCTATTTGAAGGGGGAACCCTGGTATTTCTTGGAGAAGATGTGATATATTTGGGAGAAATGTGGCCTTTCTGGAAGAAACTGTCCTATTTTGTTGATGAAACAGGTATTTGTGGGTGAAAAGGTCCTATTTGAAGGGGGAACCCTGGTATTTCTTGGGGAAGATGTGATATATTTGGGAGCAATGTGGCATTTCTGGAAGAAACTGTCCTATTTTGGGGATGAAACAGGTATTTGTGGGTGAAAAGGTCTTATTTGAAGGGGGAACCCTGGTATTTCTTGAAGAAGATGTGATATATTTGGGAGAAATGTGGCCGTTCTGGAAGAAACTGTAGTATTTTGTTGATAAAACAGGTATTTGTGGGTGAAAAGGTCATATTTGAAGGGGGAACCCTGGTATTTCTTGGAGAAGATGTGATATATTTGGGAGCAATGTGGCATTTCTTGAAGAAACTGTCCTCTTTTGGGGATAAAAGAGGTATTTGTGGGTGAAAAGGTCCTATTTGAAGGGGGAAAGCTGGTATTTCTATGAGAAGATGTGATCTATTTGGGAGAAATGTGGCATGTCTGGAAGAAACTGTCCTCTTTTGGGGATCAAACAAGTATTTGTTGGTGAAAAGGTCCTATTTGAAGGGGGAACCCTGGTATTTCTTGGAGAAGATGTGATATATTTGGGAGAAATGTGGCATTTCTGGCAGAAACTGTCCTCTTTGGGGGATAAAAGAGGTATTTGTGGGTGAAAAGGTCCTATTTGAAGGGGGAAAGCAGGTATTTCTTGGAGAAGATGTGATATATTTGGGGGAAATGTGGCATTTCTGGAAGCAACTGTCCAATTTTGGGGATCAAACAGGTATTTGTGGGTGAAAAGATCCTATTTGAAGGGGGAACCGTGGTATTTCTTGGAGAAGATGTGATATATTTGGGAGAAATGTGGCATTTCCGGAAGAAACTGTCCTCTTTTGGGGATAAAAGAGGTATTTGTGGGTGAAAAGGTCCTATTTGAAGGGGGAAACCTGGTACTTCTTGGAGAAGATGTGATGTATTTGGTAGAAATGTGGCATTTCTGGAAGAAACTGTCCTATTTTGGGGATAAAAGAGGTATTTGTGGGTGAAAAGGTCCTATTTGAAGGGGGAAAGCTGGTATTTCTTAGAGAAGATTTGCTATATTTGGGAGAAATGTGGCATGTCTGGAAGAAACTGTCCTATTTTGGGGATCAAACAGGTATTTGTGGGTGAAAAGATCCTATTTCCAGGGGAAAACCTGGTATTTCTTGGAGAAGATGAGATATATTTGGGAGAAATGTGGCATTTCTGGAAGAAACTGACCTGTTTTGGGGCTAAAAGAGGTATTTGTGGGTGAATAGGTTCTATTTGAAGGGGGAAACGTGGCATTTCTTGGAGAAGATGTGATATATTTGGGAGCAATGTGGCATTTCTGGAAGAAACGGACCTATTTTGGGGATAAAAGAGGTATTTGTGGGTGAAAAGGTCCTATTTGAAGGGGGAAACCTGGTATTTCTTGGAGAAGATGTGATCTATTTGGGAGAAACGTGGCATGTCAGGAAGAAACTGTCCTCTTTTGGGGATAAAAGAGGTATTTGTGGGTGAAAAGGTCCAATTTGAAGGGGGAAAGCTGGTATTTCTTGGAGAAGATGTGATCTATTTGGGAGAAATGTGGCATTTCTGGAGGAAACTGTCCTCTTTTGGGGATCAAACAGGCATTTGTGGGTGAAAAGGTCCTATTTGAAGGGGGAACCCTGGTATTTCTTGGAGAAGATGTGATCTATTTGGGAGAAATGTGGCATTTCTGGAAGAAACTGTCCTCCTTTGGGGACAAAACAGGTATTTGTGGGTGAAAAGGTCCTATTTCCAGGGGGATACCTGGTATTTCTTGGAGAAGATGTGATATATTTGGGAGAAATGTGGCATTTCTGGAAGAAACTGACCTATTTTGGGGATAAAACAGGTATCAGTGGGAGTAATGGTCCTATTTGAAGGGGGAAAGCTGGTATTTCTTGGAGAAGATGTGATCTATTTGGGAGAAATGTGGCATTTCTGGAAGAAACTGTCCTATTTTGGGGATGAAACAGGTATCTGTGTGTGAAAAGGTCCTATTTGAAGGGGGAAAGCTGGTATTTCTTGGAGAAGATGTGATCTATTTGGGAGAAATGTGGGATGTCTGGAAGAAACTGTCCTATTTTGGGGATAAAAGAGGTATTTGTGGGTGAAAAGGTCCTATTTGAAGGGGGAACCCTGGTATTTCTTGGAGAAGATGTGATATATTTGGGAGAAATCTGGCCTTTCTGGAAGAAAATGTCCAATTTGGGGGGAGAAGGCTGGTTGTTGTGGGAGAAAAGGTCCTATTTGAAGGGGGAAACCTGCTATTTCTTGGAGAAGATGTGATATATTTGGGAGAAATGTGGCATTTCTGGCAGAAACTGTCCTCTTTTGGGGATAAAAGAGGTATTTGTGGGAGAAAAGGTCCTATTTGAAGGGGGAAACCAGATATTTCTTGGAGAAGATGTGATATATTTGGGAGCAATGTGGCATTTCTGGAGGAAACTGTCCTCTTTTGGGGATAAAAGAGGTATTTGTGGGTGAAAAGGTCCTATTTGAAGGGGGAACCCTGGTATTTCTTGGAGAAGATGTGCTATATTTGGGAGAAATGTGGCCTTTCTGGAAGAAACTGTCCTATTTTGGGGATAAAAGAGGTATTTGTGGGTGAAAAGGTCCTATTTGAAGGGGGAAAGCTGGTATTTCTTGGAGAAGATGTGATCTATTTGGGAGATATGTGGCATGTCTGGAAGAAACTGTCCTGTTTTGGGGCTAAAAGAGGTATTTGTGGGTGAAAAGGTCATATTTGAAGGGGGAAACGTGGTATTTCTTGGAGAAGATGTGATCTATTTGTGAGAAATCTGGCATGTCAGGAAGAAACTGACCTATTTTGGGGATAAAAGAGGTGTTTGTGGGTGAAAAGGTCCTATTTGAAGGGGGAAAGCTGGTATTTCTTGGAGAAGATGTGATCTATTTGGGAGAAATGTGGCATTTCTGGAAGAAACTGTCCTCTTTTGGGGATGAAACAGGTATTTGTGGGTGAAAAGTTCCTATTTGAAGGGGGAAAGCTGGTATTTCTTGGAGAAGATGTGATATATTTGGGAGAAATGTGGGATGTCTGGAAGAAACTGTCCTATTTTGGGGATAAAAGAGGTATTAGTGGGTGAAAAGGTCCTATTTGAAGGGGGAAAGCTGGTATTTCTTGGAGAAGATGTGATCTATTTGGGAGAAATCTGGCCTTTCTGGAAGAAAATGTCCAATTTGGGGGGAGTAGGCTGATTGTTGTGGGAGAAAATGTTCTATTTGAAGGGGGAAACCTGGTATTTCTTGGAGAAGATGTGATATACTTGGGAGAAATGTGGCATTTCTGGAAGAAAATGTACAATTTTGGGGGAGAAGGCTGGTAGTTGTGGGTGAGAATGTCCTATTTCAGGAGGAAACCTGGTATTTCTTGGAGAAGATGTGATTTATTTGGAGAAATCTGGCCTTTCTGGAAGAAACTGTCCTATTTTGGGGATCAAACAGGGATCTGTGAGAGAAAAGGTCCTATTTGAAGGGGGAAACCTGGTATTTCTTGGAGAAGATGTGATATATTTGGGAGAAATGTGGCATTTCTGAAGGAAACTGTCCTCTTTTGGGGATAAAACATGTATTTGTGGGTGAAAAGGTCCTATTTGAAGGGGGAAAACCTGGTATTTCTTGGAGGAGATGTGATATATTTGGGAGAAATGTGGCATTTCTGGAAGAAACTGTCCTATTTTGGGGATCAAACAGGTATTTGTGGGTGAGAAGGTCGTATTTCAGGAGGAATCCTTGTATTTCTTGGAGAAGATGTGATGTATTTGGGAGAAATCTGCATGTATGGATGAAAATGTCCAATTTGGGGGAGAAGGCTGGCAGTTGTGGGTGAGAAGGTCCTATTTCAGGAGGAATCGTGTTATTTCTTGGAGAAGATGTGATCTATTTGGGAGAAACGTGGCATTTCTGGCAGAAACTGTCCTCTTTTGGGGATAAAAGAGGTATTTGTGGGTGAAAAGCTCCAATTTGAAGGGGGAACCCTGGTATTTCTTGGAGAAGATGTGATATATTTGGGAGAAATCTGGCCTTTCAGGAAGAAAATGTCCTCCTTTGGGGATAAAACAGGTATTTGTGGGTGAAAAGGTCCTATTTCCAGGGGGATACCTGGTATTTCTTGGAGAAGATGTGATATATTTGGGAGAAATGTGGCATTTCTGGAAGAAACTGACCTATTTTGGGGATAAAACAGGTATCAGTGGGAGTAAAGGTCCTATTTGAAGGGGGAAAGCTGGTATTTCTTGGAGAAGATGTGATCTATTTGGGAGAAATGTGGCATTTCTGGAAGAAACTGTCCTATTTTGGGGATGAAACAGGTATCTGTGTGTGAAAAGGTCCTATTTGAAGGGGGAAAGCTGGTATTTCTTGGAGAAGATGTGATCTATTTGGGAGAAATGTGGGATGTCTGGAAGAAACTGTCCTATTTTGGGGATGAAAGAGGTATTTGTGGGTGAAAAGGTCCTATTTGAAGGGGGAACCCTGGTATTTCTTGAAGAAGATGTGATATATTTGGGAGAAATCTGGCCTTTCTGGAAGAAAATGTCCAATTTGGGGGGAGAAGGCTGGTTGTTGTTGGAGAAAAGGTCCTATTTGAAGGGGGAAACCTGCTATTTCTTGGAGAAGATGTGATATATTTGGGAGAAATGTGGCATTTCTGGAAGAAACTGTCCTCTTTTGGGGATAAAAGAGGTATTTGTGGGAGAAAAGGTCCTATTTGAAGGGGGAAACCAGATATTTCTTGGAGAAGATGTGATATATTTGGGAGCAATGTGGCATTTCTGGAGGAAACTGTCCTATTTTGGGGATAAAAGAGGTATTTGTGGGTGAAAAGGTCCTATTTGAAGGGGGAACCCTGGTATTTCTTGGAGAAGATGTGCTATATTTGGGAGAAATGTGGCCTTTCTGGAAGAAACTGTCCTATTTTGGGGATAAAAGAGGTATTTGTGGGTGAAAAGGTCCTATTTGAAGGGGGAAACCAGGTATTTCTTGGAGAAGATGTGATATATTTGGGAGAAATGTGGCATTTCTGGAAGAAACTGTCCTGTTTTGGGGCTAAAAGAGGTATTTGTGGGTGAAAAGGTCCTATTTGAAGGGGGAAAGCTGGTATTTCTTGGAGAAGATGTGATATATTTGGGAGAAATGTGGCATTACAGGAAGAAACTGACCTATCTCGGGGATCAAACAGGTATTTGTGGGTGAAAAGGTCCTATTTGAAGGGGGAAACCTGGTATTTCGTGGTGAAGATGTGATATATTTGGGAGAAATGTGGCATGTCAGGAAGAAACTGTCCTGTTTTGGGGATAAAAGAGGTATTTGTGGGTGAAAAGGTCCTATTTGAAGGGGGAAAGCTGGTATTTCTTGGAGAAGATGTGATATGTTTCAGAGAAATCTGGCATTTCTGGAAGAAACTGTTCTATTTTGGGGATAAAAGAGGTATTTGTGGGTGAAAAGGTCCTATTTGAAGGGGGAAAGCTGGTATTTCTTGGAGAAGATGTGATATATTTGGGAGTAATCTGGCATTTCTGGAAGAAACTGTCCAATTTTGGGGATAAAAGAGGTATTTGTGGGTGATACGGTCCAATCTGAAGGGGGAAACCTGGTGTTTCTTGGAGAAGATGTGGTATATTTGGGAGAAATGTGGCCTTTCTGGAAGAAACTGTCCTATTTTGGGGATAAAACAGGTTTTTGTGGGTGAAAAGGTCCTATTTGAAGGGGGAAACGTGGTATTTCTTGGAGAAGATGTGATCTATTTGGGAGCAATGTGGCCTTTCTGGAAGAAACTGACCTATTTTGGGGATAAATGAGGTATTTGTGGGTGAAAAGGTCCTATTTCCAGGGGGACACCTGGTATTTCTTGGAGAAGGTGTGATCTATTTGGGAGAAATGTGGCATGTCTGGAAGAAACTGTCCTCTTTTGGGGATAAAAGAGGTATTTGTGGGTGAAAAGGTCCTATTTGAAGGGGGAAAGCTGGTATTTCCTGGAGAAGATGTGATATATTTGGGAGAAATGTGGCATGTCTGGAGGAAACTGTCCTCTTTTGGGGATCAAACAGGTATTTGTGGGAGAAAAGGTCCTATTTGAAGGGGGAACCCTGGTATTTCTTGGAGAAGATGTGATATATTTGGTAGAAATGTGGCATTTCTGGCAGAAACTGTCCTCTTTTGGGGATAAAAGAGGTATTTGTGGGTGAAAAGGTCCTATTTGAAGGGGGAACCCTGGTATTTCTTGGAGAAGATGTGATCTATTTGGGAGAAATGTGGCATTTCTGGAAGAAACTGTCCAATTTTGGGATCAAAGAGGTATTTGTGGATGAAAAGGTCATATTTGAAGGGGGAAAACCTGGTAATTCTATGAGAAGATGTGATCTATTTGGGAGAAATGTGGCATTTCTGGAAGAAACTGTCCTATTTTGGGGATAAAACAGGTATTTGTGGGTGAAAAGGTCCTATTTGAAGGGGGAACCCTGGTATTTCTTGGAGAAGATGTGATCTATTTGGGAGAAATGTGGCATTTCTGGAAGAAACTGTCCTCCTTTGGGGATAAAACAGGTATTTGTGGGTGAAAAGGTCCTATTTCCAGGGGGATACCTGGTATTTCTTGGAGAAGATGTGATCTATTTGGGAGAAATCTGGCATGTCAGGAAGAAACTGACCTATTTTGGGGATAAAAGAGGTGTTTGTGGGTGAAAAGGTCCTATTTGAAGGGGGAAAGCTGGTATTTCTTGGAGAAGATGTGATCTATTTGGGAGAAATGTGGCATTTCTGGAAGAAACTGTCCTCTTTTGGGGATGAAACAGGTATTTGTGGGTGAAAAGGTCCTATTTGAAGGGGGAAAGCTGGTATTTCTTGGAGAAGATGTGATATATTTGGGAGAAATGTGGGATGTCTGGAAGAAACTGTCCTATTTTGGGGATAAAAGAGGTATTAGTGGGTGAAAAGGTCCTATTTGAAGGGGGAAAGCTGGTATTTCTTGGAGAAGATGTGATCTATTTGGGAGAAATCTGGCCTTTCTGGAAGAAAATGTCCAATTTGGGGGGAGTAGGCTGATTGTTGTGGGAGAAAAGGTTCTATTTGAAGGGGGAAACCTGGTATTTCTTGGAGAAGATGTGATATACTTGGGAGAAATGTGGCATTTCTGGAAGAAAATGTACAATTTTGGGGGAGAAGGCTGGTAGTTGTGGGTGAGAATGTCCTATTTCAGGAGGAAACCTGGTATTTCTTGGAGAAGATGTGATTTATTTGGAGAAATCTGGCCTTTCTGGAAGAAACTGTCCTATTTTGGGGATCAAACAGGGATCTGTGAGAGAAAAGGTCCTATTTGAAGGGGGAAACCTGGTATTTCTTGGAGAAGATGTGATATATCTGGGAGAAATGTGGCATTTCTGAAGGAAACTGTCCTCTTTTGGGGATAAAACATGTATTTGTGGGTGAAAAGGTCCGATTTGAAGGGGGAAAACCTGGTATTTCTTGGAGGAGATGTGATATATTTGGGAGAAATGTGGCATTTCTGGAAGAAACTGTCCTATTTTGGGGATCAAACAGGTATTTGTGGGTGAGAAGGTCGTATTTCAGGAGGAATCCTTGTATTTCTTGGAGAAGATGTGATGTATTTGGGAGAAATCTGCATGTATGGATGAAAATGTCCAATTTGGGGGAGAAGGCTGGCAGTTGTGGGTGAGAAGGTCCTATTTCAGGAGGAATCGTGTTATTTCTTGGAGAAGATGTGATATATTTGGGAGAAATGTGGCATTTCTGGAAGAAACTGTCCTCTTTTGGGGATAAAATAGGTATTTGTGGGAGAAAAGGTCCTGTTTGAAGGGGGAAACCTGGTATTTCTTAAACAAGATGTGATATATTTGGGAGAAATGTGGCATTTCTGGAAGAAACTGTCCTCTTATGGGGATAAAAGAGGTATTTGTGGGAGAAAAGGCCTATTTGAAGGGGGAAACGTGGTATTTCTTGGAGAAGATGTGATCTATTTGGGGGAAATGTGGCATTACTGGAAGAAACTGTTCTGTTTTGGGGATAAAAGAGGTATTTGAGGATGAACAGGTCCTATTTGAAGGGGGAAAACCTGGTATTTCTTGGAGAAGATGTGATATATTTGGGAGAAATCTGTCCTTTCAGGAAGAAAATGTCCAATCTGGGGGGAGAAGGCTGGTAGTTATGGGAGAAAAGGTCCTATTTGAAGGGGGAAACCTGGTATTTCTTGGAGAAGATGTGATCTATTTGGGAGAAATGTGGCATGTCTGGAAGAAACTGTCCTCTTTTGGGGATAAAACAGGTATTTGTGGGTGAAAAGGTCCTATTTGAAGGGGGAAAGCTGGTATTTCTTGGAGAAGATGTGATCTATTTGGGAGAAATCTGGCATGTCAGGAAGATAATGTAGAATTTTGGGGGAGAAGGCTGGTAGTTGTGGGTGATAAGGTCCTATTTCAGGAGGAATCCTGGTATTTCTTGGAGAAGATGTGATATATTTGGGAGAAATGTGGCATGTCTGGAAGAAACTGTCCTATTTTGGGGATAAAACAGGTATTTGTGGGTGAAAAGGTCCTATTTGAAGGGGGAAACCTGTTATTTCTTAAAGAAGATGTGATATATTTGGGAGCAATTTGGAATCACTGGAAGAAACTGTCCTATTTTGGGGATAAAAGAGGCATTTTTGTGTGAAAAGGTCCTATTTGAAGGGGGAAAGCTGGTATTTCTTGGAGAAGATGTGATATATTTGGGAGAAATGTGGCCTTTCTGGAAGAAACTGTTCTCTTTTGGGGATAAAAGAGGTATTTGTGGGTGAAAAGGTCCTATTTCCAGGGGAAAACCTGGTATTTCTAGGAGAAGATGTGATATATTTGGGAGAAATCTGGCATTTCTGGAAGAAAATGTCCAATTTGAGGGATAAAACAGGTATTTGTGGGTGAAAAGGTCCTATTTGAAGGGGGAACCCTGGTATTTCTTGGAGATGATGTGATATATTAGGGAGAAATGTGGCATTTCTGGAAGAAACTGTCCTGTTTTGGGGATAAAAGAGGTATTTGTGGGTGAAAAGGTCCTATTTGAAGGGGGAAAGCTGGTATTTCTTGGAGAAGATGTGATCTATTTGGGAGAAATGTGGCATGTCTGGAAGAAACTGTCCTCTTTTGGGGATAAAAGAGGTATCTGTGGGTGAAAAGGTCCTATTTGAAGGGAGAAACGTGGTATTTCTTGGAGGAGATGTGATATATTTGGGAGATAAGAGGCCTTTCTGGAGGAAACTGTCCTCTTTTGGGGCTAAAAGAGGTATTTGTGGGTGAAAAGTTCCTATTTCCTGGGGGAACCCAGGTATTTCTTGGAGAAGATGTTCTATATTTGGGAGAAATGTGGCATGTCTGGAAGAAACTGTCCTCTTTTGGGGATAAAAGAGGTATTTGTGGGTGAAAAGGTCCTATTTGAAGGGGGAAAGCTGGTATTTCTTGGAGAAGATGTGATATAATTGGGAGAAATGTGGCATTTCTGGAAGAAACTGACCTCCTTTGGGGATAAAACAGGTACTTGTGGGAGAAAAGGTCCAATTTCAAGGGAATACCTGGTATTTCTTGCAGAAGATGTGATATATTTGGGAGAAATGTGGCATTTCTGGAAGAAACTGTCCTATTTTGGGGATAAAAGAGGTATTCGTGGATGAAAAGGTCCTATTTGAAGGGGGAAAGCTGGTATTTCTTGGAGAAGATGTGATCTATTTGGGAGAAATGTGGCCTTTCTGGAAGAAACTGTCCTCCTTTGGGGATAAAACAGGTACTTGTGGGTGAAAAGGTCCTATTTCAGGAGGAATCCTTGTATTTCTTGGAGAAGATGTGATATATTTGGGAGAAATGTGGCATTTCTGGAAGAAACTGTCCTCTTTTGGGGATAAAAGAGGTATTAGTGGGTGAAAAGGTCCAATTTCAAGGGGGAAGCTGGTACTTCTTGGAGAAGATGTGATCTATTTGGGAGAAATCTGGCCTTTCTGGCAGAATCTGTCCTCTTTGGGGGGTAAAAGAGGTATTTGTGCGAGAAATGGTCCTATTTGAAGGGGGAACCCTGGTATCTCTTGGAGAAGATGTGATCTATTTGGGAGAAATGTGGCATTTCTGGTAGAAACTGTCCTCTTTTGGGGATAAAACAAGTATTTGTGGGAGAAAAGGTCCTATTTGAAGGGGGAACCCTTGTATTTCTTGGAGAAGATGTGATATATTTGGGAGAAATTGGGCCTTTCTGGAAGAAACTGTCCTCTTTTGGGGATAAAAGAGGTATTTGTGGGTGAAAAGATCCTATTTGAAGGGGGAACCCTGGTATTTCTTGGAGAAGATGTGATCTATTTGGGAGCAATGTGGCATGTCTGGAAGAAACTGTCCTCTTTTGGGGATAAAAGAGGTATTTTTTGTGAAAAGGTCCTATTTGAATGGGGAAACCTGGTATTTCTTGGAGAAGATGTGATCTATTTGGGGGAAATGTGGCATTACTGGAAGAAACTGTCCTCTTTTGGGGATAAAAGAGGTATCTGTGGATGAAAAGGTCCTATTTGAAGGGGGAAAACCTGGTATTTCTTGGAGAAGATGTGATATATTTAGGAGAAATCTGACATTTCAGAAAGAAAATGTCCAATTTGTGGGGTGAAGGCTGGTAGTTGTGGGAGAAAATGTCCTATTTGAAGGGGGAAACATGGTATTTCTTGGAGAAGATGTGATATATTTGGGAGAAATGTGGCATTTCTGGAAGAAACTGTTCTATTTTTGGGATAAAAGAGGTATTTGTGGGTGAAATGGTCCTATTTGAAGGGGGAAACGTGGTATTTCTTGGAGAAGATGTGATCTATTTGGGAGCAATGTGGCCTTTCTGGAAGAAACTGTCCTCTTTTGGGTATAAAACAGGTATTTGTGGGTGAAAATGTCCTATTTCCAGGGGGAAACGTGGTATTTCTTGGAGGAGATGTGATCTATTTGGGAGAAATTTGGCATTTCTGGCGGAAACTGTCCACTTTTGGGGATCAAACAGGTATTTGTGGGTGAAAAGGTCCTATTTGAAGGGGGAAAGCTGGTAATTCTATGAGAAGATGTGATCTATTTGGGAGAAATGTGGCCTTTCTGGAAGAAACTGTCCAATTTTGGGGATAAAAGAGGTATTTGTGGGTGAAAAGGTCCTATTTGATGGAGGAAAGCTGGTATTTCTTTGAGAAGATGTGATATATTTTGGAGAAATTAGGCCTTTCTGGAAGAAAATGTCCTCATTTGGGGATAAAAGAGGTATTTGTGGGTGAAAAGGTCCTATTTGAAGGGGGAAACCTGTTATTTCTTGGAGAAGATGTGATGTATTTGGGAGAAATGTGGCATTTCTGGAAGAAACTGTCCTATTTTGGGGATAAAAGAGGTATTTGTGGGTGAAAAGGTCCTATTTCCAGGGGGAACCCTGGTATTTCTTGGAGAAGATGTGATCTATTTGGGAGAAATGTGGCTTTTCTGGAAGAAACTGTCCTCTTTTGGGGATAAAAGAGGTATTAGTGGGTGAAAAGGTCCTATTTGAAGGGGGAAACCTGGTATTTCTTGGAGAAGATGTGATCTATTTGGGAGAAACGTGGCATTTCTGGAAGAAACTGTCCTCCTTTGGGGATCAAACAAGTATTTGTGGGTGAAAAGGTCCTATTTGAAGGGGGAATCCTGGTATTTCTTGGAGAAGATGTGATATATTTGGGAGAAATGTGGCATTTCTGGCAGAAACTGTCCTCTTTTGGGGATAAAAGAGGTATTTGTGGGTGAAAAGGTCCTATTTGAAGGGGAACCCTGGTATTTCTTGGAGAAGATGTGATATATTTGGGGGAAATGTGGCATTACTGGAAGAAACTGTCCTATTTTGGGGATAAAACAGGTATTTGTGGATGAAAAGGTCCTATTTGAAGGGGGAAAGCTGGTATTTCTTGGAGAAGATGTGATCTATTTGGGAGAAATCTGGCATGTCAGGAAGATAATGTAGAATTTTGGGGGAGAAGGCTGGTAGTTGTGGGTGATAAGGTCCTATTTCAGGAGGAATCCTGGTATTTCTTGGAGAAGATGTGATATATTTGGGAGAAATGTGGCATGTCTGGAAGAAACTGTCCTATTTTGGGGATAAAACAGGTATTTGTGGGTGAAAAGGTCCTATTTGAAGGGGGAAACCTGTTATTTCTTAAAGAAGATGTGATATATTTGGGAGCAATTTGGAATCACTGGAAGAAACTGTCCTATTTTGGGGATAAAAGAGGCATTTTTGTGTGAAAAGGTCCTATTTGAAGGGGGAAAGCTGGTATTTCTTGGAGAAGATGTGATATATTTGGGAGAAATGTGGCCTTTCTGGAAGAAACTGTTCTCTTTTGGGGATAAAAGAGGTATTTGTGGGTGAAAAGGTCCTATTTCCAGGGGAAAACCTGGTATTTCTAGGAGAAGATGTGATATATTTGGGAGAAATCTGGCATTTCTGGAAGAAAATGTCCAATTTGAGGGATAAAACAGGTATTTGTGGGTGAAAAGGTCCTATTTGAAGGGGGAACCCTGGTATTTCTTGGAGATGATGTGATATATTAGGGAGAAATGTGGCATTTCTGGAAGAAACTGTCCTGTTTTGGGGATAAAAGAGGTATTTGTGGGTGAAAAGGTCCTATTTGAAGGGGGAAAGCTGGTATTTCTTGGAGAAGATGTGATCTATTTGGGAGAAATGTGGCATGTCTGGAAGAAACTGTCCTCTTTTGGGGATAAAAGAGGTATCTGTGGGTGAAAAGGTCCTATTTGAAGGGAGAAACGTGGTATTTCTTGGAGGAGATGTGATATATTTGGGAGATAAGAGGCCTTTCTGGAGGAAACTGTCCTCTTTTGGGGCTAAAAGAGGTATTTGTGGGTGAAAAGTTCCTATTTCCTGGGGGAACCCAGGTATTTCTTGGAGAAGATGTTCTATATTTGGGAGAAATGTGGCATGTCTGGAAGAAACTGTCCTCTTTTGGGGATAAAAGAGGTATTTGTGGGTGAAAAGGTCCTATTTGAAGGGGGAAAGCTGGTATTTCTTGGAGAAGATGTGATATAATTGGGAGAAATGTGGCATTTCTGGAAGAAACTGACCTCCTTTGGGGATAAAACAGGTACTTGTGGGAGAAAAGGTCCAATTTCAAGGGAATACCTGGTATTTCTTGCAGAAGATGTGATATATTTGGGAGAAATGTGGCATTTCTGGAAGAAACTGTCCTATTTTGGGGATAAAAGAGGTATTCGTGGATGAAAAGGTCCTATTTGAAGGGGGAAAGCTGGTATTTCTTGGAGAAGATGTGATCTATTTGGGAGAAATGTGGCCTTTCTGGAAGAAACTGTCCTCCTTTGGGGATAAAACAGGTACTTGTGGGTGAAAAGGTCCTATTTCAGGAGGAATCCTTGTATTTCTTGGAGAAGATGTGATATATTTGGGAGAAATGTGGCATTTCTGGAAGAAACTGTCCTCTTTTGGGGATAAAAGAGGTATTAGTGGGTGAAAAGGTCCAATTTCAATGGGGAAGCTGGTACTTCTTGGAGAAGATGTGATCTATTTGGGAGAAATCTGGCCTTTCTGGCAGAATCTGTCCTCTTTGGGGGGTAAAAGAGGTATTTGTGCGAGAAATGGTCCTATTTGAAGGGGGAACCCTGGTATCTCTTGGAGAAGATGTGATCTATTTGGGAGAAATGTGGCATTTCTGGTAGAAACTGTCCTCTTTTGGGGATAAAACAAGTATTTGTGGGAGAAAAGGTCCTATTTGAAGGGGGAACCCTTGTATTTCTTGGAGAAGATGTGATATATTTGGGAGAAATTGGGCCTTTCTGGAAGAAACTGTCCTCTTTTGGGGATAAAAGAGGTATTTGTGGGTGAAAAGATCCTATTTGAAGGGGGAACCCTGGTATTTCTTGGAGAAGATGTGATCTATTTGGGAGCAATGTGGCATGTCTGGAAGAAACTGTCCTCTTTTGGGGATAAAAGAGGTATTTTTTGTGAAAAGGTCCTATTTGAATGGGGAAACCTGGTATTTCTTGGAGAAGATGTGATCTATTTGGGGGAAATGTGGCATTACTGGAAGAAACTGTCCTCTTTTGGGGATAAAAGAGGTATCTGTGGATGAAAAGGTCCTATTTGAAGGGGGAAAACCTGGTATTTCTTGGAGAAGATGTGATATATTTAGGAGAAATCTGACATTTCAGAAAGAAAATGTCCAATTTGTGGGGTGAAGGCTGGTAGTTGTGGGAGAAAATGTCCTATTTGAAGGGGGAAACCAGGTATTTCTTGGAGAAGATGTGATATATTTGGGAGAAATGTGGCATTTCTGGAAGAAACTGTTCTATTTTTGGGATAAAAGAGGTATTTGTGGGTGAAATGGTCCTATTTGAAGGGGGAAACGTGGTATTTCTTGGAGAAGATGTGATCTATTTGGGAGCAATGTGGCCTTTCTGGAAGAAACTGTCCTCTTTTGGGTATAAAACAGGTATTTGTGGGTGAAAATGTCCTATTTCCAGGGGGAAACGTGGTATTTCTTGGAGGAGATGTGATCTATTTGGGAGAAATTTGGCATTTCTGGCGGAAACTGTCCACTTTTGGGGATGAAACAGGTATTTGTGGCTGAAAAGGTCCTATTTGAAGGGGGAAAGCTGGTATTTCTTGGAGAAGATGTGATATATCTGGGAGAAATGTGTCATTTCTGGAAGAAACTGACCTATTTTGGGGATAAAAGAGGTATTTGTGGGTGAAAAGGTCCTACTTGAAGGGGGAACCCTGGTATTTCTTGGAGGTGTGATATATTTGGGAGAAATGTGGCATGTCTGGCAGAAACTGTCCTCTTTTGGGGATAAAAGAGGTATTTGTGGGTGAAAAGGTCCTATTTGAAGGGGGAGCCCTGGTATTTCTTGGAGAAGATGTGATCTATTTGGGAGAAATGTGGCATTTCTGGTAGAAAATGTCCTATTTTGGGGATCAAAGAGGTATTTGTGGGTGAAAAGTTCCTATTTGAAGGGGGAACCCCGGTATTTCTTGGAGAAGATGTGATATATTTGGGAGAAATGTGGCATGTCTGGCAGAAACTGTCCTCTTTGGGGGACAAAGGAGGAATTTCTGGGTGAAAAGGTCCTATTTGAAGGGGGAACCCTGGTATTTCTTGGAGAAGATGTGATCTATTTGGGAGAAATATGGCCTTTCTGGCAGAAACTGTCCAATTTTGGGGATAAAAGAGGTATTAGTGGGTGAAAAGGTCATATTTGAAGGGGGAAACGTGGTATTTCTTGGAGAAGATGTGATATATTTGGGAGAAATGTGGCATTTCTGGAAGAAACTGTCCTCTTTTGGGGATCAAACAGGTATTTGTGGGAGAAAAGGTCCTATTGGAAGGGGGAAAGCTGGCATTTCTTGGAGAAGATGTGCTATATTTTGGAGAAATCTGGCATGTCTAGAAGAAAATGTCCTATCTGGGGGAAGAAGGCTGGTATTTGCGGGGGAAAAGGTCCTATTTCAGGAGTAATCCTGGTATTTCTAGGAGAAGATGTGATATATTTGGGAGAAATGTGGCCTTTCTGGAAGAAACTGTCCTCTTTTGGATAGCAAACAGGTATTTGTGGCTGAAAAGGTCCTATTTGAAGGGGGAAAGCTGGTGTTTCTTGGAGAAGATGTGATATATTTGGGAGAAATGTGGCCTTTCTGTCAGAAAATGTCCAATTTGGGGGGAGAATGCTGGTAGTTGTGGATGAAAATGTCCTATTTCAGGAGGAATTGTGTTATTTCTTGGAGAAGATGTGATATATTTGGGAGAAATGTGGCATGTCTGGAAGAAACTGACCTTTTTTGGGGATAAAACAGGTATTTGTGGTTGAAAAGGTCCTATTTGAAGGGGGAAACCTGGTATTTCTTGGAGAAGATGTGATCTATTTGGGAGAAATGTGGCATGTCTGGACGAAACTGTCCTATTTTGGGGATAAAACAGGTATTTGTGGGTGAAAAGGTCCTATTTCAAGGGGGAACCCTGGTATTTCTTGGAGAAGATGTGATCTATTTGGGAGAAATGTGGCCTTTATGGCAGAAAATGTCTTATTTTGGGGATAAAAGAGGTATTTGTGGGAGAAAAGGTGCTATTTCCTATCGTTAAGCTGGTACTTCTTGGAGGAGATGTGATATATTTGGGAGAAATGTGGCATTTCTGGAAGAAACTGTCCTCTTTTGGGGATAAAACTGGTATTTGTGGGTGAAAAGTTCCTATTTGAAGGGGGAAAGCTGGTATTTCTTGGAGAAGATGTGATATATTTGGGAGAAATCTGGCATTTCTGGTAGAAAATGTCCAATTTGGGGGGAGAAGGCTGGTAGTTATGGATGAAAATGTCCTATTTCAGGAGGAATTGTGTTATTTCTTGGAGAAGATGTGATATATTTGGGAGAAATGTGGCATTTCTGGAAGAAACTGTCCTCTTTTGGGGATGAAACAGGTATTTGTGGGTGAAAAGGTCCTATTTCAAGGGGGAACCCTGGTATTTCTTGGAGAAGATGTGATCTATTTGGGAGAAATGTGTCATTTCTGGAAGAAACTGTCCTATTTTGGGGATAAAAGAGGTATTTGTGGGTGAAAAGGTCCTACTTGAAGGGGGAAAGCTGGTATTTCTTGGAGAAGATGTGATCTATTTGGGAGAAATGTGGCATGTCTGGCAGAAACTGTCCTCTTTTGGGGATAAAAGAGGTATTTGTGGGTGAAAAGGTCCTATTTGAAGGGGGAAGGCTGGTAGTTCTTGCAGGAGATGTGATCTATTTGGGAGAAATGTGGCATTTCTGGAAGAAACTGTCCTCTTTTGGGGATAAAAGAGGTATTTGTGGGTGAAAAGGTCCTATTTGAAGGGGGAAAGCTGGTATTTCTTGGAGAAGATGTGATCTATTTGGGAGAAATGTGGCATTTCTGGAAGAAACTGTCCTCTTTTGGGGATAAATGAGGTATTTGTGGGTGAAAAGGTCCTATTTGAAGGGGGAACCCTGGTATTTCTTGGAGAAGATGTGATATATTTGGGAGAAATGTGGCCTTTCTGGAAGAAACTGACCTATTTTGGGTGATAAAAGAGGTATTTGTGGGTGAAAAGGTCATATTTCCTGGGGAAAACCTGGCATTTCTTGGAGAAGATGTGATCTACTTGGGAGAAATCTGGCCTTTCTGGAAGAAACTGTCCTCTTCTGGGGATAAAACAGGTATTTGTGGGAGAAAAGGTCCTATTTGAATGGGGAAGGCTGGTAGTTCTTGCAGGAGACGTGATATATTTGGGAGAAATGTGGCATTTCTGGCAGAAACTGTCCTGTTTTGGGGAGCAAACAGGCATTTGTGGGTGAAAAGGTCCTATTTGAAGGGGGAAACCTGGTATTTCTTGGAGAAAATATGTGATATGTTTTTGAGAAATGTGGCATGTCAGGAAGAAACTGTCCTCTTTTGGGGGATAAAAGAGGTATTTGTGGGTGAAAAGGTCCTATTTCCTGGGGAAAACCTGGTATTTCTTGGAGAAGATGTGATATATTTGGGAGAAATGTGGCCTTTCTGGAAGAAACTGTCTTATTTTGGGGATAAAAGAGGTATTTGTGGGAGAAAAGTTCCTATTTGAACGGGGAAAGCTGGTATTTCGTGGAGAAGATGTGATATATTTGGGAGAAATATGGCATTTCTGGCAGAAAATGTCCAATTTGGGGAGAGAAGGCTGGTAGTTGTGGATGTAAATGTCCTATTTCAGGAGGAATTTTTTTATTTCTTGGAGAAGATGTGATCTATTTGGGAGAAATGTGGCATTTCTGGAAGAAACTGTCCTATTTTGGGGATAAAAGAGGTATTTGTGGGAGAAAAGGTCCTATTTGAAGGGGGAAAGGTGGAAGTTCTTGCAGAAGATGTGATATATTTGGGAGAAATGTTGCATTTCTGGAAGAAACTGTCCTCTTCTGGGGATAAAAGAGGTATTTGTGGGTGAAAAGGTCCTATTTGAAGGGGGAAGGCTGGTAGTTCTTGCAGGAGATGTGATATATTTGGGAGAAATGTGGCATTTCTGGCAGAAACTGTCCAATTTGAGGGATAAAAGAGGAATTTGTGGGTGAAAAGGTCCTATTTCAAGTAGGAACCCTGGTATTTCTTGGAGAAGATGTGATATATTTGGGAGAAATGTGGCATTTCTGGAAGAAACTGTACTCTTTTGGGGATAAAACAGGTATATGTGGGTTTAAAGGTCCTATTTGAAGGGGGAAAGCTGGTATTTCTTGGAGAAGATGTGATATATTTGGGAGAAATGTGGCATTTCTGGAAGAAACTGTTCTCTTTTGGGGATAAAAGAGGTAGTTGTGGGTGAAAAGGTCCTATTTCTAGGGGGAAACGTGGTATTTCTTGGAGAAGATGTGTTATATTTGGGAGAAATGTGGCATTTCTGGAAGAAACTGACCTATTTTGGGGATAAAAGAGGTATTTGTGGGTGAAATGGTCCTATTTGAAGGGGGAAAGCAGGTATTTCTTGGAGAAGATGTGATATATTTGGGAGAAATCTGGCATGTCTAGAAGAAAATGTCCTATACGGGGGGAGAAGGCTGGTATTCGTGGGTGAAAAGGTCCTATTTCAAGGGGAAAACCTGGTATTTCTTGGAGAAGATGTGATCTATTTGGGAGAAATGTGGCATTTCTGGAAGAAACTGTCCTATTTTGGGGATGAAAGAGGTATTTGTGGGTGAAAAGGTCCTATTTGAAGGGGGAAAGCTGGTATTTCTTGGAGAAGATGTGATATATTTGGGAGAAATGTGTCATTTCTGGAAGAAACTGACCTATTTTGGGGATAAAAGAGGTATTTGTGGGTGAAAAGGTCCTACTTGAAGGGGGAACCCTGGTATTTCTTGGAGGTGTGATATATTTGGGAGAAATGTGGCATGTCTGGCAGAAACTGTCCTCTTTTGGGGATAAAAGAGGTATTTGTGGGTGAAAAGGTCCTATTTGAAGGGGGAGCCCTGGTATTTCTTGGAGAAGATGTGATCTATTTGGGAGAAATGTGGCATTTCTGGTAGAAAATGTCCTATTTTGGGGATCAAAGAGGTATTTGTGGGTGAAAAGTTCCTATTTGAAGGGGGAACCCCGGTATTTCTTGGAGAAGATGTGATATATTTGGGAGAAATGTGGCATGTCTGGCAGAAACTGTCCTCTTTGGGGGACAAAGGAGGAATTTCTGGGTGAAAAGGTCCTATTTGAAGGGGGAACCCTGGTATTTCTTGGAGAAGATGTGATCTATTTGGGAGAAATATGGCCTTTCTGGCAGAAACTGTCCAATTTTGGGGATAAAAGAGGTATTAGTGGGTGAAAAGGTCATATTTGAAGGGGGAAACGTGGTATTTCTTGGAGAAGATGTGATATATTTGGGAGAAATGTGGCATTTCTGGAAGAAACTGTCCTCTTTTGGGGATCAAACAGGTATTTGTGGGAGAAAAGGTCCTATTGGAAGGGGGAAAGCTGGCATTTCTTGGAGAAGATGTGCTATATTTTGGAGAAATCTGGCATGTCTAGAAGAAAATGTCCTATCTGGGGGAAGAAGGCTGGTATTTGCGGGGGAAAAGGTCCTATTTCAGGAGTAATCCTGGTATTTCTAGGAGAAGATGTGATATATTTGGGAGAAATGTGGCCTTTCTGGAAGAAACTGTCCTCTTTTGGATAGCAAACAGGTATTTGTGGCTGAAAAGGTCCTATTTGAAGGGGGAAAGCTGGTGTTTCTTGGAGAAGATGTGATATATTTGGGAGAAATGTGGCCTTTCTGTCAGAAAATGTCCAATTTGGGGGGAGAATGCTGGTAGTTGTGGATGAAAATGTCCTATTTCAGGAGGAATTGTGTTATTTCTTGGAGAAGATGTGATATATTTGGGAGAAATGTGGCATGTCTGGAAGAAACTGACCTTTTTTGGGGATAAAACAGGTATTTGTGGTTGAAAAGGTCCTATTTGAAGGGGGAAACCTGGTATTTCTTGGAGAAGATGTGATCTATTTGGGAGAAATGTGGCATGTCTGGACGAAACTGTCCTATTTTGGGGATAAAACAGGTATTTGTGGGTGAAAAGGTCCTATTTCAAGGGGGAACCCTGGTATTTCTTGGAGAAGATGTGATCTATTTGGGAGAAATGTGGCCTTTATGGCAGAAAATGTCTTATTTTGGGGATAAAAGAGGTATTTGTGGGAGAAAAGGTGCTATTTCCTATCGTTAAGCTGGTACTTCTTGGAGGAGATGTGATATATTTGGGAGAAATGTGGCATTTCTGGAAGAAACTGTCCTCTTTTGGGGATGAAACTGGTATTTGTGGGTGAAAAGTTCCTATTTGAAGGGGGAAAGCTGGTATTTCTTGGAGAAGATGTGATATATTTGGGAGAAATCTGGCATTTCTGGTAGAAAATGTCCAATTTGGGGGGAGAAGGCTGGTAGTTATGGATGAAAATGTCCTATTTCAGGAGGAATTGTGTTATTTCTTGGAGAAGATGTGATATATTTGGGAGAAATGTGGCATTTCTGGCAGAAACTGTCCTCTTTTGGGGATGAAACAGGTATTTGTGGGTGAAAAGGTCCTATTTCAAGGGGGAACCCTGGTATTTCTTGGAGAAGATGTGATCTATTTGGGAGAAATGTGTCATTTCTGGAAGAAACTGTCCTATTTTGGGGATAAAAGAGGTATTTGTGGGTGAAAAGGTCCTACTTGAAGGGGGAAACCTGGTATTTCTTGGAGAAGATGTGATCTATTTGGGAGAAATGTGGCATGTCTGGCAGAAACTGTCCTCTTTTGGGGATAAAAGAGGTATTTGTGGGTGAAAAGGTCCTATTTGAAGGGGGAAACCTGGTAGTTCTTGCAGGAGATGTGATCTATTTGGGAGAAATGTGGCATTTCTGGAAGAAACTGTCCTCTTTTGGGGATAAAAGAGGTATTTGTGGGTGAAAAGGTCCTATTTGAAGGGGGAAAGCTGGTATTTCTTGGAGAAGATGTGATCTATTTGGGAGAAATGTGGCATTTCTGGAAGAAACTGTCCTCTTTTGGGGATAAATGAGGTATTTGTGGGTGAAAAGGTCCTATTTGAAGGGGGAACCCTGGTATTTCTTGGAGAAGATGTGATATATTTGGGAGAAATGTGGCCTTTCTGGAAGAAACTGACCTATTTTGGGTGATAAAAGAGGTATTTGTGGGTGAAAAGGTCATATTTCCTGGGGAAAACCTGGTATTTCTTGGAGAAGATGTGATCTACTTGGGAGAAATCTGGCCTTTCTGGAAGAAACTGTCCTCTTTTGGGGATAAAACAGGTATTTGTGGGAGAAAAGGTCCTATTTGAATGGGGAAGGCTGGTAGTTCTTGCAGGAGACGTGATATATTTGGGAGAAATGTGGCATTTCTGGCAGAAACTGTCCTGTTTTGGGGAGCAAACAGGCATTTGTGGGTGAAAAGGTCCTATTTGAAGGGGGAAACCTGGTATTTCTTGGAGAAAATATGTGATATGTTTTTGAGAAATGTGGCATGTCAGGAAGAAACTGTCCTCTTTTGGGGGATAAAAGAGGTATTTGTGGGTGAAAAGGTCCTATTTCCTGGGGAAAACCTGGTATTTCTTGGAGAAGATGTGATATATTTGGGAGAAATGTGGCCTTTCTGGAAGAAACTGTCTTATTTTGGGGATAAAAGAGGTATTTGTGGGAGAAAAGTTCCTATTTGAACGGGGAAAGCTGGTATTTCGTGGAGAAGATGTGATATATTTGGGAGAAATATGGCATTTCTGGCAGAAAATGTCCAATTTGGGGAGAGAAGGCTGGTAGTTGTGGATGTAAATGTCCTATTTCAGGAGGAATTTTTTTATTTCTTGGAGAAGATGTGATCTATTTGGGAGAAATGTGGCATTTCTGGAAGAAACTGTCCTATTTTGGGGATAAAAGAGGTATTTGTGGGAGAAAAGGTCCTATTTGAAGGGGGAAAGGTGGAAGTTCTTGCAGAAGATGTGATATATTTGGGAGAAATGTTGCATTTCTGGAAGAAACTGTCCTCTTCTGGGGATAAAAGAGGTATTTGTGGGTGAAAAGGTCCTATTTGAAGGGGGAAGGCTGGTAGTTCTTGCAGGAGATGTGATCTATTTGGGAGAAATGTGGCATTTCTGGCAGAAACTGTCCAATTTGAGGGATAAAAGAGGAATTTGTGGGTGAAAAGGTCCTATTTCAAGTAGGAACCCTGGTATTTCTTGGAGAAGATGTGATATATTTGGGAGAAATGTGGCATTTCTGGAAGAAACTGTCCTATTTTGGGGATAAAAGAGGTATTTGTGGGTGAGAAGGTCCTATTTGAAGGGGGAAAGCTGGTATTTCTTGGAGAAGATGTGATATATTTGGGAGAAATGTGGCATTTCTGGAAGAAACTGTTCTCTTTTGGGGATAAAAGAGGTAGTTGTGGGTGAAAAGGTCCTATTTCTAGGGGGAAACGTGGTATTTCTTGGAGAAGATGTGTTATATTTGGGAGAAATGTGGCATGTCTGGAAGAAACTGTCCTCTTTTGGGGATAAAAGAGGTATTTGTGGGTGAAAAGTTCCTATTTGAAGGGGGAAAGCTGGTATTTCTTGGAGAAGATGTGATATATTTGGGAGAAATGTGGCATTTCTGGAAGAAACTGTCCTACTTCGGGGATGAAACTGGTAATTGTGGGTGAAAAGGTCCTATTTGAAGGGGGAAAGCTGGTATTTTTTGGAGAAGATGTGATCTATTTGGGAGAAATGTGGCATGTCTGGAAGAAACTGTCCTCTTTTGGGGATAAAAGAGGTATTTGTGGGTGAAAAGGTCCTATTTGAAGGGGGAAGGCTGGTAGTTCTTGCAGGAGATGTGATATATTTGGGAGAAATCTGGCATGTCTAGAAGAAAATGTCCTATACGGGGGGAGAAGGCTGGTATTTGTGGGTGAAAAGGTCCTATTTCAAGGGGAAAACCTGGTATTTCTTGGAGAAGATGTGATATATTTGGGAGAAATGTGGCATTTCTGGAAGAAACTGTCCTATTTTGGGGATGAAACAGGTATTTGTGGGTGAAAAGGTCCTATTTGAAGGGGGAAAGCTGGTATTTCTTGGAGAAGATGTGATATATCTGGGAGAAATGTGTCATTTCTGGAAGAAACTGACCTATTTTGGGGATAAAAGAGGTATTTGTGGGTGAAAAGGTCCTACTTGAAGGGGGAACCCTGGTATTTCTTGGAGAAGATGTGATATATTTGGGAGATATGTGGCATGTCTGGCAGAAACTGTCGTATTTTGGGGATAAAAGAGGTATTTGTGGGTGAAAAGGTCCTATTTGAAGGGGGAAGGCTGGTAGTTCTTGCAGGGATGTGATATATTTGGGAGAAATGTGGCATTTCTGGAAGAAACTATCCTATTTTGGAGGTAAAACAGGTATTTGTGGGCGAAAAGGTCCGATTTGAAGGGGGAATCCTTTTATTTCTTGGAGAAGATGTGATATATTTGGAGAAATCTGGCATTTCTGGAAGAAAATGTCCAATTTGAGGGATAAAAGAGGTATTTGTGGGTGAAAAGGTCCTATTTGAAGGGGGAAAGCTGGTATTTCTTGGAGAAGATGTGATATATTTGGGAGAAATGTGGCATTTCTGGAAGAAACTGTTCTCTTTTGGGGATAAAAGAGGTAGTTGTGGGTGAAAAGGTCCTGTTTCTAGGGGGAAACGTGGTATTTCTTGCAGAAGATGTGTTATATTTGGGAGAAATGTGGCATGTCTGGAAGAAACTGTCCTACTTCGGGGATGAAAGTGGTATTTGTGGGTGAAAAGGTCCTATTTGAAGGGGGAAAGCTGGTATTTTTTGGAGAAGATGTGATCTATTTGGGAGAAATGTGGCATGTCTGGAAGAAACTGTCCTCTTTTGGGGATAAAAGAGGTATTTGTGGGTGAAAAGGTCCTATTTGAAGGGGGAAGGCTGGTAGTTCTTGCAGGAGATGTGATATATTTGGGAGAAATCTGGCATGTCTAGAAGAAAATGTCCTATACGGGGGGAGAAGGCTGGTATTTGTGGGTGAAAAGGTCCTATTTCAAGGGGAAAACCTGGTATTTCTTGGAGAAGATGTGATATATTTGGGAGAAATGTGGCATTTCTGGAAGAAACTGTCCTATTTTGGGGATGAAACAGGTATTTGTGGGTGAAAAGGTCCTATTTGAAGGGGGAAAGCTGGTATTTCTTGGAGAAGATGTGATATATCTGGGAGAAATGTGTCATTTCTGGAAGAAACTGACCTATTTTGGGGATAAAAGAGGTATTTGTGGGTGAAAAGGTCCTACTTGAAGGGGGAACCCTGGTATTTCTTGGAGAAGATGTGATATATTTGGGAGATATGTGGCATGTCTGGCAGAAACTGTCGTATTTTGGGGATAAAAGAGGTATTTGTGGGTGAAAAGGTCCTATTTGAAGGGGGAAGGCTGGTAGTTCTTGCAGGGATGTGATATATTTGGGAGAAATGTGGCATTTCTGGAAGAAAATGTCCTCTTTTGGAGGTAAAACAGGTATTTGTGGGCGAAAAGGTCCGATTTGAAGGGGGAATCCTTTTATTTCTTGGAGAAGATGTGATCTATTTGGGAGAAATGTGGCCTTTCTGGAAGAAACTGACCTATTTTGGGGGATAAAAGAGGTATTTGTGGGTGAAAAGGTCATATTTGAAGGGGGAAACGTGGTATTTCTTGGAGAAGATGTGATCTATTTGGGAGAAATGTGGCATTTCTGGAAGAAACTGACCTATTTTGGGGATAAAAGAGGTATTTGTGGGTGAAAAGGTCCTATTTGAAGGGGGAAACGTGGTATTTCTTGGAGAAGATGTGATATATTTGGGAGAAATGTGGCATTTCTGGAAGAAACTGACCTATTTTGGGGATAAAAGAGGTATTTGTGGGTGAAAAGGTCCTATTTTAATGGGGGAAGCTGGTATTTCTTGGAGAAGATGTGATATATTTGGGAGAAATGTGGCATTTCTTGCAGAAACTGTCCTATTTTGGGGATCAAACAGGTATTTGTGGGTGAAAAGGTCCTATTTGAAGGGGGAAACCTGGTATTTCTTGGAGAAGATGTGATCTATTTGGGAGAAATGTGGCATGTCTGGAAGAAACTGTCCTCTTTTGGGGATAAAAGAGGTATTTGTGGGAGAAAAGTTCCTATTTGTAGGGGGAAAGCTGGTATTTCTTGGAGAAGATGTGATATATTTGGGAGAAATCTGGCATTTCTGGTAGAAAATGTCCAATTTGGTGGGAGAAGGCTGGTAGTTATGGATGAAAAGGTCCTATTTCAGGAGGAATCGTGTTATTTCTTGGAGAAGATGTGATATATTTGGGAGAAATGTGGCATTTCTGGAAGAAACTGTCCTCTTCTGGGGATCAAACAGGTATTTGTGGGAGAATAGGTCCTATTTGAAGGGGGAAACCTGGTATTCCTTGGAGAAGATGTGATGTATTTGGGAGAAATGTGGCATTTCTGGTAGAAAATGTCCTATTTTGGGGATCAAACAGGTATTTGTGGGTGAAAAGTTCCTATTTGAAGGGGGAACCCCGGTATTTCTTGGAGAAGATGCGATCTATTTGGGAGAAATCTGGCATGTCTGGAAGAAACTGTCCTGTTTTGGGGATGAAACAGGTATTTGTGGGTGAAAAGGTCCTATTTGAAGGGGGAAACGTGGTATTTCTTGGAGAAGATGTGATATATTTGGGAGAATTGTGGCATTTCTGGAAGAAACTGTCCTCTTTTGGGGATCAAACAGGTATTTGTGGGTGAAAAGGTCCTATTTGAAGGGGGAAACCTGGTATTTCTTGGAGAAGATGGGATATATTTGGGAGAAATGTGGCCTTTCTGGTAGAAACTGTTCTCTTTTGGGGATAAAAGAGGTATTTGTGGGAGAAAAGTTCCTATTTGAAGGGGGAAAGCTGGTATTTCTTGGAGAAGATGTGATCTATTTGGGAGAAATATGGCCTTTCTGGCAGAAACTGTCCTATTTGGGGATAAAAGAGGTATTAGTGGGTGAAAAGGTCATATTTGAAGGGGGAAACGTGGTATTTCTTGGAGAAGATGTGATATATTTGGGAGAAATGTGGCATTTCTGGAAGAAACTGTCCTCTTTTGGGGATCAAACAGGTATTTGTGGGAGAAAAGGTCCTATTGGAAGGGGGAAAGCTGGCATTTCTTGGAGAAGATGTGCTATATTTGGGAGAAATCTGGCATGTCTAGAAGAAAATGTCCTATTTGAAGGGGGAAGAAGGCTGGTATTTGTGGGTGAAAAGGTCCTATTTCAGGAGTAATCCTGGTATTTCTAGGAGAAGATGTGATATATTTGGGAGAAATGTGGCCTTTCTGGAAGAAACTGTCCTCTTTTGGATAGCAAACAGGTATTTGTGGGTGAAAAGGTCCTATTTGAAGGGGGAAAGCTGGTATTTCTTGGAGGAGATGTGATATATTTGGGAGAAATGTAGCCTTTCTGTCAGAAAATGTCCAATCTGGGGGGAGAATGCTGGTAGTTGTGGATGAAAATGTCCTATTTCAGGAGGAATTGTGTTATTTCTTGGAGAAGATGTGATATATTTGGGAGAAATGTGGCATGTCTGGAAGAAACTGACCTTTTTTGGGGATAAAACAGGTATTTGTGGTTGAAAAGGTCCTATTTGAAGGGGGAAACCTGGTATTTCTCGGAGAAGATGTGATCTATTTGGGAGAAATGTGGCATGTCTGGACGAAACTGTCCTATTTTGGGGATAAAAGAGGTATTTGTGGGTGAAAAGGTCCTATTTCAAGGGGGAACCCTGGTATTTCTTGGAGAAGATGTGATATATTTGGGAGAAATGTGGCCTTTATGGCAGAAAATGTCTTATTTTGGGGATAAAAGAGGTATTTGTGGGAGAAAAGGTGCTATTTCCAATAGTTAAGCTGGTACTTCTTGGAGGAGATGTGATATATTTGGGAGAAATGTGGCATTTCTGGAAGAAACTGTCCTCTTTTGGGGATCAAACAGGTATTTGTGGGTGAAAAGTTCCTATTTGAAGGGGGAAAGCTGGTATTTCTTGGAGAAGATGTGATATATTTGGGAGAAATGTGGCATTTCTGGTAGAAAATGTCCAATTTGGGGGGAGAAGGCTGGTAGTTATGGATGAAAATGTCCTATTTCAGGAGGAATTGTGTTATTTCTTGGAGAAGATGTGATATATTTGGGAGAAATGTGGCATTTCTGGCAGAAACTGTCCTCTTTTGGGGATGAAACAGGTATTTGTGGGTGAAAAGGTCCTATTTCAAGGGGGAACCCTGGTATTTCTTGGAGAAGATGTGATCTATTTGGGAGAAAAGTGTCATTTCTGGAAGAAACTGTCCTATTTTGGGGATAAAAGAGGTATTTGTGGGTGAAAAGGTCCTATTTGAAGGGGGAGAAGGCTGGTATTTCTTGGAGAAGATGTGATCTATTTGGGAGAAATGTGGCATGTCTGGAAGAAACTGTCCTCTTTTGGGGATAAAAGAGGTATTTGTTGGTGAAAAGGTCCTATTTGAAGGGGGAAAGTTGGTATTTCTTGGAGAAGATGTGATATATTTGGGAGAAATGTGGCATTTCTGGAAGAAACTGTCCTCTTTTGGGGATAAATGAGGTATTTGTGGGTGAAAAGGTCGTATTTGAAGGGGGAAAGCTGGTATTTCTTGGAGAAGATGTGATATATTTGGGAGAAATGTGGCCTTTCTGGAAGAAACTGACCTATTTTGGGGGATAAAAGAGGTATTTGTGGGTGAAAAGGTCATATTTCCTGGGGAAAACCTGGTATTTCTTGGAGAAGATGTGATCTATTTGGGGGAAATGTGGCATTACTGGAAGAAACTGTCCTCTTTTGGGGATAAAAGAGGTATTTGTGGGTGAAAAGGTCCTATTTGAAGGGGATAACCTGGTATTTCTTGGAGAAGATGTGATATATTTGGGAGAAATGTGGCCTTTCTGGAAGAAACTGTCCTCTTTTGAGGATAAAAGAGGTATTTGTGGGTGAAAAGGTCCTATTTGAAGGGGGGAAGCTGGTATTTCTTGGAGAAGATGTGATATATTTGGGAGAAATGTGGCCTTTCTGGAAGAAACTGACCTATATTGGGTATAAAACAGGTATTTGTGGGTGAAAAGGTCCTTCTTCCAGGTGAAAACCTGGTATTTCTTGGAGAAGATGTGATCTATTTGGGAGAAATGTGGCATTTCTGGAAGAAACTGTCCTCTTTTGGGGATAAAAGAGGTATTTGTGGGAGAAAAGTTCCTATATGTAGGGGGAATGCTGGTATTTCTTGGAGAAGAAGTGATATATTTGGGAGAAATCTGGCATTTCTGGTAGAAAATGTCCAATTTGGTAGGAGAAGGCTGGTAGTTATGGATGAAAAGGTCCTATTTCAGAAGGAATCGTGTTATTTCTTGGAGAAGATGTGATATATTTGGGAGAAATGTGGCATTTCTGGAAGAAACTGTCCTCATTTGGGGATAAAGGAGGCATTTGTGGGTGAAAAGGTCCTATTTGAAGGGGAAAGCTGGTATTTCTTGGAGAAGATGTGATCTATTTGGGAGAAATGTGGCATGTCTGGAAGAAACTGTCCTCTTTTGGGGATAAAACAGGTATTTGTGGGTGAAAAGTTCCTATTTGAAGGGGGAAACCTGGTATTTCTTGGAGAAGATGTGATTCATTTGGGAGATATGTGGCCTTTCTGGCAGAAAATGTCCTATTTTGGGGATAAAAGAGGTATTTGAGGGAGAAAATGTCCAATATGAAGGGGGAAAGCTGGTATTTCTTGGAGAAGATGTGATCTATTTGGGAGAAATGTGGCATGTCTGGAAGAAACTGTCCTCTTTTGGGGATAAAAGAGGTATTTGTGGGTGAAAAGGTCCTATTTGAAGGGGGAAAGCTGGTATTTCTTGGAGAAGATGTGATCTATTTGGGAGAAATGTGGCCTTTCTGGCAGAAACTGTCCTCTTTTGGGGACCAAACAGGTATTTGTGGGTGAAAAGGTCCTATTTGAAGGGGGATACCTGGTATTTCTTGGAGAAGATGTGATCTATTTGGGAGAAATGTGGCATTTCTGGAAGAAACTGTCCTCTTTTGGGGATCAAACAGTTATTTGTGGGTGAAAAGGTCCTATTTGAAGGGGGAAGGCTGGTAGTTCTTGCAGGAGATGTTCTATATTTGGGAGAAATGTGGCATTTCTGGAAGAAAATGTCCTCTTTTGGGGATCAAACAGCTATTTGTGGGTGAAAAGGTCCTATTTCCAGGGGAAAACCTGGTATTTCTTGGAGAAGATGTGATATGTTTCGGAGAAATGTGGCATTTCTGGAAGAAACTGTCCTATTTTGGGGATCAAACAGGTATTTGTGGGAGAATAGGTCCTATTTGAAGGGGGAAACCTGGTATTTCTTGGAGAAGATGTGATGTATTTGGGAGAAATGTGGCATTTCTGGAAGAAAATGTCCTATTTTGGGGATCAAACAGGTATTTGTGGGTGAAAAGGTCCTATTTGAAGGGGGAACCCTGGTATTTCTTGGAGAAGATGTGATATATTTGGGAGAAATGTGGCATTTCTGGAAGAAACTGTCCTCTTTTGGGGATAAAAGAGGTATTTGTGGGTGAAAAGGTCCTATTTGAAGGGGGAAACCTGGTATTTCTTGGAGAAGATGTGATATATTTGGGAGAAATGTGGCATGTCTGGCAGAAACTGTCCTCTTTTGGGGATAAAAGAGGTATTTGTGGGTGATAAGGTCCTATTTGAAGGGGGAAACGTGGTATTTCTTGGAGAAGATGTGATATATTTGGGAGAATTGTGGCATTTCTGGAAGAAACTGTCCTCTTTTGGGGATCAAACAGGTATTTGTGGGTGAAAAGGTCCTATTTGAAGGGGGAAACCTGGTATTTCTTGGAAAAGATGTGATATATTTGGGAGAAATGTGGCCTTTCTGGTAGAAACTGTCCTCTTTTGGGGATAAAAGAGGTATTTGTGGGAGAAAAGTTCCTATTTGAAGGGGTAAAGCTGGTATTTCGTGGAGAGGATGTGATCTATTTGGGAGAAATGTGGCATTTCTGGCAGAAACTGTCCTATATTGGGTATAAAACAGGTATTTGTGGGTGAAAAGGTCCTTTTTCCAGGGGAAAACCTGGTATTTCTTCGAGAAGATGTGATCTATTTGGGAGAAATGTGGCATTTCTGGAAGAAACTGTCCTCTTTTGGGGATAAAAGAGGTATTTGTGGGAGAAAAGTTCCTATTTGTAGGGGGAATGCTGGTATTTCTTGGAGAAGATGTGATATATTTGGGAGAAATCTGGCATTTCTGGTAGAAAATGTCCAATTTCGTGGGAGAAGTCTGGTAGTTATGGATGAAAAGGTCCTATTTCAGGAGGAATCGTGTTATTTCTTGGAGAAGATGTGATATATTTGGGAGAAATGTGGCATGTCTGGAAGAAAATGTCCTCTTCTGGGGATAAAAGAGGTATTTGTGGGAGAAAAGTTCCTATTTGAAGGGGGAAAGCTGGTATTTCTTGGAGAAGATGTGATCTATTTGGGAGAAATGTGGCCTTTCTGGCAGAAACTGTCCTATTTTGGGGACAAAACAGGTATTTGTGGGTGAAAAGGTCCTATTTGAAAGGGGGAAAGCTGGTATTTCTTGGAGAAGATGTGATATATTTGGGAGAAATGTGGCATGTCTGGAAGAAACTGTCCAATTTTGGGGATCAAACAGGTATTTGTGGGTGAAAAGTTCCTATTTGAAAGGGGGAAAGCTGGTATTTCTTGGAGAAGATGTGATATATTTGGGAGATATCTGGCATGTCTGGTAGAAAATGTCCAATTTGGGGGCAGAAGGCTGTTAGTTATGGATGAAAAGTTCCTATTTCAGGAGGAATCGTGTGTTATTTCTTGGAGAAGATGTGATATATTTGGGAGAAATGTGGCATTTCTGGAAGAAACTGTCCTATTTTGTGGATAAAAGCGGTATTTGTGGGTGAAAAGGTCCTATTTGAATGGGGAACCCTGGTATTTCTTGGAGAAGATGTGGTATATTTGGGAGAAATGAAGCCTTTCTGGAAGAAACTGTCCTATTTTGGGGATAAAAGAGGTATTTGTGGGTGAAAAGGTCCTATTTGAAGGGGGAAACCCGGTATTTCTTGGAGAAGATGTGATATATTTGGGAGAAATCTGGCATGTCTGGAATAAAATGTCCAATTTGGTGGGAGAAGGCTGCTAGTTGTGGGTGAGAAGATCCTATTTCAGGAGGAATCCTGGTATTTCTTGAAGGAGATGTGATATATTTGGGAGAAATGTGGCCTTTCTGGAAGAAACTGTCCTATTTTGGGGATAAAAGAGGTATTTGTGGGTGAAAAGGTCCTATTTGAAGGGGGAAAGCTGGTATTTCTTGGAGAAGATGTGATATATTTGGGAGAAATCTGGCCTTTCTGGAAGAAACTGTCCTCTTTTGGGGCTAAAAGAGGTATTTGTGGGTGAAAAGGTCCTATTTGAAGGGGGAAACCTGGTATTTCTTGGAGAAGATGTGATCTATTTGGGAGAAATGTGGCATGTCAGAAAGAAACTGTCCTCTTTTGGGGATCACACAGGTATTTGTGGGAGAATAGATCCTATTTGAAGGGGGAAACCTGGTATTTCTTGGAGAAGATGTGATCTATTTGGGAGAAATGTGGCATTTCTGGAAGAAACTGTCCTATTTTGGGGATAAAACAGGTATTTGTGGGTGAAAAGGTCCTATTTGAAGGGGGAACCGTGGTATTTCTTGGAGAAGATGTGATCTATTTGGGAGAAATGTGGCATTACTGGAAGAAACTGTCCTCTTTTGGGGATAAAAGAGGTATTTGTGGGTGAAAAGGTCCTATTTGAAGGGGGAAACGTGGTATTTCTTGGAGAAGATGTGATCTATTTGGGGGAAATGTGGCATTACTGGAAGAAACTGTCCTCTTTTGGGGATAAAAGAGGTATTTGTGGGTGAAAAGGTCCTATTTGAAGGGGGGAAGCTGGTATTTCTTGGAGAAGATGTGATCTATTTGGGAGAAATGTGGCATTTCTGGAAGAAACTGTCCTCTTTTGGGGATCAAACAGGTATTTGTGGGTGAAAAGGTCCTATTTGAAGGGGGAAACGTGGTATTTCTTGGAGAAGATGTGATCTATTTGGGAGAAATGTGGCATGTCAGGAAGAAACTGTTCTATTTTGGGGATAAAACAGGTATTTGTGGAAGATAAGTTCCTATTTGAAGGGGGAAAGCTGGTATGTCTTGGAGAAGATGTGATATATTTGGGAGAAATCTGGGATTTCTGGTAGAAAATGTCCAATTTGGGGGGAGAAGGCTGGTAGGTATGGATGATAAGGTCCTATTTCAGGAGGAATCGTGTTATTTCTTGGAGAAGATGTTCTATATTTGGGAGAAATGTGGCATGTCAGGAAGAAACTGTCCTATTTTGGGGATAAAAGAGGTATTTGTGGGTGAAAAGGTCCTATTTGAAGGGGGAACCCTGGTATTTCTTGGAGAAGATGTGATCTATTTGGGAGAAATGTGGCCTTTGTGGAAGAAACTGTCGTATTTAGGGGATAAAACAGGTATTTGTGGGTGAAAAGGTCCTATTTGAAGGGGGAAAGCTGGTATTTCTTGGAGAAGATGTGATCTATTTGGGAGAAATCTAGCATGTCTAGAAGAAAATGTCCTATCTGGGGGATGAAGGCTGCTATTTGCGGGTGAAAAGGTCCTATTTCAGGAGTAATCCTGGTATTTCTTGGAGAAGATGTGATCTATTTGGGAGAAATGTGGCCTTTCTGGAAGAAACTGTCCTTTTTTGGATAGCAAACAGGTATTTGTGGGTGAAAAGGTCCTATTTGAAGGGGGAAACCTGGTATTTCTTGGAAAAGATGTGACACATTTGGGAGATATGTGGCCTTTCTGGCAGAAAATGTCCTATTTTGGGGATAAAAGAGGTATTTGTGGGAGAAAAATTCCTATTTGAAGGGGGAACCCTGGTATTTCTTGGAGAAGATGTGCTATATTTGGGAGAAATGTGGCATGTCTGGAAGAAAATGTCCTATCTGGGGGATGAAGGCTGCTATTTGCGGGTGAAAAGGTCCTATTTCAGGAGTAATACTGGTATTTCTTGGAAAAGATGTGATATATTTGGGAGAAATGTGGCCTTTCTGGCAGAAACTGTCCTATTTTGGGGATAAAAGAGGTATTTGTGGGTGAAAAGGTCCTATTTGAAGGGGGAAACCTGGTATTTCTTGGAAAAGATGTGATACATTTTGGAGAAATATGGCATGTCTGGAAGAAACTGTCCTCTTTTGGGGATAAAACAGGTATATGTGGGTGAAAAGGTCCTATTTGAAGGGGAAAACCTGGTATTTCTTGGAGAAGACGTGATCTATTAGGGAGAAATTTGGCATGTCTGGAAGAAACTGTTCTATTTTGGGGATAAAACAGGTATTTGTGGGTGAAAAGGTCCTATTTCTAGGGGGAAACCTGGTATTTCTTGGAGAAGATGTGATATATTTGGGAGTAATCTGGCATGTCTGGAAGAAAATGTCCTCTTTTGGGGATAAAAGAGGTATTTGTGGGTGATACGGTCCAATTTGAAGGGGGAAACCTGGTGTTTCTTGGAGAAGATGTGGTATATTTGGGAGAAATCTGGCATGTATGGAATAAAATGTCCAATTTGGTGGGAGAAGGCTGGTAGTTGTGGGTGAGAAGGTCCTATTTCAGGAGGAATCCTGGTATTTCTTGGAGAAGATGTGATCTATTTGGGAGAAATGTGGCCTTTCTGGAAGAAACAGTCCTATTTTGGGGATAAAAGAGGTATTTGTGGGTGAAAAGGTCCTATTTCAAGGGGGAACCCTGGAATTTCTTGGAGAAGAGGTGATATATTTGGGAGAAATGTGGCATTTCTGGAAGAAACTGTCCTCTTTTGGGGATAAAAGAGTTATTTGTGGGTGAAAAGGTCCTATTTGAAGGGGGAAAGCTGGTATTTCTTGGAGAAGATGTGATCTATTTGGGAGAAATGTGGCATGTCTGGAAGAAACTGTCCTATTTTGGGGATAAAAGAGGTATTTGTGGGTGAAAAGGTCCTATTTGAAGGGGGAAAGCTGGTTTTTCTTGGAGAAGATGTGATATATTTGGGAGAAATGTGGCATTTCTGGAAGAAACTGTCCTCCTTTGGGGATAAAACAGGTATTTGTGGGAGAACAGGTCCTATTTCCAGGGGGATTGCTGGTATTTCTTGGAGAAGATGTGATCTATTTGGGAGAAATGTGGCATGTCTGGAAGAAACTGTCCTATTTTGGGGATCAAACAGGTATTTGTGGGTGAAAAGGTCCTATTTCAAGGGGGAACCCTGGTATGTCTTGGAGAAGATGTGATATATTTGGGAGAAATGTGGCATTTCTGGAAGAAACTGTCCTATTTTGGGGATAAAACAGGCATCTGTGGGAGTAAGGGTCCTATTTGAAGGGGGAAACGTGGTATTTCTTGGAGAAGATGTGATCTATTTGGGAGAAATGTGGCATTTCTGGAGGAAACTGTCCTCTTTTGGGGGTAAAAGAGGTATTTGTGGGTGAAAAGGTCCTATTTGAAGGGGGAAGGCGGGTATTTCTTGGAGAAGATGTGATCTATTTGGGAGAAATCTGGCATTTCTGGAAGAAAATGTCCAATTTGGGGGGAGAAGGCTGGTTGTTGTGGGAGAAAAGGTCCTATTTGAAGGGGGAACCCTGGTATTTCTTGGAGAAGATGTGATATATTTGGGAGAAATGTGGCATGTCTGGCAGAAACTGTCCTGTTTTGGGGATCAAACAGGTATTTGTGGGTGAAAAGGTCCTATTTGAAGGGGGAAGGCTGGTAGTTCTTGCAGGAGATGTGATCTATTTGGGAGAAATGTGGCATGTCTGGAAGAAACTGTCCTCCTTTGGGGATAAAACAGGTATTTGTGGGAGAATAGGTCCTATTTGAAGGGGGAAACCTGGTATTTCTTGGAGAAGATGTGATGTATTTGGGAGAAATGTGGCCTTTCTGGAAGAAACTGTCCTCTTTTGGGGATAAAAGAGGTATTTGTGGGTGAAAAGGTCCTATTTGAAGGGGGAACCCTGGTATTTCTTGGATAAGATGTGATCTATTTGGGAGAAATCTGGAATGTCAGGAAGAAACTGTCCTCCTTTGTGGATAAAATAGGTATTTGTGGGTGAAAAGGTCCTATTTGAAGGGGGAAAGCTGGTATTTCTTGGAGAAGATGTGATATATTTGGGAGAAATGTGGCATTTCTGGCAGAAACTGTCCTCTTTTGGGGATCAAACAGGTATTTGTGGGTGAAAAGGTCCTATTTGAAGGGGGAAGGCTGGTATTTCTTGGAGAAGATGTGATATATTTGGGAGAAATGTGGCATTTCTGGAAGAAACTGTCCTCTTTTGGGGATAAAACAGGTATTTGTGGGAGAAAAGTTCCTATTTGAAGGGGGAAAGCTGGTATGTCTTGGAGAAGATGTGATATATTTGGGAGAAATCTGGGATTTCTGGTAGAAAATGTCCAATTTGGGGGGAGAAGGCTGGTAGTTATGGATGAAAAGGTCCTATTTCAGGAGGAATTGTGTTATTTCTTGGAGAAGATGTGATCTATTTGGGAGAAATGTGGCATTTCTGGAAGAAACTGTCCTCTTTTGTGGATAAAAGAGGTATTTGTGGGTGAAAAGGTCCTATTTCCAGGGGAAAACCTGGTATTTCTTGGAGAAGATGTGGTATATATGGGAGAAATGTGGCCTTTCTGGAAGAAACTGTCCTCTTTTGGGGATAAAACAGGTATTTGTGGGTGAAAAGGTCCTATTTGAAGTGGGAACCCTGGTATTTCTTGTAGAAGATGTGCTATATTTGGGAGAAATCTGGCATGTCTAGAAGAAAATGTCCTATCTGGGGGATGAAGGCTGGTATTTGTGGGTGAAAAGGTCCTATTTCAGGAGTAATACTGGTATTTCTTGGAGAAGATGTGATATATTTGGGAGAAATGTGGCCTTTCTGGAAGAAACTGTTCTATTTTGTGGATTAAAGAGGTATTTGTGGGTGAAAAGGTCCTATTTGAAGGGGGAAACCTGGTATTTCTTGGAAAAGAAGTGATACATTTTGGAGATATGTTGCCTTTCTGGCAGAAAATGTCCTATTTTGGGGATAAAAGAGGTATTTGTGGGGGAAAAGTTCCTATTTGAAGGGGAAAACCTGGTATTTCTAGGAGAAGATGTGATCTATTTGGGAGAAATTTGGCATGTCTGGAAGAAACTGTTCTATTTTGGGGATAAAAGAGGTATTTGTGGGTAAAAAGGTCCTATTTGAAGGGGGAAACCTGGTATTTCTTGGAGAAGATGTGATATATTTGGGAGTAATCTGGCATTTCTGGAAGAAAATGTCCAATTTGGGGGAAGAAGGCTGGTATTTGTGGGTGATACGGTCCAATTTGAAGGGGGAAACCTGTTGTTTCTTGGAGAAGATGTGATATATTTGGGAGAAATGTGGCCTTTCTGGAAGAAACTGTCCTATTTTGTTGATAAAAGAGGTATTTGTGGGTGAAAAGGTCCTATTTGAAGGGGGAACCCTGGTATATCTTGGAGAAGATGTGATATATTTGGGAGCAATGTGGCATTTCTGGAAGAAACTGTCCTATTTTGGGGATGAAACAGGTATTTGTGTGTGAAAAGGTCTTATTTGAAGGGGGAACCCTGGTATTTCTTGGAGAAGATGTGATATATTTGGGAGAAATGTGGCTTGTCTGGAAGAAACTGTCCTCTTTTGGGGATAAAACAGGGATCTGTGAGAGAAAAGTTCCTATTTGTAGGAGGAAATCTGGTATTTCTTGGAGAAGATGTGGTATATTTCGGAGAAATCTGGCATTTCTGGAAGAAACTGTCCTCTTCTGGGGATAAAAGAGGTATTTGTGGGTGAAAAGGTCCTATTTCCAGGGGGAAACCTGGTATTTCTTGGAGATGTGATATATTTGGGAGAAATGTGGCATGTCTGGAAGAAACTGTCCTCTTTTGGGGCTAAAAGAGGTATTTGTGGGTGAAAAGGTCCTATTTGAATGGGGAACCCTGGTATTTCTTAGAGAAGATTTGCTATATTTGGGAGAAATGTGGCATGTCTGGAAGAAACTGTCCTATTTTGGGGATCAAACAGGTATTTGTGGGTGAAAAGGTCCTATTTCCAGGGGAAAACCTGGTATTTCTTGGAGAAGATGAGATATATTTGGGAGAAATGTGGCATTTCTGGAAGAAACTGACCTGTTTTGGGGCTAAAAGAGGTATTTGTGGGTGAATAGGTCCTATTTGATGGGGGAAACGTTTTATTTCTTGGAGAAGATGTGATATATTTGGGAGCAATGTGGCCTTTCTGGAAGAAACGGACCTATTTTGGGGATAAAAGAGGTATTTGTGGGTGAAAAGGTCCTATTTGAAGGGGGAAAGCTGGTATTTCTTGGAGAAGATGTGGTCTATTTGGGAGAAATGTGGCATGTCTGGAAGAAACTGTCCTGTTTTGGGGATAAAAGAGGTATTTGTGGGTGAAAAGGTCCAATTTGAAGGGGGAAAGCTGGTATTTCTTGGAGAAGATGTGATCTATTTGGGAGAAATGTGGCATTTCTGGCAGAAACTGTCCTCTTTTGGGGATCAAACAGGTATTTGTGGGTGAAAAGGTCCTATTTGAAGGGGGAAACCTGGTATTTCTTGGAGAAGATGTGATCTATTCGGGAGAAATGTGGCATTTCTGGAAGAAACTGTCCTCCTTTGGGGATAAAACAGGTATTTGTGGGTGAAAAGGTCCAATTTCCAGGGGGATACCTGGTATTTCTTGGAGAAGATGTGATATATTTGGGAGAAATGTGGCATTTCTGGAAGAAACTGACCTATTTTGGGGATAAAACAGGTATCAGTGGGAGTAAAGGTCCTATTTGAAGGGGGAAAGCTGGTATTTCTTGGAGAAGATGTGATCTATTTGGGAGAAATGTGGCATTTCTGGAAGAAACTGTCCTATTTTGGGGATGAAACAGGTATCTGTGTGTGAAAAGGTCCTATTTGAAGGGGGAAAGCTGGTATTTCTTGGAGAAGATGTGATCTATTTGGGAGAAATGTGGGATGTCTGGAAGAAACTGTCCTCTTTTGGGGATAAAAGAGGTATTTGTGGGTGAAAAGGTCCTATTTGAAGGGGGAACCCTGGTATTTCTTGGAGAAGATGTGATATATTTGGGAGAAATCTGGCCTTTCTGGAAGAAAATGTCCAATTTGGGGGGAGAAGGCTGGTTGTTGTGGGTGAAAAGGTCCTATTTGAAGGGGGAAACCTGGTATTTCTTGGAGAAGATGTGATATATTTGGGAGAAATGTGGCATTTCTGGAAGAAACTGTCCTATTTTGGGGATAAAACAGGGATCTGAGAGAGAAAAGGTCCTATTTGAACGGGGAAACCTGGTATTTCTTGGAGAAGATGTGATATATTTGGGAGCAATGTGGCATTTCTGGAGGAAACTGTCCTATTTTGGGGATAAAAGAGGTATTTGTGGGTGAAAAGGTCCTATTTGAAGGGGGATCCCTGGTATTTCTTGGAGAAGATGTGCTATATTTGGGAGAAATGTGGCCTTTCTGGAAGAAACTGTCCTCTTTTGGGGATAAAAGAGGTATTTGTGGGTGAAAAGGTCCTATTTGAAGGGGGAAACCTGGTATTTCTTGGAGAAGATGTGATATATTTGGGAGAAATGTGGCATGTCTGGAAGAAACTGTCCTGTTTTGGGGATAAAAGAGGTATTTGTGGGTGAAAAGGTCCTATTTGAAGGGGGAAACGTGGTATTTCTTGGAGAAGATGTGATATATTTGGGAGAAATGTGGCATTTCTGGCAGAAACTGTCCTCTTTTGGGGATAAAAGAGGTATTTGTGGGTGAAAAGGTCCTATTTGAAGGGGGAACCCTGGTATTTCTTGGAGAAGATGTGATCTATTTGGGAGAAATGTGGCATTTCTGGCAGAAACTGTCCTATTTTGGGGATTAAACAGGTATTTGTGGATGAAAAGGTCCTATTTGAAGGGGGAAAACCTGGTAATTCTATGAGAAGATGTGATATATTTGGGAGAAATGTGGCATTTCTGGAAGAAACTGTCCTCTTTTGGGGATAAAAGAGGTATTTGTGGGTGAAAAGGTCCTATTTGAAGGGGGAACCCTGGTATTTCTTGGAGAAGATGTGATCTATTTGGGAGAAATGTGGCATTTCTGGAAGAAACTGTCCTATTTTGGGGATCAAACAGGTATTTGTGGGTGAAAAGATCCTATTTGAAGGGGAAAAGCTGGTATTTCTTGGAGAAGATGTGATATATTTGGGAGAAATGTGGGATGTCTGGAAGAAACTGTCCTCTTTTGGGGATAAAAGAGGTATTAGTGGGTGAAAAGGTCCTATTTGAAGGGGGAAAGCTGATATTTCTTGGAGAAGATGTGATCTATTTGGGAGAAATCTGGCCTTTCTGGAAGAAAATGTCCAATTTGGGGGGAGAAGGCTGATTGTTGTGGGAGAAAAGGTTCTATTTGAAGGGGGATGCCTGGTATTTCTTGGAGAAGATGTGATCTATTTGGGAGAAATGTGGCATGTCTGGAAGAAACTGTCCTATTTTGGGGATAAAACAGGTATTTGTGGGTGAAAAGGTCCTATTTGAAGGGGGAAAAGTGGTATTTCTTGGAGAAGATGTGATCTATTTGGGAGAAATGTGGCATTACAGGAAGAAACTGACCTATCTCGGGGATCAAACAGGTATTTGTGGGTGAAAAGGTCCTATTTGAAGGGGGAAACCTGGTATTTCTTGGAAAAGATGTGATATATTTGGGAGAAATGTTGCATGTCTGGAAGAAACTGTCCTGTTTTGGGGATAAAAGAGGTATTTGTGGGTGAAAAGGTCCTATTTGAAGGGGGAAAGCTGGTATTTCTTGGAGAAGATGTGATATGTTTCAGAGAAATCTGGCATTTCTGGAAGAAACTGTTCTATTTTGGGGATAAAAGAGGTATTTGTGGGTGAAAAGGTCCTATCTGAAGGGGGAAAGCTGGTATTTCTTGGAGAAGATGTGATATATTTGGGAGTAATCTGGCATTTCTGGAAGAAAATGTCCAATTTAAGGGATAAAAGAGGTATTTGTGGGTGATACGGTCCAATTTGAAGGGGGAAACCTGGTGTTTCTTGGAGAAGATGTGGTATATTTGGGAGAAATGTGGCCTTTCTGGAAGAAACTGTCCTCTTTTGGGGATAAAACAGGTATTTGTGGGTGAAAAGGTCCTATTTCGAGGGAGAAACGTGGTATTTCTTGGAGAAGATGTGATCTATTTGGGAGAAATGTGGCATTTCTGGCAGAAACTGTCCTGTTTTGGGGATAAAACAGGTATTTGTGGGAGAAAAGTTCCAATTTCCAGGGGGAAACCTGGTATTTCTTGGAGAAGATGTGATATATTTGGGAGAAATGTGGCATTTCTGGAAGAAACTGTCCTATTTTGGGGATAAATGAGGTATTTGTGGGAGAAAAGGTCCTATTTGAAGGGGGAACCCTGGTATTTCTTGGAGAAGATGTGATATATTTGGGAGAAAAGTGGCATTTCTGGAGGAAACTGTCCTCTTTTGGGTATAAAACAGGTATTTGTGGGTGAAAAGATCATATTTGAAGGGGGAAACGTGGTATTTCTTGGAGAAGATGTGATCTATTTGGGAGAAATGTGGCCTTTCTGGAAGAAACTGTCCTATTTTGGGGATAAATGAGGTATTTGTGGGTGAAAAGGTCCTATTTCCAGGGGGACACCTGGTATTTCTTGGAGAAGGTGTGATCTATTTGGGAGAAATGTGGCATGTCTGGAAGAAACTGTCCTATTTTGGGGATAAAAGAGGTATTTGTGGGTGAAAAGGTCCTATTTGAAGGGGGAAAGCTGGTATTTCCTGGAGAAGATGTGATATATTTGGGAGAAATGTGGCATGTCTGGAGGAAACTGTCCTCTTTTGGGGATCAAACAGGTATTTGTGGGTGAAAAGGTCCTATTTGAAGGGGGAACCGTGGTATTTCTTGGAGAAGATGTGATATATTTGGTAGAAATGTGGCATTTCTGGCAGAAACTGTCCTCTTTTGGGGATAAAAGAGGTATTTGTGGGTGAAAAGGTCCTATTTGAAGGGGGAACCCTGGTATTTCTTGGAGAAGATGTGATCTATTTGGGAGAAATGTGGCATTTCTGGAAGAAACTGTCGTATTTTGGGGATCAAACAGGTATTTGTGGGTGAAAAGGTCCTATTTGAAGGGGGAAAACCTGGTAATTCTATGAGAAGATGTGATATATTTGGGAGAAATGTGGCATTTCTGGAAGAAACTGTCCTATTTTGGGGATAAAACAGGTATTTCTGGGTGAAAAGGTCCTATTTGAAGGGGGAACCCTGGTATTTCTTGGAGAAGATGTGATCTATTTGGGAGAAATGTGGCATTTCTGGAAGAAACTGTCCTATTTTGGGGATCAAACAGGTATTTGTGGGTGAAAAGGTCCTATTTGAAGGGGAAAAGCTGGTATTTCTTGGAGAAGATGTGATATATTTGGGAGAAATGTGGCATTTCTGGAAGAAACTGTCCTCTTTTGGGGATAAAAGAGGTATTAGTGGGTGAAAAGGTCCTATTTGAAGGGGGAAAGCTGATATTTCTTGGAGAAGATGTGATCTATTTGGGAGAAATCTGGCCTTTCTGGAAGAAAATGTCCAATTTGGGGGGAGAAGGCTGATTGTTGTGGGAGAAAAGGTTCTATTTGAAGGGGGATACCTGGTATTTCTTGGAGAAGATGTGATCTATTTGGGAGAAATGTGGCATATCTGGAAGAAACTGTCCTATTTTGGGGATAAAACAGGTATTTGTGGATGAAAAGGTCCTACTTCCAGGGGAAAACCTGGTATTTCTTGGAGAAGATGTGATCTATTTGGGAGAAATGTGGCCTTTCTGGTAGAAAATCTCCAATTTTGGGGGAGAAGGCTGGTAGTTGTGGGTGAGAAGGTCCTATTTCAGGAGGAATCCTGGTATTTCTTGGAGAAGATGTGATATATTTGGGAGAAATGTGGCATTTCTGGAAGAAACTGTCCTATTTTGGGGATAAAACAGGGATCTGAGAGAGAAAAGGTCCTATTTGAACGGGGAAACCTGGTATTTCTTGGAGAAGATGTGATATATTTGGGAGAAATGTGGCATTTCTGGAGGAAACTGTCCTATTTTGGGGATAAAAGAGGTATTTGTGGGTGAAAAGGTCCTATTTGAAGGGGGAACCCTGGTATTTCTTGGAGAAGATGTGCTATATTTGGGAGAAATGTGGCCTTTCTGGAAGAAACTGTCCTATTTTGGGGATAAAAGAGGTATTTGTGGGACAAAAGGTCCTATTTGAAGGGGGAAACCTGGTATTTCTTGGAGAAGATGTGATATATTTGGGAGAAATGTGGCATTTCTGGCAGAAACTGTCCTGTTTTGGAGCTAAAAGAGGTATTTGTGGGTGAAAAGGTCCTATTTGAAGGGGGAAACGTGGTATTTCTTGGAGAAGATGTGATCTATTTGGGAGCAATGTGGCATTTCTGGAAGAAACTGACCTATTTCGGGGATAAAAGAGGTATTTGTGGGTGAAAAGTTCCTATTTGAAGGGGGAAACCTGGTATTTCGTGGTGAAGATGTGATATATTTGGGAGAAATGTGGCATGTCTGGAAGAAACTGTCCTGTTTTGGGGATAAAAGAGGTATTTGTGGGTGAAAAGGTCCTATTTGAAGGGGGAGCCCTGGTATTTCTTGGAGAAGATGTGATATGTTTCAGAGAAATCTGGCATTTCTGGAAGAAACTGTTCTATTTTGGGGATAAAAGAGGTATTTGTGGGTGAAAAGGTCCTATTTGAAGGGGGAAACCGGGTATTTCTTGGAGAAGATGTGATATATTTGGGAGAAATGTGGGATGTCTGGAAGAAACTGTCCTATTTTGGGGATAAAAGAGGTATTAGTGGGTGAAAAGGTCCTATTTGAAGGGGGAAAGCTGGTATTTCTTGGAGAAGATGTGATATATTTGGGAGAAATCTGGCCTTTCTGGAAAAAAATGTCCAATTTGGGGGGAGAAGGCTGATTGTTGTGGGAGACAAGGTTCTATTTGAAGGGGGAAACCTGGTATTTCTTGGAGAAGATGTGATATATTTGGGAGAAATGTGGCATTTCTGGAAGAAACTGTCCTCTTTTGGGGATAAAATAGGTATTTGTGGGAGAAAAGGTCCTGTTTGAAGGGGGAAACCTGGTATTTCTTAAACAAGATGTGATATATTTGGGAGAAATGTGGCATTTCTGGAAGAAACTGTCCTCTTTTGGGGATAAAAGAGGTATTTGTGGGTGAAAAGGTCCTATTTCCAGGGGAAAACCTGGTATTTCTTGGAGAAGATGTGATCTATTTGGGAGAAATGTGGCATGTCTGGAAGAAACTGTCCTATTTTGGGGATCAAACAGGTATTTGTGGGTGAAAAGGTCCTATTTGAAGGGCGAAGGCTGGTAGTTCTTGCAGGAGATGTGACATATTTGGGACAAATGTGGCATGTCTGGAAGATAATGTCCTATTTTGGGGATAAAAGAGGTATTTGTGGGTGAAAAGGTCCTATTTGAAGGGGGAAACCTGGTATTTCTTGGAGAAGATGTGATCTATTTGGGAGAAATGTGGCCTTTCTGGAAGAAACTGTCCTCTTTTGGGGATAAAAGAGGTATTTGTGGGTGAAAAGGTCCTATTTGAAGGGGGAAACGTGGTATTTCTTGGAGAAGATGTGATATATTTGGGAGAAATGTTGCATTTCTGGCAGAAACTGTCCTCTTTTGGGGATAAAAGAGGTATTTGTGGGTGAAAAGGTCCTATTTGAAGGGGGAACCCTGGTATTTCTTGGAGAAGATGTGATCTATTTGGGAGAAATGTGGCATTTCTGGAAGAAACTGTCGTATTTTGGGGATCAAACAGGTATTTGTGGGTGAAAAGGTCCTATTTGAAGGGGGAAAACCTGGTAATTCTATGAGAAGATGTGATATATTTGGGAGAAATGTGGCATTTCTGGAAGAAACTGTCCTATTTTGGGGATAAAACAGGTATTTGTGGGTGAAAAGGTCCTATTTGAAGGGGGAACCCTGGTATTTCTTGGAGAAGATGTGATCTATTTGGGAGAAATGTGGCATTTCTGGAAGAAACTGTCCTATTTTGGGGATCAAACAGGTATTTGTGGGTGAAAAGGTCCTATTTGAAGGGGAAAAGCTGGTATTTCTTGGAGAAGATGTGATATATTTGGGAGAAATGTGGCATTTCTGGAAGAAACTGTCCTCTTTTGGGGATAAAAGAGGTATTAGTGGGTGAAAAGGTCCTATTTGAAGGGGGAAAGCTGATATTTCTTGGAGAAGATGTGATCTATTTGGGAGAAATCTGGCCTTTCTGGAAGAAAATGTCCAATTTGGGGGGAGAAGGCTGATTGTTGTGGGAGAAAAGGTTCTATTTGAAGGGGGATACCTGGTATTTCTTGGAGAAGATGTGATCTATTTGGGAGAAATGTGGCATATCTGGAAGAAACTGTCCTATTTTGGGGATAAAACAGGTATTTGTGGATGAAAAGGTCCTACTTCCAGGGGAAAACCTGGTATTTCTTGGAGAAGATGTGATCTATTTGGGAGAAATGTGGCCTTTCTGGTAGAAAATCTCCAATTTTGGGGGAGAAGGCTGGTAGTTGTGGGTGAGAAGGTCCTATTTCAGGAGGAATCCTGGTATTTCTTGGAGAAGATGTGATATATTTGGGAGAAATGTGGCATTTCTGGAAGAAACTGTCCTATTTTGGGGATAAAACAGGGATCTGAGAGAGAAAAGGTCCTATTTGAACGGGGAAACCTGGTATTTCTTGGAGAAGATGTGATATATTTGGGAGAAATGTGGCATTTCTGGAGGAAACTGTCCTATTTTGGGGATAAAAGAGGTATTTGTGGGTGAAAAGGTCCTATTTGAAGGGGGAACCCTGGTATTTCTTGGAGAAGATGTGCTATATTTGGGAGAAATGTGGCCTTTCTGGAAGAAACTGTCCTATTTTGGGGATAAAAGAGGTATTTGTGGGACAAAAGGTCCTATTTGAAGGGGGAAACCTGGTATTTCTTGGAGAAGATGTGATATATTTGGGAGAAATGTGGCATTTCTGGCAGAAACTGTCCTGTTTTGGAGCTAAAAGAGGTATTTGTGGGTGAAAAGGTCCTATTTGAAGGGGGAAACGTGGTATTTCTTGGAGAAGATGTGATCTATTTGGGAGCAATGTGGCATTTCTGGAAGAAACTGACCTATTTCGGGGATAAAAGAGGTATTTGTGGGTGAAAAGTTCCTATTTGAAGGGGGAAACCTGGTATTTCGTGGTGAAGATGTGATATATTTGGGAGAAATGTGGCATGTCTGGAAGAAACTGTCCTGTTTTGGGGATAAAAGAGGTATTTGTGGGTGAAAAGGTCCTATTTGAAGGGGGAGCCCTGGTATTTCTTGGAGAAGATGTGATATGTTTCAGAGAAATCTGGCATTTCTGGAAGAAACTGTTCTATTTTGGGGATAAAAGAGGTATTTGTGGGTGAAAAGGTCCTATTTGAAGGGGGAAACCGGGTATTTCTTGGAGAAGATGTGATATATTTGGGAGAAATGTGGGATGTCTGGAAGAAACTGTCCTATTTTGGGGATAAAAGAGGTATTAGTGGGTGAAAAGGTCCTATTTGAAGGGGGAAAGCTGGTATTTCTTGGAGAAGATGTGATATATTTGGGAGAAATCTGGCCTTTCTGGAAAAAAATGTCCAATTTGGGGGGAGAAGGCTGATTGTTGTGGGAGACAAGGTTCTATTTGAAGGGGGAAACCTGGTATTTCTTGGAGAAGATGTGATATATTTGGGAGAAATGTGGCATTTCTGGAAGAAACTGTCCTCTTTTGGGGATAAAATAGGTATTTGTGGGAGAAAAGGTCCTGTTTGAAGGGGGAAACCTGGTATTTCTTAAACAAGATGTGATATATTTGGGAGAAATGTGGCATTTCTGGAAGAAACTGTCCTCTTTTGGGGATAAAAGAGGTATTTGTGGGTGAAAAGGTCCTATTTCCAGGGGAAAACCTGGTATTTCTTGGAGAAGATGTGATCTATTTGGGAGAAATGTGGCATGTCTGGAAGAAACTGTCCTATTTTGGGGATCAAACAGGTATTTGTGGGTGAAAAGGTCCTATTTGAAGGGCGAAGGCTGGTAGTTCTTGCAGGAGATGTGACATATTTGGGACAAATGTGGCATGTCTGGAAGATAATGTCCTATTTTGGGGATAAAAGAGGTATTTGTGGGTGAAAAGGTCCTATTTGAAGGGGGAAACCTGGTATTTCTTGGAGAAGATGTGATCTATTTGGGAGAAATGTGGCCTTTCTGGAAGAAACTGTCCTCTTTTGGGGATAAAAGAGGTATTTGTGGGTGAAAAGGTCCTATTTGAAGGGGGAAACGTGGTATTTCTTGGAGAAGATGTGATATATTTGGGAGAAATGTTGCATTTCTGGCAGAAACTGTCCTCTTTTGGGGATAAAAGAGGTATTTGTGGGTGAAAAGGTCCTATTTGAAGGGGGAACCCTGGTATTTCTTGGAGAAGATGTGATCTATTTGGGAGAAATGTGGCATTTCTGGAAGAAACTGTCCTCTTTTGGGGATCAAACATGTATTTGTGGGCGAAAAGGTCCTATTTGAAGGGGGAAAACCTGGTAATTCTATGAGAAGATGTGATATATTTGGGAGAAATGTGGCATTTCTGGAAGAAACTGTCCTATTTTGGGGATAAAAGAGGTATTTGTGGGTGAAAAGGTCCTATTTGAAGGGGGAAAGCTGGTATTTCGTGGAGAAGATGTGATCTATTTGGGAGAAATGTGGCCTTTCTGGAAGAAACTGGCCTCTTTTGGGGATAAAATAGGTATTTGTGGGTGAAAAGGTCCTATTTGAAGGGGGAAACCTGGTATTTCTTGGAGAAGATGTGATCTATTTGGGAGAAATGTGGCATTTCTGGAAGAAACTGTCCTCTTTTGGGGGTAAAAGAGGTATTTGTGTGTGAAAAGGTCTTATTTGAAGGGGGAACCCTGGTATTTCTTGGAGAAGATGTGATATATTTTGGAGAAATTAGGCCTTTCTGGAAGAAATTGTCCTCTTTTGGGGATAAAAGAGGTATTTGTTGGTGAAAAGGTCCTATTTGAAGGGGGAACCCTGGTATTTCTTGGAGAAGATGTGATATATTTGGGGGAAATGTGGCATTTCTGGAAGAAACTGTCCTCTTTTGGGGATAAAAGAGGTATTTGTGGGAGAAAAGGCCTATTTGAAGGGGGAAAGCTGGTATTTCTTGGAGAAGATTTGATCTATTTGGGAGAAATCTGGCATGTCTGGAAGAAACTGTCCTCTTTTGGGGATAAAAGAGGTATTTGAGGATGAACAGGTCCTATTTGAAGGGGGAAAACCTGGTATTTCTTGGAGAAGATGTGATGTATTTGGGAGAATTCTGGCCTTTCAGGAAGAAAATGTCCAATCTGGGGGGAGAAGGCTGGTAGTTATGGGAGAAAAGGTCCTATTTGAAGGGAGAAACCTGGTATTTCTTGGAGAAGATGTGATCTATTTGGGAGATATGTGGCATGTCTGGAAGAAACTGTCCTCTTTTGGGGATCAAACAGGTATTTGTGGATGAAAAGGTCCTATTTGAAGGGGAAAGCTGGTATTTCTTGGAGAAGATGTGATCTATTTGGGAGAAATCTGGCATGTCAGGAAGAAAATGTAGAATTTTGGGGGAGAAGGCTGGTAGTTGTGAGTGATAAGGTCCTATTTCAGGAGGAATCCTGGTATTTCTTGGAGAAGATGTGATATATTTGGGAGAAATGTGGCATGTCTGGAAGAAACTGTCCTATTTTGGGGATAAAACAGGGATCTGTGAGAGAAAAGGTCCTATTTGAAGGGGGAAACCTGTTATTTCTTAAAGAAGATGTGATATATTTGGGAGCAATGTGGAATCAGTGGAAGAAACTGTCCTATTTTGGGATAAAAGAGGCATTTTTGGGTGAAAAGGTCCGATTTGAAGGGGGAAAGCTGGTATTTCTTGGAGAAGATGTGATATATTTGGGAGAAATGTGGCCTTTCTGGAAGAAACTGTCCTATTTTGGGGATAAAAGAGGTATTTGTGGGTGAAAAGGTCCTATTTCCAGGGGAAAACCTGGTATTTCTAGGAGAAGATGTGATCTATTTGGGAGAAATCTGGCATTTCTGGAAGAAAATGTCCAATTTGAGTGATAAAAGAGGTATTTGTGGGTGAAAAGGTCCTATTTGAAGGGGGAACCCTGGTATTTCTTGGAGATGATGTGATATATTAGGGAGAAATGTGGCATTTCTGGAAGAAACTGTCCTATTTTGGGGATGAAACAGGTATTTGTGGGTGAAAAGGTCCTATTTCCAGGGGGACACCTGGTATTTCTTGGAGAAGATGTGATCTATTTGGGAGAAATGTGGCATTTCTGGTAGAAACTGTCCTCCTTTGGGGATCAAACAGGCACTTGTGGGAGAAAAGGTCCTATTTGAAGGGGGAAAGCTGGTATTTCTTGGAGAAGATGTGATATATTTGGGAGAAATGTGGCATGTCTGGAAGAAACTGTCCTATTTTGGGGATAAAAGAGGTATCTGTGGGTGAAAAGGTCCTATTTGAAGGGAGAAACGTGGTATTTCTTGGAGGAGATGTGATATATTTGGGAGATATGAGGCCTTTCTGGAAGAAACTGTCCTCTTTTGGGGCTAAAAGAGGTATTTGTGGGTGAAAAGGTCCTATTTCAAGGGGGAACCCTGGTATTTCTTGGAGAAGATGTGATCTATTTGGGAGAAATGTGGCATGTCTGGAAGAAACTGTCCTCTTTTGGTGATAAAAGAGGTATTTGTGGGTGAAAAGGTCCTATTTGAAGGGGGAAAGCTGGTATTTCTTGGAGAAGATGTGATATATTTGGGAGAAATGTGGCATTTCTGGAAGGAACTGTCCTCTTTTGGGGCTAAAAGAGTTATTTGTGGGTGAAAAGTTCCTATTTCCAGGGGGAACCCCGGTATTTCTTGGAGAAGATGTGATATATTTGGGAGAAATGTGGCATTTCTGGAAGAAACTGTCCTCTTTTGGGGATAAAAGAGGTATTTGTGGGTGAAAAGGTCCTATTTGAAGGGGGAAACCTGGTATTTCTTGGAGAAGATGTGATATATTTGGGAGAAATGTGGCATTTCTGGAAGAAACTGACCTCCTTTGGGGATAAAACAGATACTTGTGGGAGAAAAGGTCCAATTTCAAGGGAATACCTGGTATTTCTTGGAGAAGATGTGATATATTTGGGAGAAATGTGGCATTTCTGGAAGAAACTGTCCTATTTTGGGGATAAAAGAGGTATTCGTGGATGAAAAGGTCCTATTTGAAGGGGGAACCCTGGTATGTCTTGGAGAAGATGTGATCTATTTGGGAGAAATGTGGCCTTTCTGGAAGAAACTGTCCTCCTTTGGGGATAAAACAGGTACTAGTGGGTGAAAAGGTCCTATTTCAGGAGGAATCCTTGTATTTCTTGGAGAAGATGTGATATATTTGGGAGAAATGTGGCATTTCTGGAAGAAGCTGTCCTCTTTTGGGGATAAAAGAGGTATTTGTGGGTGAAAAGGTCCAATTTCAAGGGGAAGCTGGTACTTCTTGGAGAAGATGTGATCTATTTGGGAGAAATGTGGCATTTCTGGCCGAATCTGTCCTCTTTTGGGGGTAAAAGAGGTATTTGTGGGTGAAAAGGTCCTATTTGAAGGGGGAAACCTGTATTTCTTGGAGAAGATGTGATCTATTTGGGAGAAATGTGGCATTTCTGTAGAAACTGTCCTCTTTTGGGATAAAACAAGTATTTGTGGGAGAAAAGGTCCTATTTGAAGGGGGAACCCTTGTATTTCTTGGAGAAGATGTGATATATTTGGGAGAAATGTGGCATGTCTGGAAGAAACTGTCCTCTTTTGGGATAAAAGAGGTATTTGTGGGTGAAAAGATCCTATTTGAAGGGGGAAAGCTGGTATTTCTTGGAGAAGATGTGATCTATTTGGGAGCAATGTGGCATGTCTGGAAGAAACTGTCCTCTTTTGGGGATAAAAGAGGTATTTTTTGTCAAAAGGTCCTATTTGAATGGGGAAACCTGGTATTTCTTGGAGAAGATGTGATCTATTTGGGGGAAATGTGGCATTACTGGAAGAAACTGTCCTCTTTTGGGGATAAAAGAGGTATCTGTGGATGAAAAGGTCCTATTTGAAGGGGGAAAACCTGGTATTTCTTGGAGAAGATGTGATATATTTGGGAGAAATCTGACATTTCAGAAAGAAAATGTCCAATTTGGGGGGAGAAGGCTGGTAGTTGCGGGAGAAAATGTCCTATTTGAAGGGGGAAACATGGTATTTCTTGGAGAAGATGTGATATTTTTGGGAGAAATGTGGCATTTCTGGAAGAAACTGTTCTATTTTTGGGATAAAAGAGGTATTTGTGGGTGAAAAGGTCCTATTTGAAGGGGGAAAGCTGGTATTTCTTGGAGAAGATGTGATATATTTGGTAGAAATGTGGCATGTCTGGAAGAAACTGTCCTCTTTTGGGGATAAAAGAGGTATTTGTGAGTGAAAATGTCCTATTTCCAGGGGGAAACGTGGTATTTCTTGGAGGAGATGTGATCTATTTGGGAGAAATGTGGCATTTGTGGCAGAAACTGTCCTCTTTTGGGGATAAAACAGGTATTTGTGGGTGAAAAGGTCCTATTTGAAGGGGGAACCGTGGTATTTCTTGGAGAAGATGTGATCTATTTGGGAGAAATGTGGCATTTCTGGAAGAAACTGTCCTCTTTTGGGGATAAAAGAGGTATTTGTGGGTGAAAAGGTCCTATTTGAAGGGGGAAACCTGGTATTTCTTGGAGAAGATGTGATCTATTTGGGAGAAATGTGGCCTTTCTGGAAGAAACTGTCCAATTTTGGGGATAAAAGTGGTATTTGTGTGTGAAAAGGTCCTATTTGAAGGAGGAACCGTGGTATTTCTTGGAGAAGATGTGATATATTTGGGAGAAATGTGGCCTTCCTGGAAGAAACTTTCCTATTTTGTTGATAAAAGAGGTATTTGTGGGTGAAAAGGTCCTATTTGAAGGGGGAACCCTGTTATTTCTTGGAGAAGATGTGATATATTTGGGAGCAATGTGGCATTTCTGGAAGAAACTGTCCTATTTTGGGGATGAAACAGGTATTTGTGGGTGAAAAGGTCCTATTTGAAGGGGGAATCCTGGTATTTCTTGGAGAATATGTGATATATTAGGGAGAAATCTGGCATGTCAGGAAGAAACTGTCCTATTTTGGGTATAAAACAGGTATTTGTGGAAGAAAAGTTCCTACTTCCAGGGGAAAACCTGGTATTTCTTGGAGAATATGTGATATATTTGGGAGAAATGTGGCCTTTCTGGAAGAAAATGTCCAATTTTGGGGGAGAAGGCTCGTAGTTGTGGGTGAGAAGGTCCTATTTCAGGAGGAATTCTGGTATGTCTTGGAGAAGATGTGATATATTTGGGAGAAATGTGGCTTGTCTGGAAGAAACTGTCCTATTTTGGGGATAAAACAGGGATCTGTGAGAGAAAAGGTCCTATTTGAAGGGGGAAACCTGGTATTTCTTGGAGAAGATGTGATATATTTGGGAGAAATCTGGCATTTCTGGAAGAAACTGTCCAATTTGGGGGGAGAAGGCTGGTATTTGTGGGTGAAAAGGTCCTATTTGAAGGGGGAAAACCTGGTATTTCTTGGAGGAGATGTGATATATTTGGGAGAAATGTGGCATGTCAGGAAGAAACTGTCCTATTTTGGGGTTCAAACAGGTATTTGTGGGTGAAAGGACGTATTTCAGGAAGAATCCTTGTATTTCTTGGAGAAGATGTGATATATTTGGGAGAAATCTGGCCTTTCTGGCAGAAACTGTCCTCTTTTGGGGATAAAAGAGGTATTTGTGGGTGAAAAGGTCCTATTTCCAGGGGGAAACCTGGTATTTCTTGGAGATGTGATATATTTGGGAGAAATGTGGCATGTCTGGAAGAAACTGTCCTCTTTTGGGATAAAAGATGTATTTGTGGGTGAATAGGTCCTATTTGAAGGGGGAAACGTGGTATTTCTTGGAGAAGATGTGATATATTTGGGAGCAATGTGGCATTTCTGGAAGAAACTGACCTATTTTGGGGCTAAAAGAGGTATTTGTGGGTGAAAAGGTCCTATTTGAAGGGGGAAAGCTGGTATTTCTTGGAGAAGATGTGATATATTTGGGAGAAATGTGGCATTTCTGGAAGAAACTGTCCTCTTTTGGGGATGAAACAGGTATCTGTGTGTGAAAAGGTCCTATTTGAAGGGGGAAACGTGGTATTTCTTGGAGAAGATGTGATCTATTTGGGAGAAATGTGGCATTTCTGGAAGAAACTGTCCTCTTTTGGGGATAAAAGAGGTATTTGTGGGTGAAAAGGTCCTATTTGAAGGGGGAAAGCTGGTATTTCTTGGAGAAGATGTGATCTATTTGGGAGTAATCTGGCATTTCTGGAAGAAAATGTCCAATTTGAGGGATAAAAGATGTATTTGTGGGTGATACGGTCCAATTTGAAGGGGGAAACCTGGTGTTTCTTGGAGAAGATGTGGTATATTTGGGAGAAATGTGGCCTTTCTGGAAGAAACTGTCCTCTTTTGGGGATAAAACAGGGATCTGTGAGAGAAAAGGTCCTATTTGAATGGGGAAACCTGGTATTTCTTGGAGAAGATGTGGTATATTTGGGAGAAATCTGGCATTTCTGGAAGAAACTGTCCAATTTGGGGGGAGAAGGCTGGTATTTGTGGGTGAAAAGGTCCTATTTGAAGGGGTGAAACCTGGTATTTCTTGGAGGAGATGTGATATATTTGGGAGAAATGTGGCATGTCAGGAAGAAACTGTCCTATTTTGGGGATCAAACAGGTATTTGTGGGTGAAAGGTCGTATTTCAGGAAGAATCCTTGAATTTCTTGGAGAAGATGAGATATATTTGGGAGAAATCTGGCCTTTCTGGAAGAAACTGTCCTCTTTTGGGGATAAAAGAGGTATTTGTGGGTGAAAAGGTCCTATTTCGAGGGGGAAACCTGGTATTTCTTGGAGATGTGATATATTTGGGAGAAATGTGGCATGTCTGGAAGAAACTGTCCTCTTTTGGGGATAAAAGATGTATTTGTGGATGAAAAGGTCCTATTTGAAGGGGGAAACGTGGTATTTCTTGGAGAATATGTGATATATTTGGGAGCAATGTGGCATTTCTGGAAGAAACTGACCTATTTTGGGGCTAAAAGAGGTATTTGTGGGTGAAAAGGTCCTATTTGAAGGGGGAAAGCTGGTATTTCTTGGAGAAGATGTGATATATTTGGGGGAAATGTGGCATTACTGGAAGAAACTGTCCTATTTTGGGGCTAAAAGAGGTATTTGTGGGTGAAAAGGTCCAATTTGAAGGGGGAAACCTGGTATTTCCTGGAGAAGATGTGATCTATTTGGGAGAAATGTGGCATTTCTGGAAGAAACTGACCTATTTTGGGGATAAAACAGGTATCTGTGGGAGTAAAGATCGTATTTGAAGGGGGAAAGCTGGTATGTCTTGGAGAAGATGTGATATATTTGGGAGAAATGTGGCATTTCTGGAAGAAACTGTCCTATTTTGGGGATGAAACAGGTATCTGTGTGTGAAAAGGTCCTATTTGAAGGGGGAAACGTGGTATTTCTTGGAGAAGATGTGATCTATTTGGGAGAAATGTGGCATTTCTGGAAGAAACTGTCCTGTTTTGGGGATAAAAGAGGTATTTGTGGGTGAAAAGGTCCTATTTGAAGGGGGAAAGCTGGTATTTCTTGGAGAAGATGTGATATATTTGGGAGTAATCTGGCATTTCTGGAAGAAAATGTCCAATTTGAGGGATAAAAGAGGTATTTGTGGGTGATACGGTCCAATTTGAAGGGGGAAACCTGGTGTTTCTTGGAGAAGATGTGGTATATTTGGGAGAAATGTGGCCTTTCTGGAAGAAACTGTCCTCTTTTGGGGATAAAACAGGTATTTGTGGGTGAAAAGGTCCTATTTCGAGGGAGAAACGTGGTATTTCTTGGAGAAGATGTGATCTATTTGGGAGAAATGTGGCATTTCTGGAAGAAACTGACCTCCTTTGGGGATAAAACAGGCACTTGTGGGAGAAAAGGTCCTATTTCCAGGGGATTCAAGGTATTTCTTGGAGAAGATGTGATATATCTGGGAGAAATGTGGCATTTCTGGCAGAAACTGTCCTCTTTTGGGGATAAAACAGGTATTTGTGGGAGAAAAGTTCCAATTTCCAGGGGGAAACCTGGTATTTCTTGGAGAAGATGTGATTTATTTGGGAGAAATGTGGCATTTCTGGAAGAAACTGTCCTATTTTGGGGATAAATGAGGTATTTGTGGGAGAAAAGGTCCTATTTGAAGGGGGAAACGTGGTATTTCTTGGAGAAGATGTGCTATATTTGGGGGAAAAGTGGCATTTCTGGAAGAAACTGTCCTCTTTTGGGGATCAAACAGGTATTTGTGGGTGAAAAGATATTATTTGAAGGGGGAAACGTGGTATTTCTTGGAGAAGATGTGATATATTTGGTAGAAATGTGGCATTTCTGGAAGAAACTGACCTATTTTGGGGATAAAAGAGGTATTTGTGGGTGAAAAGGTCCTATTTGAAGGGGGAAAGCTGGTATTTCTTGGAGAAGATGTGATTTATTTGGGAGAAATGTGGCATTTCTGGAGGAAACTGTCCTCTTTTGGGGATCAAACAGGTATTTGTGGGTGAAAAGGTCCTATTTGAAGGGGGAACCCTGGTATTTCTTGGAGAAGATATGATATGTTTGGGAGAAACCTGGCATTTCTGGAAGAAACTGTCCTCTTTTGGGGATAAAAGAGGTATTTGTGGGTGAATAGGTCCTATTTGAAGGGGGAAACCTGGTATTTCTTGGAGAAGATGTGATATATTTGGGGGAAATGTGGCATTACTGGAAGAAACTGTCCTCTTTTGGGGATAGAACAGGTATTTGTGGATGAAAAGTTCCTACTTCCAGGGGAAAACCTGGTATTTCTTGGAGAAGATGTGATATATTTGGGAGAAATGTGGCCTTTCTGGAAGAAAATGTTCAATTTTGGGGGAGAAGGCTCGTAGTTGTGGGTGAGAAGGTCCTATTTCAGGAGGAATCCTGGTATTTCTTGGAGACGATGTGATATATTTGGGAGAAATGTGGCTTGTCTGGAAGAAACTGTCCTCTTTTGGGGATAAAACAGGGATCTGTGAGAGAAAAGGTCCTATTTGAAGGGGGAAACCTGGTATTTCTTGTAGAAGATGTGGTATATTTGGGAGAAATCTGGCATTTCTGGAAGAAACTGTCCAATTTGGGGGGAGAAGGCTGGTATTTGTGGGTGAAAAGTTCCTATTTGAAGGGGGAAAACCTGGTATTTCTTGGAGGAGATGTGATCTATTTGGGAGAAATGTGGCATGTCAGGAAGAAACTGTCCTATTTTGGGGATCAAACAGGTATTTGTGGGTGAAAGGTTGTATTTCAGGAGGAATCCTTGTATTTCTTGGAGAAGATGTGATATATTTCGGAGAAATGTGGCATGTCTGGACGAAACTGTCCTCATTTGGGGATAAAAGATGCATTTGTGGGTGAAAAGGTCCTATTTGAATGGGGAACCCTGGTATTTCTTGGAGAAGATGTGCTATATTAGGGAGAAATGTGGCATGTCTGGAAGAAACTGTCCTATTTTGGGGATAAAAGAGGTATTTGTGGGTGAAAAGATCCTATTTCCAGGGGAAAACCTGCTATTTCTTGGAGAAGATGAGATATATTTGGGAGTAATCTGGCATTTCTGGCAGTAAGTGACCTGTTTTGGGGCTAAAAGAGGTATTTGTGGGTGAAAAGGTCCTATTTGAAGGGGGAAACGTGGTATTTCTTGGAGAAGATGTGATCTATTTGGGAGAAATGTGGCATTTCTGGAAGAAACTGACCTATTTTGGGGATAAAAGAGGTATTTGTGGGTGAAAAGGTCCTATTTGAAGGGGGAAAGCTGGTATTTCTTGGAGAAGATGTGATCTATTTGGGAGAAATGTGGCATGTCTGGAAGAAACTGTCCTATTTTGGGGATAAAAGAGGTATTTGTGGGTGAAAAGGTCCAATTTGAAGGGGGAAAGCTGGTATTTCTTGGAGAAGATGTGATCTATTTGGGAGAAATGTGGCATTTCTGGAGGAAACTGTCCTCTTTAGGGGGATTAAACAGGTATTTGTGGGTGAAAAGGTCCTATTTGAAGGGGGAACCCTGGTATTTCTTGGAGAAGATGTGATCTATTTGGGAGCAATGTGGCATTTCTGGAAGAAACTGACCTCTTTTGGGGATAAAAGAGGTATTTGTGGGAGAAAAGGTCCTATTTGAAGGGGGAAAGCGGGTATTTCTTGGAGGAGATGTGATATATTTGGGGGAAATGTGGCATTTCTGGAAGAAACTGTCCTCTTTTGGGGATAAAACAGGTATTTGTGGATGAAAAGGTCCTATTTGAAGGGGGAAACCTGGTATTTCTTGGAGAAGATGTGATCTATTTCGGAGAAATGTGGCATTTCTGGAAGAAACTGTCCTCCTTTGGAGATAAAAGAGGTAGTTGTGGGTGAAAAGGTCCTATTTGAAGGGGGATACCTGGTATTTCTTGGAGAAGATGTGATCTATTTGGGAGAAATGTGGCGTTTCTGGAAGAAACTGACCTATTTTGGGGATAAAAGAGGTATTAGTGGGTGAAAAGGTCCTATTTGAAGGGGGAACCCTGGTATTTCTTGGAGAAGATGTGCTATATTTGGGAGAAATGTGGCATGTCTGGAAGAAACTGTCCTATTTTGGGGATAAAAGAGGTATTTGTGGGACAAAAGGTCCTATTTGAAGGGGGAAACCTGGTATTTCTTGGAGAAGATGTGATATATTTGGGAGAAATGTGGCATTTCTGGCAGAAACTGTCCTGTTTTGGAGCTAAAAGAGGTATTTGTGGGTGAAAAGGTCCTATTTGAAGGGGGAAAGCTGGTATTTCTTGGAGAAGATGTGATATATTTGGGAGAAATCTGGCCTTTCTGGAAGATAATGTCCAATTTGGGGGGAGAAGGCTGGTTGTTGTGGGAGAAAAGGTCCTATTTGAAGGGGGAAACCTGGTATTTCTTGGAGAAGATGTGATCTATTTGGGAGAAATATGGCATGTCAGGAAGAAACTGTCCTAATTTGGGGATAAAACAGGTATTTGTGGATGTAAAGGTCCTACTTCCAGGGGAAAACCTGGTATTTCTAGAGGAGATGTGATATATTTGGGAGAAATGTGGCCTTTCTGGAAGAAAATGTCCAATTTTGGGGGAGAAGGCTGGTAGTTCTGGGTGAGAAGGTCGTATTTCAGGAGGAACCCTGGTATTTCTTGGAGAAGATGTGATATATTTGGGAGAAATGTGGCATTTCTGGAAGAAACTGTCCTATTTTGGGGATAAAACAGGGAACTGTGAGAGAAAAGGTCCTATTTGAAGGGGGAAAGCTGGTATTTCTTGGAGAAGATGTGATATATTTGGGAGCAATGTGACATTTCTGGAGGAAACTGTCCTCTTTTGGGGATAAAAGAGGTATTTGTGGGTGAAAAGGTCCTATTTGAAGTGGGATCCCTGGTATTTCTTGGAGAAGATGTGCTATATTTGGGAGAAATGTGGCATGTCTGGAAGAAACTGTCCTATTTTGGGGATAAAAGAGGTATTTGTGGGTGAAAAGATCCTATTTCCAGGGGAAAACCTGGTATTTCTTGGAGAAGATGAGATATATTTGGGAGAAATGTGGCATTTCTGGCAGAAAGTGACCTCTTTTGGGGCTAAAAGAGGTATTTGTGGTTTAAAAGGTCCTATTTGAAGGGGGAAACGTGGTATTTCTTGGAGAAGATGTGATCTATTTGGGAGAAATGTGGCGTTTCTGGAAGAAACTGACCTATTTTGGGGATAAAAGAGGTATTTGTGGGTGAAAAGGTCCTATTTGAAGGGGGAAAGCTGGTATTTCTTGGAGAAGATGTGATATATTTGGGAGAAATGTGGCATGTCTGGAAGAAACTGTCCTATTTTGGGGATAAAAGAGGTATTTGTGGGTGAAAAGGTCCAATTTGAAGGGGGAAACCTGGTATTTCTTGGAGAAGATGTGATATATTTGGGAGAAATGTGGCATTTCTGGAGGAAACTGTCCTCTTTAGGGGATTAAACAGGTATTTGTGGGTGAAAAGGTCCTATTTGAAGGGGGAAACCTGGTATTTCTTGGAGAAGATGTGATCTATTTGGGAGCAATGTGGCATTTCTGGAAGAAACTGTCCTCTTTTGGGGATAAAAGAGGTATTTGTGGGAGAAAAGGTCCTATTTGAAGGGGGAAAGCGGGCATTTCTTGGAGGAGATGTGATATGTTTGGGGGAAATGTGTCATTACTGGAAGAAACTGTCCTCTTTTGGGGATAAAACAGGTATTTGTGGATGAAAAGGTCCTATTTGAAGGGGGAAACCTGGTATTTCGTGGAGAAGATGTGATCTATTTGGGAGAAATGTGGCCTTTCTGGAAGAAACTGTCCTCCTTTGGAGATAAAAGAGGTATTTGTGGGTGAAAAGGTCCTATTTGAAGGGGGATACCTGGTATATCTTGGAGAAGATGTGATCTATTTGGGAGAAATGTGGCATTTCTGGAAGAAACTGACCTATTTTGGGGATAAAAGAGGTATTAGTGGGTGAAAAGGTCCTATTTGAAGGGGGAAAGCTGGTATTTCTTGGAGAAGATGTGATCTATTTGGGAGAAATGTGGCATTTCTGGCAGAAACTGTCCTATTTTGGGGATGAAACAGGTATCTGTGTGTGAAAAGGTCCTATTTGAAGGGGGAAAGCTGGTATTTCTTGGAGAAGATGTGATCTATTTGGGAGAAATGAGGGATGTCTGGAAGAAACTGTCCTCTTTTGGGGATAAAAGAGGTATTTGTGGGTGAAAAGGTCCTATTTGAAGGGGGAAAGCTGGTATTTCTTGGAGAAGATGTGATATATTTGGGAGAAATCTGGCCTTTCTGGAAGAAAATGTCCAATTTGGGGGGAGAAGGCTGGTTGTTGTGGGAGAAAAGGTCCTATTTGAAGGGGGAAACCTGGTATTTCTTGGAGAAGATGTGATCTATTTGGGAGAAATGTGGCATGTAAGGAAGAAACTGTCCTAATTTGGGGATAAAACAGGTATTTGTGGATGTAAAGGTCCTACTTCCAGGGGAAAACCTGGTATTTCTAGAGGAGATGTGATATATTTGGGAGAAATGTGGCCTTTCTGGAAGAAAATGTCCAATTTTGGGGGAGAAGGCTGGTAGTTCTGGGTGAGAAGGTCGTATTTCAGGAGGAACCCTGGTATTTCTTGGAGAAGATGTGATATATTTGGGAGAAATGTGGCATTTCTGGAAGAAACTGTCCTATTTTGGGGATAAAACAGGGATCTGTGAGAGAAAAGGTCCTATTTAAAGGGGGAAAGCTGGTATTTCTTGGAGAAGATGTGCTATATTAGGGAGCAATGTGACATTTCTGGAGGAAACTGTCCTCTTTTGGGGATAAAAGAGGTATTTGTGGGTGAAAAGTTCCTATTTGAAGGGGGATCCCTGGTATTTCTTGGAGAAGATGTGCTATATTTGGGAGAAATGTGGCATGTCTGGAAGAAACTGTCCTATTTTGGGGATAAAAGAGGTATTTGTGGGTGAAAAGGTCCTATTTGAAGGGGGAAACCTGGTATTTCTTGGAGAAGATGTGATATATTTGGGAGAAATGTGGCATTTCTGGAAGAAACTGTCCTGTTTTGGGGCTAAAAGAGGTATTTGTGGGTGAAAAGGTCCTATTTGAGGGTGGAAACTTGGTATTTCTTGGAGAAGATGTGATATATTTGGGAGCAATGTGGCATTACTGGAAGAAACTGTCCTGTTTTGGGGATAAAAGAGGTATTTGTGGGTGAAAAGGTCCTATTTGAAGGGGGAAAGCTGGTATTTCTTGGAGAAGATGTGATATATTTGGGAGTAATCTGGCATTTCTGGAAGAAAATGTCCAATTTGAGGGATAAAAGAGGTATTTGTGGGTGATACGGTCCAATATGAAGGGGGAAACCTGGTGTTTCTTGGAGAAGATGTGGTATATTTGGGAGAAATGTGGCCTTTCTGGAAGAAACTGTCCTCTTTTGGGGATAAAACAGGTATTTGTGGGTGAAAAGGTCCTATTTCGAGGGAGAAACGTGGTATTTCTTGGAGAAGATGTGATCTATTTGGGAGAAATGTGGCATTTCTGGCAGAAACTGTCCTCTTTTGGGGATAAAACAGGTATTTGTGGGAGAAAAGTTCCAATTTCCAGGGGGAAACCTGGTATTTCTTGGAGAAGATGTGATTTATTTGGGAGAAATGTGGCATTTCTGGAAGAAACTGTCCTCTTTTGGGGATAAAAGAGGTATTTGTGGGTGAAAAGGTCCTATTTGAAGGGGGAATCGTGTTATTTCTTGGAGAAGATGTGCAATATTTGGGAGAAAAGTGGCATTTCTGGAGGAAACTCTCCTCTTTTGGGTATCAAACAGGTATTTGTGGGTGAAAAGATCCTATTTGAAGGGGGAAACGTGGTATTTCTTGGAGAAGATGTGATATATTTGGGAGAAATGTGGCATGTCTGGAAGAAACTGTCCTATTTTGGGGATAAAAGAGGTATTTGTGGGTGAAAAGGTCCTATTTCCAGGGGGATACCTGGTATTTCTTGGAGAAGATGTGATCTATTTGGGAGAAATGTGGCATGTCTGGAAGAAACTGTCCTCTTTTGGGGATAAAAGAGGTATTCGTGGGTGAAAAGGTCCTATCTGAAGGGGGAAAGCTGGTATTTCCTGGAGAAGATGTGATATATTTGGGAGAAATGTGGCATTTCTGGAAGAAACTGTCCTCTTTTGGGGATCAAACAGGTATTTGTGGGTGAAAAGGTCCTATTTGAAGGGGGAACCGTGGTATTTATTGGAGAAGATATGATATATTTGGGAGAAATGTGGCATTTCTGGCAGAAACTGTCCTCTTTTGGGGATAAAACAGGTATTTGTGGGTGAAAAGGTCCTATTTGAAGGGGGAAAGCTGGTATTTCTTGGAGAAGATGTGATATATTTGGGAGAAATGTGGCATTACTGGAAGAAACTGTCCTATTTTGGGGATAAAACAGGTATTTGTGGATGAAAAGGTCCTATTTGAAGGGGGAAAACCTGGTAATTCTATGAGAAGATGTGATATATTTGGGAGAAATGTGGCCTTTCTGGAAGAAACTGTCCAATTTTGGGGATAAAAGAGGTATTTGTGGGTGAAAAGGTCCTATTTGAAGGGGGAACCCTGGTATTTCTTGGAGAAGATGTGATCTATTTGGGAGAAATGTGGCCTTTCTGGTAGAAACTGTCCTCCTTTGGGGATAAAGCAGGTATTTGTGGGTGAAAAGGTCCTATTTCCAGGGGGATACCTGGTATTTCTTGGAGAAGATGTGATCTATTTGGGAGAAATGTGGCATTTCTGGAAGAAACTGTCCTATTTTGGGGATGAAACAGGTATTTGTGGGTGAAAAGGTCCTATTTGAAGGGGGAAAGCTGGTAATTCTTGGAGAAGATGTGATCTATTTGGGAGAAATGAGGCCTTTCTGGAAGAAACTGTCCTCTTTTGGGGATAAAAGAGGTATTTGTGGGTGAAATGGTCCTATTTGAAGGGGGAAAGCTGGTATTTCCTGGAGAAGATGTGATATATTTGGGAGAAATGTGGCATTTCTGGAAGAAACTGTCCTCTTTTGGGGATCAAACAGGTATTTGTGGGTGAAAAGGTCCTATTTGAGGGGGGAACCGTGGTATTTATTGGAGAAGATATGATATATTTGGGAGAAATGTGGCATTTCTGGCAGAAACTGTCCTCTTTTGGGGATAAAAGAGGTATTTGTGGGTGAAAAGGTCCTATTTGAATGGGGAAAGCTGGTATTTCTTGGAGAAGATGTGATATATTTGGGGGAAATGTGGCATTACTGGAAGAAACTGTCCTATTTTGGGGATAAAAGAGGTATTTGTGGATGAAAAGGTCCTATTTGAAGGGGGAAAACCTGGTAATTCTATGAGAAGATGTGATATATTTGGGAGAAATCTGGCCTTTCTGGAAGAAACTGTCCAATTTTGGGGATAAAAGAGGTATTAGTGGGTGAAAAGGTCCTATTTGAAGATGAAAACCTGGTATTTCTTGGAGAAGATGTGATCTATTTGGGAGAAATGTGGCCTTTCTGGAAGAAACTGTCCTCCTTTCGGGATAAAGCAGGTATTTGTGGGTGAAAAGGTCCTATTTCCAGGGGGATACCTGGTATTTCTTGGAGAAGATGTGATCTATTTGGGAGAAATGTGGCATTTCTGGAAGAAACTGTCCTCTTTGGGGATAAAACAGGTATTTGTGGGTGAAAAGGTCCTATTTGAAGGGGGAAACCTGGTATTTCTTGGAGAAGATGTGATCTATTTCGGAGAAACGCGGCATTTCTGGAAGAAACTGTCCTATTTTGGGGATGAAACAGGTATTTGTGGGTGAAAAGGTCCTATTTGAAGGGGGAAAGCTGGTATTTCTTGGAGAAGATGTGATCTATTTGGGAGAAATGAGGCCTTTCTGGAAGAAACTGTCCTCTTTTGGGGATAAAAGAGGTATTTGTGGGTGAAAAGGTCCTATTTGAAGGGGGAAAGCTGGTATTTCCTGGAGAAGATGTGATCTATTTGGGAGAAATCTGGCCTTTCTGGAAGAAAATGTCCAATTTGGGGGGAGAAGGCTGATTGTTGTGGGAGAAAAGGTTCTATTTGAAGGGGGAAACCTGGTATTTCTTGGAGAAGATGTGATATATTTGGGAGAAATGTGGCATTTCTGGATGAAAATGTCCAATTTTGGGGGAGAAGGCTGGTAGTTGTGGGTGAGAACATCCTATTTCAGGAGGAAACCTGATATTTCTTGGAGAAGATGTGATTTATTTGGAGAAATCTGGCCTTTCTGGAAGAAACTGTCCTATTTTGGGGATCAAACAGGGATCTGTGAGAGAAAAGGTCCTATTTGAAGGGGGAAACCTGGTATTTCCTGGAGAAGATGTGATCTGTTTGGGAGCAATGTGGCATTTCTGGAGGAAACTGTCCTCTTTTGGGGATAAAACATGTATTTGTGGGTGAAAAGGTCCTATTTGAAGGGGGAAAACCTGGTATTTCTTGGAGGAGATGTGATCTATTTGGGAGAAATGTGGCATGTCAGAAAGAAACTGTCCTATTTTGGGGATCAAACAGGTATTTAGGGATGAAAGGTCGTATTTCAGGAGGAATCCTTGTATTTCTTGGAGAAGATGTGATGTATTTGGGAGAAATCTGCATGTATTTAAGTAAATGTCCAATTTGGGGGAGAAGGCTGGCAGTTGTGGGTGAGAAGGTCCTATTTCAGGAGGAATCGTGTTATTTCTTGGAGAAGATGTGATATATTTGGGAGAAATGTGGCATTTCTGGAAGAAACGGTCCTCTTTTGGGGATAAAATAGGTATTTGAGGGAGAAAAGGTCCTGTTTGAAGGGGGAAACCTGGTATTTCTTGGAGAAGATGTGATCTATTTGGGAGAAATGTGGCATTACTGGAAGAAACTGTCCTCTTTTGGGGATAAAAGAGGTATTTGTGGGTGAAAAGTTCCTATTTGAAGGGGGAAACCTGGTATTTCTTGGAGAAGATGTGATCTATTTGGGAGAAATGTGGCATTTCTGGAAGAAACTGTCCTCTTTTGGGGATAAAAGAGGTATTTGTGGGTGATAAGGTCCTATTTCCAGGGGAAAACCTGGTATTTCTTGGAGAAGATGTGATCTATTTGGGAGAAATGTGGCATGTCTGGAAGAAACTGTCCTATTTTGGGGATCAAACAGGTATTTGTGGGTGAAAAGGTCCTATTTGAAGGGCGAAGGCTGGTAGTTCATGCAGGAGATGTGATATATTTGGGAGAAATGTGGCATTTCTGGAAGAAACTGTCCTCTTTTGGGGATAAAAGAGGTATTTGTGGGTGAAAAGGTCCTATTTGAAGGGGGAAACCAGGTATTTCTTGGAGAAGATGTGATCTATTTGGGAGCAATGTGGCATTTCTGGCAGAAACTGTCCTCCTTTGGGGATCAAACAGGCACTTGTGGGAGAAAAGGTCCTATTTGAAGGGGGAAACCTGGTATTTCTTGGAGGAGATGTGATCTATTTGGGAGAAATGTGGCATTTCTGGAAGAAACTGTCCTCTTTTGGGAATAAATGAGGAATCTGTGGGTGAAAAGGTCCTATTTGAAGGGGGAAAGCTGGTATTTCTTGGAGGAGATGTGATATATTAGGGAGAAATGAGGCCTTTCTGGAAGAAACTGTCCTATTTTGGGGATAAAACAGGTATTTGTGGGTGAAAAGTTCCTATTTGAGGGGGGAACCCTGGTATTTCTTGGAGAAGATGTGATATATTTGGGAGAAATGTGGCATTTCTGGCAGAAACTGTCCTCTTTTGGGGATAAAAGAGGTATTTGTGGGTGAAAAGGTCCTATTTGAAGGGGGAAACGTGGTATTTCTTGGAGAAGATGTGATCTATTTGGGAGAAATGTGGCATTTCTGGAAGAAACTGTCCTCTTTTGGGGATAAAAGAGTTATTTTTTGTGAAAAGGTCCTATTTCAATGTGGAAACCTGGTATTTCTTGGAGAAGATGTGATCTATTTGGGAGCAATGTGGCATTTCTGGAAGAAACTGTCCTCTTTTGGGGGTAAAAGAGGTATTTGTGGGTGAAAAGGTTCTATTTGAAGTTGGAACCCTGGTATTTCTTGGAGAAGATGTGATATATTTGGGAGAAATGTGGCCTTTCTGGAAGAAACTGTCCTCTTTTGGGGATAAAACAGGTATTTGTGGGTGAAAAGGTCCTATTTGAAGGGGGAACCCTGGTATTTCTTGGAGAAGATGTGATATATTTGGGAGAAATGTGGCCTTTCTGGAAGAAACTGTCCTCTTTTGGGGATAAAAGAGGTATTTGTGGGTGAAAAGGTCCTATTTGAAGGGGGAAACGTGGTATTTCTTGGAGAAGATGAGATCTATTTGGGAGAAATGTGGCATTTCTGGAAGAAACTGACCTCCTTTGGGGATAAAACAGGTACTTGTGGGAGAAAAGGTCCAATTTCAAGGGGATACCTGGTATTTCTTGGAGAAGATGTGATATATTTGGGAGAAATGTGGCATTTCTGGAAGAAACTGTCCTATTTTGGGGATAAAACAGGCATTTGTGGGAGAAAAGGTCCTATTTGAAGGGGGAAAGCTGGTATTTCTTGGAGAAGATGTGATATATTTGGGAGAAATGTGGCCTTTCTGGAAGAAACTGTCCTCCTTTGGGGATAAAACAGGTACTTGTGGCTGAAAAGGTCCTATTTCAGGAGGAATCCTTGTATTTCTTGGAGAAGATGTGATATATTTGGAAGAAATGTGGCATTTCTGGAAGAAACTGTCCTCTTTTGGGGATAAAAGAGGTATTTGTGGGTGAAAAGGTCCAATTTCATGGGGGAAGCTGGTACTTCTTGGAGAAGATGTGATCTATTTGGGAGAAATGTGGCATTTCTGGAAGAAACTGTCCTCATTTGGGGATAAAAGAGGTATTTGTGGGTGAAAAGGTCCTATTTGAAGGGGGAAACCTGGTATTTCTTGGAGAAGATGTGATCTATTTGGGGGAAATGTGGCATTACTGGAAGAAACTGTCCTATTTTGGGGATAAAAGAGGTATTTGTGGATGAAAAGGTCCTATTTGAAGGGGGGAAAGCTGGTATTTCTTGGAGGAGATGTGATATATTTGGGAGAAATCTGGCCTTTCAGGAAGAAAATGTCCAATCTGGGGGGAGAAGGCTGGTAGTTATGGGAGAAAAGGTCCTATTTGAAGGGGGAAACCTTGTATTTCTTGGAGAAGATGTGATCTATTTGGGAGAAATGTGGCATTTCTGGAAGAAACTGTCCTCTTTTGGGGATAAAACAGGTATTTGTGGATGAAAAGGTCCTATTTGAAGGGGGAAACCTGGTATTTCTTGGAGAAGATGTGATATATTTGGGAGAAATCTGGCATGTCAGGAAGAAAATGTCCAATTTGGGGCGAGAAGTCTGGTAGTCGTGGGTGAGAAGGTCCTATTTCAGGAGGAATCCTGGTATTTCTTGGAGAAGATGTGATATATTTGGGAGAAATGTGGCATGTCTGGAAGAAACTGTCCTATTTTGTGGATAAAACAGGGATATGTGAGAGAAAAGGTCCTATTTGAAAGGGGAACCCTGGTATTTCTTAAAGAAGATGTGATATATTTGGGAGCAATGTGGAATCACTGGAACAAACTGTCCTATTTTGGGGATAAAAGAGGCATTTGTGGGTGAAAAGTTCCTATTTGAAGGGGGAAAGCTGGTATTTCTTGGAGAAGATGTGATATATTTGGGAGAAATCTGGCCTTTCTGGCAGAAACTGTCCTCTTTTGGGGATAAAAGAGGTATTTGTGGGTGAAAAGGTCCTATTTCCAGGGGGAAACCTGGTATTTCTTGGAGAAGATGTGATCTATTTGGGAGAAATGTGGCATGTCTGGAAGAAAATGTCCTCTTTTGGGGATAAAACAGGTATTTGTGGATGAAAAGGTCCTATTTGAAGGGGGAAACCTGGTATTTCTTGGAGAAGATGTGATATATTTGGGAGAAATCTGGCATTTCTGGAAGAAAATGTCCAATTTGAGGGAGAAAACAGGTATTTGTGGGTGAAAAGGTCCTATTTGAAGGGGGAACCCTGGTATTTCTTGGAGAAGATGTGATATATTAGGGAGAAATGTGGCATTTCTGGAAGAAACTGTCCTCTTTTGGGGATAAAAGAGGTATTTGTGGGTGAAAAGGTCCAATTTGAAGGGGGAAACCTGGTATTTCTTGGAGAAGATGTGATCTATTTGGGAGAAATGTGGCATTTCTGGTAGAAACTGTCCTCCTTTGGGGATCAAACAGGCACTTGTGGGAGAAAAGGTCCTATTTGAAGGGGGAAAGCTGGTATTTCTTGGAGAAGATGAGATCTATTTGGGAGAAATTTGGCCTTTCTGGAAGAAACTGTCCTCTTTTGGGGATAAAAGAGGTATCTGCGGGTGAAAAGGTCCTATTTGTAGGGGGAAACGTGGTATTTCTTGGAGGAGATGTGATATATTTGGGAGATATGAGGCCTTTCTGGCAGAAACTGTCCTCTTTTGGGGCTAAAAGAGGTATTTGTGGGTGAAAAGTTCCTATTTCCAGGGGGAACCCTGGTATTTCTTGGAGAAGATGTGATCTATTTGGGAGAAATGTGGCATTTCTTGAAGAAACTGTCCTCTTTTGGGGATAAAAGAGGTATTTGTGGGTGAAAAGGTCCTATTTGAAGGGGGAAAGCTGGTATTTCTTGGAGAAGATGTGATGTATTTGGGAGAAATGTGGCCTTTCTGGAAGAAACTGTCCAATTTTGGGGCTAAAAGAGGTATTTGTTGGTGAAAAGGTCCTATTTCCAGGGGGAATCCTGGTATTTCTTGGAGAAGATGTGATATATTTGGGAGAAATGTGGCATTTCTGGAAGAAACTGTCCTCTTTTGGGGATAAAAGAGGTATTTGTGGGTGAAAAGGTCCTATTTGAAGGGGGAAACCTGGTATTTTTTGGAGAAGATGTGATATATTTGGGAGAAATGTGGCATTTCTGGAAGAAACTGACCTCCTTTGGGGATAAAACAGGTACTTGTGGGAGAAAAGGTCCAATTTCAAGGGAATACCTGGTATTTCTTGGAGAAGATGTGATATATTTGGGAGCAATGTGGCATTTCTGGAAGAAACTGTCCTCTTTTGGGGATAAAACAGGTATTCGTGGATGAAAAGGTCCTATTTGAAGGGGGAACCCTGGTATGTCTTGGAGAAGATGTGATCTATTTGGGAGAAATGTGGCCTTTCTGGAAGAAACTGTCCTCCTTTGGGGATAAAACAGGTACTTGTGGGTGAAAAGTTCCTATTTCAGGAGGAATCCTTGTATTTCTTGGAGAAGATGTGATATATTTGGGAGAAATGTGGCATTTCTGGCAGAAACTGTCCTCTTTTGGGGATAAAAGAGGTATTTGTGGGTGAAAAGTTCCAATTTCAAGGGGGAAGCTGGTACATCTTGGAGAAGATGTGATCTATTTGGGAGAAATGTGGAATTTCTGGCAGAATCTGTCCTCTTTTGGGGGTTAAAGAGGTATTTGTGGGAGAAAAGGTCCTATTTGAAGGGGGAAAGCTGGTATTTCATGGAGAAGATGTGATATATTTGGGAGAAATGTGGCATGTCAGTAAGAAACTGTCCTATTTTGGGGATAAAACAGGTATTTGTGGATGAAATGTCCTATTAGAAGGGGGAACCATGGTATTTCTTGGAGAAGATGTGATATATTTGGGAGAAATTGGGCCTTTCAGGAAGAAACTGTCCTCTTTTGGGGATAAAAGAGGTATTAGTGGTTGAAAAGATCCTATTTGAAGGGGGAACCCTGGTATTTCTTGGAGAAGATGTGATCTATTTGGGAGAAATGTGGCATTTCTGGAAGAAACTGTCCTCTTTTGGGGATAAAAGAGGTATTTTTGGTGAAAAGGTCCTATACCCAGGGGGAAACCTGGTATTTCTTGGAGAAGATGTGATCTATTTGGGGGAAACGTGGCATTACTGGAAGAAACTGTCCTCTTTTGGGGATAAAAGAGGTATCTGTGGATGAAAAGGTCCTATTTGAAGGGGGAAAACCTGGTATTTCTTGGAGAAGATGTGATATATTTGGGAGAAATCTGACCTTTCAGAAAGAAAATGTCCAATTTGGGGGGAGAAGGCTGGTAGTTGTGGGAGAAAATGTCCTATTTGAAGGGGGAAAGCTGGTATTTCTTGGAGAAGATGTGATATATTTGGGAGAAATGTGGCATGTCTGGATGAAACTGTCCTATTTTGGGGATAAAACAGGTATTTGTGGATGAAAAGGTCCTATTTGAAGGGGAAAACCTGGTATTTCTTGGAGAAGATGTGATATATTTGGGAGAAATCTGGCATGTCAGGAAGAAACTGTCCAATTTGGGGGGAGAAGGCTTGTAGTTGTGGGTGAGAAGGTCCTATTTCAAGGAGGAATCCTGGTATTTCTTGGAGAAGATGTGATCTATTTGGGAGAAATGTGGCATTTCTGGAAGAAACTGTCCTCTTTTGGGGATAAAAGAGGTATTAGTGGGTGAAAAGGTCCTATTTGAAGGGGGAACCCTGGTATGTCTTGGAGAAGATGTGATATATTTGGGGGAAATGTGGCATTTCTGGTAGAAACTGTCCTCTTTTGTGGATAAAAGAGGTATTTGTGGGTGAAAAGATCCTATTTCCAGGGGAAAACCTGGTATTTCTTGGAGAAGATGTGATCTATTTGGGAGCAATGTGTCATTTCTGGAAGAAACTGACCTATTTTGGGGATAAAACAGGTATTTGTGGGTGAAAAGGTCCTATTTCCAGGGGAAAACCTGGTATTTCTAGGAGAAGATGTGATCTATTTGGGAGAAATGTGGCATGTCTGGAAGAAACTGTCCTATTTTGGGGATAAAACAGGTATTTGTGGGTGAAAAGGTCCTATTTGAAGGGCGAAGGCAGGTAGTTCTTGCAGGAGATGTGATATATTTGGGAGAAATCTGGCATTTCTGGAAGAAAATGTCCAATTTGACGGATAAAACAGGTATTTGTGGGTGAAAAGGTCCTATTTGAAGGGGGAATCCTGGTATTTCTTGGAGAAGATGTAATCTATTTGGGAGCAATGTGGCATTTCCGGAAGAAACTGTCCTCTTTTGGGGATAAAAGAGGTATTTGTGGGAGAAAAGTTCCTATTTGAAGGGGGAAACCTGGTATTTCTTGGAGAAGATGTGATGTATTTGGGAGAAATGTGGCATTTCTGGAAGAAACTGTCCTCTTTTGGGGATCAAACAGGCACTTGTGGGAGAAAAGGTCCTATTTGAAGGGGGAACCCTGGTATTTCTTGAAGAAGATGTGATCTATTCGGGAGAAATGTGACATTTCTGGAAGAAACTGTCCTCTTTTGGGGATAAAAGAGGTATTTGTGGGTGAAAAGGTCCTATTTGAAGGGGGAACCCTGGTATTTCTTGGAGGAGATGTGATGTATTTGGGAGAAATGTGGCATTTCTGGAAGAAAATGTCCTCTTTTGGGTCTAAAAGAGGTATTTGTGGGTGAAAAGTTCCTATTTGAAGGGGGAACCGTGGTATTTTTTGGAGAAGATGTGATATATTTGGGAGAAATGTGGCATGTCAGGAAGAAACTGTCCTCTTTTGGGGATCAAACAGGTATTTGTGGGTGAAAAGGTCCTATTTGATGGGGGAAACCTGGTATTTCTTGGAGAAGATGTGGTATATTTGGGAGAAATGTGGCATTTCTGGAAGAAACTGTCCTCTTTTGGGGATAAAAGAGGTATTTGTGGGAGAAAAGGTCCTATTAGAAGGCGGAAACGCGGTATTTCTTGCAGAAGATATGATATATTTGGGAGAAATTTGGCTTGTTTGGAAGAAACTGTCCTATTTTGGGGCTAAAAGAAGTATTTGTGGGTGAAAAGTTCCTATTTCCAGGGGGAACCCTGGTATCTCTTGGAGAAGATGTGATTTATTTTGGAGAAATGTGGCCTTTCTGGAAGAAACTGTCCTCTTTTGGGAATAAAAGAAGTATTTGTGGGTGAAAAGGTCCTATTTCAAGGGGGAACCCTGGTATTTCTTGGAGAAGATGTGATCTATTTGGGAGAAATGTTGCCTTTCTGGAAGAAACTGACCTCTTTTGGGGATAAAAGAGATATTTGTGGGTGAAAAGGTCCTCTTTGAAGGGGGAAACCTGGTATTTCTTGGAGAAGAAGTGATCTACTTGGGAGAAATCTGGCCTTTCTGGCAGAAACTGAACTCTTTTGGGGATAAAACAGGTACTTGTGGGAGAAAAGGTCGTATTTCCAGGGGAACCCTGGTATTTCTTGGAGAAGATGTGATCTATTTGGGAGAAATGTGGCATTTCTGGCAGGAACTGTCCTCTTTTGGGGATAAAACAGGTATTCGTGGGTGAAAAGGTCCTATTTGAAGGGGGAACCCTGGTATGTCTTGGAGAAGATGTTATATATTTGGGAGAAATGTGACATGTCTGGAAGAAACTGTCCTCCTTTGGGGATAAAACAGGTACTTGTGGGTGAAAAGGTCCTATTTGAAGGCGGAACCGTGGTATTTCTTGGAGAAGATGTGATATATTTGGGAGAAATGTGGCCTTTCTGGAAGAAACTGTCCAATTTTGGGGATAAAAGAGGTATTTGTGGGTGAAAAGGTCCAATTTCAAGGGGGAAACCTGGTACTTCTTGGAGAAGATGTGATCTATTTGGGAGAAATGTGGAATTCTGGCACAATCTGTCCTCTTTTGGGTGTAAAAGAGGTATTTGTGGATGAAAAGGTCCTATTTGAAGGGGGAAAGCTGGTATTTCTTGGAGAAGATGTGATATATTTGGGAGAAATGTGGCGTTTCTGGAAGAAACTGTGCTATTTTGGGGATAAAACAGGTACTCGTGGGAGATAAGTTCCAATTTCGAGCGGGAAACCTGGTATTTCTTGGTGAAGATGTGATCTATTTGGGAGAAATGTGGCATTTCTGGAAGAAACTGTCCTCTTCTGGGGATCAAACAGGTATCTGTGGGAGAAAAGTTCCTATTTGAAGGGGGAAAGCTGGTATTTCTTGGAGAAGATGTGATCTATTTTGGAGAAATGTGGCCTTTCTGGAAGAAACTGTCCTCTTTTGGGGATAAAAGAGGTATTTGTGGGTGAAAAGGTCCTATTTGAAGGGGGAAAGCTGGTATTTCTTGGAGAAGATGTGATCTATTTGGGAGCAATGTGGCATTTCTGGAAGAAACTGTCCTCATTTGGGGGTAAAAGAGGTATTTGTGGGTGAAAAGTTCCTATTTGAAGCGGGAAACCTTGTATTTCTTGGAGAAGATGTGATATATTTTGGAGAAATGTGGCATGTCTGGAAGAAACTGTCCTGTTTTGGGGATAAAAGAGGTATTTGTGGGTGAAAAGGTCCTATTTGAAGGGGGAAAGCTGGTATTTCTTGGAGAAGATGTGATATATCTGGGAGAAATGTGGCATTTCTGGAAGAAACTGTCCTATTTTGGGGATAAAGCAGGTATTTGTGGATGAAAAGGTCCTATTTCTAGGGGGAAACCTGGTATTTCTTGGAGAAGATGTGATCTATTTGGGAGAAATGTGGCATTTCTGGTAGAAACTGTCCTCTTTGGGGGATAAAAAGGTATTTGTGGGTGAAAAGGTCCTATTTCCAGGGAGATACCTGGAATTTCTTGGAGAAGATGTGATCTATTTGGGAGAAATGTGGCATTTCTGGAAGAAACTGTCCTCTTTTGGGGATAAAAGAGGTATTAGTGGGTGAAAAGGTCCTATTTGAAGGGGGAACCCTGGTATGTCTTGGAGAAGATGTGATATATTTGGGGGAAATGTGGCATTTCTGGTAGAAACTGTCCTATTTTGTGGATAAAAGAGGTATTTGTGGGTGAAAAGATCCTATTTCCAGGGGAAACCTGGTATTTCTTGGAGAAGATGTGATCTATTTGGGAGAAATGTGGCATGTCTGGAAGAAACTGTCCTCTTTTGGGGATCAAACAGGTATTTGTGGGTGAAAAGGTCCTATTTGAATGGCGAAGGCTGGTAGTTCTTGCAGGAGATGTGACATATTTGGGAGAAATGTGGCATTTCTGGAAGAAAATGTCCAATTTGAGGGATAAAACAGGTATTTGTGGGTGAAAAGGTCCTATTTGAAGGGGGAAACCTGTTATTTCTTGGAGAAGATGTGATATATTTGGGAGAAATGTGGCCTTTCTGGAAGAAACTGTCCTCTTTTGGGGATAAAAGAGGTATTTGTGGGTGAAAAGGTCCTATTTCATGGGGGAAACCTGGTATTTCTTGGAGAAGATGTGATATATTTGGGAGCAATGTGGCATTTCTGGAAGAAACTGTCCTCCTTTGTGGATCAAACAGGCACTTGTGGGTGAAAAGGTCCTATTTGAAGGGGGAAACCTGGTATTTCTTGGAGAAGATGTGATCTATTTGGGAGAAATCTGGCTTGTCAGGAAGAAACTCCTCTTTTGGGGATAAAAGAGGTATTTGTGGGTGAAAAGGTCCTATTTGAAGGGGGAAACGTGGTATTTCTTGAAGGAGATGTGATATATTTGGGAGAAATGAGGCCTTTCTGGAAGAAACTGTCCTCTTTTGGGGATAAAAGAGGTATTTGTGGGTGAAAAGTTCCTATTTGAAGGGGAAAGCTGGTATTTCTTGGAGAAGATGTGATATATTTGTGAGAAATGTGGCATGTCAGGAAGAAACTGTACTCTTTAGGGGATAAAAGAGGTATTTGCGGGTGAAAAGGTCCTATTTCAATGCGGAACCCTGGTATTTCTTGGAGAAGATGTGATCTATTTGGGAGAAATGTGGCATTTCTGGAAGAAACTGTCCTATTTTGGGGCTAAAAGAGGTATTTGTGGGTGAAAAGTTCCTATTTCCAGGGGTAACCCTGGTATTTCTTGGAGAAGATGTGATATATTTGGGAGAAATGTGGCATTTCTGGAAGAAACTGTCCTCTTTTGGGGATAAAAGAGGTATTTGTGGGTGAAAAGGTCCTATTTGAAGGGGGAACCCTGGTATTTCTTGGAGAAGATGTGATCTATTTGGGAGAAATGTGGCATTTCTGGAAGAAACTGTCCTCTTTTGGGGATAAAAGAGGTATTTGTGGGTGAAAAGGTCCTATTTGAAGGTGGAAACCTGGTATGTCTTGGAGAAGATGTGATCTATTTGGGAGAAATGTGGCATTTCTGGAAGAAACTGACCTCCTTTGGGGATAAAACAGGTACTTGTGGGTGAAAAGATCCTATTTCCAGGGGAAAACCTGGTATTTCGTGGAGAAGATGTGATCTATTTGGGAGAAATGTGGCCTTTCTGGAAGAAACTGTCCTATTTTGGGGATCAAACAGGTATTTGTGAGTGAAAAGGTCCTATTTGAAGGGCGAAGGCTGGTAGTTCTTGCAGGAGAAGTGACATATTTGGGAGAAATGTGGCATTTCTGGAAGAAAATGTCCAATTTGAGGGATAAACCAGGTATTTGTGGGTGAAAAGGTCCTATGTGAAGGGGGAAACCTGCTATTTCTTGGAGAAGATGTAATCTATTTGGGAGAAATGTGGCCTTTCTGGAAGAAACTGTCCTATTTTGGGGATAAAAGAGGTATTTGTGGGTGAAAAGGTCCTATTTCTTGGGGGAAACCTGGTATTTCTTGGAGAAGATGTTATCTATTTGGGAGCAATGTGGCATTTCTGGCAGAAACTGTCCTCCTTTGTGGATCAAACAGGCACTTGTGGGTGAAAAGGTCCTCTTTGAAGGGGGAAACCTGGTATTTCTAGGAGAAGATGTGATATATTTGGGAGAAATGTGGCATTTCTGGAAGAAACTCCTCTTTTGGGGATAAAAGAGGTATTTGTGGGTGAAAAGGTCCTATTTGAAGGGGGAAACCTGGTATTTCTTGGAGAAGATGTGATATATTTGGGAGAAATGAGGCCTTTCTGGAAGAAACTGTCCTCTTTTGGGGATAAAAGAGGTATTTGTGGGTGAAAAGGTCCTATTTGAAGGGGGAAACCTGGTATTTCTTGGAGAAGATGTGATCTATTTGGGAGAAATGTGGCATGTCAGGAAGAAACTGTCCTCTTTTGGGGATAAAAGAGGTATTTGTGGGTGAAAAGGTCCTATTTCAAGGGGGAAACCTTGTATTTCTTGGAGAAGATGTGATATATTTGGGAGAAATCTGGCATGTCAGGAAGAAAATGTCCTATTTTGGGCATAAAAGAGGTATTTGTGGGTGTAAAGGTCCTATTTCCAGGGGGAAGCCTGGTATGTCTTGGAGAAGATGTGATCTATTTTGGAGAAATGTGGCATTTCTGGAAGAAACTGTCCTCTTTTGGGGATAAGACAGGTATTTGTGGGTGAAAAGGTCCTATTTGAAGGGGGAACCCTGGTATTTCTTGGAGAAGATGTGATATATTTGGGGAAATGTGGCATTTCTGGAAGAAACTGTCTATTTTGGGGATAAAACAGGTAATTGTGGGTGAAAAGGTCCTATTTGAAGGGGGAAAGCTGGTATTTCTTGGAGAAGATGTGATCTATTTGGGAGAAATGTGGCATTTCTGGAAGAAACTGACCTCCTTTGGGGATAAAACAGGTACTTGTGGGAGAAAAGGTCCTATTTCAGGAGGAATCCTTGTATTTCTTGGAGAAGATGTGATATATTTGGGAGAAATGTGGCCTTTCTGGAAGAAACTGTCCTCTTTTGGGGATCAAACAGGTATTTGTGGGTGAAAAGGTCCTATTTGAAGGGGGAAACCTGTTATTTCTTGGAGAAGATGTGATATATTTGGGAGCAATGTGGCATTTCTGGCAGAATCTGTTCTCTTTGGGGGCTAAAGAGGTATTTGTGGGTGAAAAGGTCCTATTTGAAGGGGGAAACCTGGTATGTCTTGGAGAAGATGTGATATATTTGGGAGAAATGTGGCATTTCTGGAAGAAACTGTGCTATTTTGGGGATAAAACAGGTATTTGTGGGAGAAAAGTTCCAATTTCCAGTGGGAACCCTGGTCTCTCTTGGAGAAGATGTGGTATAGTTGGGAGAAATGTGGCATTTCTGGAAGAAACTGTCTTATTTTGGGGATAAAAGAGGTATTTGTGGGTGAAAAGGTCCTATTTCTTGGGGAAAACCTGGTATTTCTTGGAGAAGATGTTATCTATTTGGGAGCAATGTGGCATTTCTGGAAGAAACTGTCCTCCTTTGTGGATCAAACAGGCACTTGTGGGTGAAAAGGTCCTATTTGTAGGGGGAAACCTGGTATTTCTTGGAGAAGATGTGATCTATTTGGGAGAAATGTGGCATTTCTGGAAGAAACTCCTCTTTTGGGGATAAAAGAGGTATTTGTGGGTGAAAAGGTCCTATTTGTAGGGGGAAACGTGGTATTTCTTGGAGGAGATGTGATATATTTGGGAGAAATGAGGCCTTTCTGGAAGAAACTGTCCTCTTTTGGGGATAAAAGAGGTATTTGTGGGTGAAAAGGTCCTATTTGAAGGGGGAAACCTGGTATTTCTTGGAGAAGATGTGATCTATTTGGGAGAAATGTGGCATGTCAGGAAGAAACTGTCCTATTTTGGGGATAAAAGAGGTATTTGTGGGTGAAAAGGTCCTATTTGAAGGGGGAAAGCTGGTCTTTCTTGGAGAAGATGTGATCTATTTGGGAGAAATGTGGCATTTCTGGAAGAAACTGACCTCCTTTGGGGATAAAACAGGTACTTGTGGGAGAAAAGGTCCTATTTCAGGAGGAATCCTTGTATTTCTTGGAGAAGATGTGATATATTTGGGAGAAATGTGGCCTTTCTGGAAGAAACTGTCCTCTTTTGGGTATCAAACAGGTATATGTGGGTGAAAAGGTCAAATTTCAAGGGGGAAACCTGGAATTTCTTGGAGAAGATGTGATATATTTGGGAGAAATCTGGCATGTCTGGAAGAATCTGTCCTCTTTTGGGGGTAAAAGAGGTATTTGTGGATGAAAAGGTCCTATTTGAAGGGGGAAACCTGGTATGTCTTGGAGAAGATGTGATATATTTGGGAGAAATGTGGCATTTCTGGAAGAAACTGTGCTATTTTGCGGATAAAACAGGTATTTGTGGGAGAAAAGTTTCAATTTCCAGTGGGTACACTGGTCTCTCTTGGAGAAGATGTTGTATATTTGGGAGAAATGTGGCATTTCTGGAAGAAACTGTCTTATTTTGGGGATAAAAGAGGTATTTGTGGGAGAAAAGATCCTATTTGAAGGGGGAAACCAGGTATTTCTTGGAGAAGATGTGATCTATTTGGGAGAAATGTGGCATGTCTGGAAGAAACTGTCCTATTTTGGGGATAAAAGAGGTATTTGTGGGTGAAAAGGTCCTATTTGAAGGGGGAACCCTGGTATTTCTTGGAGAAGATGTGATATATTTGGGGGAAATGTGGCATTACTGGAAGAAACTGTCCTCTTTCGGGGATAAAAGAGGTATTTGTGGATGAAAAGGTCCTATTTGAAGGGGGAAAGCTGGTATTTCTTGGAGGAGATGTGAAATATTTGGGAGAAATCTGGCCTTTCAGCAAGAAAATGACCAATTTGGGGGGAGAAGGCTGGTAGTTGCGGGAGAAAAGGTCCTATTTGAAGGGGGAAACCTGGTATTACTTGGAGAAGATGTGATCTATTTGGGAGAAATGTGGCATGTCAGGAAGAAACTGTCCTCTTTTGGGGATAAAACAGGTATTTGTGGATGAAAAGGTCCTATTTGAAGGGGAAAACCTGGTATTTCTTGGAGAAGATGTGATCTATTTGGGAGAAATGTGGCATTTCTGGTAGAAACTGTCCTACTTTGGGGGTAAAACAGGCACTTGTGGATGAAAAGGTCCTATTTCCAGGGGAAACCAGGTATTTCTTGGAGATGTGATATATTTGGGAGAAATGTGGCCTTTCTGGAAGAAACTGTCCTCTTTTGGGGATAAAAGAGGTATTTGTGGGTGAAAAGGTCCTATTTGAAGGGGGAACCCTGGTATTTCTTGGAGAAGATGTGATGTATTTGGGAGAAAGCTGGCCTTTCTGGAAGAAACTGTCCTCCTTTGGGGATAAAACCGGTACTTGTGGGTGAAAAGGTCCTATTTCAGGAGGAATCCTTGTATTTCTTGGAGAAGATGTGATCTATTTGGGAGAAATGTGGCATGTCTGGAAGAAACTGTCCTATTTTGGGGATAAAAGAGGTATTTGTGGGTGAAAAGGTCCTATTTGAAGGGGGAAAGCTGGTATTTCTTGGAGAAGATGTGATCTATTTGGGAGAAATGAGGCCTTTCTGGAAGAAACTGTCCTATTTTGGGGATAAAAGAGGTATTTGTGGGTGAAAAGGTCCTATTTGAAGGGGGAAAGCTGGTATTTCTTGGAGAAGATGTGATCTATTTGGGAGAAATGTGGCATTTCTGGCAGAAACAGTCCTCTTTTGGGGATAAAACAGGTACTTGTGGGAGAAAAGGTCCTATTTCAGGAGGAATCCTTGTATTTCTTGGAGAAGATGTGATATATTTGGGAGAAATGTGGCCTTTCTGGAAGAAACTGTCCTCTTTTGGGTATCAAACAGGTATATGTGGGTGAAATGGTCAAATTTCAAGGGGGAAACCTGGTATTTCTTGGAGAAGATGTGATATATTTGGGAGCAATGTGGCATTTCTGGCTGAATCTGTCCTCTTTTGGGGGTAAAAGAGGTATTTGTGGATGAAAAGGTCCTATTTGAAGGGGGAAACCTGGTATTTCTTGGAGAAGATGTGATCTATTTGGGAGAAATGTGGCATGTCAGGAAGAAACTGTCCTATTTTGGGGATAAAAGAGGTATTTGTGGGAGAAAAGATCCTATTTGAAGGGGGAACCCTGGTATTTCTTGGAGAAGATGTGATCTATTTGGGAGAAATGTGGCATGTCTGGAAGAAACTGTCCTATTTTGGGGATAAAAGAGGTATTTGTGGGTGAAAAGGTCCTATTTGAAGGGGGAACCCTGGTATTTCTTGGAGAAGATGTGATATATTTGGGGGAAATGTGGCATTACTGGAAGAAACTGTCCTCTTTTGGGGATAAAAGAGGTATTTGTGGATGAAAAGGTCCTATTTGAAGGGGGAAAGCTGGTATTTCTTGGAGGAGATGTGAAATATTTGGGAGAAATCTGGCCTTTCAGCAAGAAAATGACCAATTTGGGGGGAGAAGGCTGGTAGTTGTGGGAGAAAAGGTCCTATTTGAAGGGGGAAACCTGGTATTACTTGGAGAAGATGTGATCTATTTGGGAGAAATGTGGCATGTCAGGAAGAAACTGTCCTCTTTTGGTGATAAAACAGGTATTTGTGGATGAAAAATTCCTATTTGAAGGGGAAAACCTGGTATTTCTTGGAGAAGATGTGATCTATTTGGGAGAAATGTGGCATTTCTGGTAGAAACTGTCCTACTTTGGGGGTAAAACAGGCACTTGTGGGAGAAAAGGCCCTATTTCCAGGGGAAACCAGGTATTTCTTGGAGATGTGCTATATTTGTGAGAAATGTGGCATTTCTGTAAGAAACTGTCCTCTTTTGGGGATAAAAGAGTTATTTGTGGGTGAAAAGGTCCTATTTGCAGGGGGAACCCTAGTATTTCTTGGAGAAGATGTGATATATTTGGGAGAAAGCTGGCCTTTCTGGAAGAAACTGTCCTCCTTTGGGGATAAAACCGGTACTTGTGGGTGAAAAGGTCCTATTTCAGGAGGAATCCTTGTATTTCTCGGAGAAGATGTGATCTATTTGGGAGAAATGTGGCATGTCTGGAAGAAACTGTCCTATTTTGGGGAGCAAACAAGTATCTGTGGGAGAAAAGTTCCTATTTGAAGGGGATACGTGGTATTTCTTGGAAAAGATGTGATCTATTTGATAGAAATCTGGCATGTCTGGAAGAAACTGTCCTCTTTTGGGGATAAAAGAGGTATTAGTGGGTGAAAAGGTCCTATTTGAAGGGGGAAAGCTGGTATTTCTTGGAGAAGATGTGATATATTTGGGAGAAATGTGGCCTTTCTGGAAGAAACTGTCCTCTTTTGGGGATAAAAGAGGTATTTGTGGGTGAAAAGGTCCTATTTGAAGGGGGAACCCTGGTATTTCTTGGAGAAGATGTGATCTATTTGGGAGAAATGTGGCATGTCTGGAAGAAACTGTCCTCTTTGGGGGATAAAAGAGGTATTTGTGGGTGAAAAGGTCCTATTTGAAGGGGGAAACCTGGTATTTCTTGGAGAAGATGTGATCTATTTGGAGAAATGCGGCCTTTCTGGCAGAAACTGACCTCCTTTGGGGATAAAACAGGCACATGTGGGAGAAAAGGTCCTATTTCCAGGGTATTCAAGGTATTTCTTGGAGAAGATGTGATATATCTGGGAGAAATGAGGCATTTCTGGCAGAAACTGTCCTCTTTTGGGGATAAAACAGGTATTCGTGGGTGAAAAGGTCCTATTTGAAGGGGGAACCCTGGTATGTCTTGGAGAAGATGTGATATATTTGGGAGCAATGTGGCATTTCTGGAAGAAACTGTCCTCTTTTGGGGATAAAAGAGGTATTTGTGGGTGAAAAGGTCCTATTTCCAGGGGGAACCCTGGTATTTCTTGGAGAAGATGTGCTATATTTGGGAGAAATCTGGCATTTCTGGAAGAAACTGTCTTATTTTGGGGATAAAACAGGGATCTATGAGAGAAAAGATCCTATTTGAAGGGGTAAACCTGGTATTTCTTGGAGAAGATGTGATATATTTGGGAGAAAACTGGCCTTTCTGGAAGAAACTGTCCTCTTTTGGGGATAAAAGAGGTATTTGTGGGTGAAAAGGTCCTATATCCAGGGGTAACCCTGGTATTTCTTGGAGAAGATGTGATATATTTGGGAGAAATCTGGCCTTTCTGGAAGAAACTGTCCTATTTCGGGGATAAAAGAGGTATTTGTGGATGAAAAGGTTCTATTTCTAGGGGGAAACCTGGTATTTCTTGGAGAAGATGTGATCTATTTGGGAGAAATGAGGCATTTCTGGTAGAAACTGTCCGCCTTTGGGGATAAAATAGGCACTTGTGGGAGAAAAGGTCCTATTTGAAGGGGGAAAGCTGGTATTTCTTGGAGAAGATGTGATCTATTTGGGAGAAATGTGGCCTTTCTGGAAGAAACTGTCCTCTTTTGGGGATAAAAGAGGTATTTGTGGGTGAAAAGGTCCTATTTGAAGGGGGAACCCTGTATGTCTTGGAGAAGATGTGATATATTTGGGAGAAATGTGGCATTTCTGGAAGAAACTGTCCTCCTTCGGGGATCAAACAGGCACTTGTGGGAGAAAAGGTCCTATTTGAAGGGGGAAACGTGGTATTTCTTGGAGAAGATGTGATATATTTGGGAGCAATGTGGCATTTCTGGAAGAAACTGTCCTCTTTTGGGGATAAAAGAGGTATTTGTGGGTGAAAAGGTCCTATTTGAAGGGGGAAAACCTGGTATTTCTTGGAGGAGATGTGATATATTTGGGAGAAATCTGGCATTTCTGGAAGAAACTGTCCTATTTTGGGGATAAAAGAGGTATTTGTGGGTGAAAAGGTCCTATTTCCAGGGGGAACCCTGGTATTTCTTGGAGAAGATGTGATCTATTTGGGAGAAATGTGGCATTTCTGGAAGAAACTGTCCTCTTTTGGGGATAAAACAGGTATTTGTGGGTGAAAAGGTCCTATTTGATGGGGGAAACCTGGTATTTCTTGGAGAAGATGTGATCTATTTGGGAGAAATGTGGCATTTCTGGAAGAAACTGACCTCCTTTGGGGATAAAACAGGAACTTGCGGGAGAAAAGGTCCTATTTCCAGGGGATACCTGGTATTTCTTGGAGAAGATGTGACATATCTGGGAGAAATGTGCCATTTCTGGAAGAAAATGTCCTCCTGTGGGTGTAAAACAGGTACTTGTGGGTGAAAAGGTCCTATTTCAGGAGGAATCCTGGTATTTCTTGGAGAAGATGTTATATATTTGGGAGAAATGTGGCCTTACTGGAAGAAATTGTCCTCTTTTGGGGATCAAACAGGTGTTTGTGGGTGAAAAGGTCAAATTTCAAGGGGGAAACCTGGTACTTCTTGGAGAAGATGTGATATATTTGGGAGAAATGTGGCATGTCAGGAAGAAACTGTCCTCTTTTGGGGATAAAACAGGTATTTGTGGGTGAAAAGGTCCTATTTCAAGGGGGAACCGTGGTATTTCTTGGAGAAGATGTGATCTATTTGGGAGAAATGTGGCATTTCTGGAAGAAACTGTCCTATTTTGGGGATCAAACAGGTATCTGTTGGAGAAAAGTTCCTATTTGAAGGGGGAAACCTGGTATTTCTTGGAGAAGATGTGATCTATTTGGGAGAAATCTGGCATGTCTGGAAGAAACTGTCCTCTTTTGGGGATAAAAGAGGTATTTGTGGGTGAAAAGGTCCTATTTGAAGGGGGAAAGCTGGTATTTCTTGGAGAAGATGTGATCTATTTGGGAGAAATGTGGCATGTCTGGTATAAACTGTCCTCTTTTGGGGATAAAAGAGGTATTTGTGGGTGAAAATGTCCTATTTGAAGGGGGAAACGTGGTATTTCTTGGAGAAGATGTGATATATTTGGGAGAAATGTGGCCTTTCTGGAAGAAAATGTTCAATGTGGGGGGAGAAGGCTGGAATTTCTGTGTGAAAAGGTTCTGTTTCAAGGGGGAAACCTGGTATTTCTTGGAGAAGATGTGATCTATTTGGGAGAAATGTGGCATTTCTGGAAGAAACTGTCCTCTTTTGGGTATAACAGAGGTATTTGTGGATGAAAAGGTCCTATTTGAAGGGGGAAAGCTGGTATTTCCTGGAGAAGATATGATCTATTTGGGAGAAATCTGACATTTCTGGCAGAAACTGACCTCCTTTGGGGATAAAACAGGTACTTGTGGGTGAAAAGGTCCTATTTGAAGGGGGAAACCTGGTATTTCGTGGAGAAGATGTGATATATTTGAGAGAAATGTGGCATTTCTGGAAGAAACTGTCCTATTTTGGGGATAAAACCGGTACTTGTGGGTCAAAAGGTCCTATTTCCAGGGTAAACCTGGTATTTCTTGGAGAAGATGTGATCTATTTCGGAGATATGTGGCATGTCTGGAAGAAACTGTCCTATTTTGGGGATAAAAGAGGTATTTGTGGGTGAAAAGGTCCTATTTCAAGGGGGAAACCTGGTACTTCTTGGAGAAGATGTGATCTATTTGGGAGAAATGTGGCATTTCTGGCAGAACCTGTCCTCTTTTGGGGATCAAACAGGTATTTGTGGGTGAAAAGGTCCTATTTGAAGGGGGAAACCTGGTATTTCTTGGAGAAGATGTGATCTATTTGGGAGAAATGTGGCATTTCTGGAAGAAACTGTCCTCTTTTGGGGATAAAACAGGTATTTGTGGGTGAAAAGGTCCTATTTGAAGGGGGATACCTGGTATTTCTTGGAGAAGATGTGATATATTTGGGAGAAATGTGGCCTTTCTGGAAGAAACTGTCCTCTTTTGGGTATAAAACAGGTATTTGTGGGAGATAAGTTCCAATTTCCAGCGGGAAACCTGGTATTTCTTGGAGAAGATGTGATATATTTGGGAGAAATCTGGCATTTCTGGAAGAAAGTGTCTTATTTTGGGGATAAAAGAGGGATCTGTGAGAGAAAAGATCCTATTTGAAGTGGTAACCCTGGTATTTCTTGGAGAAGATGTGATCTATTTGGGAGAAAGCTGGCCTTTCTGGAAGAAAATGTCCTATTTTGTTGATAAAAGAGGTATTTGTGGGTGAAAAGGTCCTATATCCAGGGGGAAACCTGGTATTTCTTGGAGAAAATGTGATCTATTTGGGAGAAATGTGGCATTACTGGAAGAAACTTTCCTCTTTTGGGGATAAAAGAGGTATTTGTGGGTGAAAAGGTCCTATTTGAAGGGGGAAAGCTGGTATTTCTTGGAGAAGATGTGATATATTTGGGAGAAATCTGGCATGTCAGGAAGAAACTGTCCTCTTTTGGGGATAAAAGAGGTATTTGTGGATGAAAAGGTCCTATTTGAAGGGGGAAAGCTGGTATTTCCTGGAGAAGATGTGATCTATTTGGGAGAAATCTGACATTTCTGGCAGAAACTGACCTCCTTTGGGGATAAAACAGGTACTTGTGGGAGAAAAGGTCCTATTTCCAGGGGATACCTGGTATTTCTTGGAGAAGATGTGATATATTTGGGAGAAATGTGGCATTTCTGGCAGAAACTGTCCTCTTTTGGGGATAGAACAGGTATTCGTGGGTGAAAAGGTCCTATTTGAAGGGGGAACCCTGGTATTTCGTGGAGAAGATGTGATATATTTGAGAGAAATGTGGCATTTCTGGAAGAAACTGTCCTATTTTGGGGATAAAACCGGTACTTGTGGGTCAAAAGGTCCTATTTCCAGGGTAAACCTGGTATTTCTTGGAGAAGATGTGATCTATTTCGGAGATATGTGGCATGTCTGGAAGAAACTGTCCTATTTTGGGGATAAAAGAGGTATTTGTGGGTGAAAAGGTCCTATTTCAAGGGGGAAACCTGGTACTTCTTGGAGAAGATGTGATCTATTTGGGAGAAATGTGGCATTTCTGGCAGAACCTGTGCTCTTTTGGGGGTAAAAGAGGTATTTGTGGGTGAAAAGGTCCTATTTGAAGGGGGAAACCTGGTATTTCTTGGAGAAGATGTGATCTATTTGGGAGAAATGTGGCATTTCTGGAAGAAACTGTCCTCTTTTGGGGATAAAAGAGGTATTTGTGGGTGAAAAGGTCCTATTTGAAGGGGGATACCTGGTATTTCTTGGAGAAGATGTGATATATTTGGGAGAAATGTGGCATTTCTGGAAGAAACTGTCCTCTTTTGGGGATAAAACAGGCATTTGTGGGAGATAAGTTCCAATTTCCAGCGGGAAACCTGGTATTTCTTGGAGAAGATGTGATCTATTTGGGAGAAATCTGGCATTTCTGGAAGAAACTGTCTTATTTTGGGGATAAAAGAGGGATCTGTGAGAGAAAAGATCCTATTTGAAGGGGTAACCCTGGTATTTCTTGGAGAAGATGTGATCTATTTGGGAGAAAGCTGGCCTTTCTGGAAGAAACTGTCCTATTTTGTTGATAAAAGAGGTATTTGTGGGTGAAAAGGTCCTATATCCAGGGGGAAACCTGGTATTTCTTGGAGAAAATGTGATCTATTTGGGAGAAATGTGGCATTACTGGAAGAAACTTTCCTCTTTTGGGGATAAAAGAGGTATTTGTGGGTGAAAAGGTCCTATTTCCAGGGGAAAACCTTGTATTTCTTGGAGAAGATGTGATATATTTGGGAGAAATGTGGCATTTCTGGAAGAAACTGTCCTCTTTTGGGGATAAAACAGGTATTTGTGGATGAAAAGGTCCTATTTGAAGGGGGAAACCTGGTATTTCTTGGAGAAGATGTGATCTATTTGGGAGAAATGTGGCATTTCTGGTAGAAACTGTCCGCCTTGGGGGATAAAATAGGCACTTGTGGGAGAAAAGGTCCTATTTGAAGGGGGAAACCTGGTATTTCTTGGAGAAGATGTGATCTATTTGAGAGAAATGTGGCCTTTCTGGAAGAAACTGTCCTCTTTTGGGGATAAAAGAGGTATTTGTGGGTGAAAAGGTCCTATTTGAAGGGGGAACCCTGGTATGTCTTGGAGAAGATGTGATATATTTGGGAGAAATGTGGCATTTCTGGAAGAAACTGTCCTATTTTGGGGCTAAAAGAGGTATTTGTGGGTGAAAAGGTCCTATTTGAAGGGGGAAAGCTGGTATTTCTTGGAGAAGATGTGATATATTTGGGAGAAATCTCACATTTCTGGAAGAAACTGTCCTATTTTGGGGATCAAACAGGTATTTGTGGGTGAAAAGGTCCTATTTGAAGGGCGAAGGCTGGTAGTTCTTGGAAAAGATGTGATATATTTGGGAGAAATCTGGCATTTCTGGAAGAAAATGTCCAATTTGAGGGATAAAACAGGTATTTGAGGGTGAAAAGTTCCTATTTGAAGGGGGAACCCTGGTATTTCTTGGAGAAGATGTGATCTATTTGGGAGAAATATGGCATTTCTGGCAGAAACTGTCCTATTTTGGGGGTAAAAGAGCTATTTGTGGGTGAAAAGTTCCTATTTCCAGGGGGAAACCTGGTATTTCTTGGAGAAGATGTGATCTATTTGGGAGCAATGTGGCATTTCTGGAAGAAACTGTCCTCTTTTGGGGATAAAAGAGGTATTTGTTGGAGAATAGGTCCTATTTGAAGGGGGAAAGCTTGTATTTCTTGGAGAAGATGTGATATATTTGGGAGAAATCTGGCATTTCTGGAAGAAACTGTCCTATTTTGGGGCTAAAAGAGGTATTTGTGGGTGAAAAGGTCCTATTTCCAGGGGGAATCCTGGTATTTCTTGGAGAAGATGTGATATATTTGGGAGAAATGTGGCCTTTCTGGAAGAAAATGTCCAATATAAGGGGAGAAGGCTGGTATTTGTGGGTGAAAAGGTCCTATTTGAAGGGGGAAACCTGGTATTTCTTGGAGAAGATGTGATATATTTGGGAGAAATCTGGCATGTCAGGAAGAAAATGTCCTCTTCTGGGGATAAAAGAGGTATTTGTGGGTGAAAAGTTCCTATTTCAGGAGGAATCCTGGTATTTCTTGGAGAAGATGCTCAATATTAGGGAGAAATCTGGCATGTCAGGATGAAACTGTCCTCTTTTGGGGATAAAAGAGGTATTTGTGGGTGAAAAGGTCCTATTTCAGGAGGAATCCTGGTATTTCTTGGAGAAGATGCTCAATATTAGGGAGAAATCTAGCATGTCAGGAAGAAACTGTCCTCTTTTGGTGATAAAAGAGGTATTTGTGGGTGAAAAGGTCCTATTTGAAGGGGGAAACCTGGTATTTCTTGGAGAACATGTGATATATCCGATGTCATTTACCTGGACTTGAGCAAGGCCTTTGACATGGTCCCCCACCACATCCTTATCTCCAAATTGGAGGGATGTGGATTTGATGGGTGGACCTCTCGATGGATAAGAAACTGGTTGAAAGGCCGCAGACAGAGGGTAGTCGTCAATGGCTCTATGTCCAGGTGGAGGCCGGTAACGAGTGGCGTCCCCCAGGGGTCTGTCTTGGGACCGGTGCTCTTTAACATCTTTATCAATGACATCGATGATGGAATTGAGTGCACCCTCAGCAAGTTTGCTGACGACACCAAGCTGAGTGGTGCGGTCGACACAGCTGAAGGAAGGGATGCCATTCAGAGGGACCTCGAGAGACTAGAAAGGTGGGCCCGGGTGAACCTGATGCGGTTCAACACGGCGAAGTGCAGAGTTTTGCACTTGGGCCGGAGGAATCCCAGGCATCCCTACAGACTGGAAGGAGCGGTCCTTGAGAGCAGCCCTGTGGAGAAGGACCTGGGGGTCCTGATAGATGAAAAACTTAATATGAGCCAGCAGTGTGCCCTTGTGGCTCGGAAGGCGAATGGGATCCTCGGCTCCATCAAAAGAGGGGTGGCCAGCAGGGACAGGGAGGTGATTGTTCCTCTCTACTCTGCTCTTGTGAGGCCCCATCTGGAGTACTGCGTCCAGGTCTGGAGCCCCCAGTACAAGAAAGACAGGGAGCTGTTGGAGAGAGTCCAGAGGAGAGCCACCAGGATGATCAGGGGATTGGAGCACCTCCCCTATGAGGACAGGCTGAAGGAGCTGGGTTTGTTCAGCCTAGAGAAAAGAAGGCTGCAGGGTGACCTCATTGCGGCCTTTCAGTACCTAAAGGGAGCCTACAAAGAGGAAGGGAATCAACTCTTTGAAAGGGTGAGTGACAGCAGGACAAGGGGAAATGGTTTTAAGTTGAGGGAAGGGAGATTTAGGTTGGACGTCAGGGGGAAATTCTTCACAGAGAGAGTGGTGAGGTACTGGAACAGGCTGCCCAGAGAGGTTGTGGATGCCCCGTCCCTGGAGGTGTTCAAGGCCAGATTGGATGGGGCCCTGGGCAGCCTGGTCTAGCATTAGGTGGGATGGTTGGTGGCCCTGCATGTAGCAGGGGGGTTGGAGATTCATGATCCATGAGGTCCCTTCCAACCCTGGCAATTCTGTGATTCTGTGATTCTGTGATTCTGTGAATTAGAAAAAATATATTTGGGAGAAATGTGGCATTTCTAGAAGAAAATGTCCAATATAAGGGGAGAAGGCTGGTATTTGTGGGTGAAAACTTCCTATTTGAAGGTGGAAACCCGGTATTTCTTGGAGAAGATGTGATATATTTGGGAGAAATGTGGCATGTCAGGAAGACAATGTCCTATTTGGGGGGATAAAAGAGGTATTTGTGGGTGAAAAGGTCCTATTTCAGGAGGAATCCTGGTATTTCTTGGAGAAGATGTGATATATTTGAGAGAAATGTGGCATTTCTGGAAGAAACTGTCCTCTTTTGGGGATAAAAGAGGTATTTGTGGGTAAAAAGGTCCTATTTCCAGGGGGAAAGCTGGTATTTCTTGGAGAAGATGTGATCTATTTGGGAGAAATGTGGCATTTCTGGAAGAAGCTGTCCTCTTTTGGGGATAAGACAGGTATTTGTTGGTGAAAAGGTCCTATTTCCAGGGGGAATCCTGGTATTTCTTGGAGAAGATGTGATATATTTGGGAGGAATCTGGCATTTCTGGAAGAAACTGTCCTATTTTGGGGATAAAAGAGGTATTTGTGGGTGAGAAGGTCCTATTTGAAGGGGGAATCCTGGTATTTCTTGGAGAAGTTGTTCTATATTTGGAAGAAATCTGACATTTCTGGAAGAAAATGTCCAATATAAGGGAAGAAGGCTGGTATTTGTGGGGGAAAATGTCCTATTTCAAGGGGGAAACCTGGTATTTCTTGGAGAAGATGTGATCTATTTGGGAGAAATGTGGCATTTCTGGAAGAAACTGTCCAATTTGGGGGGAGAAGGCTGGTATTTGTGGGTGAAAAGGTCCTATTTGAAGGGGGTAATCCTGGTATTTCTTGGAGAAGATGTGATATATTTGGGAGAAATCTGGCATTTCTGGAAGAAACTGTCCAATTTGGGGGGAGAAGGCTGGTATTTGTGGGTGAAAAGGTCCTATTTGAAGGGGAAAACCTGGTATTTCTTGGAGAAGATGTGATATATTTGGGAGAAATCTGTAATGTCAGGAAGAAAATGTCGAATTTGGGGGATAAAACAGGTATTTGCGGGTGAAAGGTCCTATTTGAAGGGGGAACCCTGGTATTTCTTGGAGAAGATGTGATCTATTTGGGAGAAATCTGGCATTTCTGGAAGACAATGTCCAATATAAGGGGAGAAGGCTGGTATTTCTGGGTGAAAAGGTCCTATTTGAAGGGGGAAACCTGGTATTTCTTGGAGAAGATGTGATATATTTGGGAGAATTTCTGCCAGAAATGCTACATTTCTCCCAAATATATCACATCTTCTCCAAGAAATACCAGCTTTCCCCCTGCAAATAGGACCTTTTCACCCACAAATACCTCTTTTATCCCCAAAATAGGACAGTTTCTTCCTGACATGCCAGATTTCTCCCTAATATTGAGCATCTTCTCCAAGAAATACCAGGATTCCTCCTGAAATAGGACCTTTTCACCCACAAATACCTCTTTTATCCCCAAAACAGGACAGTTTCTTCCTGACATGCCAGATTTCTCCCTAATATTGAGCATCTTCTCCAAGAAATACCAGCAATCCCCCTGGAAATAGGACCTTTTTACCCACAAATACCTCTTTTATCCCCAAAAGAGGACAGTTTCTTCCAGAAATGCCACATTTCTCCCAAATATAGCACATCTTCTCCAAGAAATACCAGAATTCCCCCTTCAAATCGGACCTTTTCACCCACAAATACCTCTTTTATCCCCCCAAATAGGACATTGTCTTCCTGACATGCCAGATTTCTCCCAAATATATCACATCTTCTCCAAGAAATACCAGCTTTCCCCCTTCAAATAGGACCTTTTCACCCAGAAATACCAGCCTTCTTCCCTTATATTGGACATTTTCTTCCAGAAATGCCAGATTTCTCCCAAATACATCACATCTTCTACAAGAAATACCAGGTTTCCCCCTTCAAATAGGACCTTTTCACATACAAATACCTCTTTTATCCCCAAAATAGGACAGTTTCTTCCAGACATGCCACATTTCTCCCTAATATTGAGCATCTTCTCCAAGAAATACCAGGATTCCTCCTGAAATAGGACCTTTTCACCCGCAAGTACCTGTTTTATCCCCAAAATAGGACAGTTTCTGCAAGAAATGCCACATTTCTCCCAAATATATCACATCTTCTCCAAGAAAAACCAGCTTTCCCCCTGGAAATAGGACCTTTTCACCCACAAATACCTGTTTGCTATCCAAAAGAGGACAGTTTCTTCCAGAAATGCCACATTTCTCCCAAATATAGCACATCTTCTCCAAGAAATACCAGGATTCTCCCTGGAAATAGGACCTTTTCACCAACAAATACCTGTTTAATCCCCAAAATAGGACTTTGTCTTCCAGAAATGCCAGATTTCTCCCAACTATATCACATCTTCTCCAAGAAATACCAGGTTTCCCCCTAGAAATAGGACCTTTTCATCCACAAATACCTGTTTTATCCCCAAAAGAGGACAGTTTCTTCCAGTCATGCCACATTTCCCCCAAATAGATCACATCTTCTCCAAGAAATACCAGGATTCCCCCTTCAAATAGGACCTTTTCTCCCACAAATACCTCTTTTATCACCAAAGGAGGACTGTTTCTTCCAGAAATGCCAAATTTCTCCCAGATAGATCACATCTTCTCCAAGAAATACCAGGGTTCCCCCTTCAAATAGGACCTTTTCACCCACAAATACCTCTTTTATCCCCCCAAATAGGACATTGTTTTCCTGACATGACGGATTTCTCCCAAATATATCACATCTTCTCCAAGAAATACCAGGTTTCCCCCTTCAAATAGGACCTTTTCACCCACAAATACCTCTTTTATCCCCAAAAGAGGACAGTTTCTTCCTGACATGCCAGATTTCTCCCTAATATTGAGCATCTTCTCCAAGAAATACCAGGATTCCTCCTGAAATAGGACCTTTTCACCCACAAATACCTCTTTTATCCCCAAAAGAGGACATTTTCTTTCTGACATGCCAGATTTCTCCCAAATAGATCACATCTTCTCCAAGAAATACCAGGTTTCCCCCTTCAAATAGGACCTTTTCACCCAGAAATACCAGCCTTCTCCCCTTATATTGGACATTGTCTTCCAGAAATGTCAGATTTCTCCCAAATAGATCACATCTCCTCCAAGAAATACCAGGGTTCCCCCTTCAAATAGGACCTTTTCACCCACAATTACCTCTTTTATCCCCCAAATTGGAAATTTTCTTCCTGACATTCCAGATTTCTCCCAAATATATCACATCTTCTCCAAGAAATACCACGTTTCCCCCTTCAAATAGGACCTTTTCACCCACAAATACCAGCCTTCTCCCCCCAAATTGGACAGTTTCTTCCAGAAATGCCAGATTTCTCCCAAATATAGCACATCTTTTCCAAGAAATACCAGGTTTCCCCCTTGAAATAGGACCTTTTCACCCACAAATACCAGCCTTCTCCCCCCAAATTGGACAGTTTCTGCCAGAAATGCCACATTTCTCCCAAATATAGAACATCTTCTCCAAGAAATACCAGGATTCCCCCTGGAAATAGGACATTTTCACCAACAAATACCTGTCTTATCCCCAAAAGAGGACAGTTTCTTCCTGACATGCCACATTTCTCCCAAATATATCACATCTTCTCCAAGAAATACCAGCAATCCCCCTGGAAATAGGACCTTTTTACCCACAAATACCTCTTTTATCCCCAAAATAGGACAGTTTCTTCCAGAAATGCCACATTTCTCCCAAATATATCACATCTTCTCCAAGAAATACCAGCTTTCCCCCTTCAAATCGGACCTTTTCACCCACAAATACCTCTTTTATCCCCAAAATAGGACAGTTTCTTCCAGACATGCCACATTTCTCCCAAATATATCACATCTTCTCCAAGAAATACCTGGATTCCCCCTTCAAATAGGACATTTTCACCCACAAATACCAGCCTTCTCCCCTTATATTGGACATTGTCTTCCGGAAATGTCAGATTTCTCCCAAATATAGAACATCTTCTCCAAGAAATACCAGGTTTCTCCCTGGAAATAGGACCTTTTCACCAACAAATACCTGTTTAATCCCCAAAATAGGACATTTTCTTCCAGACTTTCCAGATTTCTCCCAACTATATCACATCTTCTCCAAGAAATACCAGGATTCCCCCTGGAGATAGGACCTTTTCACCAACAAATACATGACTTATCCCCAAAAGAGGACAGTTTCTTCCAGACATGCCACATTTCTCCCAAATATATCACATCTTCTCCAAGAAATACCAGGTTTCCCCCTTCAAATAGGACCTTTTCACCCACAAATACCTCTTTTATCCCCAAAATAGGACAGTTTCTGCCAGAAATGCTACATTTCTCCCAAATATATCACATCTTCTCCAAGAAATACCAGCTTTCCCCCTTCAAATAGGACCTTTTCACACACAAATACATGTCTTATCCCCAAAAGAGGACATTGTCTTCCTGACATTCCAGATTTCTCCCAACATATCACATCTTCTCCAAGAAATACCAGGATTCCCCCTTCAAATAGGATCTTTTCTCCCACAAATACCTGTTTTATCCCCAAAAGAGGACAGTTTCTTCCAGAAATGCCACATTTCTCCCAAATATACCACATCTTCTCCAAGAAATACCAGCTTTCCCCCTTCAAATAGGACCTTGTCACCCACAAATACCTGTTTGATCCCCAAAAGAGGACAGTTTCTGCCAGAAATGCCACATTTCTCCCAAATAAATCACATCTTCTCCAAGAAATACCAGGTTTCCCCCTTCAAATAGGACATTTTCACCCACAATTACCTCTTTTATCCCCCCCAAATAAGACTTTTTCTTCCTGACATGCCACATTTCTCCCAAATAGATCACATCTTCTCCAAGAAATACCAGGTTTCCCCCTTCAAATAGGTCCTTTTCACCCACAAATACCTCTTCTATCCCCAAAAGAGGACAGTTTCTTCCTGACATGCCACATTTCTCCCTAATATATCACATCTTCTCCAAGAAATACCAGGATTCCTCCTGAAATAGGACCTTTTCACCCACAAATACCTCTTTTATCCCCAAAATAGGACAGTTTCTTCCTGACATGCCAGATTTCTCCCTAATATTGAGCATCTTCTCCAAGATATACCAGGATTCCTCCTGAAATAGGACCTTTTCACCCACAAATACCTCTTTTATCCCCAAAGAGAACATTTTCTTCCTGACATGCCAGATTTCTCCCAAATATATCACATCTTCTACAAGAAATACCAGCTTCCCCTCTTCAAATAGGACCTTTTCACCCAGAAATACCAGCCTTCTCCCCTTATATTGGACATTGTCTTCCAGAAATGTCAGATTTCTCCCAAATGGATCACATCTTCTCCAAGAAATACCAGGGTTCCCCCTTCAAATAGGACCTTTTCACCCACAAATACCTCTTTTGTCCCCAAACGAGGACAGTTTCTTCCAGAAATGCCACATTTCTCCCAAATATATCTCATCTTCTCCAAGAAATACCAGCTTTCCCCCTTCAAATAGGACCTTTTCACCCACAAATACCTCTTTTAGACCCAAAAGAGGACAGTTTCTTCCAGACAAGCCACATTTCTCCCAAATATATCACATCTTCTCCAAGAAATACCTGGATTCCCCCTTCAAATAGGAACTTTTCACCAAGAAATACCAGCCTTCTTCCCATATATTGGACATTGTCTTCCAGAAATGTCAGATTTCTCCCAAATATAGAACATCTTCTCCAAGAAATACCTGGATTCCCCCTGGAAATAGGACCTTTTCTCCCACAAATACCGGTCTTATCCCCAGAAGAGGACAGTTTCTTCCAGAAATGCCACATTTCTCCCAAATATATCACATCTTCTCCAAGAAATACGAGGATTCCCCCTGGAAATAGGACCTTTTTACCCACATATACCTCTTTTATCCCCAAAAGAGGACAGTTTCTTCCAGAAATGCCACATTTCTCCCAAATATATCACATCTTCTCCAAGAAATACCAGGTTTCCCCCTTCAAATAGGACCTTTTCTCCCACAATTACCTCTTTTATCCCCCCAAAAATAGGACTTTTTCTTCCAGAAATGCCACATTTCTCCCAAATATATCACATCTTCTCCAAGAAATACCAGGTTTCCCCCTTCAAATCGGACCTTCTCACCCACAAATACCTCTTTTATCCCCAAAATAGGACATTTTCGTCCTGACATGCCAGATTTCTCCCAAATATTGAGCATCTTCTCCAAGAAATACAAGGATTCCTCCTGAAATAGGACCTTTTCACCCACAAATACCTCTTTTATCCCCAAAAGAGGACAGTTTCTTCCTGACATGCCAGATTTCTCCCTAATATTGAGCATCTTCTCCAAGAAATACCAGGATTCCTCTTGAAATAGGAACTTTTCACCCACAAATACCTCTTGTATCTCCCCAAATAGGACAGTTTCTTCCTGACATGCCAGATTTCTCCCAAATATATCACATATTCTCCAGGAAATACCTGGCTTCCCCCTTCAAATAGGAACTTTTCACCCAGAAATACCAGCCTTCTCCCCTTATATTGGACATTATCTTCCAGAAATGTCAGATTTCTCCCAATTAGATCACATCTTCTCCAAGAAATACCAGGGTTCCCCCTTCAAATAGGACCTTTTCACCAACAAATTCCTGTTTTATCCCCCAAATTGGACATTTTCTTCCTGACATTCCAGATTTCTCCCTAATATATCACATCTTCTCCAAGAAATACCAGGTTTCCCCCTTCAAATAGGACCTTTTCATCCACAAATACCAGCCTTCTCCCCCCCCCAAATTGGACAGTTTCTTCCAGAAATGCCAGATTTCTCCCAAATAGATCACATCTTTTCCAAGAAATACCAGGTTTCCCCCTTGAAATAGGACCTTTTCCCCCACAAATACCAGCCTTCTCCCCTTATATTGGACATTTTCTTCCAGAAATGTCAGATTTCTCCCAAATATATCACATCTTCTCCAAGAAATACCAGGTTTCCCCCTTCAAATAGGACCTTTTCACCCACAAATACCTCTTTTATCCCCAAAATAGGACATTGTGTTCCTGACATGCCAAATTTCTCCCAAATATATCACATCTTCTCCAAGAAATACCAGCTTTCCCCCTTCAAATAGGACCTTTTCACCCAGAAATACCAGCCTTCTCCCCTTATACTGGACATTTTCTTCCTGACATGCCAGATTTCTCCCAAATATATCACATCTTCTCCAAGAAATACCAGGTTTCCCCCTTCAAATATGCCTTTTCACCCACAAATACCTCTTTTATCCCCAAAAGAGGACAGTTTCTTTCTGACATTCCAGATTTCTCCCTAAGATTGAGCATCTTCTCCAAGAAATACCAGGATTCCTCCTGAAATAGGAACTTTTCACCCACAAATACCTCTTTTATCCCCCCAAATAGGACATTGTCTTCCTGACTTGCCAGATTTTTCCCAAATATATCACATCTTTTCCAAGAAATACCTGGTTTCCCCCTTCAAATAGGACCTTTTCACCCAGAAATACCAGCCTTCTCCCCTTATATTGGACATTGTCTTCTAGAAATCTCAGATTTCTCCCAAATAGATCACATCTTCTCCAAGAAATACCAGGGTTCCCCCTTCAAATAGGACATTTTCTCCCGCAAATACCTGTTTTATCCCCCAAATTGGACATTTTCTTCCTGACATTCCAGATTTCTCCCTAAGATTGAGCATCTTCTCCAAGAAATACCAGGTTTCCCCCTTCAAATAGGACCTTTTCACCCACAAATACCAGCCTTCCCCCCAAATTCGACATTGTCTTCCTGACACGGCAGATTTCTCCCAAATATATCACATCTTCTCCAAGAAATACCTGGTTTCCCCCTTCAAATAGGACCTTTTCACCCGGAAATACCAGCCTTCTCCCCTTATATTGGACATTGTCTTCCAGAAATATCAGATTTCTCCCAATATATCACATCTTCTCCAAGAAATACCAGGGTTCCCCCTTCAAATAGGACCTTTTCACCCACAAATACCTCTTTTATCCCCAAAAGAGGACATTTTCTTCCTGACATTCCAGATTTCACCCAAATATATCACATCTTCTCCAAGAAATACCAGGTTTCCCCCTTCAAATAGGACCTTTTCACCCACAAACACCAGACTTCTCCCCCCAAATTGGACAGTTTCTTCCAGAAATGCCAGATTTCTCCCAAATATATCACATCTTCTCCAAGAAATACCAGGTTTCCCCCTTCAAATAGGACCTTTTCCCCCACAAATACCAGCCTTCTCCCATTATATTGGACATTTTCTTCCAGAAATGTCAGATTTCTCCCAAATATAGAACATCTTCTCCAAGAAATACCCGGATTCCCCCTTCAAATAGGACCTTTTCTCCCACAAATACCGCTTTTATCTCCAAAATAGGACAGTTTCTTCCAGAAATGCCACATTTCTCCCAAATATATCACATCTTCTCCAAGAAATACCAGCTTTCCCCCTTCAAATAGGACCTTTTCACCCACAAATACCTGTTTGATCCCCAAAAGAGGACAGTTTCTTCCAGAAATGCCACATTGCTCCCAAATATACCACATCTTCTCCAAGAAATACCAGGATTCCCCCTTCAAATAGGACCTTCTCACCCACAACTACCAGCCTTCTCCCCCAAATTGGATATTTTCTTCCAGAAAGGCCACATTTCTCCCAAAAAATATATCTCATCTTCTCCAAGAAATACCAGGGTTCCCCCTTCAAATAGGACCTTTTCACCCACAAATACCTCTTTTATCCCCAAAGTAGGACAGTTTCTTCCAGAAATGCCACATTTCTCCCAAATATATCACATCTTCTGCAAGAAATACCGGGATTACTCCTGAAATAGTACATTTTCTCCCACAAATACCTGCCTTCTCTTCCTAAATTGGACTTCTACTCCCAGAAATGCCAGGTTCCCCCTTCAAATAGGACCTTTTCAGCCACAAATACCTGTTTCGTCCCCAAAATAGGACAGTTTCTTCCAGAAATGCCACATTTCTCCCAAATATATCACATCTTCTCCAAGAAATACCACGATTCCTCCTGAAATAGGACCTTTTCACCCACAAATACCTCTTTCATCCCCAAAATAGGACATTTTCTTCTAGAAAGGCCACATTTCTCCCATATGTATCACATCTTCTCCAAGAAATACCAGGATTCCCCCTTCAAATAGGACCTTTTCACCCACAAATACCTCTTTTATCCCCAAAAGAGGACAGTTTCTGCCAGAAATGCCACATTTCTCCCAAATATATCACATCTTCTCCAAGAAATACCTGGATTCCCCCTTCAAATAGGACCTTTTCACCAAGAAATACCAGCCTTCTCCCCTTATATTGAACATTGTCTTCCAGAAATGCCAGATTTCTCCCAAATATAGCACATTTTCTCCAAGAAATACCAGGTTTCCCCCTTCAATTAGGACCTTTTCACCCACAAATACCTCTTTTATCCCCAAAATAGGACAGTTTCTTCCAGAAAGGCCACATTTCTTCCCAATATATCACATCTTCTCCAAGAAATTCCAGGGTTCCCCCTTCAAATAGGACATTTTCAGCCGCAAATACCTGTCTTATCCCCAAAAGAGGACAGTTTCTTCCAGAAATGCCACATTTCTCTTAAATAGATCACATCTTCTCCAAGAAATACCAGGATTCCCCCTTCAAATAGGACCTTTTCACCCACAAATACCTCTTTTATCCCCAAAAGAGGACAGTTTCTTCCAGAAATGCCACATTTCTCCCAAATATATCACATCTTCTGCAAGAAATACCACGATTCCTCCTGAAATAGGACCTTTTCACCCACAAATACCCGTTTTATCCCCATAATAGAACAGTTTCTTCCTGACATGCCACATTTCTCCCAAATATATCACATCTTCTCCAAGAAATACCAGCTTTCCCCCTTCAAATAGGACCTTGTCACCCACAAATACCTGTTTTATCCCTTTGTTCTGAGTGACTTTTCGTTTTGGAGTGTTTATCCGATGCGACACTTCAGCATTCTGTGACGAATAGAGTAGAAGTGGAAACCACACTAATAAGGCAGCTAGATGCTCCAGGAGTGACACACTTAGTGCTTTCAGGGAGGACGTTCCAGAAAGTCGAGAGTTGTGGCTTCTTTCCTGCGGAGAAATAACCCCCTGTTTTCAGGCAATGCAGGACGCTGAATTCGCACGTTCTCGGCATAGGAACACCGCTTCTTCGCTTTCGTAAGTCGAAAGCGGCACTCGCGCTGAAGCGCTCCGGAGAGTCTGCAGTTGCTGTCCGGTCCATCGCGGTTCTGCCCGAGTGCCGCCTGCAGCCTTCAGCAGCGGTCTCGTTTCTCTCGGATGCCGGGAAAGAGCGACTTCAGCCGAATGCTTTGATCCGACAAGTGAGCGCCTTCTTCTGCGCACATCGCAATGGAGCGGGTCTGACTTCTCCATGTGTCCATGCAGAATGCACTACGCTTCTCTCTCATTCATATCTCTTTCTTCCGAGCGACATTTCGTTTCTGAGTGTTTATCCGATGCTACACTTCAGCATTCTGTGACGAAGAGTGTAGAAGGGAAAAGCCCCACTAATAAGGCAGCTAGAAGGTCCAGGAGCGACACACGAAGTGCTTTCAGGGAGGACGTTCCAGAAAGTCGAGAGTTGTGCTTTCTTTCCTGCGGAGAAAAAAACCCCTGTTTTTAGGCAATGCAGGACGCTGAATTCGCACGTTCTCGGCATAGGAATACCGCTCCTTCGCCCTCGTCGCTCGAAAGCGGCACTCGCGCTGAACCGCTCCGGAGAGTCTGCAGTTGCTGGCCGATCCATCGCGGTTCTGCCCGAGTGCCGCTTGCAGCCTTCAGCAGCGCTCTCGTTTCTCTCGGATGCCGGGAAAGAGCGACTTCAGCCGGATGCTTTTCTCCGACGAGTGAGCGGCTTCTTCTGCGCACATCGCAATGGAGCGCTTCTGACTTCTCCTTCTGTCCATGCAGAATGCACTACGCTTCTCTCTCATTCTTATCCCTTTCTTCCGAGCGACATTTCATTTCTGAGTGTTTATCCGATGCTACACTTCAGTATTCTGTGACGAATAGAGTAGAAGGGAAAAGCCCCTCTAATAAGGCAGCTAGAATTTCGAGTAGCGACGCACTTTGTGCTTTCAGGGAGGACGTTCCAGAAAGTCGAGAGTTGTGGCTTCTTTCCTGCGGAGAAAAAAACCCCTGTTTTCAGGCAATGCAGTAGTCTGCAACTGCAGACTCTCCGGAGTGGTTCAGCGCGAGTGCCGCTTTCGAGCCAGGAGAGCGGAGGAGCGGCATTCCTATGCAGAGAACGTGCGAATTCAGCGTCCTGCATTGCCTGAAAACAGGTGTTTTTTTCTCCGCAGGAAAGAAGCCACAACTCTCGACATTCTGGAACGTCCTCCCTGAAAGCACTACGTGTGTCGCTCCTGGAGCATCTAGCGTCCTTATTAGTGTGGTTTCCACTTCTACTCTATTCGTCACAGAATGCTGAAGTGTAGCATCGGATAAACACTCCAAAACGAAAAGTCGCTCAGAACAAAGGGATAAAACAGGTATTTGTGGGTGACAAGGTCCTATTTGAAGGGGGAAAGCTGGTATTTCTTGGAGAAGATGTGATATATTTGGGAGAAATGTGGCATGTCAGGAAGAAACTGTCCTATTTTGGGGATAAAACGGGTATTTGAGGGTGAAAAGGTCCTATTTCAGGAGGAATCCTGGTATTTCTTGGAGAAGATGCGATCTATTTGGAAGAAATGTGGCATGTCTGGAAGAAACTGTCCCATTTTTGGGACGAAACAGGTATTTCTCGGTGAAAGGCTCCTATTTTAAGGGGGAACCTGGTATTTCTTGGAGTAGATGTCCAATTTAGGGGGAGAAGGCTGGTATTTGTGGGAGAAAATGTACTATTTCAGGAGTAATCCCGGTATTTCTTGGAGAAGATGTGATATATTTGGGAGAAATCTGGCCTTTCTGGAAGAATCTGTCCTATTTTGGGGATAAAAGAGGTATTTGTGGGTGAAAAGGTCCTATTTGAAGGGGGAACCCTCGTATTTCTTGGAGAAGATGTGATCTACTTGGGAGAAATCTAGCATGTCTGGAAGAAAATATCCAATTTGGGGGGAGAAGGCTGGTAGTTGTGGGTGAGAAGGTCCTATTTCAGGAGGAATCCTGGTATTTCTTGGAGAAGATGTGATATATTTGGGAGAAATATGGCATTTCTGGCAGAAAATGTTCTATTTTTGGGATCAAACAGGGATCTGTGGGAGAAAAGGTCCTATTTGAAGGGGGAACCCTGGTATTTCTTGGAGAAGATGTGATCTATTTGGGAGAAATGTGGCCTTTCTGGAAGAAACTGTTCTCTTTTGGGGATAAAACAGGTATTTGTGGGTGAAAAGGTCCTATTTGAAGGGGGAAAGCTGGTATTTCTGGGAGAAGATGTTCTATATTTGGGAGAAATCTGACATTTCTGGAAGACAATGTTCTATATAGCGGATAAAAGAGGTATTTGTGGGTGAAAAGGTCCTATTTCAACGGGGAATCCTGGTATGTCCTGGAGAAGATGTGATATATTTGGGAGAAATCTGGCATTTCTGGAAGAAACTGTCCAATTTGGGGGGATAAAAGAGGTATTTGTGGGTGAGAAGGTCCTATTTGAAGGTTGAAACCTGGTATTTCTTGGAGAAGATGTGATATATTTGGGAGAAATGTGGCATATCTAGAAGAAAATGTCCTCTTTTGGGGATAAAAGAGGTATTTGTGGGTGAAAAGGTCCTATTTGAAGGGGGAAAGCAGGTATTTCTTGGAGAAGATGTGATCTATTTGGGAGAAATGTGGCATTTCTGGAAGAAACAGTCCTCTTTTGGGGATAAAAGAGGTATTTGTGGGAGAAAAGGTCCTATTTCAAGGGGGAAAGCTGGTATTTCTTGGAGAAGTTGTGATATATTGGGGAGAAATCTGGCATTTCATGAAGAAACTGTCCTATTTTGGGGATAAAACAGGTATTTGTGGGTGAAAAGGTCCTATTTGGAGGGGGAAACCTGGTATTTCTTGGAGAAGATGTGATATATTTGGGAGAAATGTGGCATTTCTGGAAGACAATGTCCTCTTTTGGGGATAAAAGAGGTATCCGTGGGTGAAAAGGTCCTATTTGAAGGGGGAAAGCTGGTATTTCTTGGAGAAGATGTGATATATTTGGGAGAAATCTAGCATTTTTGAAGAAAATGTCCTCTTTAGGGGATAGAACAGGTATTTGTGGGCGAAAAGGTCCTATTTGAAGGGGGAAACCTGGTATTTCATGGAGAAGATGTGATATATTTGGGTGAAAACTGGCATTTCTGGAAGAAAATGTCCAATATAAGGGGAGAAGGCTGGTATTTGTGGGTGAAAAAGTCCTATTTCAGGAGGAATCCCTATAATTCTTGGAGAAGATGTGATATATTTGGGAGAAATCTTGCATTTCTGGCAGAAAATGTCCAATTTGGGGGATAAAACAGGTATTTGCGGCTGAAAAGGTCCTATTTGAAGGGGGAAACCTGGTATTTCTTGGAGAAGATGTGATATATTTGGGAGAAATCTGGCATTTCTGGAAGAAAATGTCCTCTTTTGGGGATAAGACTGGTATTTGTGGGTGAAAAGGACCTATTTGAAGGGGGAAACCTGGCATTTCTTGGAGAAGATGTGATATATTGGGGAGAAATGTGGCATTTCTGGAAGACAATGTCCAATTTGGGGGGATAAAACAGGTATTTGTGGGTGAAAATGTCCTATTTGAAGGGGGAATCCTGGTATTTCTTGGAGAAGATGTTCTATATTTGGGAGAAATCTGACTTTTCTGGAAGAAAATGTCCAATATAAGGGGAGAAGGCTGGTATTTGTGGGTGAAAAGGTCCTATTTGAAGGGGGAAACCTGGTATTTCTTGGAGAAGATGTGCTATATTTGGGAGAAATCTGGCATTTCTGGAAGACAATGAAGAATATGAGGGGAGAAGGCTGGTATTTCTTGGTGAAAAGGTCCAATTTGAAGGGGGAATCCAGGTATATCTTGGAGAAGATGTGATATATTTGGGAGAAATCTGGCATGTCTGGAAGAAACTGTCCTCTTTTGGGGATCAAACAGGTATTTGCGGGTGAAAAGGTCCTATTTGAAGGGGGAAACCTGGTATTTCTTGGAGAAGATGTGATCTATTTGGGAGAAATGTGGCCTTTCTGGAAGAAACTGTCCTCTTTTGGGGATAAAAGAGGTATTTGTGGGTGAAAAGGTCCTATTTGAAGGGGGAAAGCAGGTATTTCTTGGAGAAGATGTGATCTATTTGGGAGAAATGTGGCATGTCTGGAAGAAACTGTCCTATTTTGTGGATAAAAGAGGTATTTGTGGGCGAAAAGGTCCTATTTCAGGAGGAATCCTGGTATTTCTTGGAGAAGTTGCTCAATATTAGGGAGAAATCTGGCATGTCAGGAAGAAACTGTCCTCTTTTGGGGATAAAAGAGGTATTTGTGGGTAAAAAGGTCCTATTTCCAGGGGGAACCCTGGTATTTCTTGGAGAAGATGTGATATATTTGGGGGAAATCTGGCATTTCTGGAAGAAACTGTCCTCTTTTGGGGATAAGACAGGTATTTGTTGGTGAAAATGTCCTATTTGAAGGGGGAATCCTGGTATTTCTTGGAGAAGATGTGATATATTTGGGAGAAATGTGGCCTTTCTGGAAGAAACTGTCCTCTTTTGGGGATAAAAGAGGTATTTCTGGGTGAAAAGGTCCTATTTCAAGGGGACACATTTCTCCCAATATATCACATCTTCTCCAAGAAATACCAGGTTTCCCCCTTCAAATAGGGCCTTTTCACCCACAAATACCTGTTTTATCCCCAAAACAGGACAGTTTCTTCCAGAAATGCCACATTTCTCCCAAATAGATCACATCTTCTCCAAGAAATACAAGCTTTTCCCCTTCAAATAGGACCTTTTCACCCACAAATACCTCTTTTATCCCCAAAAGAGGACAGTTTCTTCCAGAAATGCCACATTTCTCCCAAATATATCACAACTCCTCCAAGAAATACCACGTTTCCCCCATCATATAGGACCTTTTCTCCATGAAATACCTGTTTTATCCCCAAAAGAGGACAGTTTCTTCCAGAAAGACCAGATTTCTAACAAATATATCACATCTTCTCCAAGAAATACCACGTTTCCCTCTTCAAATAGGACCTTTTCACCCACAAATACCTCTTTTATCCCCAAAATAGGACAGTTTCTTCCAGAAATGCCACATTTCTCCCAAATATATCACATCTCCAAGAAATACCAGGTTTCCTCCTGAAATAGGACCTTGTCTCCCACAGATTCTTGTTTATCCCTTTGTTCCGAGCGACTTTTCGTTTTGGAGTGTTTATCCGATGCTACACTTCAGCATTCTGTGACGAATAAAATAGAAGAGAAAAGCCCCACTAATAAGGCAGCTAGAAGCTCCAGAAGCCACACACATTGTGCTTTCAGGGAGGACGTTCCAGAAAGTCGAGAGTTGTGGCTTCTTTCCTGCGGAGAAAAAAACCCCTGTTTTCAGGCAATGCAGGACGCTGAATTCGCTCCTTCTCGGCATTTCAATACCGCTCCTTCGCTCTCGTGGCTCGAACGCGGCACTCGCTCTGAACCGCTCCGGAGAGTCTGCAGTTGCTGTCCGGTCCATCGCGGTTCTGCCCGAGTGCCGCTTGCAGCCTTCAGCAGCGGTCTCGTTTCTCTCGGATGCCGGGAAAGAGCGACTTCAGCCGGATGCTTTTCTCCGACGAGTGAGCGGCTTCTTCTGCGCACATCGCAATGGAGCGCTTTTGACTTCTCCATGTGTCCATGCAGAATGCACTACGCTTCTCTCTCATTCTTATCCCTTCCTTCCGAGCGACATTTCGTTTTGGAGTGTTTATCCCATGCTACACTTCAGCATTCTGTGACGAATAGAGTAGAAGAGAAAAGCCCCACTAATAAGATAGCTAGAAGCTCCAGAAGCCACACACGTTGTGCTTTCAGGGAGGACGTTCCAGAAAGTCGAGAGTTGTGGCTTCTTTCCTGCGGAGAAAAAACCCCCTGTTTTCAGGCTATTCAGTAGTCTGCAACTGCAGACTGTCCGGTGTGGTTCAGCGCAAATGCCGCTTTCGAGCCACGAGAGAGGAGGAGCGGCATTCCTATGCCGAGAACGAGCGAATTCAGCCTACTGCATTGCCTGAAAACAGGGGGTTTTTTCTCCGCAGGAAAGAAGCCACAACTCTCGACTTTCTGGAACGTCCTCCCCGAAAGCACAACGTGTGTCGCTCCTCGAACTTCTAGCTGCCTTATTAGTGTGGTTTCCACTTCTACTCTATTCGTCACAGAATGCTGAAGTGTAGCATCGGATAAACACTCCAAAACGAAATGTCGCTCGGAAAAAGGGATAAGAATGAGAGAGAAGCGTAGTGCATTCTGCATGGACAGAAGGAGAAGTCAGAAGCGCTCCATTGCGATGTGCGCAGAAGAAGCCGCTCACTCGTCGGAGCAAAGCATCCGGCTGAAGTCGCTCTTTCCCGGCATCCGAGAGAAACGAGAGCGCTGCTGAAGGCTGCAAGCGGCACTCGGGCAGAACCGCGATGGACCGGACAGCAACTGCAGACTCTCCGGAGCGGTTCAGAGCGAGTGCCGCTTTCGAGCCACGAGAGCGAATGAGCGGCATTCCTAAGCCGACAACGTGCGAATTCAGCGTCCTGCATTGCCTGAAAACAGGGGGTTTTTTCTCCGCAGGAAAGAAGCCACAACTCTCGACTTTCTGCTACGTCCTCCCTGAAAGCCCAACGTGTGTCGCTCCTGGAGCTTCTAGCTGCCTTATTAGTGTGGTTTCCACTTCTACTCTATTCGTCACAGAATGCTGAAGTGTAGCATCGGATAAACACTCAGAAACGAAATGTCGCTCGGAAGAAAGGGATAAGAATGAGAGAGAAGCTTAGTGCATTCTGCATGGACAGAAGGAGAAGACAGAAGCTCTCCATTGCGATGTGCGCAGAAGAAGCCGCTCACTCGTCGGAGAAAAGCATCCGGCTGAAGTCGCTCTTTCCCGGCATCCGAGAGAAACGAGACCGCTGCTGAAGGCTGCAAGCGACACCCGGGCAGAACCGCGAGGTACCGGCCAGCAACTGCAGACTCTCCGGAGCGCTTCAGCGCGAGTGCCGCTTTCGAGCCACGAGAGCGAAGGAGCGGTGTTCCTATGCCGAGAAGGTGCGAATTCAGCGTCCTGCATTGCCTGAAAACAGGGGTTTTTTTCTCCGCAGGAAAGAAAGCACAACTCTCGACTTTCTGGAACGTCCTCCCTGAAAGCACTTCGTGTGTCGCTCCTGGAACTTCTAGCTGCCTTATTAGTGGGGCTTTTCCCTTCTACTCTCTTCGTCACAGAATGCTGAAGTGTAGCATCGGATAAACACTCAGAAACGAAATGTCGCTCGGAAGAAAGAGATATGAATGAGAGAGAAGCGTAGTGCATTCTGCATGGACACATGGAGAAGTCAGACCCGCTCCATTGCGATGTGCGCAGAAGAAGCCGCTCACTCGTCGGAGAAAAGCATCCGGCTGAAGTCGCTCTTTCCCGGCATCCGAGAGAAACGAGAGCGCTGCCGAAGGCTGCAAGCGGCACTCGGGCAGAACCGCGATGGACCGGACAGCAACTGCAGACTCTCCGGAGCGCTTCAGCGCGAGTGCCGCTTTCGAGCCACGAGAGCGAAGAAGCGGTGTTCCTATGCCGAGAACGTGCGAATTCAGCGTCCTGCATTGCCTGAAAACAGGGGGTTATTTCTCCGCAGGAAAGAAGCCACAACTCTCGACTTTCTGGAACGTCCTCCCTGAAAGCACAACGTGTGTCGCTCCTGGAGCTTCTACCTGCCTTCTTAGTGCGGATTCCACTTCTACTCTATTCGTCACAGAATGCTGAAGTGTAGCATCGGATAAACACTCAAAAACGAAAAGTCGCTCGGAACAAAGGGATAAAACAGGTATTTGTGGGTGACAAGGTCCTATTTGAAGTGGGCAAGCTGGTATTTCTTGGAGAAGATGTGATATATTTGGGAGAAATGTGGCATGTCAGGAAGAAACTGTTCTATTTTGGGGATAAAACGGGTATTTGTGGGTGACAAGGTCCTATTTCAGCAGGAAACCTGGTATTTCTTGGAGAAGATGTCAAACTTGGGGGGAGAAGGCTGGTATTTGTGGTAGAAAAAGTCCAATTTCAGGAGGAATCCCGGTATTTTTTCGAGAAGATGCGATACATTTGGGAGAAATCTGGAATGTCTGGAAGAAACTATCCTCTTTTGGGGATAAAAGAGGTATTTGTGGGAGAAAAGGTCCTATTTGAAGGTGGAAAGCTGGTAGTTCTTGGAGAAGATGAGATATATTTGGGAGAAATGTGGCATTTCTGGAAGAAACTGTCCTATTTTGGGGATAAAAGAGGTATTTGTGGGTGAAAAGGTCCTATTTGAAGGGTGAAGGCTGGTAGTTCTTGCAGGAGATGTGATATATTTGGGAGAAATGTGGCATTTCTGGCAGAAACTGTCCTGTTTTGGGGATCAAACAGGCATTTGTGGGTGAAAAGGTCCTATTTGAAGGGGGAACCCTGGTATTTCTTGGAGAAAATATGTGATATGTTTTTGAGAAATGTGGCATGTCAGGAAGAAACTGTCCTCTTTTGGGGGATAAAAGAGGTATTTGTGGGTGAAAAGGTCCTATTTGAAGGGGGAAACCTGGTATTTCTTGGAGAAGATGTGATCTATTTGGGAGAAATGTGGCCTTTCTGGAAGAAACTGTCCTCTTTTGGGGATAAAAGAGTTATTTGTGGGTGAAAAGGTCCTATTTGAAGAGGGGAACCTTGTATTTCTTGGAGAAGATGTGATCTATTTGTGAGAAATGTGGCATTTCTGGAAGAAACTGTCCTATTTTGGGGGAGAAGGCTGGTAGTTGTGGATGAAAATGTCCTATTTCAGGAGGAATTGTGTTATTTCTTTTAGAAGATGAGATATATTTGGGAGAAATGAGGCATTTCTGGAAGAAACTGTCCTATTATGGGGATCAAACAGGTATTTGTGGGTGAAAAGGTCCTATTTGAAGGGGAAAAGGTGGTATTTCTTGGAGGAGATGTGATCTATTTGGGAGAAATGTGGCATTTCTGGAAGAAACTGTCCTCTTTTGGGGATAAAAGTGGTATTTGTGGGTGACAAGGTCCTATTTGAAGGGGATAACTTGGTATTTCTTGGAGAAGATGAGATATATTTGGGAGAAATGTGGCATGTCTGGAAGAAACTGTCCTCTTTTGGGGATAAAAGAGGTATTTGTGGGTGAAAAGGTTCTATTTGAAGGGGGGAAGCTGGTATTTCTTGCAGAAGATGTGATATATTTGGGAGAAATGCGGCATGTCAGGAAGAAACTGTCCTCTTTTGGGGATAAAAGAGGTATTTGTGGGTGAAAAGGTCCAATTTGAAGGGGGAACCCTGGTATTTCTTGGAGAAGATGTGCTATATTTGGGAGCAATGTGGCATTTCTGGAAGAAACTGTCCTCTTTTGGGGATCAAACAGGTATTTGTGGGTGAAAAGGTCCTATTTGAAGGGGGAAACCTGGTATTTCTTGGAGATGTGATGTATTTGGGAGAAATCTGGCATATCTGGTAGAAAATGTCCTATTTGTAGGGAGAAGGCTGGTATTTGTGGGTGAAAATGTCCTATTTCAGGAGTAATCCTGGTATTTCTTGGTGGAGATGTGATATATTTGGGAGAAATGTGGCCTTTCTGGAAGAAACTGTCCTCTTTTGGGGATAAAACAGGTATTTGTGGGTGAAAAGGTCCTATTTGAAGGGGGAAAGCTGGTATTTCTTGGAGAAGATGCGATATATTTGGGAGAAATGTGGCATTTCTGGAAGAAACTGTCCTCTTTTAGGGATAAAAGAGGTATTTGTGGGTGAAAAGTTCCTATTTGAAGGGGGAAACCTGGTATTTCTTGGAGAAGATGTCGTATATTTGGGAGAAATGTGGCATGTCTGGATGAAACTGTCCTCTTTTGGGGATAAAAGAGGGATCTGTGTGAGAAGAGGTCCTATTTCCAGGGAGAAACCTGGTATTTCTTGGAGAAGATGTGATCTATTTGGGAGCAATGTGGCATTTCTGGAAGAAACTGTCCTCTTTTGGTGATAAAACAGGTATTTGTGGGTGAAAAGGTCCTATTTGAAGGGGAAAACCTGGTATTTCTTGGAGAAGATGTGATATATTTGGGAGAAATGTGGCATTTCTGGAAGAAACTGTCCTCTTTTGGGGATAAAACAGGTATTTGTGGATGAAAAGGTCCAATTTCAAGGGGGAAACCTTGTATTTCTTGGAGAAGATGTGATGTATTTGGGAGAAATGTGGCCTTTCTGGAAGAAACTGTCCTCTTTTGGGGATAAAAGAGGTATTTGTGGATGAAAAGGACCTATTTGAAGGGGGAAAGCTGGTATTTCTTGGAGAAGATGTGATCTATTTGGGAGAAATGTGGCATTTCTGGAAGAAACTGTCCTATTTTGGGGATAAAAGAGTTATTTGTGGGTGAAAAGGTCCTATTTGAAGGGGGAAAGCTGGTATTTCTTGGAGAAGATGTGATCTATATGGGAGAAAAGTGGCCTTTCTGGAAGAAACTGTCCTATTTTGGGGATAAAAGAGGTATCTGTGTGAGAAAAGGTCCTATTTGAAGGGGGAAAGCTGGTATTTCTTGGAGAAGAGGTGATATATGTGGGAGAAATGTGGCATTTCTGGAAGAAACTGTCCTCCTTTGGGGATAAAACAGGTATTTGTGGGAGAACAGGTCCTATTTGAAGGGGGAAACGTGGTATTTCTTGGAGAAGATGTGATCTATTTGGGAGAAATGTGGCATTTCTGGAAGAAACTGTCCTATTTTGGGGATCAAACAGGTATTTGTGGGTGAAAAGGTCATATTTCAAGGGGGAAAGCTGGTAATTCTATGAGAAGATGTGATATATTTGGGAGAAATGTGGCATTTCTGGAAGAAACTGTCCTCTTTTGGGGATAAAACAGGCATCTGTGGGAGAAAGGGTCCTATTTGAAGGGGGAAACCAGGTATTTCTTGGAGAAGATGTGATATATTTGGGAGAAATGTGGCATGTCAGGAAGAAACTGTCCTATTTTGTGGATAAAAGAGGTATTTGTGGGTGAAAAGGTCCAATTTGAAGGGGGAACCCTGGTATTTCTTGGAGAAGATGTGATCTATTTGGGAGAAATGTGGCATTTCTGGCAGAAACTGTCCTCTTTTGGGGATAAAAGAGGTATTTGTTGGTGAAAAGGTCCTATTTGAAGGGGGAACCCTGGTATTTCTTGGAGAAGATGTGATCTATTTGGGAGAAATGTGGCATTTCTGGAAGAAACTGTTCTCTATTGGGGATAAAAGAGGTATTTGTGGGTGAAAAGGTCCTATTTGAAGGGGGAACCCTGGTATTTCTTGGAGAAGATGTGATATATTTGGGAGAAATGTGGCATTTCTGGAAGAAACTGACCTATTTTGGGGATAAAAGAGGGATCTGTGTGAGAAAAGGTCCTATTTGAAGGGGGAAAGCTGGTATTTCTTGGAGAAGATGTGATATATTTGGGAGCAATGTGGCATTTCTGGAAGAAACTGTCCTATTTTGGTGATAAAAGAGGTATTTGTGGGTGAAAAGTTCCTATTTGAAGGGGAAAACCTGGTATTTCTTGGAGGAGATGTGATATATTTGGGAGAAATGTGGCATTTCTGGAAGAAACTGTCCTCTTTTGGGGAGCAAACAGGTATTTGTGGGTGAAAAGGTCCTATTTGAAGGGGATAACTTGGTATTTCTTGGAGAAGATGAGATATATTTGGGAGAAATGTGGCATGTCTGGAAGAAACTGTCCTCTTTTGGGGTTAAAAGAGGTATTTGTGGGTGAAAAGGTCCTATTTCAAGGGGGGAAGCTGGTATTTCTTGCAGAAGATTTGATATATTTGGGAGAAATGTGGCATGTCAGGAAGAAACTGTCCTCTTTTGGGGATAAAAGAGTTATTTGTGGGTGAAAAGGTCCTATTTGAAGAGGGGAACCTTGTATTTCTTGGAGAAGATGTGATCTATTTGTGAGAAATGTGGCATTTCTGGAAGAAACTGTCCTATTTTGGGGGAGAAGGCTGGTAGTTGTGGATGAAAATGTCCTATTTCAGGAGGAATTGTGTTATTTCTTTTAGAAGATGAGATATATTTGGGAGAAATGAGGCATTTCTGGAAGAAACTGTCCTATTATGGGGATCAAACAGGTATTTGTGGGTGAAAAGGTCCTATTTGAAGGGGAAAAGGTGGTATTTCTTGGAGGAGATGTGATCTATTTGGGAGAAATGTGGCATTTCTGGAAGAAACTGTCCTCTTTTGGGGATAAAAGTGGTATTTGTGGGTGACAAGGTCCTATTTGAAGGGGATAACTTGGTATTTCTTGGAGAAGATGAGATATATTTGGGAGAAATGTGGCATGTCTGGAAGAAACTGTCCTCTTTTGGGGATAAAAGAGGTATTTGTGGGTGAAAAGGTTCTATTTGAAGGGGGGAAGCTGGTATTTCTTGCAGAAGATGTGATATATTTGGGAGAAATGCGGCATGTCAGGAAGAAACTGTCCTCTTTTGGGGATAAAAGAGGTATTTGTGGGTGAAAAGGTCCAATTTGAAGGGGGAACCCTGGTATTTCTTGGAGAAGATGTGCTATATTTGGGAGCAATGTGGCATTTCTGGAAGAAACTGTCCTCTTTTGGGGATCAAACAGGTATTTGTGGGTGAAAAGGTCCTATTTGAAGGGGGAAACCTGGTATTTCTTGGAGATGTGATGTATTTGGGAGAAATCTGGCATATCTGGTAGAAAATGTCCTATTTGTAGGGAGAAGGCTGGTATTTGTGGGTGAAAATATCCTATTTCAGGAGTAATCCTGGTATTTCTTGGTGGAGATGTGATATATTTGGGAGAAATGTGGCCTTTCTGGAAGAAACTGTCCTCTTTTGGGGATAAAACAGGTATTTGTGGGTGAAAAGGTCCTATTTGAAGGGGGAAAGCTGGTATTTCTTGGAGAAGATGCGATATATTTGGGAGAAATGTGGCATTTCTGGAAGAAACTGTCCTCTTTTAGGGATAAAAGAGGTATTTGTGGGTGAAAAGTTCCTATTTGAAGGGGGAAACCTGGTATTTCTTGGAGAAGATGTCGTATATTTGGGAGAAATGTGGCATGTCTGGATGAAACTGTCCTCTTTTGGGGATAAAAGAGGGATCTGTGTGAGAAGAGGTCCTATTTCCAGGGAGAAACCTGGTATTTCTTGGAGAAGATGTGATCTATTTGGGAGCAATGTGGCATTTCTGGAAGAAACTGTCCTCTTTTGGTGATAAAACAGGTATTTGTGGGTGAAAAGGTCCTATTTGAAGGGGAAAACCTGGTATTTCTTGGAGAAGATGTGATATATTTGGGAGAAATGTGGCATTTCTGGAAGAAACTGTCCTCTTTTGGGGATAAAACAGGTATTTGTGGATGAAAAGGTCCAATTTCAAGGGGGAAACCTTGTATTTCTTGGAGAAGATGTGATGTATTTGGGAGAAATGTGGCCTTTCTGGAAGAAACTGTCCTCTTTTGGGGATAAAAGAGGTATTTGTGGATGAAAAGGACCTATTTGAAGGGGGAAAGCTGGTATTTCTTGGAGAAGATGTGATCTATTTGGGAGAAATGTGGCATTTCTGGAAGAAACTGTCCTATTTTGGGGATAAAAGAGTTATTTGTGGGTGAAAAGGTCCTATTTGAAGGGGGAAAGCTGGTATTTCTTGGAGAAGATGTGATCTATATGGGAGAAAAGTGGCCTTTCTGGAAGAAACTGTCCTATTTTGGGGATAAAAGAGGTATCTGTGTGAGAAAAGGTCCTATTTGAAGGGGGAAAGCTGGTATTTCTTGGAGAAGAGGTGATATATGTGGGAGAAATGTGGCATTTCTGGAAGAAACTGTCCTCCTTTGGGGATAAAACAGGTATTTGTGGGAGAACAGGTCCTATTTGAAGGGGGAAACGTGGTATTTCTTGGAGAAGATGTGATCTATTTGGGAGAAATGTGGCATTTCTGGAAGAAACTGTCCTATTTTGGGGATCAAACAGGTATTTGTGGGTGAAAAGGTCATATTTCAAGGGGGAAAGCTGGTAATTCTATGAGAAGATGTGATATATTTGGGAGAAATGTGGCATTTCTGGAAGAAACTGTCCTCTTTTGGGGATAAAACAGGCATCTGTGGGAGAAAGGGTCCTATTTGAAGGGGGAAACCAGGTATTTCTTGGAGAAGATGTGATATATTTGGGAGAAATGTGGCATGTCAGGAAGAAACTGTCCTATTTTGTGGATAAAAGAGGTATTTGTGGGTGAAAAGGTCCAATTTGAAGGGGGAACCCTGGTATTTCTTGGAGAAGATGTGATCTATTTGGGAGAAATGTGGCATTTCTGGCAGAAACTGTCCTCTTTTGGGGATAAAAGAGGTATTTGTTGGTGAAAAGGTCCTATTTGAAGGGGGAACCCTGGTATTTCTTGGAGAAGATGTGATCTATTTGGGAGAAATGTGGCATTTCTGGAAGAAACTGTTCTCTATTGGGGATAAAAGAGGTATTTGTGGGTGAAAAGGTCCTATTTGAAGGGGGAACCCTGGTATTTCTTGGAGAAGATGTGATATATTTGGGAGAAATGTGGCATTTCTGGAAGAAACTGACCTATTTTGGGGATAAAAGAGGGATCTGTGTGAGAAAAGGTCCTATTTGAAGGGGGAAAGCTGGTATTTCTTGGAGAAGATGTGATATATTTGGGAGCAATGTGGCATTTCTGGAAGAAACTGTCCTATTTTGGTGATAAAAGAGGTATTTGTGGGTGAAAAGTTCCTATTTGAAGGGGAAAACCTGGTATTTCTTGGAGGAGATGTGATATATTTGGGAGAAATGTGGCATTTCTGGAAGAAACTGTCCTCTTTTGGGGAGCAAACAGGTATTTGTGGGTGAAAAGGTCCTATTTGAAGGGGATAACTTGGTATTTCTTGGAGAAGATGAGATATATTTGGGAGAAATGTGGCATGTCTGGAAGAAACTGTCCTCTTTTGGGGTTAAAAGAGGTATTTGTGGGTGAAAAGGTCCTATTTCAAGGGGGGAAGCTGGTATTTCTTGCAGAAGATTTGATATATTTGGGAGAAATGTGGCATGTCAGGAAGAAACTGTCCTCTTTTGGGGATAAAAGAGGTATTTGTGGGTGAAAAGGTCCAATTTGAAGGGGGAACCCTGGTATTTCTTGGAGAAGATGTGCTATATTTGGGAGCAATGTGGCATTTCTGGAAGAAACTGTTCTCTTTTGGGGATCAAACAGGTATTTGTGGGTGAAAAGGTCCTATTTGAAGGGGGAAACCTGGTATTTCTTGGAGATGTGATGTATTTGGGAGAAATCTGGCATATCTGGTAGAAAATGTCCTATTTGTAGGGAGAAGGCTGGTATTTGTGGGTGAAAATGTCCTATTTCAGGAGTAATCCTGGTATTTCTTGGTGGAGATGTGATATATTTGGGAGAAATGTGGCATTTCTGGAAGAAACTGTCCTCTTTTGGGGATAAAACAGGTATTTGTGGGTGAAAAGGTCCTATTTGAAGGGGGAAACCTGGTATTTCTTGGAGAAGATGTGATATATTTGGGAGAAATGTGGCCTTTCTGGAAGAAAATGTCCTCTTTTAGGGATGAAAGAGGTATTTGTGGGTGAAAAGTTCCTATTTGAAGGGGGAAACCTGGTATTTCTTGGAGAAGATGTCATATATTTGGGAAAAATGTGGCATGTCTGGAAGAAACTGTCCTCTTTTGGGGATAAAAGAGGGATCTGTGTGAGAAGAGGTCCTATTTCCAGGGAGAAACCTGGTATTTCTTGGAGAAGATGTGATCTATTTGGGAGCAATGTGGCATTTCTGGAAGAAACTGTCCTATTTTGGTGATAAAACAGGTATTTGTGGGTGAAAAGGTCCTATTTGAAGGGGGAAACCTGGTATTTCTTGGAGAAGATGTGGTATATTTTGGAGAAATGTGGCATGTCAGGAAGAAACTGTCCTATTTGGGGGATAAAACAGGTATTTGTGGGAGAAAAGGTCCTATTTGAAGGTGGAAAGCTGGTATTTCTTGGAGAAGATGTGATATATTTGGGAGAAATCTGGCATGTCTGGTAGAAAATGTCCAATTTGGGGGGAGAAGGCTGTTAGTTACGGATGAAAAGGTCCTATTTCAGGAGGAATCGTGTTATTTCTTGGAGAAGATGTGATGTATTTGGGAGAAATGTGGCATTTCTGGAAGAAACTGTCCTATTTTGAGGATAAAAGAGGTATTTGTGGGTGAAAAGGTCCTATTTGAATGGGGAACCCTGGTATTTCTTGGAGAAGATGTGATATATTTGGGAGAAATGTGGCATTTCTGGAAGAAACTGTCCTCTTTTGGGGATAAAAGAGGTATTTGTGGGTGAAAAGGTCCTATTTGAAGGGGGAAAGCTGGTATTTCTTGGAGAAGATGTGATATATTTGGGAGAAATCTGGCATGTCTGGAATACAATGTCCAATTTGGTGGGAGAAGGCTGCTAGTTGTGGGTGAGAAGGTCCTATTTCAGGAGGAATCCTGGTATTTCTTGGAGAAGATGTGATATATTTGGGAGAAATGTGGCCTTTCTGGAAGAAACTGTCCTATTTTGGGGATAAAAGATGTATTTGTGGGTGAAAAGGTCCTATTTGAAGGGGGAACCCTGGTATTTCTTGGAGAAGATGTGATCTATTTGGGAGAAATGTGGCCTTTCTGGAAGAAACTGTCCTCTTTTGGGGCTAAAAGAGGTATTTGTGGGTGAAAAGGTCCTATTTGAAGGGGGAAAGCTGGTATTTCTTGGAGAAGATGTGATCTATTTGGGAGAAATGTGGCATGTCAGTAAGAAACTGTCCTCTTTTGGGGATCAAACAGGTATTTGTGGGAGAATAGGTCCTATTTGAAGGGTGAATCCTGGTATTTCTTGGAGAAGATGTGATCTATTTGGGAGAAATGTGGCATGTCAGTAAGAAACTGTCCTCTTTTGGGGATAAAACAGGTATTTGTGGGTGCAAAGGTCCTATTTCCTGGGGGAACCGTGGTATTTCTTGGAGAAGATGTGCTATATTTGGGAGAAATGTGGCATTTCTGGAAGAAACTGTCCTCTTTTGGGGATAAAAGAGGTATTTGTGTGTGAAAAGGTCCTATTTGAAGGGGGAAACCTGGTATTTCTTGGAGAAGATGTGCTATATTTGGGAGAAATGTGGCATTACTGGAAGAAACTGTCCTCTTTTGGGGATAAAACAGGTATTTGTGGATGAAAAGGTCCTATTTGAAGGGGGAAAGCTGGTATTTCTTGGAGAAGATGTGCTATATTTGGGAGAAATGTGGCCTTTCTTGCAGAAACTGTCCTCTTTTGGGGATCAAACAGGTATTTGTGGGTGAAAAGGTCCTATTTGAAGGGGGATACCTGGTATTTCTTGGAGAAGATGTGATATATTTGGGAGAAATGTGGCATGTCAGGAAGAAACTGTCCTCTCTTGGGGATAAAACAGGTATTTGTGGAAGAAAAGTTCCTATTTGAAGGGGGAAAGCTGGTATGTCTTGGAGAAGATGTGATCTATTTGGGTGAAATCTGGGATTTCTGGTAGAAAATGTCCAATTTGGTGGGAGAAGGCTGGTAGTTATGGATGAAATATCCTATTTCAGGAGGAATCGTGATATTTCTTGGAGAAGATGTGATATATTTGGGAGAAATGTGGCATGGCAGGAAGAAACTGTCCTATTTTGTGGATAAAAGAGGTATTTGTGGGTGAAAAGGTCCTATTTGAAGGGGGAACCCTGGTATTTCTTGGAGAAGATGTGATCTATTTGGGAGAAATGTGGCATTTCTGGCAGAAACTGTCCTCTTTTGGGGATAAAAGAGGTATTTGTTGGTGAAAAGGTCCTATTTGAAGGGGGAACCCTGGTATTTCTTGGAGAAGATGTGATATATTTGGGAGAAATCTAGCATGTCTAGAAGAAACTGTCCTATCTGGGGGATGAAGGCTGGTATTTGCGGGTGAAAAGGTCCTATTTCAGGAGTAATACTGGCATTTCTTGGAGGAGATGTGATATATTTGGGAGAAATGAGGCCTTTCTGGAAGAAACTGTCCTATTTTGTGGATAAAAGAGGTATTTGTGGGTGAAAAGGTCCTATTTGAAGGGGGAAACCTGGTATTTCTTGGAAAAGATGTGATACATTTGGGAGATATGTGGCCTTTCTGGCAGAAAATGTCCTATTTTGGGGATAAAAGAGGTATTTGTGGGAGAAAAGTTCCTATTTGAAGGGGAAAACCTGGTATTTCTTGGAGAAGATATGATCTATTTGGGAGAAACTTGGCATGTCTGGAAGAAACTGTTCTATTTTGGGGATAAAAGAGGTATTTCTGGGTGAAAAGGTCCTATTTCCAGGGGGAAACCTGGTATTTCTTGGAGAAGATGTGATATATTTGGGAGTAATCTGGCATTTCTGGAAGAAAATGTCCCGTTTTGGGGATAAAAGAGGTATTTGTGGGTGATACGGTCCAATTTGAAGGGGGAAACCTGGTGTTTCTTGGAGAAGATGTGGTATATTTGGGATAAATCTGGCATGTATGGAATAAAATGTCCAATTTGGTGGGAGAAGGCTGGTAGTTGTGGGTGAGAAGGTCCTATTTCAGGCGGAATCCTGGTATTTCTTGGAGAAGATGTGATATATTTGGGAGAAATGTGGCATTTCTGGAAGAAACTGTCCTCTTTTGGGGAGCAAACAGGTATTTGTGGGTGAAAAGGTCCTATTTGAAGGGGGAAAGCTGGTATTTCTAGGAGAAGATGTGATATATTTGGGAGAAATGTGGCCTTTCTGGAAGAAACTGTCCTCTTTTGGGGATAAAACAGGTATTTGTGGGTGAAAAGGTCCTATTTGAAGGGGGAAAGCTGGTATTTCTTGGAGAAGATGTGATGTATTTGGGAGAAATGTGGCATGTCTGGAAGAAACTGTCCTCTTTTGGGGATGAAACAGGTATTTGTGGGAGAATACGTCCTATTTGAAGGGGGATACCTGGTATTTCTTGGAGAAGATGTGATATATTTGGGAGAAATGTGGCATTTCTGGAAGAAACTGTCCTCTTATGGGGTTAAAACAGGTATTTGTGGATGAAAAGTTCCCATTTCTAGGCGGAAACCTGGTATTTCTTGGAGAAGATGTGATATATTTGGGAGAAATGTGGCATTTCTGGAAGAAACTGTCCTCTTTTGGGGATAAAAGAGGTATTTGTGGATGAAAAGGACCTATTTGAAGGGGGACAGCTGGTATTTCTTGGAGAAGATGTGATCTATATGGGAGAAATGTGGCATTTCTGGAAGAAACTGTCCTATTTTGGGGATAAAAGAGTTATTTGTGGGTGAAAACGTCCTATTTGAAGGGGGAAAGCTGGTATTTCTTGGAGAAGATGTAATCTATATGGGAGAAATGTGGCATGTCTGGAAGAAACTGTCCTATTTTGGGGATAAAAGAGGTATCTGTGTGAGAAAAGGTCCTATTTGAAGGGGGAAAGCTGGTATTTCTATGAGAAGATGTGATCTATTTGGGAGAAATGTGGCATTTCTGGAAGAAACTGTCCTATTTTGGGGATAAAACAGGTATTTGTGGGTGAAAAGGTCCTATTTGAAGGGGGAACCCTGTTATTTCTTGGAGAAGATGTGATATACTTGGGAGCAATGTGGCATTTCTGGAAGAAACTGTCCAATTTTGGGGATAAAAGAGGTATTTGTGTGTGAAAAGGTCCTATTTGAAGGGGGAACCCTGGTATTTCTTGGAGAAGATGTGATATATTTGGGAGAAATGTGGCCTTTCTTGCAGAAACTGTCCTCTTTTGTTGATAAAACAGGTACTTGTGGGTGAAAAGGTCCTATTTGAAGGGGGAACCCTGTTATTTCTTGGAGAAGATGTGATATATTAGGGAGAAATGTGGCATGTCAGGAAGAAACTGACCTATTTTGGGGATCAAACAGGTATTTGTGGGTGAAAGGTCGTATTTCAGGAGGAATCCTTGTATTTCGTGGAGAAGATGTGATATATTTGGGAGAAATCTGGCATGTCTGGCAGAAACTGTCCTCTTTTGGGGATAAAAGAGGTGTTTGTGGGTGAAAAGGTCCTATTTGAAGGGGGAAACCTGGTATTTCTTGGAGATGTGATCTATTTGGGAGAAATGTGGCATTTCTGGAAGAAACTGTCCTCTTTTGGGGATAAAAGATGTATTTGTGGGTGAAAAGGTCCTATTTCCAGGGGAAAACCTGGTATTTCGTGGAGAAGATGTGATATATTTGGGAGAAATGTGGCATTTCTGGAGGAAACTGTCCTCTTTTGGGGATGAAACAGGTATTTGTGGGTGAAAAGGTCCTATTTGAAGGGGGAACCGTGGTATTTCTTGGAGAAGATGTGATATATTTGGGAGAAATGTGGCATTTCTGGCTGAAACTGTCCTCTTTTGGGGATAAAAGAGGTATTTGTGGGTGAAAAGGTCCTATTTGAAGGGGGAAAGCGGGTATTTCTTGGAGAAGATGTGATATATTTGTGGGAAATGTGGCATTACTGGAAGAAACTGTCCTCTTTTGGCGATAAAACAGGTATTTGTGGATGAAAAGGTCCTATTTGAAGGGGGAAACCTGGTATTTCTTGGCGAAGATGTGATCTATTTGGGAGAAATGTGGCATTTCTGGAAGAAACTGTCCTCCTTTGGGGATTAAAGAGGTATTTGTGGGTGAAAAGGTCCTATTTCCAGGGAAACCTGGTATTTCTTGGAGAAGATGTGATATATTTGGAAGAAATGTGGCATTTCTGGAAGAAACTGACCTATTTAGGGGATAAAACAGGTATCTGTGGGAGTAAAGGTCCTATTTGAAGGGGGAAAGCTGGTATTTCTTGGAGAAGCTGTGATCTATTTGGGAGAAATGTGGCATTTCTGGAAGAAACGGTCCTCTTTTGGGGATGAAACAGGTATCTGTGTGTGAAAAGGTCCTATTTGAAGGGGGAAAGGTGGTATTTCTTGGAGAAGATGTGTTCTATTTGGGAGAAATGTGGGATGTCTGGAAGAAACTGTCCTCTTTTGGGGATAAAAGAGGTATTAGTGGGTGAAAAGGTCCTATTTGAAGAGGGAAAGCTGGTATTTCTTGGAGAAGATGTGATATATTTGGGAGAAATCTGGCCTTTCTGGAAGAAAATGTCCAAATTGGGGGGAGAAGGCTGGTTGTTGTGGGAGAAAAGGTCCTATTTGAAGGGGGAAACCTGGTATTTCTTGGAGAAGATGTGATATATTTGGGAGAAATGTGTCATTTCTGGAAGAAACTGTCCTATTTTGGGGATAAAACAGGTATTTGTGGATGAAAAGGTCCTACTTCCAGGGGAAAACCTGGTATTTCTAGGAGAAGATGTGATATATTTGGGAGAAATGTGGCATTTCTGGAAGAAAATGTCCAATTTTCGGGGAGAAGGTTGGTAGTTGTGGGTGAGAAGGTCCTATTTCAGGTGGAATCCTGGTATTTCTTGGAGAAGATGTGATATATTTGGGAGAAATGTGGCTTGTCTGGAAGAAACTGTCCTATTTTGGGGAAAAAACAGGGATCTGTGAGAGAAAAGGTCCTATTTGAAGGGGGAAAGCTGGTATTTCTTGGAGAAGATGTGCTATATTTGGGAGAAATGTGGCATTACTGGAAGAAACTGTCCTCTTTTGGGGATAAAACAGGTATTTGTGGATGAAAAGGTCCTATTTGAAGGGGGAAAACCTGGTATTTCTTGGAGAAGATGTGCTATATTTGGGAGCAATGTGGCCTTTCTGGAGGAAACTGTCCTATTTTGGGGATAAAACATGTATTTGTGGGTGCAAAGGTCCTATTTGAAGTGGGAAAACCTGGTATTTCTTGGAGAAGATGTGATCTATTTGGGAGAAATGTGGCATTTCTGGAAGAAACTGTCCTCTTTTGGGGATAAAAGAGGTATTTGTGTGTGAAAAGGTCCTATTTGAAGGGGGAACCCTGGTATTTCTTGGAGAAGATGTGCTATATTTGGGAGAAATGTGGCATTACTGGAAGAAACTGTCCTCTTTTGGGGATAAAACAGGTATTTGTGGATGAAAAGGTCCTATTTGAAGGGGGAAAGCTGGTATTTCTTGGAGAAGATGTGCTATATTTGGGAGAAATGTGGCCTTTCTTGCAGAAACTGTCCTCTTTTGGGGATCAAACAGGTATTTGTGGGTGAAAAGGTCCTATTTGAAGGGGGATACCTGGTATTTCTTGGAGAAGATGTGATATATTTGGGAGAAATGTGGCATGTCAGGAAGAAACTGTCCTCTCTTGGGGATAAAACAGGTATTTGTGGAAGAAAAGTTCCTATTTGAAGGGGGAAAGCTGGTATGTCTTGGAGAAGATGTGATATATTTGGGTGAAATCTGGGATTTCTGGAAGAAAATGTCCAATTTGGTGGGAGAAGGCTGGTAGTTATGGATGAAAATGTCCTATTTCAGGAGGAATCGTGATATTTCTTGGAGAAGATGTGATATATTTGGGAGAAATGTGGCATGTCAGGAAGAAACTGTCATATTTTGTGGATAAAAGAGGTATTTGTTGGTGAAAAGGTCCTATTTGAAGGGGGAACCCTGGTATTTCTTGGAGAAGATGTGATCTATTTGGGAGAAATGTGGCATTTCTGGCAGAAACTGTCCTCTTTTGGGGATAAAAGAGGTATTTGTTGGTGAAAAGGTCCTATTTGAAGGGGGAACCCTGGTATTTCTTGGAGAAGATGTGATATATTTGGGAGAAATCTAGCATGTCTAGAAGAAAATGTCCTATCTGGGGGATGAAGGCTGGTATTTGCGGGTGAAAAGGTCATATTTCAGGAGTAATACTGGTATTTCTTGGAGGAGATGTGATATATTTGGGAGAAATGAGGCCTTTCTGGAAGAAACTGTCCTATTTTGTGGATAAAAGAGGTATTTGTGGGTGAAAAGGTCCTATTTGAAGGGGGAAACCTGGTATTTCTTGGAAAAGATGTGATACATTTGGGAGATATGTGGCCTTTCTGGCAGAAAATGTCCTATTTTGGGGATAAAAGAGGTATTTGTGGGAGAAAAGGTCCTATTTGAAGGGGAAAACCTGGTATTTCTTGGAGAAGATATGATCTATTTGGTAGAAATTTGGCATGTCTGGAAGAAACTGTTCTATTTTGGGGATAAAAGAGGTATTTCTGGGTGAAAAGGTCCTATTTCCAGGGGGAAACCTGGTATTTCTTGGAGAAGATGTGATATATTTGGGAGTAATCTGGCATTTCTGGAAGAAAATGTCCTGTTTTGGGGATAAAAGAGGTATTTGTGGGTGATACGGTCCAATTTGAAGGGGGAAACCTGGTGTTTCTTGGAGAAGATGTGGTATATTTGGGAGAAATCTGGCATGTATGGAATAAAATGTCCAATTTGGTGGGAGAAGGCTGGTAGTTGTGGGTGAGAAGGTCCTATTTCAGGCGGAATCCTGGTATTTCTTGGAGAAGATGTGATCTATATGGGAGAAAAGTGGCCTTTCTGGAAGAAACTGTCCTATTTTGGGGATAAAAGAGGTATCTGTGTGAGAAAAGGTCCTATTTGAAGGGGGAAAGGTGGTATTTCTTGGAGAAGAGGTGATCTATTTGGGAGAAATCTGGCATTTCTGGAAGAAACTGTCCTCCTTTGGGGATAAAACAGGTATTTGTGGGAGAACAGGTCCTATTTGAAGGGGGAAACGTGGTATTTCTTGGAGAAGATGTGATATATTTGGGAGAAATGTGGCATTTCTGGAAGAAACTGTCCTCTTTTGGGGATCAAACAGGTATTTGTGGGTGAAAAGGTCATATTTCAAGGGGGAAAGCTGGTAATTCTATGAGAAGATGTGATATATTTGGGAGAAATGTGGCATTTCTGGAAGAAACTGTCCTCTTTTGGGGATAAAACAGGCATCTGTGGGAGAAAGGGTCCTATTTGAAGGGGGAAACCAGGTATTTCTTGGAGAAGATGTGATCAATTTGGGAGAAATGTGGCATTTCTGGAGGAAACTGTCCTCTTTTGGGGATCAAACAGGTATTTGTGGGTGAAAAGGTCCTATTTGAAGGGGGAAGGCTGGTATTTCTTGGAGAAGATGTGATATATTTGGGAGAAATGTGGCATTTCTGGCAGAAACTGTCCTATTTTGGGGACAAAAGAGGTATTTGTGGGTGAAAAGGTCCTATTTGAAGGGGGAAACCTGGTATTTCTTGGAGAAGATGTGATATATTTGAGGGAAATTTGGCATTACTGGAAGAAACTGTCCTCTTTTGGGGATAAAAGAGGTATTTGTGGGTGAAAAGGTCCTATTTGAAAGGGGAAAACCTGGTATTTCTTGGAGAAGATGTGCTCTATTTGGGAGTAATCTGGCCTTTCTGGAAGAAAATGTCCAATTTGGGGGGAGAAGGCTGGTTGTTGTGGGAGAAAAGGTCCTATTTCCAGGGGGATTCCTGGTATTTCTTGGAGAAGATGTGATCTATTTGGGAGAAATGTGGCATTTCTGGAAGAAACTGTCCTCTTTTGGGGATCAAAGAGGTATTTGTGGGTGAAAAGGTCCTATTTGAAGGGGGAAGGCTGGTAGTTCTTGCAGGAGATGTGATTTATTTGGGAGAAATGTGGCATGTCTGGAAGAAACTGTCCTCTTTTGTGGATAAATGAGGTATTTGTGGGTGAAAAGGTCCTATTTGAAGGGGGAAAGCTGGTATTTCTTGGAGAAGATGTGATATATTTGGGAGAAATCTGGCATGTCAGGAGGAAACTGTCGTATTTTGGGGATCAAACAGTTATGTGTGGCTGAAAAGGTCCTACTGAAGGGGGAAAGCTGGTATTTCTTGTTGAAGATGTGATTTATTTGGAGAAATCTGGCATGTCTGGAAGAAACTGTCCTCTTTTGGGGATAAATGAGGTATTTGTGGGTGAAAAGGTCCTATTTGAAGGGGGAAAGCTGGTATTTCTTGGAGAAGATGTGATCTATTTGGGAGAAATGTGGCATTTCTTGCAGAAACTGTCCTCTTTTGGGGATCAAACAGGTATTTGCGGGTGAAAAGGTCCTATTTGAAGGGGGAAACCTGGTATTTCTTGGAGAAGATGTGATATATTTGGGAGAAATGTGGCTTGTCTGGAAGAAACTGTCCTATTTTGGGGAAAAAACAGGGATCTGTGAGAGAAAAGGTCCTATTTGAAGGGGGAAAGCTGGTATTTCTTGGAGAAGATGTGATCTATTTGGGAGCAATGTGGCCTTTCTGGAGGAAACTGTCCTATTTTGGGGATAAAACATGTATTTGTGGGTGCAAAGGTCCTATTTGAAGTGGGAAAACCTGGTATTTCTTGGAGAAGATGTGATCTATTTGGGAGAAATGTGGCATTTCTGGAAGAAACTGTCCTCTTTTGGGGATAAAAGAGGTATTTGTGTGTGAAAAGGTCCTATTTGAAGGGGGAACCCTGGTATTTCTTGGAGAAGATGTGCTATATTTGGGAGAAATGTGGCATTACTGGAAGAAACTGTCCTCTTTTGGGGATAAAACAGGTATTTGTGGATGAAAAGGTCCTATTTGAAGGGGGAAAGCTGGTATTTCTTGGAGAAGATGTGCTATATTTGGGAGAAATGTGGCCTTTCTTGCAGAAACTGTCCTCTTTTGGGGATCAAACAGGTATTTGTGGGTGAAAAGGTCCTATTTGAAGGGGGATACCTGGTATTTCTTGGAGAAGATGTGATATATTTGGGAGAAATGTGGCATGTCAGGAAGAAACTGTCCTCTCTTGGGGATAAAACAGGTATTTGTGGAAGAAAAGTTCCTATTTGAAGGGGGAAAGCTGGTATGTCTTGGAGAAGATGTGATATATTTGGGTGAAATCTGGGATTTCTGGAAGAAAATGTCCAATTTGGTGGGAGAAGGCTGGTAGTTATGGATGAAAATGTCCTATTTCAGGAGGAATCGTGATATTTCTTGGAGAAGATGTGATATATTTGGGAGAAATGTGGCATGTCAGGAAGAAACTGTCATATTTTGTGGATAAAAGAGGTATTTGTTGGTGAAAAGGTCCTATTTGAAGGGGGAACCCTGGTATTTCTTGGAGAAGATGTGATCTATTTGGGAGAAATGTGGCATTTCTGGCAGAAACTGTCCTCTTTTGGGGATAAAAGAGGTATTTGTTGGTGAAAAGGTCCTATTTGAAGGGGGAACCCTGGTATTTCTTGGAGAAGATGTGATATATTTGGTAGAAATCTAGCATGTCTAGAAGAAAATGTCCTATCTGGGGGATGAAGGCTGGTATTTGCGGGTGAAAAGGTCATATTTCAGGAGTAATACTGGTATTTCTTGGAGGAGATGTGATATATTTGGGAGAAATGAGGCCTTTCTGGAAGAAACTGTCCTATTTTGTGGATAAAAGAGGTATTTGTGGGTGAAAAGGTCCTATTTGAAGGGGGAAACCTGGTATTTCTTGGAAAAGATGTGATATATTTGGGAGATATGTGGCCTTTCTGGCAGAAAATGTCCTATTTTGGGGATAAAAGAGGTATTTGTGGGAGAAAAGGTCCTATTTGAAGGGGAAAACCTGGTATTTCTTGGAGAAGATATGATCTATTTGGTAGAAATGTGGCATGTCTGGAAGAAACTGTTCTATTTTGGGGATAAAAGAGGTATTTCTGGGTGAAAAGGTCCTATTTCCAGGGGGAAACCTGGTATTTCTTGGAGAAGATGTGATATATTTGGGAGTAATCTGGCATTTCTGGAAGAAAATGTCCTGTTTTGGGGATAAAAGAGGTATTTGTGGGTGATACGGTCCAATTTGAAGGGGGAAACCTGGTGTTTCTTGGAGAAGATGTGGTATATTTGGGAGAAATCTGGCATGTATGGAATAAAATGTCCAATTTGGTGGGAGAAGGCTGGTAGTTGTGGGTGAGAAGGTCCTATTTCAGGCGGAATCCTGGTATTTCTTGGAGAAGATGTGATCTATATGGGAGAAAAGTGGCCTTTCTGGAAGAAACTGTCCTATTTTGGGGATAAAAGAGGTATCTGTGTGAGAAAAGGTCCTATTTGAAGGGGGAAAGGTGGTATTTCTTGGAGAAGAGGTGATCTATTTGGGAGAAATCTGGCATTTCTGGAAGAAACTGTCCTCCTTTGGGGATAAAACAGGTATTTGTGGGAGAACAGGTCCTATTTGAAGGGGGAAACGTGGTATTTCTTGGAGAAGATGTGATATATTTGGGAGAAATGTGGCATTTCTGGAAGAAACTGTCCTCTTTTGGGGATCAAACAGGTATTTGTGGGTGAAAAGGTCATATTTCAAGGGGGAAAGCTGGTAATTCTATGAGAAGATGTGATATATTTGGGAGAAATGTGGCATTTCTGGAAGAAACTGTCCTCTTTTGGGGATAAAACAGGCATCTGTGGGAGAAAGGGTCCTATTTGAAGGGGGAAACCAGGTATTTCTTGGAGAAGATGTGATCTATTTGGGAGAAATGTGGCATTTCTGGAGGAAACTGTCCTCTTTTGGGGATCAAACAGGTATTTGTGGGTGAAAAGGTCCTATTTGAAGGGGGAAGGCTGGTATTTCTTGGAGAAGATGTGATATATTTGGGAGAAATGTGGCATTTCTGGCAGAAACTGTCCTATTTTGGGGACAAAAGAGGTATTTGTGGGTGAAAAGGTCCTATTTGAAGGGGGAAACCTGGTATTTCTTGGAGAAGATGTGATATATTTGAGGGAAATTTGGCATTACTGGAAGAAACTGTCCTCTTTTGGGGATAAAAGAGGTATTTGTGGGTGAAAAGGTCCTATTTGAAAGGGGAAAACCTGGTATTTCTTGGAGAAGATGTGCTCTATTTGGGAGTAATCTGGCCTTTCTGGAAGAAAATGTCCAATTTGGGGGGAGAAGGCTGGTTGTTGTGGGAGAAAAGGTCCTATTTCCAGGGGGATTCCTGGTATTTCTTGGAGAAGATGTGATCTATTTGGGAGAAATGTGGCATTTCTGGAAGAAACTGTCCTCTTTTGGGGATCAAAGAGGTATTTGTGGGTGAAAAGGTCCTATTTGAAGGGGGAAGGCTGGTAGTTCTGCAGGAGATGTGATTTATTTGGGAGAAATGTGGCATGTCTGGAAGAAACTGTCCTCTTTTGTGGATAAATGAGGTATTTGTGGGTGAAAAGGTCCTATTTGAAGGGGGAAAGCTGGTATTTCTTGGAGAAGATGTGATATATTTGGGAGAAATCTGGCATGTCAGGAGGAAACTGTCGTATTTTGGGGATCAAACAGTTATGTGTGGCTGAAAAGGTCCTACTGAAGGGGGAAAGCTGGTATTTCTTGTTGAAGATGTGATTTATTTGGAGAAATCTGGCATGTCTGGAAGAAACTGTCCTCTTTTGGGGATAAATGAGGTATTTGTGGGTGAAAAGGTCCTATTTGAAGGGGGAAAGCTGGTATTTCTTGGAGAAGATGTGATCTATTTGGGAGAAATGTGGCATTTCTGGCAGAAACTGTCCTCTTTTGGGGATCAAACAGGTATTTGCGGGTGAAAAGGTCCTATTTGAAGGGGGAAACCTGGTATTTCTTGGAGAAGATGTGATATATTTGGGAGAAATGTGGCATGTCTGGAAGAAACTGTCCTCTTTTGGGGATAAAAGAGGTATTTGTGGGTGAAAAGGTCCTATTTGAAGGGGGAAAGCTGGTATTTCTTGGAGAAGATGAGGTATATTTGGGAGAAATGTGGCCTTTCTGGAAGAAAATGTCCTCTTTTGGGGATAAAAGAGGTATTTGTGGGAGAAAAGTTCCTATTTGAAGGGGGAAAGCTGGTATTTCTTGGAGAAGATGTGATATATTTGGGAGAAATGTGGCCTTTCTGGAAGAAACTGTCCTCTTTTGGGGATAAAAGAGGTATTTGTGGGTGAAAAGGTCCTATTTGAGGGTGGAAACCTGGTATTTCTTGGAGAAGATGTGATCTATTTGGGAGAAATCTGGCATGTATGGAATAAAATGTCCAATTTGGTGGGAGAAGGCTGGTAGTTGTGGGTGAGAAGGTCCTATTTCAGGAGGAAACCTGGTATTTCTTGGAGAAGATGTGATCTATTTGGGAGAAATGTGGCATGTCTGGAAGAAACTGTCCTCTTTTGGGGATAAAAGAGGTATTTGTGGGAGAATAGGTCCTATTTGAAGGGGGAAACCTGGTATTTCTTGGATAAGATGTGATCTATTTGGGAGAAAATTATCATTTCTGGAAGAAACTGTCCTCTTTTGGGGATAAAAGAGGTATTTGTGGGTGAAAAGGTCCTATTTGAAGGGGGAACCCTGTTATTTCTTGGAGAAGATGTGATATATTAGGGAGAAATGTGGCATGTCAGGAAGAAACTGACCTATTTTGGGGATCAAACAGGTATTTGTGGGTGAAAGGTCGTATTTCAGGAGGAATCCTTGTATTTCTTGGAGAAGATGTGATATATTTGGGAGAAATCTGGCATGTCTGGCAGAAACTGTCCTCTTTTGGGGATAAAAGAGGTGTTTGTGGGTGAAAAGGTCCTATTTGAAGGGGGAAACCTGGTATTTCTTGGAGATGTGATCTATTTGGGAGAAATGTGGCATGTCTGGAAGAAACTGTCCTCTTTTGGGGATAAAAGATGTATTTGTGGGTGAAAAGGTCCTATTTCCAGGGGAAAACCTTGTATTTCGTGGAGAAGATGTGATATATTTGGGAGAAATGTGGCATTACTGGAAGAAACTGTCCTCTTTTGGCGATAAAACAGGTATTTGTGGATGAAAAGGTCCTATTTGAAGGGGGAACCCTGGTAATTCTTGGCGAAGATGTGATCTATTTGGGAGAAATGTGGCATTTCTGGAAGAAACTGTCCTCCTTTGGGGATGAAAGAGGTATTTGTGGGTGAAAAGGTCCTATTTCCAGGGAAACCTGGTATTTCTTGGAGAAGATGTTCTATATTTGGGAGAAATGTGGCATTTCTGGAAGAAACTGACCTATTTAGGGGATAAAACAGGTATCTGTGGGAGTAAAGGTCCTATTTGAAGGGGGAAAGCTGGTATTTCTTGGAGAAGCTGTGATCTATTTGGGAGAAATGTGGCATTTCTGGAAGAAACTGTCCTATTTTGGGGATGAAACAGGTATCTGTGTGTGAAAAGGTCCTATTTGAAGGGGGAAAGGTGGTATTTCTTGGAGAAGATGTGTTCTATTTGGGAGAAATGTTGGATGTCTGGAAGAAACTGTCCTCTTTTGGGGATAAAAGAGGTATTAGTGGGTGAAAAGTTCCTATTTGAAGGGGGAAAGCTGGTATTTCTTGGAGAAGATGTGATATATTTGGGAGAAATCTGGCCTTTCTGGAAGAAAATGTCCAATTTGGGGGGAGAAGGCTGGTTGTTGTGGGAGAAAAGGTCCTATTTGAAGGGGGAAACCTGGTATTTCTTGGAGAAGATGTGATATATTTGGGAGAAATGTGTCATTTCTGGAAGAAACTGTCCTCTTTTGGGGATAAAAGAGGTATTTGTGGATGAAAAGGTCCTACTTCCAGGGGAAAACCTGGTATTTCTAGGAGAAGATGTGATATATTTGGGAGAAATGTGGCATTTCTGGAAGAAAATGTCCAATTTTCGGGGAGAAGGTTGGTAGTTGTGGGTGAGAAGGTCCTTTTTCAGGTGGAATCCTGGTATTTCTTGGAGAAGATGTGATATATTTGGGAGAAATGTGGCCTTTCTGGAAGAAACTGTCCTATTTTGGGGATAAAACAGGGATCTGTGAGAGAAAAGGTCCTATTTGAAGGGGGAAAGCTGGTATTTCTTGGAGAAGATGTGATCTATTTGGGAGCAATGTGGCATTTCTGGAGGAAACTGTCCTATTTTGGGGATAAAACATGTATTTGTGGGTGCAAAGGTCCTATTTGAAGGGGGAAAACCTGGTATTTCTTGGAGAAGATGTGATCTATTTGGGAGAAATGTGGCATTTCTGGAAGAAACTGTCCTCTTTTGGGGATAAAAGAGGTATTTGTGTGTGAAAAGGTCCTATTTGAAGGGGGAAACCTGGTATTTCTTGGAGAAGATGTGCTATATTTGGGAGAAATGTGGCATTACTGGAAGAAACTGTCCTCTTTTGGGGATAAAACAGGTATTTGTGGATGAAAAGGTCCTATTTGAAGGGGGAAAGCTGGTATTTCTTGGAGAAGATGTGCTATATTTGGGAGAAATGTGGCCTTTCTTGCAGAAACTGTCCTCTTTTGGGGATCAAACAGGTATTTGTGGGTGAAAAGGTCCTATTTGAAGGGGGATACCTGGTATTTCTTGGAGAAGATGTGATCTCTTTGGGAGAAATGTGGCCTTTCTGGAAGAAACTGTCCTCTCTTGGGGATAAAACAGGTATTTGTGGAAGAAAAGTTCCTATTTGAAGGGGGAAAGCTGGTATGTCTTGGAGAAGATGTGATATATTTGGGTGAAATCTGGGATTTCTGGTAGAAAATGTCCAATTTGGTGGGAGAAGGCTGGTAGTTATGAATGAAAATGTCCTATTTCAGGAGGAATCGTGATATTTCTTGGAGAAGATGTGATATATTTGGGAGAAATGTGGCATGGCAGGAAGAAACTGTCCTATTTTGTGGATAAAAGAGGTATTTGTGGGTGAAAAGGTCCTATTTGAAGGGGGAACCCTGGTATTTCTTGGAGAAGATGTGATATATTTGGGAGAAATCTAGCATGTCTAGAAGAAAATGTCCTATCTGGGGGATGAAGGCTGCTATTTGCGGGTGAAAAGGTCCTATTTCAGGAGTAATACTGGTATTTCTTGGAGGAGATGTGATATATTTGGGAGAAATGAGGCCTTTCTGGAAGAAACTGTCCTATTTTGTGGATAAAAGAGGTATTTGTGGGTGAAAAGGTCCTATTTGAAGGGGGAAACCTGGTATTTCTTGGAAAAGATGTGATACATTTGGGAGATATGTGGCCTTTCTGGCAGAAAATGTCCTATTTTGGGGATAAAAGAGGTATTTGTGGGAGCAAAGTTCCTATTTGAAGGGGAAAACCTGGTATTTCTTGGAGAAGATATGATCTATTTGGGAGAAATTTGGCATGTCTGGAAGAAACTGTCCTCTTTTGGGGATAAAAGAGGTATTTGTGGGTGAAAAGGTCCTATTTCCAGGGGGAACCCTGGTATTTCTTGGAGAAGATGTGATATATTTGGGAGTAATTTGGCATTTCTGGAAGAAAATGTCCTGTTTTGGGGATAAAAGAGGTATTTGTGGGTGATACGGTCCAATTTGAAGGGGGAAACCTGGTGTTTCTTGGAGAAGATGTGGTATATTTGGGAGAAATGTGGCATTTCTGGAATAAAATGTCCAATTTGGTGGGAGAAGGCTGGTAGTTGTGGGTGAGAAGGTCCTATTTCAGGCGGAATCCTGGTATTTCTTGGAGAAGATGTGATATATTTGGGAGAAATGTGGCATTTCTGGAAGAAACTGTCCTCTTTTGGGGAGCAAACAGGTATTTGTGGGTGAAAAGGTCCTATTTGAAGGGGGAAAGCTGGTATTTCTAGGAGAAGATGTGATATATTTGGGAGAAATGTGGCCTTTCTGGAAGAAACTGTCCTCTTTTGGGGATAAAACAGGTATTTGTGGGTGAAAAGGTCCTATTTCCAGGGGGAAAGCTGGTATTTCTTGGAGAAGATGTGATGTATTTGGGAGAAATGTGGCATGTCAGGAAGAAACTGTCCTCTTTTGGGGATGAAACAGGTATTTGTGGGAGAATACGTCCTATTTGAAGGGGGATACCTGGTATTTCTTGGAGAAGATGTGATATATTTGGGAGAAATGTGGCATTTCTGGAAGAAACTGTCCTCTTTTGGGGATAAAACAGGTATTTGTGGATGAAAAGGTCCCATTTCTAGGGGGAAACCTGGTATTTCTTGGAGAAGATGTGATATATTTGGGAGAAATGTGGCCTTTCTGGAAGAAACTGTCCTCTTTTGGGGATAAAAGAGGTATTTGTGGATGAAAAGGACCTATTTGAAGGGGGAAAGCTGGTATTTCTTGGAGAAGATGTGATCTATTTGGGAGAAATGTGGCATTTCTTGAAGAAACTGTCCTCTTTTGGGGATAAAAGAGTTATTTGTGGGTGAAAAGGTCCTATTTGAAGGGGGAAAGCTGGTATTTCTTGGAGAAGATGTGATCTATATGGGAGAAAAGTGGCCTTTCTGGAAGAAACTGTCCTATTTTGGGGATAAAAGAGGTATCTGTGTGAGAAAAGGTCCTATTTGAAGGGGGAAAGCTGGTATTTCTTGGAGAAGATGTGATATATTTGGGAGAAATGTGGCATTTCTGGAAAAAACTGTCCTCCTTTGGGGATAAAACAGGTATTTGTGGGAGAACAGTTCCTATTTGAAGGGGGAAACGTGGTATTTCTTGGAGAAGATGTGATATATTTGGGAGAAATGTGGCATTTCTGGAAGAAACTGTCCTCTTTTGGGGATCAAACAGGTATTTGTGGGTGAAAAGGTCCTATTTGAAGGGGGAAAGCTGGTAATTCTATGGGAAGATGTGATATATTTGGGAGAAATGTGGCATTTCTGGAAGAAACTGTCCTCTTTTGGGGATAAAACAGGCATCTGTGGGAGAAAGGGTCCTATTTGAAGGGGGAAACCAGGTATTTCTTGGAGAAGATGTGATCTATTTGGGAGAAATGTGGCATTTCTGGAGGAAACTGTCCTCTTTTGGGGATCAAACAGGTATTTGTGGGTGAAAAGGTCCTATTTCAAGGGGGAAGGCTGGTATTTCTTGGAGAAGATGTGATATATTTGGGAGAAATGTGGCATTTCTGGCAGAAACTGTCCGCTTTTGGGGATAAAAGAGGTATTTGTGGGTGAAAAGGTCCTATTTGAAGGGGGAAAGCTGGTATTTCTTGGAGAAGATGTGACATATTTCAGGGAAATTTGGCATTACTGGAAGAAACTGTCCTCTTTTGGGGATAAAACAGGTATTTGTGGGTGAAAAGGTCCTATTTGAAGGGGAAAACCGTGGTATTTCTTGGAGAAGATGTGATCTATTTGGGAGTAATCTGGCCTTTCTGGAAGAAAATGTCCAATTTGGGGGGAGAAGGCTGGTTGTTGTGGGAGAAAAGGTCCTATTTCCAGGGGGATTCCTGGTATTTCTTGGAGAAGATGTGATCTATTTGGGAGAAATGTGGCATGTCAGGAAGAAACTGTCCTCTTTTGGGGATCAAAGAGGTATTTGTGGGTGAAAAGGTCCTATTTGAAGGGGGAAGGCTGGTAGTTCTTGCAGGAGATGTGATTTATTTGGGAGAAATGTGGCATGTCTGGAAGAAACTGTCCTCTTTTGGGGATCAAACAGGTATTTGTGGGTGAAAAGGTCCTATTTGAAGGGGGAAAGCTGGTATTTCTTGGAGAAGATGTGATATATTTGGGAGAAATCTGGCATGTCAGGAAGAAACTGTCCTCTTTTGGGGATCAAACAGATATGTGTGGCTGAAAAGGTCCTACTGAAGGGGGAAAGCAGGTATTTCTTGGAGAAGATGTGATTTATTTGGGAGAAATGTGGCATGTCTGGAAGAAACTGTCCTCTTTTGGGGATAAATGAGGTATTTGTGGGTGAAAAGGTCCTATTTGAAGGGGGAAAGCTGGTATTTCTTGGAGAAGATGTGATCTATTTGGGAGAAATGTGGCATTTCTGGCAGAAACTGTCCTCTTTTGGGGATCAAACAGGTATTTGCGGGTGAAAAGGTCCTATTTGAAGGGGGATACCTGGTATTTCTTGGAGAAGATGTGATATATTTGTTAGAAATGTGGCATGTCAGGAAGAAACTGTCCTCTCTTGGGGATAAAACAGGTATTTGTGGGAGAAAAGTTCCTATCTGATGGGGGAAAGCTGGTATGTCTTGGAGAAGATGTGATATATTTGGGAGAAATCTGGGATTTCTGGTAGAAAATGTCCAATTAGGGGGGAGACGGCTGGTAGTTATGGATGAAAAGGTCCTATTTCAGGAGGAATTGTGTTATTTCTTGGAGAAGATGTGATCTATTTGGGAGAAATGTGGCATGTCTGGAAGAAACTGTCCTCTTTTGGGGATAAAAGAGGTATTTCTGGGTGAAAAGATCCTATTTGAAGGGGGAACCCTGGTATTTCTTGGAGAAGATGTGGTATATTTGGGAGAAATGTGGCATTTCTGGAAGAAACTGTCCTCTTTTGGGGATAAAACAGGTATTTGTGGGTGAAAAGGTCCTATTTGAAGGGGGAACCCTGGTATTTCTTGGAGAAGATGTGCTATATTTGGGAGAAATCTGGCATGTCTAGTAGAAAATGTCCTATCTGGGGGATGAAGGCTGGTATTTGCGGGTGAAAAGGTCCTATTTCAGGAGTAATACTGGTATTTCTTGGAGAAGATGTGATATATTTGGGAGAAATGTGGCCTTTCTGGAAGAAACTGTCCTATTTTATGGATAAAAGAGGTATTTGTGGGTGAAAAGGTCCTATTTGAAGGGGAAAACCTGGTATTTCTTGGAAAAGATGTGATCTATTTGGGAGATATGTGGCCTTTCTGGCAGAAAATGTCCAATTTGAGGGATAAAACAGGTATTTGTGGGTGATACGGTCCTATTTGAAGGGGTAAACCTGGTGTTTCTTGGAGAAGATGTGGTATATTTGGGAGAAATGTGGCATGTCTGGAAGAAACTGTCTTATTTTGGGGATAAAAGAGGTATTTGTGGGTGAAAAGGTCTTATTTGAAGGGGGAACCGTGGTATTTCTTGGAGAAGATGTGATATATTTGGGAGAAATGTGGCATTTCTGGAAGAAACTGTCCTCTTTTGGGGATAAATAGGTATTTGTGGGTGAAAAGGTCCTATTTGAAGGGGGAAACCTGGTATTTCTTGGAGAAGATGTGGTATAATAGGGAGAAATGAAGGCCTTTCTGGAAGAAAATGTCCTCTTTTGGGGATAAAAGAGGTATTTGTGTTAGAAAAGTTCCTATTTGAAGGGGGAAAGCTGGTATTTCTTGGAGAAGATGTGATCTATTTGGGAGAAATGTGGCCTTTCTGGAAGAAACTGTCCTCTTTTGGGGATAAAAGAGGTATTTGTGGGAGAATAGGTCCTATTTGAAGGGGGAAACCTGGTATTTCATGGATAAGATGTGATTTATTTGGGAGGAAATTGGCATTTCTGGAAGAAACTGTCCTCTTTTGGGGATAAAAGAGGTATTTGTGGGTGAAAATGTCCTATTTCTGGGGGAAACGTGGTATTTCTTGGAGGAGATCTGATATATTTGGGAGAAATGTGGCATTTCTGGAAGAAACTGTCCTCTTTTGGGGATAAAAGAGGTATGTGTGGGTGAAAAGGTCCTATCTGAAGGGGGAAAGCTGGTATTTCTTGGAGAAGATGTGATCTATTTGGGAGAAATCTGGCATGTCTTGAAGAAAATATCCAATTTGTTGGGAGAAGGCTGGTAGTTGTGGGTGAGAAGGTCCTATTTCAGGAGGAATCCTGGTATTTCTTGGAAAAGATGTGATATATTTGGGAGAAATGTGGCATGTCTGGAAGAAACTGTCCTCTTTTGGGGAGCAAACAGGTATTCGTGGGGAAAAGGTCCTATTTGAAGGGGGAAAGCTGGTATTTCTTGGAGAAGATGTGATATATTTGGGAGAAATGTGGCATTTCTGGAAGAAACTGTTCTATTTTTGGGATAAAAGAGGTATTTGTGGGTGAAAAGGTCCTATTTGAAGGGGGAAACCTGGTATTTCTTGGAGAAGATGTGATATATTTGGGAGAAATGTGGCATGTCTGAAAGAAACTGTCCTCTTTTGGGTATAAAACAGGTATTTGTGGGTGAAAATGTCCTATTTCCTTGGGGAAACGTGGTATTTCTTGGAGGAGATGTGATCTATTTGGGAGAAATCTGGCATTTCTGGCAGAAACTGTCCTCTTTTGGGGATAAAACAGGTATTTGTGGGTGAAAAGGTCCTATTTCTAGGGGGAACCGTGGTATTTCTTGGAGAAGATGTGATATATTTGGGAGAAATGTGGCATGTCTGGAAGAAACAGTCCTATTTTGGGGATAAAAGAGGTATTTGTGGGTGAAAAGGTCCTATTTGAAGGGGGATACCTGGTATTTCTTGGAGAAGATGTGATATATTTGGGAGAAATGTGGCATTTCTGGAAGAAACTGTCCTCTTTTGGGGATAAAAGAGGTATTTGTGGGTGAAAAGGTCCTATTTGAAGGGGGAAAGCTGGTAATTCTATGAGAAGATGTGATCTAATTGGGAGAAATCTGGCATTTCTGGAAGAAACAGTCCTATTTTGGGGATAAAAGAGGTATTTGTGGGTGAAAAGGTCCTATTTGAAGGGGGATACCTGGTATTTCTTGGAGAAGATGTGATGTATTTGGGAGCAATGTGGCATTTCTGGAAGAAACTGTCCAATTTTGGGGATAAAAGAGGTATTTGTGTGTGAAAGGGTCCTATTTGAAGGGGGAACCCTGGTATTTCTTGGAGAAGATGTGATATATTTGGGGGAAATGTGGCCTTTCTGGAAGAAACTGTCCTATTTTGTTGATAAAACAGGTACTTGTGGGTGAAAAGGTCCTATTTGAAGGGGGAACCCTGTTATTTCTTGGAGAAGATGTGATATATTAGGGAGAAATGTGGCATGTCAGGTAGAAACTGACCTATTTTGGGGATCAAACAGGTATTTGTGGGTGAAAGGTCGTATTTCAGGAGGAATCCTTGTATTTCTTGGAGAAGATGTGATATATTTGGGAGAAATGTGGCATGTCTGGCAGAAACTGTCCTCTTTTGGGGATAAAAGAGGTGTTTGTGGGTGAAAAGGTCCTATTTGAAGGGGGAAACCTGGTATTTCTTGGAGATGTGATCTATTTGGGAGAAATGTGGCATGTCTGGAAGAAACTGTCCTCTTTTGGGGATAAAAGATGTATTTGTGGGTGAAAGGGTCCTATTTGAAGGGGGAAAGCTGGTATTTCTTGGAGAAGATGTGATCTATTTGGGAGAAATGTGGCATATCTGGTGGAAACTGTCCTCTTTTGGGGATGAAACAGGTATTTGTGGGTGAAAAGGTCCTATTTGAAGGGGAAACCGTGGTATTTCTTGGAGAAGATGTGATGTATTTGGGAGAAATGTGGCCTTTCTGGCAGAAACTGTCCTCTTTTGGGGATAAAAGAGGTATTTGTGGGAGAAAAGGTCCTATTTGAAGGGGGAAAGCGGGTATTTCTTGGAGAAGATGTGATATATTTGTGGGAAATTTGGCATTACTGGAAGAAACTGTCCTCTTTTGGCGATAAAACAGGTATTTGTGGATGAAAAGGTCCTATTTGAAGGGGGAAACCTGGTATTTCTTGGCGAAGATGTGATCTATTTGGGAGAAATGTGGCATTTCTGGAAGAAACTGTCCTCCTTCGGGGATTAAACAAGTATTTGTGGGTGAAAAGGTCCTACTTCCAGGGAAACCTGGTATTTCTTGGAGAAGATGTGATATATTTGGGAGAAATGTGGCATGTCTGTCAGAAACTGTCCTATTTAGGGGATAAAACAGGTATCTGTGGGAGTAAAGGTCCTATTTGAAGGGGGAAAGCTGGTATTTCTTGGAGAAGATGTGATCTATTTGGGAGAAATGTGGGATGTCTGGAAGAAACTGTCCTCTTTTGGGGATAAAAGAGGTATTAGTGGGTGAAAAGGTCCTATTTGAAGGGGGAAAGCTGGTATTTCTTGGAGAAGATGTGATATATTTGGGAGAAATCTGGCCTTTCTGGAAGAAAATGTCCAATTTGGGGGGAGAAGGCTGGTTGTTGTGGGAGAAAAGGTCCTATTTGAAGGGGGAAACCTGGTATTTCTTGGAGAAGATGTGATATATTTGGGAAAAATGTGTCATTTCTGGAAGAAACTGTCCTATTTTGGGGATAAAACAGGTATTTTTGGATGAAAAGGTCCTACTTCCAGGGGAAAACCTGGTATTTCTAGGAGAAGATGTGATATATTTGGGAGAAATGTGGCCTTTCTGGAAGAAAATGTCCAATTTTCGGGGAGAAGGTTGGTAGTTGTGGGTGAGAAGGTCCTATTTCAGGAGGAATCCTGGTATTTCTTGGAGAAGATGTGATATATTTGGGAGAAATGTGGCTTGTCTGGAAGAAACTGTCCTATTTTGGGGATAAAACAGGGATCTGTGAGAGAAAAGGTCCTATTTGAAGGGGGAAAGCTGGTATTTCTTGGAGAAGATGTGATCTATTTGGGAGCAATGTGGCATTTCTGGAGGAAACTGTCCTCTTTTGGGGATAAAACATGTATTTGTGGGTGAAACGGTCCTATTTCCAGGGGAAAACCTGGTATTTCTTGGAGAAGATGTGATCTATTTGGGAGAAATGTGGCATGTCTGGAAGAAACTGTCCTCTTTTGGGGATGAAACAGGTATTTGTGGGTGAAAGGTCGTATTTCAGGAGGAATCCTTGTATTTCTTGGAGATGATGTGATCTATTTGGGAGAAATGTGGCCTTTCTGGAAGAAACTGTACTCTTTTGGGGCTAAAAGAGGTATTTGTGGGTGAAAAGGTCCTATTTCCAGGGGGAATGCTGGTATTTCTTGGAGATGTGATATATTTGGGAGAAATGCGGCCTTTCTGGAAGAAACTGTCCTATTTTGGGGATAAAAGAGGTATTTGTGGGTGAAAAGGTCCTATTTCAAGGGGGAAACCTGGTATTTCTTGGAGAAGATGTGCTATATTTGGGAGAAATGTGGCATGTCTGGAAGAAACTGTTCTCTTTTGGGTATAAAAGAGGTCTTTGTGGGAGAATTGGTCCTATTTGAAGGGGGAAAGCTGGTATTTCTTGGAGAAGATGTGATATATTTGGTAGAAATGTGGCATTTCTGGAAGAAACTGTCCTCTTTTGGGTATAAAACAGGTATTTGTGGATGAAAAGGTCCTATTTCCAGGGGGAAACGTGGTATTTCTTGGAGAAGATATGATCTATTTGGGAGCAATGTGGCCTTTCTGGAAGAAACTGTCCTCCTTTGGGGATAAAACAGGTATTTGTGGGTGAAAAGGTCCAATTTCCAGGGGGAACCGTGGTATTTCTTGGAGAAGATATGATCTATTTGGGAGCAATGTGGCCTTTCTTGAAGAAACTGTCCTCCTTTGGGGATAAAAGAGGTATTAGTGGGTGAAAAGGTCCTATTTGAAGGGGGAAAGCTGGTATTTCTTGGAGAAGATGTGATCTATTTGGGAGAAATGTGGCATTTCTGGAAGAAACTGTCCTATTTTGGGGATAAAAGAGGTATTTGTGGGTGAAAAGGTCCTATTTGAAGGGGGAACCCTGTTATTTCTTGGAGAAGATGTGATATATTTGGGAGCAATGTGGCATTTCTGGAAGAAACTGTCCAATTTTGGGGATAAAAGAGGTATTTGTGGGTGAAAAGGTCCTATTTGAAGGGTGAACCCTAGTATTTCTTGGAGAAGATGTGATCTATTTGGGAGAAATGTGGCATTTCTGGAAGAAACTGTCCTATTTTTTTGATAAAACAGGTACTTGTGGGTGAAAAGGTCCTATATGAAGGGGGAACCCTGTTATTTCTTGGAGAAGATGTGATATATTAGGGAGAAATGTGACATGTCAGGAAGAAACTGACCTATTTTGGGGATCAAACAGGTATTTGTGGGTGAAAGGTCGTATTTCAGGAGGAATCCTTGTATTTCTTGGAGAAGATGTGATCTATTTGGGAGAAATGTGGCATGTCTGGCAGAAACTGTCCTCTTTTGGGGATAAAAGAGGTATTTGTGGGTGAAAAGGTCCTATTTGAAGGGGGAAACCTGGTATTTCTTGGAGAAGATGTGATATATTTGGGAGAAATGTGGCCTTTCTGGAAGAAACTGTCCTCTTTTGGGGATAAAAGATGTATTTGTGGGTGAAAAGGTCCTATTTCCAGGGGAAAACCTGGTATTTCTTGGAGAAGATGTGATCTATTTGGGAGAAATGTGGCATGTCAGGAAGAAAATGACCTATTTTGGGGATAAAAGAGGTATTTGTGGGTGAAAAGGTCCTATTTGAAGGGGAAACCGTGGTATTTCTTGGAGAAGATGTGATATATTTGGGAGAAATGTGGCATGTCAGGAAGGAACTGTCCTCTTTTGGCGATAAAACAGGTATTTGTGGATGAAAAGGTCCTATTTGAAGGGGGAAACCTGGTATTTCTTGGCGAAGATGTGATATATTTGGGAGAAATGTGGCATTTCTGGAAGAAACTGTCCTCCTTTGGGGCTTAAACAGGTATTTGTGGGTGAAAAGGTCCTATTTGAAGGGAAACCTGGTATTTCTTGGAGAAGATGTGATATATTTGGGAGAAATGTGGCATTTCTGGAAGAAACTGACCTATTTAGGGGATAAAACAGGTATCTGTGGGAGTAAAGGTCCTATTTGAAGGGGGAAAGCTGGTATTTCTTGGAGAAGATGTGATATATTTGGGAGAAATGTGGCATTTCTGGAAGAAACTGTCCTATTTTGGGGATGAAACTGGTATCTGTGTGTGAAAAGGTCCTATTTGAAGGGGGAAAGGTGGTATTTCTTGGAGAAGATGTGTTCTATTTGGGAGAAATGTGGGATGTCTGGAAGAAACTGTCCTCTTTTGGGGATAAAAGAGGTATTAGTGGGTGAAAAGGTCCTATTTGAAGGGGGAAAGCTGGTATTTCTTGGAGAAGATGTGATATATTTGGGAGAAATCTGGCCTTTCTGGAAGAAAATGTCCAATTTGGGGGGAGAAGGCTGGTTGTTGTGGGAGAAAAGGTCCTATTTGAAGGGGGAAACCTGGTATTTCTTGGAGAAGATGTGATATATTTGGGAAAAATGTGTCATTTCTGGAAGAAACTGTCCTATTTTGGGGATAAAACAGGTATTTTTGGATGAAAAGGTCCTACTTCCAGGGGAAAACCTGGTATTTCTAGGAGAAGATGTGATATATTTGGGAGAAATGTGGCCTTTCTGGAAGAAAATGTCCAATTTTCGGGGAGAAGGTTGGTAGTTGTGGGTGAGAAGGTCCTATTTCAGGAGGAATCCTGGTATTTCTTGGAGAAGATGTGATATATTTGGGAGAAATGTGGCTTGTCTGGAAGAAACTGTCCTATTTTGGGGATAAAACAGGGATCTGTGAGAGAAAAGGTCCTATTTGAAGGGGGAAAGCTGGTATTTCTTGGAGAAGATGTGATCTATTTGGGAGCAATGTGGCATTTCTGGAGGAAACTGTCCTCTTTTGGGGATAAAACATGTATTTGTGGGTGAAAAGGTCCTATTTGAAGGGGAAAACCTGGTATTTCTTGGAGAAGATGTGATCTATTTGGGAGAAATGTGGCATGTCAGGAAGAAACTGTCCTATTTTGGGGATGAAACAGGTATTTGTGGGTGAAAGGTCGTATTTCAGGAGGAATCCTTGTATTTCTTGGAGAAGATGTGATATATTTGGGAGAAATGTGGCCTTTCTGGAAGAAACTGTCCTCTTTTGGGGCTAAAAGAGGTATTTGTGGGTGAAAAGGTCCTATTTCCAGGGGGAAACCTGGTATTTCTTGGAGATGTGATCTATTTGGGAGAAATGCCGCCTTTCTGGAAGAAACTGTCCTACTTTGGGGATAAAAGAGGTATTTGTGGGTGAAAAGGTCCTATTTGAAGGGGGAAACCTGGTATTTCTTGGAGAAGATATGATATATTTGGGAGAAATGTGGCATGTCTGGAAGAAACTGTTCTCTTTTGGGGATAAAAGGTGTATTTGTGGGTGAAAAGGTCCTATTTGAAGGGGGAAAGCTGGTATTTCTTGGAGAAGATGTGATCTATTTGGGAGAAATGTGGCATTTCTGGAAGAAACTGTCCTCTTTTGGGGATGAAACAGGTATCTGTGTGTGAAAAGGTCCTATTTGAAGGGGGAAAGGTGGTATTTCTTGGAGAAGATGTGATCTATTTGGGAGAAATGTGGGATGTCTGGAAGAAACTGTCCTCTTTTGGGGATAAAAGAGGTATTAGTGGGTGAAAAGGTCCTATTTGAAGGGGGAAAGCTGGTATTTCTTGGAGAAGATGTGATATATTTGGGAGAAATCTGGCCTTTCTGGAAGAAAATGTCCAATTTGGGGGGAGAAGGCTGGTTGTTGTGGGAGAAAAGGTCCTATTTGAAGGGGGAAACCTGGTATTTCTTGGAGAAGATGTGATATATTTGGGAAAAATGTGGCCTTTCTGGAAGAAAATGTCCAATTTTCGGGGAGAAGGTTGGTAGTTGTGGGTGAGAAGTTCCTATTTCAGGAGGAATCCTGGTATTTCTTGGAGAAGATGTGATATATTTGGGAGAAATGTGGCTTGTCTGGAAGAAACTGTCCTATTTTGGGGATAAAACAGGGATCTGTGAGAGAAAAGGTCCTATTTGAAGGGGGAAAGCTGGTATTTCTTGGAGAAGATGTGATCTATTTGGGAGCAATGTGGCATTTCTGGAGGAAACTGTCCTCTTTTGGGGATAAAACATGTATTTGTGGGTGAAACGGTCCTATTTCCAGGGGAAAACCTGGTATTTCTTGGAGAAGATGTGATATATTTGGGAGAAATGTGGCATGTCTGGAAGAAACTGTCCTCTTTTGGGGATAAAAGAGGTATTTGTGGGAGAAAAGGTCCTATTTGAAGGGGGAAGGCTGGTATTTCTTGGAGAATATGTGATCTATTTGGGAGAAATGTGGCATGTCTGGAAGAAACTGTCCTCTTTTGGGGATAAAAGAGGTATTTGTGGGTGAAAAGGTCCTATTTGAAGGGGGAAAGCTGGTATTTCCTGGAGAAGATGTGTTCTATTTGGGAGAAATGTGGCATTTCTGGAGGAAACTGTCCTCTTTTGGGGATCAAACAGGTATTTGTGGGTGAAAAGGTCCTATTTGAAGGGGGAACCGTGGTATTTCTTGGAGAAGATGTGATCTATTTGGGAGAAATGTGGCATTTCTGGACGAAACTGTCCGCTTTTGGGGATAAAAGAGGTATTTGTGGGTGAAAAGGTCCTATTTGAAGGGGGAAAGCTGGTATTTCTTTGAGAAGATGTGATATATTTGGGGGAAATGTGGCATTACTGGAAGAAACTGTCCTCTTTGGGGATAAAACAGGTATTTGTGGATGAAAAGGTCCTATTTGAAGGGGGAAACCTGGTAATTCTATGAGAAGATGTGATATATTTGGGAGATATCTGGCATTTCTGGCAGAAACTGTCCAATTTTGGGGATAAAAGAGGTATTTGTGGGAGAAAAGGTCCTATTCGAAGGGGGAACCCTGTTATTTCTTGGAGAAGATGTGATATATTTGGGAGCAATGTGGCCTTTCTGGAAGAAACTGTCCTATTTTGGGGATAAAAGAGGTATTTGTGGGTGAAAACATCCTATTTGAAGGGGGAAAGCTGGTATTTCTTGGAGAAGATGTGATCTATTTGGGAGAAATGTGGCATGTCAGGAAGAAACTGTCCTCGTTTGGGGATAAAAGAGGTATTTGTGGGTGAAAAGGTCCTATTTGAAGGGGGAAACGTGGTATTTCTTGGAGAAGATGTGCTATATTTGGGAGAAATGTGGCATTTCTGGAAGAAACTGTCCTCTTTTGGGGATAAAACAGGTATTTGTGGGTGAAAAGGTCCTATATCCAGGGGATACCTGGTATTTCTTGGAGAAGATGTGATATATTTGGGAGAAATGTGGCATTTCTGGAAGAAACTGACCTATTTTGGGGATAAAAGAGGTATTTGTGGGTGAAAAGGTCCTATTTGAAGGGGGAAACCTGGTATTTCTTGGAGAAGATGTGATCTATTTGGGAGAAATGTGGCATTTCTGGAAGAAACTGTCCTATTTTGGGGATGAAACAGGGATCTGTGAGAGAAAAGGTCCTATTTGAAGGGGGAAAGCTGGTATTTCTTGGAGAAGATGTGATCTATTTGGGAGCAATGTGGCATTTCTGGAGGAAACTGTCCTCTTTTGGGGATAAAACATGTATTTGTGGGTGAAACGGTCCTATTTGAAGGGGAAAACCTGGTATTTCTTGGAGAAGATGTGATCTATTTGGGAGAAATGTGGCATGTCAGGAAGAAACTGTCCTATTTTGGGGATGAAACAGGTATTTGTGGGTGAAAGGTCGTATTTCAGGAGGAATCCTTGTATTTCTTGGAGAAGATGTGATATATTTGGGAGAAATGTGGCCTTTCTGGAAGAAACTGTCCTCTTTTGGGGCTAAAAGAGGTATTTGTGGGTGAAAAGGTCCTATTTCCAGGGGGAAACCTGGTATTTCTTGGAGATGTGATCTATTTGGGAGAAATGTGGCATGTCTGGAAGAAACTGTCCTATTTTGGGGATAAAAGAGGTATTTGTGGGTGAAAAGGTCCTATTTGAAGGGGGAAACCTGGTATTTCTTGGAGAAGATATGATATATTTGGGAGAAATGTGGCATGTCTGGAAGAAACTGTTCTCTTTTGGGGATAAAAGGGGTATTTGTGGGAGAAAAGTTCCTATTTGAAGGGGGAAAGCTGGTATTTCTTGGAGAAGATGTGATCTATTTGTGAGAAATGTGGCCTTTCTGGAAGAAACTGTCCTCTTTTGGGGATAAAAGAGGTATTTGTGGGTGAAAAGTTCCAATTTCCAGGGGGAAACCTGGTATTTCTTGGAGAAGATGTGATATATTTGGGAGAAATGTGGCATTTCTGGAAGAAACTGTCCTATTTTGGGGATAAATGAGGTATTTGTGGGAGAAAAGTTCCTATTTGAAGGGGGAACCCTGGTATTTCTTGGAGAAGATGTGCTATATTTGGGAGAAATGTGGCATGTCTGGAAGAAACTGTCCTATTTTGGGGATAAAAGAGGTATTTGTTGGTGAAAAGATCCTATTTGAAGGGGAAAACGTGGTATTTCTAGGAGAAGATGTGATCTATTTGGGAGCAATGTGGCATTTCTGGAAGAAACTGACCTCTTTTGGGGATAAAAGAGGTATTTGTGGGTGAAAAGGTCCTATTTGAAGGGGGAAGGCTGGTATTTCTTGGAGAATATGTGATCTATTTGGGAGAAATGTGGCATGTCTGGAAGAAACTGTCCTCTTTTGGGGATAAAAGAGGTATTTGTGGGTGAAAAGGTCCTATTTGAAGGGGGAAAGCTGGTATTTCCTGGAGAAGATGTGTTCTATTTGGGAGAAATGTGGCATTTCTGGAGGAAACTGTCCTCTTTTGGGGATCAAACAGGTATTTGTGGGTGAAAAGGTCCTATTTGAAGGGGGAACCGTGGTATTTCTTGGAGAAGATGTGATCTATTTGGGAGAAATGTGGCATTTCTGGACGAAACTGTCCGCTTTTGGGGATAAAAGAGGTATTTGTGGGAGAAAAGGTCCTATTCGAAGGGGGAACCCTGTTATTTCTTGGAGAAGATGTGATATATTTGGGAGCAATGTGGCCTTTCTGGAAGAAACTGTCCTATTTTGGGGATAAAAGAGGTATTTGTGGGTGAAAACATCCTATTTGAAGGGGGAAAGCTGGTATTTCTTGGAGAAGATGTGATCTATTTGGGAGAAATGTGGCATGTCAGGAAGAAACTGTCCTCGTTTGGGGATAAAAGAGGTATTTGTGGGTGAAAAGGTCCTATTTGAAGGGGAAACGTGGTATTTCTTGGAGAAGATGTGCTATATTTGGGAGAAATGTGGCATTTCTGGAAGAAACTGTCCTCTTTTGGGGATAAAACAGGTATTTGTGGGTGAAAAGGTCCTATATCCAGGGGATACCTGGTATTTCTTGGAGAAGATGTGATATATTTGGGAGAAATGTGGCATTTCTGGAAGAAACTGACCTATTTTGGGGATAAAAGAGGTATTTGTGGGTGAAAAGGTCCTATTTGAAGGGGGAAACCTGGTATTTCTTGGAGAAGATGTGATCTATTTGGGAGAAATGTGGCATTTCTGGAAGAAACTGACCTCTTTTGGGGATAAAAGAGGTATTTGTGGGTGACAAGGTCCTATTTGAAGGGGGAAGGCTGGTATTTCTTGGAGAATATGTGATCTATTTGGGAGAAATGTGGCATGTCTGGAAGAAACTGTCCTCTTTTGGGGATAAAAGAGGTATTTGTGGGTGAAAAGGTCCTATTTGAAGGGGGAAAGCTGGTATTTCCTGGAGAAGATGTGTTCTATTTGGGAGAAATGTGGCATTTCTGGAGGAAACTGTCCTCTTTTGGGGATCAAACAGGTATTTGTGGGTGAAAAGGTCCTATTTGAAGGGGGAACCGTGGTATTTCTTGGAGAAGATGTGATCTATTTGGGAGAAATGTGGCATTTCTGGACGAAACTGTCCGCTTTTGGGGATAAAAGAGGTATTTGTGGGTGAAAAGGTCCTATTTGAAGGGGGAAAGCTGGTATTTCTTTGAGAAGATGTGATATATTTGGGGGAAATGTGGCATTACTGGAAGAAACTGTCCTCTTTGGGGATAAAACAGGTATTTGTGGATGAAAAGGTCCTATTTGAAGGGGGAAACCTGGTAATTCTATGAGAAGATGTGATATATTTGGGAGATATCTGGCATTTCTGGCAGAAACTGTCCAATTTTGGGGATAAAAGAGGTATTTGTGGGAGAAAAGGTCCTATTCGAAGGGGGAACCCTGTTATTTCTTGGAGAAGATGTGATATATTTGGGAGCAATGTGGCCTTTCTGGAAGAAACTGTCCTATTTTGGGGATAAAAGAGGTATTTGTGGGTGAAAACATCCTATTTGAAGGGGGAAAGCTGGTATTTCTTGGAGAAGATGTGATCTATTTGGGAGAAATGTGGCATGTCAGGAAGAAACTGTCCTCGTTTGGGGATAAAAGAGGTATTTGTGGGTGAAAAGTTCCTATTTGAAGGGGGAAACGTGGTATTTCTTGGAGAAGATGTGCTATATTTGGGAGAAATGTGGCATTTCTGGAAGAAACTGTCCTCTTTTGGGGATAAAACAGGTATTTGTGGGTGAAAAGGTCCTATATCCAGGGGATACCTGGTATTTCTTGGAGAAGATGTGATATATTTGGGAGAAATGTGGCATTTCTGGAAGAAACTGACCTATTTTGGGGATAAAAGAGGTATTTGTGGGTGAAAAGGTCCTATTTGAAGGGGGAAACCTGGTATTTCTTGGAGAAGATGTGATCTATTTGGGAGAAATGTGGCATTTCTGGAGGAAACTGTCCTCTTTTGGGGATCAAACAGGTATTTGTGGGTGAAAAGGTCCTATTTGAAGGGGGAACCGTGGTATTTCTTGGAGAAGATGTGATCTATTTGGGAGAAATGTGGCATTTCTGGACGAAACTGTCCGCTTTTGGGGATAAAAGAGGTATTTGTGGGTGAAAAGGTCCTATTTGAAGGGGGAAAGCTGGTATTTCTTTGAGAAGATGTGATATATTTGGGGGAAATGTGGCATTACTGGAAGAAACTGTCCTCTTTGGGGATAAAACAGGTATTTGTGGATGAAAAGGTCCTATTTGAAGGGGGAAACCTGGTAATTCTATGAGAAGATGTGATATATTTGGGAGATATCTGGCATTTCTGGCAGAAACTGTCCAATTTTGGGGATAAAAGAGGTATTTGTGGGAGAAAAGGTCCTATTCGAAGGGGGAACCCTGTTATTTCTTGGAGAAGATGTGATATATTTGGGAGCAATGTGGCCTTTCTGGAAGAAACTGTCCTATTTTGGGGATAAAAGAGGTATTTGTGGGTGAAAACATCCTATTTGAAGGGGGAAAGCTGGTATTTCTTGGAGAAGATGTGATCTATTTGGGAGAAATGTGGCATGTCAGGAAGAAACTGTCCTCGTTTGGGGATAAAAGAGGTATTTGTGGGTGAAAAGGTCCTATTTGAAGGGGGAAACGTGGTATTTCTTGGAGAAGATGTGCTATATTTGGGAGAAATGTGGCATTTCTGGAAGAAACTGTCCTCTTTTGGGGATAAAACAGGTATTTGTGGGTGAAAAGGTCCTATATCCAGGGGATACCTGGTATTTCTTGGAGAAGATGTGATATATTTGGGAGAAATGTGGCATTTCTGGAAGAAACTGACCTATTTTGGGGATAAAAGAGGTATTTGTGGGTGAAAAGGTCCTATTTGAAGGGGGAAACCTGGTATTTCTTGGAGAAGATGTGATCTATTTGGGAGAAATGTGGCATTTCTGGAAGAAACTGTCCTATTTTGGGGATGAAACAGGTATTTGTGGGTGAAAAGTTCCTATTTGAAGGGGGAAACCTGGTATTTCTTGGAGAAGATGTGATCTATTTGGGAGAAATGTGGCATTTCTGGCAGAAACTGTCCTCTTTTGGGGATAAAAGAGGTATTTGTGGGTGAAAAGGTCCTATTTGAAGGGGGAAAGCTGGTATTTCTTGGAGAAGATGTGATATATTTGGGAGAAATGTGGCATTTCTGGAAGAAAATATCCAATTTGGGGGGAGAAGGCTGATTGCTGTTTGAGAAAAGGTCCTATACCCAGGGGGAAACCTGGTATTTCTTGGAGAAGATGTGATCTATTTGGGAGAAATGTGGCATTTCTGGAAGAAACTGTCCTCTTTTGGGGATAAAAGAGGTATATGTGGGTGAAAAGGTCCTATTTGAAGGGGGAAACCTGGTATTTCTTGGAGAAGATGTGATATATTTGGGAGAAATGTGGCCTTTCTGGAAGAAACTGTCCTCTTTTGGGGATAATAGAGGTATTTGTGGGTGAAAAGGTCCTATTTGAAGGGGGAAAGCTGGTATTTCTTGGAGAAGATGTGATATATTTGGGAGTAATCTGGCATTTCTGGAAGAAAATGTCCAATTTGAGGGATAAAACAGGTATTTGTGCGTGATACGGTCCAATTTGAAGGGGGAAACCTGGTGTTTCTTGGAGAAGATGTGGTATATTTGGGAGAAATGAGGCCTTTCTGGCAGAAACTGTCCTCTATTGTGGATCAAACAGGTATTTGTGGGAGAAAAGGTCCTATTTGAAGGGGGAGACCTGGTATTTCTTGGAGAGGATGTGATATATTTGGGAGAAATGTGGCATTTCTGGAAGAAACTGTCCTCTTTTGGGGATGAAAGAGTTATTTGTGGGAGAAAAGGTCCTATTTGAAGGGGGAACCCTGGTATTTCTTGGAGAAGATGTTCTATATTTGGGAGAAATCTGACATTTCTGGAAGAAAATGTCCAATATAATGGGAGAAGGCTGGTATTTGTGGGTGAAAAGGTCCTATTTGAAGGGGGAAAGCTGGTATGTCTTGGAGAAGATGTGATCTATTTGGGAGAAATGTGGCATTTCTGGAAGAAACTGTCCTCTTTTGGGGATAAAAGAGGTATTTGTGGGTGAAAAGGTCCTATTTCCAGGGGAAAACCTGGTATTTCTTGGAGAAGATGTGATCTATTTGGGAGAAATGTGGCATGTCTGGAAGAAACTGTCCTATTTTGGGGATCAAACAGGTATTTGTGGGTGAAAAGGTCCTATTTGAATGGGGAAACCTGGTATTTCTTGGAGAAGATGTGAAATATTTGGGAGAAATGTGGCATTTCTGGAAGAAACTGTCCTCTTTTGGGGATCAAACAGGAACTTGTGGGAGAAAAGGTCCTATTTGCATGGGGAAACCTGGTATTTCTTGGAGAAGATGTGATCTATTTGGGAGAAATGTGGCATTTCTGGAAGAAACTGTCCTCTTTTGGGGATAAAAGAGGTATTTGTGGGTGAAAAGTTCCGATTTGAAGGGGGAACCCTGGTATTTCTTGGAGAAGATGTGATCTATTTGGGAGAAATGTGGCATTTCTGGAAGAAACTGTCCTCTTTTGGGGATAAAAGAGGTATTTGTGGGTGAAAAGGTCCTATTTGAAGGGGGAAACCTGGTATTTCGTGGAGAAGATGTGATCTATTTGGGAGAAATGTGGCATGTCTGGAAGAAACTGTCCTCTTTTGGGGTTAAAACAGGTATTTGTGGGTGAAAAGGTCCTATTTGAAGGGGGAAAGCGGGTATTTCTTGGAGAAGATGTGATCTATTTGGGAGAAATGTTGCCTTTCTGGAAGAAACTGTCCTCTTTTGGGGATAAAAGAGGTATTTGTGGGTGAAAAGGCCTATTTGAAGGGGGAAACCTGGTATTTCTTGGAGAAGATGTGATATATTTGGGAGAAATGTGGCCTTTCTGGAAGAAACTGAACTCCTTTGGGGATAAAACAGGTACTTGTGGGAGAATAGGTCCAATTTCAAGGGGATACCTGGTATTTCTTGGAGAAGATGTGATATATTTGGGAGAAATGTGGCTTTTCTGGAAGAAACTGTCCTATTTTGGGGATAAATCAGGTTTTTTTGGGTGAAAAGGTCCTATTTCAAGGGGGAATCCTGGTATGTCTTGGAGAAGATGTGATATATTTGGGAGAAATGTGGCCTTTCTGGAAGAAACTGTCCTCCCTTGGGGATAAAACAGGTACTTGTTGGTGAAAAGGTCCTATTTCAGGAGGAATCCTTGTATTTCTTGGAGAAGATGTGATATATTTGGGAGAAATGTGGCATTTCTGGAAGAAACTGTCCTCTTTAGGGGATAAAAGAGGTATTTGTGGGTGATAAGTTCCTATTTGAAGGGGGAAAGCTGGTATTTCTTGGAGAAGATGTGATCTATTTGGGAGAAATGTGGCATTTCTGGAAGAAACTGTCCTCTTTTGGGGATAAAAGAGGTAATTGTGGGTGAAAAGGTCCTATTTGAAGGGGGAAAGCTGGTATTTCTTGGAGAAGATGTGATCTATTTGGGGGAAATGTGGCCTTTCTGGAAGAAACTGTCCTCTTTTGGGGATAAAAGAGGTATTTGTGGATGAAAAGGTCCTATTTGAAGGGCGAAAACCTGGTATTTCTTGGAGAAGATGTGATATATTTGGGAGAAATGTGGCCTTTCTGGAAGAAAATGTCCAATTTGGGGGGAGAAGGCTGGTAGTTGTGGGTGAGAAGGTCCTATTTCAGGAGGAATCTTGGTATTTCTTGGAGAAGATGTGATATATTTGGGAGAAATGTGGCATGTCTAGAAGAAACTGTCCTCTTTTGGGGATAAAACAGGGATCTGTGAGAGAAAAGGTCCTATTTGAAGGGGGAAACCTGTTATTTCTTAAAGAAGATGTGATATATTTGGGAGCAAAGTGGCATCACTGGAAGAAACTGTCCTATTTTGGGGATAAAAGTGGCATTTGTGGGTGAAAAGGTCCTATTTGAAGGGGGAAAGCTGGTATTTCTTGGAGAAGATGTGATATATTTGGGAGAAATGTGGCCTTTCTGGAAGAAACTGTCCTCTTTTGGGGATAAAAGAGGTATTTGTGGGTGAAAAGGTCCTATTTCCAGGGGAAAACCTGGTATTTCTAGGAGAAGATGTGATATATTTGGGAGAAATCTGGCATTTCTGGAAGAAAATGTCCAATTTGAGGGATAAAACAGGTATTTGTGGATGAAAAGGTCCTATTTGAAGGGGGAAACCTGGTATTTCTTGGAGAAGATGTGATATATTAGGGAGAAATGTGGCATTTCTGGAAGAAACTGTCCTCTTTTGGGGATAAAAGAGGTATTTGTGGGTGAAAAGGTCCTATTTGAAGGGGGAAACCTGGTATTTCTTGGAGAAGATGTGATATATTTGGGAGAAATGTGGCATTTCTGGTAGAAACTGTCCTCCTTTGGGAATCAAACAGGCACTTGTGGGAGAAAAGGTCCTATTTGAAGGGGGAAAGCTGGTATATCTTGGTGAAGATGTGATATGTTTGGGAGAAATGTGGCCTTTCTGGAAGAAAGTGTCCTCTTTTGGGGATAAAAGAGGTATCTGTGGGTGAAAAGGTCCTATTTGAAGGGGGAAACGTGGTATTTCTTGGAGGAGACGTGATATATTTGGGAGATATGAGGCCTTTCTGGCAGAAACTGTCCTCTTTTGGGGGTAAAAGAGGTATTTGTGGGTGAAAAGTTCCTATTTCCAGGGGGAACCCTGGTATTTCTTGGAGAAGATGTGATCTATTTGGGAGAAATGTGGCATTTCTGGAAGAAACTGTCCTCTTTTGGGGATAAAAGAGGTATTTGTGGGTGAAAAGGTCCTATTTGAAGGGGGAACCCTGGTATTTCTTGGAGAAGATGTGATATATTTGGGAGAAATGTGGCATTTCTGGAAGAAACTGTCCTCTTTTGGGGCTAAAAGAGGTATTTGTGGGTGAAAAGTTCCTATTTCCCGGGGGAACCCTGGTATTTCTTGGAGAAGATGTGATCTATTTGGGAGAAATGTGGCATTTCTGGAAGAAACTGTCCTCTTTTGGGGATAAAAGAGGTATTTGTGGGTGAAAAGGTCCTATTTGAAGGGGGTAAGCTGGTATTTCTTGGAGAAGATGTGATATATTTGGGAGAAATGTGGCATTCCTGGAAGAAACTGACCTCCTTTGGGGATAAAACAGGTACTTGTGGGAGAAAAGGTCCAATTTGAAGTTGGAAACCTGGTATTTCTTGGAGAAGATGTGATATATTTGGGAGAAATGTGGCCTTTCTGGAAGAAACTGTCCTCCTTTGGGGATAAAACAGGTACTTGTGGGTGAAAAGTTCCTATTTGAAGGGGGAAACCTGGTATTTCTTGGAGAAGATGTGATATATTTCGGAGCAATGTGGCATTTCTGGAAGAAACTGTCCTCTTTTGGGGATAAAACAAGTATTTGTGGGTGAAAAGGTCCTATTTGAACGAGGAAACCTGGTATTTCTTGGAGAAGATGTGATCTATTTGGGAGTAATGTGGCATTTCTGGAAGAAACTGTCCTCTTTTGGGGATCAAACAGGCACTTGTGGGAGAAAAGGTCCTATTTGAAGGGGGAACCCTGGTATTTCTTGGAGAAGATATGATATATTTGGGAGAAATGTGGCATTTCTGGAAGAAACTGTCCTCTTTTGGGGATAAAACAAGTATTTGTGGGAGAAAAGGTCCTATTTGAAGGGGGAACCCTGGTATTTCTTGGAGAAGATGTGATATATTTGGGAGAAATCTGGTCTTTCAGAAAGAAAATGTCCAATTTGGGGGGAGAAGGCTGGTAGTTGTGGGAGAAAATGTCCTATTTGAAGGGGGAAACCTGGTATTTCTTGGAGAAGATGTGATATATTTGGGAGAAATGTGGCATTTCTGGAAGAAACTGTCCTCTTTCGGGGATAAAACAGGTATTTGTGGATGAAAAGGTCCTATTTGAAGGGGAAAACCTGGTATTTCTTGGAGAAGATGTGATCTATTTGGGAGAAATGTGGCATGTCAGGAAGAGACTGTCCAATTTGGGGGGAGAAGGCTGGTAGTTGTGGGTGAGAAGGTCCTATTTCAAGGAGGAATCCTGGTATTTCTTGGAGAAGATGTGATATATTTGGGAGAAATGTGGCATTTCTGGAAGAAACTGTCCTCTTTTGGGGATAAAAGAGGTATCTGTGAGAGAAAAGGTCCTATTTGAAGAGGGAAACCTGTTATTTCTTGGAGGAGATGTGATATATTTGGGAGCAATGTGGCCTTTCTGGAAGAAACTGTCCTATTTTGGGGATAAAAGAGGTATTTGTGGGTGAAAATATACTTTTTGAAGGGGGAAAGCTGGTAATTCTATGAGAAGATGTGATCTATTTGGGAGCAATGTGGCATTTCTGGAAGAAACTTACCTATTTTGGGGATAAAAGAGGTATTTGTGGGTGAAAAGGTCCTATTTCAAGGGGGAAACCTGGTATTTCTTGGAGAAGATGTGATATATTTCGGAGCAATGTGGCATTTCTGGAAGAAACTGTCCTCTTTTGGGGATAAAACAAGTATTTGTGGGTGAAAAGGTCCTATTTGAAGGAGGAAACCTGGTATTTCTTGGAGAAGATGTGATCTATTTGGGAGAAATGTGGCATTTCTGGCAGAAACTGTCCTCTTTTGGGGATCAAACAGGCACTTGTGGGAGAAAAGGTCCTATTTGAAGGGGGAACCCTGGTATTTCTTGGAGAAGATGTGATATATTTGGGAGAAATGTGGCATTTCTGGAAGAAACTGTCCTATTTTGGGGATAAAACAGGTATTTGTGGATGAAATGGTCCTATTTCTAGGGGGAACCCTGGTATTTCTTGGAGAAGATGTGATCTATTTGGGAGAAATGTGGCATTTCTGGAAGAAACTGTCCTCTTTTGGGGATAAAACAGGTATTTGTGGGTGAAAAGGTCCTATTTGAAGCGGGAAACCTGGTATTTCTTGGAGAAGATGTGATATATTTGGGAGAAATGTGGCATTTCTGGAAGAAACTGTCCTCCTTTGGGGATAAAACAGGTATTTGTGGGAGATAAGTTCCAATTTCCAGGGGGAAACCTGGTATTTCTTGGAGAAGATGTGATCTATTTGGGAGAAATCTGGCATTTCTGGAAGAAACTGTCTTATTTTGGGGATAAAACAGGGATCTGTGAGAGAAAAGATCCTATTTGAAGGGGTAACACTGGTATTTCTTGGAGAAGATGTGATCTATTTGGGAGAAAGCTGGCCTTTCTGGAAGAAACTGTCCTCTTTTGGGGATAAAAGAGGTATTTGTGGGTGAAAAGGTCCTATATCCAGGGGGAAACCTGTTATTTCTTGGAGAAAATGTGATCTATTTGGGAGAAATGTGGCATTTCTGGAAGAAACTTTCCTCTTTTGGGGATAAAAGAGGTATTTGTGGGTGAAAAGGTCCTATTTCCAGGGGAAAACCTGGTATTTCTTGGAGAATATGTGATATAGTTGGGAGAAATCTGGCCATTCTGGAAGAAACTGTCCTCTTTTGGGATAAAAGAGGTATTTGTGGATGAAAAGGTCCTATTTCAAGGGGGAAACCTGGTATTTCTTGGAGAAGATGTGATATATTTGGGAGAAATGTGGCATTTCTGGAAGAAACTGTCCTCTTTTGGGGATAAAAGAGGTATTTGTGGATGAAAAGGTCCTATTTCTAGGGGGAAACCTGGTATTTCTTGGAGAAGATGTGATCTATTTGGGAGAAATGTGGCATTTCTGGTAGAAACTGTCCGCCTTTGGGGATAAAATAGGCACTTGTGGGAGAAAAGGTCCTATTTGAAGGGGGAAACCTGGTATTTCTTGGAGAAGATGTGATCTATTTGGGAGAAATGTGGCCTTTCTGGAAGAAACTGTCCTCTTTTGGGGATCAAACAGGTATTTGTGGGTGAAAAGGTCCTATTTGAAGTGGGAACCCTGCTATTTCTTGGAGAAGATGTGATCTATTTGGGAGAAATGTGGCTTTTCTGGAAGAAACTGTCCTCTTTTGGGGATAAAAGAGGTATTAGTGGGTGAAAAGGTCCTATTTGAAGGGGGAAAGCTGGTATTTCTAGGAGAAGATGTGATATATTTGGGAGAAATCTGGCATTTCTGGAAGAAACTGTCCTCCTTTGGGGATCAAACAGGCACTTGTGGGAGAAAAGGTCCTATTTGAAGGGGGAAACGTGGTATTTCTTGGAGAAGATGTGATATATTTGGGAGAAATGTGGCATTTCTGGAAGAAACTGTCCTCTTTTGGGGATAAAAGAGGTATTTGTGGGTGAAAAGGTCCTATTTGAAGGGGGAAACGTGGTATTTCTTGGAGGAGATGTGATCTATTTGGGAGAAATGAGGCCTTTCTGGAAGAAACTGTCCTCTTTTGGGGATAAAAGAGGTATTTGAGGGCGAAAAGGTCCTATTTGAAGCTGGAAACCTGGTATTTCGTGGAGAAGATGTGATCTATTTGGGAGAAATGTGACATTTCTGGAAGAAACTGTCCTCTTTTGGGGATAAAAGAGGTATCTGTGGGAGAATAGGTCCTATTTGAAGGGGGAAAGCTGGTATTTCTTGGAGAAGATGTGATCTATTTGGGAGAAATGTGGCATATCTGGAAGAAACTTTCCTATTTTGGGGCTAAAAGAGGTATTTGTTGGTGAAAAGTTCCTATTTGAAGGGGGAACCCTGGTAATTCTTGGAGAAGATGTGATCTATTTGGGAGAAATGTGGCATTTCTGGAAGAAACTGTCCTCTTTTGGGGATAAAAGAGGTATTTGTGGGTGAAAAGGTCCTATTTGAAGGGGGAACCCTGGTATTTCTTGGAGAAGATGTGATCTATTTGGGAGAAATGTGGCATTTCTGGAAGAAACTGTCCTCTTTTGGGGATAAAACAGGTATTTGTGGGTGAAAAGGTCCTATTTGAAGGGGGAACCCTGGTATTTCTTGGAGAAGATGTGATCTATTTGGGAGAAATGTGGCATTTCTGGAAGAAACTGTCCTCCTTTGGGGATAAAACAGGTACTTGTGGGAGAAAAGGTCCTATTTCCAGGGGAAACCTGGTATTTCTTGGAGAAGATGTGATATATCTGGGAGAAAAGTGCCATTTCTGGAAGAAACTGTCCTCCTTTGGGTGTAAAACAGGTACTTGTGGGTGAAAAGGTCCTATTTCAGGAGGAATCCTTGTATTTCTAGGAGAAGATGTGATATATTTGGGAGAAATGTGGCATTTCTGGAAGAAATTGTCCTCTTTTGGGGATCAAACAGGTATTTGTGGGTGAAAAGGTCAAATTTCAAGGGGGAAACCTGGTACTTCTTGGAGAAGATGTGATCTATTTGGGAGAAATGTGGCATTTCTGGAAGAAACTGTCCTCTTTTGGGGATAAAACAGGTATTTGTGGGTGAAAAGGTCCTATTTGAAGGGGGAAACCTGGTATTTCTTGGAGAAGATGTGATCTATTTGGGAGAAATGTGGCATTTCTCGAAGAAACTGTCCTCTTTTGGGGATAAAAGAGGTATTTGTAGGTGAAAAGGTCCTATTTGAAGGGGGAAAGCTGGTATTTCTTGGAGAAGATGTGATATATTTGGGAGAAATGTGGCATGTCTGGAAGAAACTGTCTTATTTTGGGGATAAAACAGGTATTTGTGGGAGAAAAGATCCTATTTGAAGGGGGAACCCTGGTATTTCTTGGAGAAGATGTGATCTATTTGGGAGAAATGTGGCATTTCTGGAAGAAACTGTCCTCCTTTGGGGATAAAACAGGTACTTGTGGGAGAAAAGGTCCTATTTCCAGGGGAAACCTGGTATTTCTTGGAGAAGATGTGATATATCTGGGAGAAAAGTGCCATTTCTGGAAGAAACTGTCCTCCTTTGGGTGTAAAACAGGTACTTGTGGGTGAAAAGGTCCTATTTCAGGAGGAATCCTTGTATTTCTTGGAGAAGATGTGATATATTTGGGAGAAATGTGGCATTTCTGGAAGAAATTGTCCTCTTTTGGGGATCAAACAGGTATTTGTGGGTGAAAAGGTCAAATTTCAAGGGGGAAACCTGGTACTTCTTGGAGAAGATGTGATCTATTTGGGAGAAATGTGGCATTTCTGGAAGAAACTGTCCTCTTTTGGGGATAAAACAGGTATTTGTGGGTGAAAAGGTCCTATTTCAAGGGGGAAACCTGGTATTTCTTGGAGAAGATGTGATCTATTTGGGAGAAATGTGGCATTTCTCGAAGAAACTGTCCTCTTTTGGGGATAAAAGAGGTATTTGTAGGTGAAAAGGTCCTATTTGAAGGGGGAAAGCTGGTATTTCTTGGAGAAGATGTGATATATTTGGGAGAAATGTGGCATGTCTGGAAGAAACTGTCTTATTTTGGGGATAAAACAGGTATTTGTGGGAGAAAAGATCCTATTTGAAGGGGGAACCCTGGTATTTCTTGGAGACGATCTGATCTATTTTGGAGAAATGTGGCATGTCTGGAAGAAACTGTCCTCTTTTGGGGATAAAAGAGGTATTTGTGGGTGAAAAGGTCCTATTTGAAGGGGGAAACCTGGTATTTCTTGGAGAAGATGTGATATATTTGGGGGAAATGTGGCATTTCTGGAAGAAACTGTCCTCTTTTGGGGATAAAAGAGGTATTTGTGGGTGAAAAGGTCCTATTTGAAGGGGGAAAGCTGGTATTTCTTGGAGAAGATGTGATGTATTTGGGAGAAATCTGGCCTTTCAGGAAGAAAATGTCCAATTTGGGGGGAGAAGGCTGGTAGTTGTGGGAGAAAAGTTCCTATTTGAAGGGGGAAACCTGGTATTTCTTGGAGAAGATGTGATCTATTTGGGAGAAATGTGGCATGTCAGGAAGAAACTGTCCTCTTTTGGGGATAAAACAGGTATTTGTGGATGAAAAGGTCCTATTTGAATGGGGAAACCTGGTATTTCTTGGAGAAGATGTGATCTATTAGGGAGAAATGTGGCATTTCTGGTAGAAACTGTCCTCCTTTGGGGATAAAACAGGCACTTGTGGGAGAAAAGGTCCTATTTGAAGGGGGAAAGCTGGTATTTCTTGGAGAAGATGTGATATATTTGGGAGAAATGTGGCCTTTCTGGAAGAAACTGTCCTCTTTTGGGGATAAAACAGGTATTTGTGGGTGAAAAGGTCCTATTTGAAGGGGGAAACCTGGTATTACTTGGAGAAGATGTGATCTATTTAGGAGAAATGTGGCATTTCTGGAAGAAACTGTCCTCTTTTGGGGATAAAACAGGTATTTGTGGGAGAAAAGATCCTATTTGAAGGGGGAACCCTGGTATTTCTTGGAGAAGATGTGATCTATTTGGGAGAAATCTGGCATGTCTGGAAGAAACTGTCCTCTTTTGGGGATAAAAGAGGTATTTGTGGGTGAAAAGGTCCTATTTGAAGGGGGAAAGCTGGTATTTCTTGGAGAAGATGTGATCTATTTGGGAGAAATGTGGCATTTCTGGAAGAAACTGTCCTCTTTTTGGGGTAAAAGAGGTATTTGTGGGTGAAAAGGTCCTATTTGAAGGGGGAAACCTGGTATTTCGTGGAGAAGATGTGATATATTTGGGAGAAATGTGGCATGTCTGGAAGAAACTGTCCTCTTTTGGGGATAAAAGAGGTATTTGTGGGTGAAAAGGTCCTATTTGAAGGGGGAAAGCTGGTATTTCTAGGAGAAGATGTGATATATTAGGGAGAAATGTGGCATTTCTGGAAGAAACTGTCCTCTTTTGGGGATAAAAGATGTATTTGTGGGAGAAAAGGTCCTATTTCCAGGGGAAAACCTGGTATTTCGTGGAGAAGATGTGATATATTTGGGAGAAATGTGGCATGTCTGGAAGAAACTGTCTTATTTTGGGGATAAAACAGGTATTTGTGGGAGAAAAGATCCTATTTGAAGGGGGAACCCTGGTATTTCTTGGAGAAGATGTGATCTATTTGGGAGAAATGTGGCATTTCTGGAAGAAACTGTCCTCCTTTGGGGATAAAACAGGTACTTGTGGGAGAAAAGGTCCTATTTCCAGGGGAAACCTGGTATTTCTTGGAGAAGATGTGATATATCTGGGAGAAAAGTGCCATTTCTGGAAGAAACTGTCCTCCTTTGGGTGTAAAACAGGTACTTGTGGGTGAAAAGGTCCTATTTCAGGAGGAATCCTTGTATTTCTTGGAGAAGATGTGATATATTTGGGAGAAATGTGGCATTTCTGGAAGAAATTGTCCTCTTTTGGGGATCAAACAGGTATTTGTGGGTGAAAAGGTCAAATTTCAAGGGGGAAACCTGGTACTTCTTGGAGAAGATGTGATCTATTTGGGAGAAATGTGGCATTTCTGGAAGAAACTGTCCTCTTTCGGGGATAAAACAGGTATTTGTGGGTGAAAAGGTCCTATTTCAAGGGGGAAACCTGGTATTTCTTGGAGAAGATGTGATCTATTTGGGAGAAATGTGGCATTTCTCGAAGAAACTGTCCTCTTTTGGGGATAAAAGAGGTATTTGTAGGTGAAAAGGTCCTATTTGAAGGGGGAAAGCTGGTATTTCTTGGAGAAGATGTGATATATTTGGGAGAAATGTGGCATGTCTGGAAGAAACTGTCTTATTTTGGGGATAAAACAGGTATTTGTGGGAGAAAAGATCCTATTTGAAGGGGGAACCCTGGTATTTCTTGGAGACGATCTGATCTATTTTGGAGAAATGTGGCATGTCTGGAAGAAACTGTCCTCTTTTGGGGATAAAAGAGGTATTTGTGGGTGAAAAGGTCCTATTTGAAGGGGGAAACCTGGTATTTCTTGGAGAAGATGTGATATATTTGGGGGAAATGTGGCATTTCTGGAAGAAACTGTCCTCTTTTGGGGATAAAAGAGGTATTTGTGGGTGAAAAGGTCCTATTTGAAGGGGGAAAGCTGGTATTTCTTGGAGAAGATGTGATATATTTGGGAGAAATCTGGCCTTTCAGGAAGAAAATGTCCAATTTGGGGGGAGAAGGCTGGTAGTTGTGGGAGAAAAGTTCCTATTTGAAGGGGGAAACCTGGTATTTCTTGGAGAAGATGTGATCTATTTGGGAGAAATATGGCATGTCAGGAAGAAACTGTCCTCTTTTGGGGATAAAACAGGTATTTGTGGATGAAAAGGTCCTATTTGAATGGGGAAACCTGGTATTTCTTGGAGAAGATGTGATCTATTAGGGAGAAATGTGGCATTTCTGGTAGAAACTGTCCTCCTTTGGGGATAAAACAGGCCCTTGTGGGAGAAAAGGTCCTATTTGAAGGGGGAAACCAGGTATTTCTTGGAGAAGATGTGATATATTTGGGAGAAATGTGGCCTTTCTGGAAGAAACTGTCCTCTTTTGGGGATAAAACAGGTATTTGTGGGTGAAAAGGTCCTATTTGAAGGGGGAAACCTGGTATTACTTGGAGAAGATGTGATCTATTTAGGAGAAATGTGGCATTTCTGGAAGAAACTGTCCTCTTTTGGGGATAAAACAGGTATTTGTGGGAGAAAAGATCCTATTTGAAGGGGGAACCCTGGTATTTCTTGGAGAAGATGTGATCTATTTGGGAGAAATCTGGCATGTCTGGAAGAAACTGTCCTCTTTTGGGGATAAAAGAGGTATTTGTGGGTGAAAAGGTCCTATTTGAAGGGGGAAAGCTGGTATTTCTTGGAGAAGATGTGATCTATTTGGGAGAAATGTGGCATTTCTGGAAGAAACTGTCCTCTTTTTGGGGTAAAAGAGGTATTTGTGGGTGAAAAGGTCCTATTTGAAGGGGGAAACCTGGTATTTCGTGGAGAAGATGTGATATATTTGGGAGAAATGTGGCATGTCTGGAAGAAACTGTCCTCTTTTGGGGATAAAAGAGGTATTTGTGGGTGAAAAGGTCCTATTTGAAGGGGGAAAGCTGGTATTTCTAGGAGAAGATGTGATATATTAGGGAGAAATGTGGCATTTCTGGAAGAAACTGTCCTCTTTTGGGGATAAAAGATGTATTTGTGGGTGAAAAGGTCCTATTTCCAGGGGAAAACCTGGTATTTCGTGGAGAAGATGTGATATATTTGGGAGAAATGTGGCCTTTCTGGAAGAAACTGTCCTCCTTTGGGGATAAAACAGATACTTGTGGGAGAAAAGGTCCTATTTCCAGGGGATACCTGGTATTTTTTGGAGAAGATGTGATATATGTGGGAGAAATGTTGCATTTCTGGAAGAAACTGTCCTCCTTTGGGGATAAAGCAGGTACTTGTGGGTGAAAAGGTCCTATTTCAGGAGGAATCCTTGTATTTCTTGGAGATGATGTGATCTATTTGGGAGAAATGTGTCCTTTCTGGAAGAAACTCTCCTATTTTGGGGATCAAACAGGTATTTGTGGGTGAAAAGGTCAAATTTCAAGGGGGAAACCTGGTACATCTTGGAGAAGATGTGATCTATTTGGGAGAAATGTGGCCTTTCTGGCAGAAACTGTCCTCTTTTGGGGATAAAAGAGGTATTTGTGGGAGAAAAGGTCCTATTTGAAGGGGGAAAGCTGGTATTTCTTGGAGAAGATGTGATCTATTTGGGAGAAATGTGGCATGTCAGGAAGAATCTGTCCTCTTTTGGGGATAAAACAGGTATTTGTGGGTGAAAAGGTCCTATTTGAAGGGGGAAAGCTGGTATTTCTTGGAGAAGATGTGATATATTTGGGGGAAATGTGGCTTTTCTGGAAGAAACTGTCCTATTTTGGGGATAAAAGAGGTATTTGTGGGTGAAAAGGTCCTATTTGAAGGGGGAACCCTGGTATGTCTTGGAGAAGATGTGATATATTTGGGAGAAATCTGGCCTTTCAGGAAGAAAATGTCCAATTTGAGGGGAGAAGGCTGGTAGTTGTGGGAGAAAAGGTCCTATTTGAAGGGGGAAAGCTGGTATTTCTTGGAGAAGATGTGATATATTTGGGAGAAATGTGGCATGTCAGGAAGAAACTGTCCTATTTTGGGGATCAAACAGGTATTTGTGGATGAAAAGGTCCTATTTGAAGGGGGAAACCTGGTATTTCTTGGAGAAGATGTGATCTATTTGGGAGAAATGTGGCATTTCTGGCAGAAACTGTCCTCCTTTGGGGATATAACAGGCACTTGTGGGAGAAAAGGTCCTATTTCCAGAGGAAACCTGGTATTTCTTGGAGAAGATGTGATCTATTTGGGAGAAATGTGGCATTTCTGGAAGAAACTGTCCTCTTTTGGGGATAATAGAGGAATTTGTGGGTGAAAAGGTCCTATTTGAAGGGGGAACCCTGGTATGTCTTGGAGAAGATGTGATATATTTGGGAGAAATGTGGCATTTCTGGAAGAAACTGTCCTCCTTTGGGGATAAAACCGGTACTTGAGGGTGAAAAGGTCCTATTTCAGGAGGAATCCTTGTATTTCTTGGAGAAGATGTGATCTATTTGGGAGTAATGTGGCATTTCTGGAAGAAACTGTCCTATTTAGGGGATCAAACAGGTATCTGTGGGAGAAAAGGTCCTATTTGAAGAGGGAAACCTGGTATTTCTTGGAGAAGATGTGATCTATTTGGGAGAAATCTGGCATGTCTGGAAGAAACTGTCCTCTTTTGGGGATAAAAGAGGTATTTGTGGGTGAAAAGGTCCTATTTCAAGGGGGAAAGCTGGTATTTCTTGGAGAAGATGTGATATATTTGGGAGAAATGTGGCATTTCTGGAAGAAACTGTCCTCTTTTGGGGATAAAAGAGGTATTTGTGGGTGAAAAGGTCCTATTTGAAGGGGGAACCCTGGTATTTCTTGGAGAAGATGTGATGTATTTGGGAGAAATGTGGCATTTCTGGAAGAAACTGTCCTATTTTGGGGATAAAAGAGGTATTTGTGGATGAATAGGTCCTATTTGAAGGGGGAAACGTGGTATTTCATGGAGGAGATGTGATCTATTTGGGAGAAATGTGGCCTTTCTGGAAGAAACTGTCCTCTTTTGGGGATAAAAGAGGTATTTGTGGGTGAAAAGGTCCTATTTCTAGGGGGAACCCTGGTATTTCTTGGAGAAGATGTGATATATTTGGGAGAAATGTGGCATTTCTGGAAGCAACTGTCCTCTTTTGGGGATAAAACAGGTTTTTGTGGGTGAAAAGGTCCTATTTGAAGGGGGAAACGTGGTATTTCTTGGAGAAGATGTGCTATATTTGGGAGAAATGTGGCCTTTCTGGAAGAAAATGTTCAATGTGGGGGGAGAAGGCTGGTATTTGTGTGTGAAAAGGTTCTATTTCAAGGGGAAACCTGGTATTTCTTGCAGGAGATGTGATCTATTTGGGAGAAATGTGGCATTTCTGGAAGAAACTGTCCTATTTTGGGGATAAAAGAGGTATTTGTGGATTGAAAGGTCCTATTTGAAGGAGTAATCCTGGTATTTCTTGGAGAAGATGTGTTGTATTTGGGAGAAATCTGGCCTTTCTGGAAGAAAATGTCCAATTTGTGGGGAGAAGGCTGGTAGTTGTGGTTGAAAAGGTCCTATTTGAAGGGGGAATCCTGATATTTCTATGAGAAGATGTGATATATTTGGGAGAAATGTGGCATTTCTGGAAGAAACTGTCCTCTTTTGGGGATAAAACAGGGATCTAAGAGAGAAAAGGTCCTAATTGAAGGGGGAAACCTGTTATTTCTTGGAGAAGATGTGATCTATTTGGGAGAAATGTGGCATTTCTGGAAGAAACTGTCCTCTTTTGGGGATTAAACAGGTATTTGTGGATGTAAAGGTCCTATTTGAAGGGGAAAACCTGGTATTTCTTGGAGGAGATGTGATATATTGGAGAGAAATGTGCCATGTCAGGAAGAAACTGTCCTATTTTGGGGTTAAAACAGGTATTTGTGGGTGAAAGTTCCTATTTCAGGAGGAATCCTTGCATTTCTTGGAGAAGATGTGATATATTTGTGAGAAATGTGGCCTTTCTGGAAGAAACTGTCCTATTTTGGGGATAAAACAGGTATTTGTGGGTGAAAAGGTCCTATTTGAAGGGGGAACCCTGGTATTTCTTGCAGAAGATGTGATATATTTGGGGGAAATGTGGCATGTCTGGAAGAAACTGTCCTCTTTTGGGGATCAAACAGGTATTTGTGGGTGAAAAGGTCCTATTTGAGGGGAGAAGGCTGGTAGTTCTTGCAGGAGATGTGATATATTTGGGAGAAATGTGGCATTTCTGGCAGAAACTGTCCTCTTTTGGGGATAAAAGAGGTATTTGTGGGTGAAAAGGTCCTATTTCCAGGGGAAAACCTGGTATTTCTTGGAGAAGATGTGATATGTTTCGGAGAAATCTGGCATTTCTGGAAGAAACTGTCCTCTTTTGGGGGGAGAAGGCTGGTAGTTGTGGGTGAGAAGGTCCTATTTCAGGAGGAATCCTGGTATTTCTTGGAGAAGATGTGATATATTTGGGAGAAATGTGGCATGTCTGGAAGAAACTGTCCTATTTTGGGGATAAAACAGGGATCTGTGATAGAAAAGGTCCTATTTGAAGGGGGAAACCTGTTATTTCTTGGAGAAGATGTGATATATTTGGGAGAAATGTGGCATGTCTGGAAGAAACTGTCCTCTTTTGGGGATAAAACAGGTATTTGTGGGTGACAAGGTCCTATTTGAAGGGGGAAACCTGGTATTTCTTGGAGAAGATGTGATTTATTTGGGAGAAATGTGGCCTTTCTGGAAGAAACTGACCTACTTTGGGGACAAAACAGGTATCTGTGGGTGAAAAGGTCCTATTTGAAGGGCGAAGGCTGGTAGTTCTTGCAGGAGATGTGATATATTTGGGCGAAATGTGGCATTTCTGGAAGAAACTGTCCTCTTTTGGGGATCAAACAGGTATTTGTGGGTGAAAAGGTCCTATTTGAAGGGGGAAAGCTGGTATTTCTTGGAGAAGATGTGATCTATTTGGGAGAAATGTGGCATTTTTGGAAGAAACTGTCCTCTTTCGGGGATAAAAGAGGTATTTGTGGGTGAAAAGGTCCTATTTGAAGGGGGAAACCTGGTATTTCTTGGAGAAGTTGCGATCTATTTGGGAGAAATGTGGCATTTCTTGTAGAAACTGTCCTCCTTTGGGGATAAAACAGGGACTTCTGGGAGAAAAGGTCCTATTTCCAGGGGAAACCTGGTATTTCTTGGAGAAGATGTGATCTATTTGGGAGAAATGTGGCATTTCTGGAAGAAACTGTCCTCTTTTCGGGATCAAACAGGTATTTGTAGGTGAAACGGTCCTATTTCCAGGGGGAAACGTGGTATTTCTTGGAGGAGATGTGATATATTTGGGAGAAATGTGGCATTTCTGGAAGAAACTGTCCTCTTTTGGGGATAAAAATGTATTTGTGGGTGAAAAGGTCCTATTTGAAGGGGGAAACCTGGTATTTCTTGGAGAAGATGTGATATATTTGGGAGAAATGTGGCATTTCTGGAAGAAACTGTCCTCTTTTGGGGATAATAGAGGTATTTGTGGGTGAGAAGGTCCTATTTCAATGTGGAAACCTGGTATTTCTTGGAGAAGATGTGATATATTTGGGAGAAATGTGGCCTTTCTGGAAGAAACTGTCCTCTTTTGGGGATAAAAGAGGTATTTGTGGGTGAAAAGGTCCTATTTGAAGGGGGAACCCTGGTATTTCTTGGAGAAGATGTGATATATTTGGGAGAAATGTGGCATTTCTGGAAGAAACTGTCCTCTTTTGGGGATAAAAGAGGTATTTGTGGGAGAAAAGTTCCAATTTCCAGGGGGAAACCTGGTATTTCTTGGAGAAGATGTGATGTATTTGGGAGAAATGAGGACTTTCTAGAAGAAACTGTCCTCCTTTGGGGTTAAAACCGGTACTTGTGGGTGAATAGGTCCAATTTCAGGAGGAATCCTTGTATTTCTTGGAGAAGATGTGATCTATTTGGGAGAAATGTGGCATTTCTGGAAGAAACTGTCCTAATTTGGGGATCAAACAGGTATCTGTGGGAGAAAAGTTCCTATTTGAAGGGGGAAAGCTGGTATTTCTTGGAGAAGATGTGATCTATTTGGGAGAAATCTGGCATGTCTGGAAGAAACTGTCCTCTTTTGGGGATAAAAGAGGTATTTGTGGGTGAAAAGGTCCTATTTGAAGGGGGAAAGCTGGTATTTCTTGGAGAAGATGTGATCTATTTGGGAGAAATGTGGCATTTCTGGAAGAAACTGTCCTCTTTTGGGGGTAAAAGAGGTATTTGTGGGTGAAAAGGTCCTATTTGAAGGGGGAACCCTGGTATTTCTAGGAGAAGATGTGATCTATTTGGGAGAAATGTGGCATTTCTGGAAGAAACTGTCCTCTTTTGGGGATAAAACAGGTATTTGTGGATGAAATGGTCCTATTTCTAGGGGGAACCCTGGTATTTCTTGGAGAAGATGTGATATATTTGGGAGAAATGTGGCCTTTCTGGAAGAAACTGTCCTATTTTGGGGATCTAACAGGTATTTGTGGGTGAAAAGGTCAAATATCAAGGGGGAAACCTGGTACTTCTTGGAGAAGATGTGATCTATTTGGAGAAATGTGGCATTTCTGGCAGAATCTGTCCTCTTTTGGGGGTAAAAGTGGTATTTGTGGGTGAAGAGGTCCTATTTGAAGGGGGAAACCTGGTATTTCTTGGAGAAGATGTGATGTATTTTGGAGAAATGTGGCATGTCTTTAAGAAACTGTGCTATTTTGGGGATAAAACAGGTATTTGTGGGAGAAAAGTTCCAATTTCCTGTGGGAACCCTGGTATTTCTTGGAGAAGATGTGATATATTTAGGAGAAATGTGGCCTTTCTGGAAGAAACTGTGCGATTTTGGGGATAAAACAGGTATTTGTGGGAGAAAAGATCCTATTTGAAGGGGGAAACCTGGTATTTCTTGGAGAAGATGTGATCTATTTGGGAGAAATGTAGCATTTCTGGAAGAAACTGTCCTCTTTTGGAGATAAAAGAGGTATTTGTGGGTGAAAAGGTCCTATTTGAAGGGGGAAAGCTGGTATTTCTTGGAGAAGATGTGATATATTTGGGAGAAATCTGGCCTTTCAGGAAGAAAATGTCCAATTTGGGGGGAGAAGGTTGGTAGTTGTGGGTGAAAAGTTCCTATTTGAAGGGGGAAACCAGGTATTTCTTGGAGAAGATGTGCTATACTTGGGAGAAATGTGGCATGTCAGGAAGAAACTGTACTCTTTTGGGGATAAAACAGGTATTTGTGGGTGAAAAGGTCCTATTTGAAGGGGGAAACCTGGTATTTCTTGGAGAAGATGTGATCTATTTGGGAGAAATGTGGCATTTCTGGTAGAAACTGTCCTCCTTTGGGGATAAAACAGGCACTTGTGGGAGAAAAGGTCCTATTTCCAGGGGAAACCTGGTATTTCTTGGAGAAGATGTGATATATTTGTGAGAAATGTGGCCTTTCTGGAAGAAACTGTCCTCTTTTGGGGATAAAAGAGGAATTTGTGGGTGAAAAGGTCCTATTTGAAGGGGGAAACGTGGTATTTCTTGGAGGAGATGTGATCTATTTGGGAGAAATTTGGCATTTCTGGAAGAAACTGTCCTCTTTTGGGGATAAAACAGGTATTTGTGGGTGTAAAGGTCCTATTTGAAGGGGAAAACCTGGTATTTCCTGGAGGAGATGTGATCTATTTGGGAGAAATGTGGCATGTCAGGAAGAAACTGTCCTGTTTTGGGGTTAAAACAGGTATTTGTGGGTGAAAAGTTCCTATTTCAGGAGGAATCCTTGCATTTCTTGGAGAAGATGTGATCTATTTGGGAGAAATGTGGCCTTTCTGGCAGAAACTGTCCTATTTTGGGGATAAAAGAGGTATTTGTGGGTGAAAAGGTCCTATTTGAAGGGGGAAAGCTGGTATTTCTTGGAGAAGATGTGATATATTTGGGAGAAATGTGGCCTTTCTGGCAGCAACTGTCCTCTTTTGGGGATCAAACAGGTATTTGTGGGTGAAAAGGTCCTATTTGAAGGGGAAAACCTGGTATTTCTTGGAGAAGATGTGATATGTTTCGGAGAAATCTGGCATTTCTGGAAGAAACTGTCCTCTTTTGGGGGGAGAAGGCTGGTAGTTGTGGGTGAGAAGGTCCTATTTCAGGAGGAATCCTGGTATTTCTTGGAGAAGATGTGATCTATTTGGGAGAAATGTGGCATGTCTTGAAGAAACTGTCCTCTTTTGGGGATAAAACAGGGATCTGTGAGAGAAAAGGTCCTATTTGAAGGGGGAAACCTGGTATTTCTTGGAGAAGATGTGATCTATTTGGGAGAAATCTGGTATGTCTGGAAGAAACTGTCCTCTTTTGGGGATAAAAGAGGTATTTGTGGGTGAAAAGGTCCTATTTCAAGGGGGAAACCTGGTATTTCTTGGAGGGGATGTGATCTATTTGGGAGAAATGTGGCCTTTCTGGAAGAAACTGTCCTCTTTTGGGGATAAAAGAGGTATTTGTGGGTGAAAAGGTCCTATTTGAAGGGGGAAAGCTGGTATTTCTTGGAGAAGATGTGATACATTTGGGAGAAATGTGGCATTTCTGGAAGAAACTGTCCACATCTGGGGGTAAAAGAGGTATTTGAGGGTGAAAAGGTCCTATTTGAAGCTGGAACCCTGGTATTTCTTGGAGAAGATGTGATCTATTTGGGAGAAATGTGGCATTTCTGGAAGAAACTGTCCTCTTTTGGGGATAAAAGAGGTATTTGTGGGTGGAAAGGTCCTATTGGAAGGGGGAAAGCTGGTATTTCTTGGAGAAGATGTGATATATTTGGGAGCAAAGTGGCATGTCTGGAAGAAACTGTCCAATTTTGGAGATAAAAGAGGTATTTGTGGATGAAAAGGTCCTATTTCTAGGGGGAAACCTGGTATTTCTTGGAGAAGATGTGATCTATTTGGGAGAAATGTGGCATTTCTTGTAGAAACTGTCCTCCTTTGGGGATAAAACAGGCACTTGTGGGAGAAAAGGTCATATTTCAAGGGGAAACGTGGTATTTCTCGGAGAAGATGTGATCTATTTGGGAGAAATGTGGCATTTCTGGAAGAAACTGTCCTCTTTTGGGGATAAAAGAGGTATTTGTGGGTGAAAAGGTCCTATTTGAAGGGGGAACCCTGGTATGTCTTGGAGACGATGTGATATATTTGGGAGCAATGTGGCATTTCTGGAAGAAACTGTCCTCTTTTGGGGCTAAAAGAGGTATTTGTGGGTGAAAAGTTCCTATTTGAAGGGGGAACCCTGGTATTTCTTGGAGAAGATGTGATATATTTGGGGGAAATGTGGCATTTCTGGAAGAAACTGTCCTCTTTTGGGGATAAAAGAAGTATTTGTGGATGAAAAGGTCCTATTTCCAGGGGAAAACCTGGTATTTCTTGGAGCAGATGTGATATATTTGGGAGAAATGTGGCATGTCAGGAAGAAACTGTACTCTTTTGGGGATAAAAGAGGTATTTGCGGGTGAAAAGGTCCTATTTGAAGGGGGATACCTGGTATTTCTTGGAGAAGATGTGGTATATTTGGGAGAAATGTGGCATTTCTGGAAGAAACTGTCCTATTTTGGGGATAAAACAGGTATTTGTGGATGAAAAGGTCCTATTTGAAGGGGGAACCCTGGTATTTCTTGGAGAAGATGTGATATATTTGGGAGAAATGTGGCATGTCTGGCAGAAACTGACCTATTTTGGGGATAAAAGAGGTATTTGTGGGTGAAAAGGTCCTATTTGAAGGGGGAACCCTGGTATTTCTTGGAGAAGATGTGATATATTTGGGAGAAATGTGTCCTTTCTGGCAGAAACTGTCCTCTTTTGGGGATTAAAGATGTATTTGTGGGAGAAAAGTTCCTATTTGAAGGGGGAACCCTGGTATTTCTTGGAGAAGATGTGATATATTTGGGAGAAATGTGGCATGTCTGGAAGAAACTGTCCTCTTTTGGGGATAAAAGAGGTATTTGTGTGTGAAAAGGTCCTATTTGAAGGGGGAAACGTGGTATTTCTTGGAGGAGATGTGATATATTTGGGAGAAATGTGGCGTTTCTGGAAGAAACTGTCCTCTTTTGGGGATAAAAGAGGTATTTGTGGGAGAAAAGGGTCCTATTTCTACGGGGAACCCTGGTATTTCTTGGAGAAGATGTGATATATTTGGGGGAAATGTGGCCTTTCTGGAAGAAACTGTCCTCTTTTGGGGATAAAACAGGTTTTTGTGGGTGAAAAGGTCCTAATTGAAGGGGGAAACCTGGTATTTCTTGGAGAAGATGTGATATATTTGGGAGAAATGTGGCCTTTCTGGAAGAAAATGTTCAATGTGGGGGGAGAAGGCTGATATTTGTGTGTGAAAAGGTTCTATTTCAAGGGGGAAACCTGGTATTTCTTGCAGGAGATGTGATCTATTTGGGAGAAATGTGGCATTTCTGGAAGAAACTGTCCTCTTTTGGGGATATAAGAGGTATTTGTGGATGAAAAGGTCCTATTTGAAGGGGGAAAGCTGGTATTTCTTGGAGAAGATGTGATGTATTTGGGAGAAGTCTGGCCTTTCTGGAAGAAAATGTCCAATTTGTGGGGAGAAGGCTGGTAGTTGTGGGTGAGAAGGTCCTATTTCAGGAGGAATCGTGTTATTTCTTGGAGAAGATGTGATATATTTGGGAGAAATGTGGCATTTCTGGAAGAAGATGTCCTCTTTTGGGGATAAAACAGAAATCTATGAGAGAAAAGGTCCTATTTGAAGGGGGAAACCTGGTATTTCTTGGAGAAGATGTGATCTGTTTGGGAGAAATGTGGCATTTCTGGAAGAAACTGTCCTCTTTTGGGGATAAAACAGGTATTTGTGGGTGAAAAGGTCCTATTTCAGGAGGAATCCTTGCATTTCTTGGAGAAGATGTGATATATTTGGGAGAAATGTGGCCTTTCTGGAAGAAACTGTCCTATTTTGGGGATAAATGAGGTATTTGTGGGAGAAAAGGTCCTATTTGAAGGGGGAACCCTGGTATTTCTTGGAGAAGATGTGATATATTTGGGAGAAATGTGGCATTTCTGGAAGAAACTGTCCTCTTTTGGGGATAAAAGAGGTATCTGTGGGAGAAAAGGTCCTATTTCTAGGGGGAAACCTGGTATTTCTTGGAGGAGATGTGATATATTTGGGAGAAATGTGGCATTTCTGGAAGAAACTGTCCTCTCTTGGGGATCAAACAGCTACTTGTGGGTGAAAAGGTCCTATTTGAAGGGGGAAAGCTGGTATTTCTTGGAGAAGATGTGATATGTTTCGGAGAAATCTGGCATTTCTGGAAGAAACTGTCCTATTTTGGGGGGAAAAAGTGGTATTTGTGGGTGAAAAGGTCCTATTTGAAGGGGGAAAGCTGGTATTTCTTGGAGAAGATGTGATCAATTTGGGAGAAATGTGGCATTTCTGGAAGAAACTGTCCTCTTTTGGGGATCAAACAGGTATTTGTGGGTGAAAAGGTCCTATATGAAGGGGGAAAGCTGGTATGTCTTGGAGAAGATGTGATATATTTGGGAGAAATGTGGCCTTTCTGGAAGAAACTGTCCTCCTTTGGGGATAAAAGAGGTACTTGTAGGTGAAAAGGTCCTATTTCAAGTGGGAACCGTGGTATTTCTTGGAGAAGATGTGATCTATTTGGGAGATATGTGGCATTTCTGGAAGAAACTGTCCTATTTTGGGGATCAAACAGGTATCTGTGGGAGAAAAGTTCCTATTTGAACGGGGAAACCTGGTATATCTTGGAGAAGATGTGATCTATTTGGGAGAAATGTGGCATTTCTGGAACAATCTGTCCTGTTTTGGGGATAAAAGAGGTATTTGTGGGCGAAAAGGTCCTATTTGAAGGGGGAACCCTGGTATTTCTTGGAGAAGATGTGATATATTTGGGAGAAATGTGGCATTTCTGGAAGAAACTGTCCTCTTTTGGGGATAAAAGAGGTATCTGTGGGAGAAAAGGTCCTATTTCTAGGGGGAAACCTGGTATTTCTTGGAGGAGATGTGATATATTTGGGAGAAATGTGGCATTTCTGGAAGAAACTGTCCTCTTTTGGGGATAAAAGAGGTATTTGTGGGTGAAAAGGTCCTATTTCTAGGGGGAAACCTGGTATTTCTTGGAGAAGATGTGATCTATTTGGGAGAAATGTGGCTTTTCTGGAAGAAACTGTCTTATTTTGGGGCTAAGAGAGGTATTTGTGTGTGAAAAGTTCCTATTTGAAGGGGGAAAGCTGGTATTTCTTGGAGAAGATGTGATATATTTGGGAGAAATGTGACATTTCTGGAAGAAACTGTCCTATTTTGGGGATAAAACAGGTATTTGTGGGTGAAAGGTCCTATTTCAGGAGGAATCCTGGCATTTCTTGGAGAAGATGTGATATATTTGGGAGAAATGTGGCATTTCTGGAAGAAACTGTCCTCTTTTGGGGATCAAACAGCTATTTGTGGGTGAAAAGGTCCTATTTGAAGGGGGAAAGCTGGTATTTCTTGGAGACGATGTGATATGTTTCGGAGAAATGTGGCATTTCTGGAAGAAACTGTCCTATTTTGGGGGTAAAACAGGTATTTGTGGGTGAAAATGCCCTATTTCAAGGGGGAAAGCTGGTATTTCTGGAGAAGATGTGATATATTTGGGAGATATGTGGCATTTCTGGCAGAAACTGTCCTATTTTGGGGATAAAACAGGTATTTGTGTGTGTAAAGGTCCTATTTGAAGGGGGAAAGCTGGTATTTCTTGGAGAAGATGTGATATATTTGGGGGTAATGTGGCCTTTCTGGAAGAAACTGTCCTCTTTTGGGGATAAAAGAGGTATTTGTGGATGAAAAGGTCCTATTTGAAGGGGGAAACGAGGTATTTCTTGGAGAAGATGTGATCTATTTGGGAGAAATCTGGCCTTTCTGGAAGAAAATGTCCAATTTGGGGGGATATGGCTGGTATTTGTGGGAGAAAATGTCCTATTTGAAGGGGGAAACCTGGTATTTCTTGCAGGAGATGTGATATATTTGAGAGAAATGTGGCATTTCTGGAAGAAACGGTCCTCTTTTGGGTATATAAGACCTTTTCTTCCACAAATACCTCTTTTATCCCCAAAAGAGAACAGTTTCTTCCAGAAAGGCCACATTTCTCCCAAATATATCACGTCTCCTCCAAGAAATACCACGTTTCCCCCTGGAAATAGGACATTTTCACCCACAAATACCTCTTTTATCCCCAAAAGAGGACAGTTTCTTCCAGAAATGCCACATTTCTCCCAAATATATCACATCTTCTCCAAGAAATACCAGGTTTCCCCTTCAAACAGGACCTTTTCACCCACAAATACCTCTTTTGTCCCCAAAATAGGACAGTTTCTTCCAGTAATGCCACATTTCTCCCAAATATACCACATCTTCTCCAAGAAATACCAGGTTACCCCCTGGAAATAGGATCTTTTCTCCCAGAAATACCTCTCTTAGCCCCAAAATAAGACAGTTTCTTCCAGATATGCCAGATTTCTCTGAAACATATCATATCTTCTCCAAGAAATACCAGGTTTCCCCCTTCAAATAGGACCTTTTCACCCACAAATATCTGTTTTATCCCCAAAATAGGACAGTTTCTTCCAGAAATGCCACATTTCTCCCAAATATATCACATCTCTGCAACAACATCCAGCTTTACCCCTTCAAATAGGACCTTTTCTCCCACAAATACCTCTTTTATCCCCAAAATAGGACAGTTTCTTCCGGACAAGCCACATTTCTCCCAAATACATCACATCTTCTCCAAGAAATACCAGGTTTCCCCCTGGAAATAGGAATTTTTCTCCCACAAATACCTCTTTTATTCCCAAAATAGGACAGTTTCTGCCAGAAAGGCCAGATTTCTCCCAAATATATCACATCTTCTCCACGAAATACCAGGTTTCCCACTTCAAATAGGACCTTCTCACCCACAGATACCTGTTTGATGCCAAAAATAGGACAGTTTCTTCCAGAAATGCCACATTTCTCCCAAATATATCACATCTTCTCCAAGAAATACCAGGATTACTCCTGAAATAGGACCTTTTCCCCAAAAACACCTCTTTTATCCCCACAAAAGGACAGTTTCTTCCAGAAAGGCCACATTTCTCTCAAATAGATCACATCTTCTCCAAGAAATACCAGCTTTCCCCCTGGAAATAGGATCTTTTCTCCCACAAATACCTCTTTTATCCCCAAAATAGAACAGTTTCTTCCAGATATGCCAGATTTCTCTGAAACATATCACATCTTCTCCAAGAAATACCAGGTTTCCCCCTTGAAATAGGACCTTTTCACCCACAAATACCTCTTTTATCCCCAAAAGAGGACAGTTTCTGCCAGAAATGCCACATTTCTCCCAAATATATCACATCTTCTCCAAGAAATACCAGCTTTCCCCATTCAAATAGAACCTTTTCTCCCACAAATACCTGTTTTATCCCCAAAATAGGACAGTTTCTTCCTGTAATGCCACATTTCTCCCAAATAGATCACATCTTCTCCAAGAAATACCAGGGTTCCCCTGGAAATAGGACCTTTTCTCCCACAAGTGCCTGTTTTATCCCCAAAGGAGTTCAGTTTCTTCCAGAAATGCCACATTTCTCCCAAATAGATCACATCTTCTCCAAGAAATACCAGCTTTCCCCCTTCAAATACGACCTTTTCACCCACTAATACCTCTTTTATCCCCAAAATAGGACAGTTTCTTCCTGAGATGCCACATTTCTCCCAAATAGATCACATCTTCTCCAAGAAATACCAGGTTTCCCCTGGAAATAGGACCTTTTCACCCACAAATACCTGTTTTATCCCCAAAAGAGGACAGTTTCTTCCAGAAATGCCACATTTCTCCCAAATAGATCACATCTTCTCCAGAAATACCAGCTTTCCCCCTTGAAATAGGACATTTTCACCCACAAATACCTGTTTTACACCCAAAAGAGGACAGTTTCTTCCAGAAATGCCAGATTTCTCCGAAACATATCACATCTTCTCCAAGAAATACCAGGTTTCCCCTGGAAATTGGAACTTTTCTCCCACAAATACCTGCTTTATCCCCAAAATAGCACAGTTTCTTCCAGAAATGCCACATTTCTCCCAAATATATCACATCTTCTCCAAGAAATACCAGCTTTCCCCCTTCAAATAGGAACTTTTCACACACAAATACCTCTCTTAGCCCCAAAATAAGACAGTTTCTTCCAGAAAAGCCACATTTCTCCCAAATATATCACATCTTCTCCAAGAAATACCAGGTTTCCACATTGAAATAGGATCTTCTCACCCACAAATACCTCTTTTATCCCCAAAAGAGGACAGTTTCTTCCAGAAATGCCACATTTCTCCCAAATAGATCACATCCCCTCCAAGAAATACCAGGTTTCCCCCTTCAAATAGGACCTTTTCTCCCACAAATACCTCTTTTATCCCCAAAAGAGGACAGTTTCTTCCAGACATGCCACATTTCTCCCAAATAGATCACATCTTCTCCAAGAAATACCAGCTTTCCCCCTTCAAATAGGACCTTTTCACCCACAAATACATTTTTATCCCCAAAAGAGGACAGTTTCTTCCAGAAATGCCACATTTCTCCCAAATATATCACATCTTCTCCAAGAAATACCAGGTTTCCCCCTTCAAATACGACCTTTTCACCCACAAATACCTCTTTTATCCCCAAAAGAGGACAGTTTCTTCCAGACATGCCACATTTCTCCCAAATATATCACATCTTCTCCAAGAAATACCAGGTTTCCCCCTTGAAATAGGACCTTTTAACCCACAAATGCCTGTTTGCTCCCCAAAACAGGACAGTTTCTTCCAGAAATGCCACATTTCTCCCAAATATATCACATCTTCTCCAAGAAATACCAGGATTCCTCCTGAAATAGGACCTTTTCACCCGCAAATACCAGCCTTCTTCCCCAAAATAGGACATTTTCTTCTAGACATGCCAGATTTCTCCCAAATATATCACATCTTCTCCAAGAAATACCAGGTTTCCCCCTGGAAATTGGAACTTTTCTCCCACAAATACCTGCTTTATCCCCAAAATAGCACAGTTTCTTCCAGAAATGCCACATTTCTCCCAAATATATCACATCTTCTCCAAGAAATACCAGCTTTCCCCCTTCAAATATGAACTTTTCACACACAAATACCTCTCTTAGCCCCAAAATAAGACAGTTTCTTCCAGAAAAGCCACATTTCTCCCAAATAGATCACATCTTCTCCAAGAAATACCAGGTTTCCACATTGAAATAGGATCTTCTCACCCACAAATACCTCTTTTATCCCCAAAAGAGGACAGTTTCTTCCAGAAATGCCACATTTCTCCCAAATAGATCACATCCCCTCCAAGAAATACCAGGTTTCCCCCTTCAAATAGGACCTTTTCTCCCACAAATACCTCTTTTATCCCCAAAAGAGGACAGTTTCTTCCAGACATGCCACATTTCTCCCAAATAGATCACATCTTCTCCAAGAAATACCAGCTTTCCCCCTTCAAATAGGACCTTTTCACCCACAAATACATTTTTATCCCCAAAAGAGGACAGTTTCTTCCAGAAAGGCCACATTTCTCCCAAATATATCACATCTTCTCCAAGAAATACCAGGTTTCCCCCTTCAAATAGGATCTTTTCACCCACAAATACCTGTTTTATCCCCAAAAGAGGACAGTTTCTTCCAGAAATGCCAGATTTCTCCCAAATAGATCACATCTTCTCCAAGAAATACCAGCTTTCCCCCTTCAAATAGGACCTTTTCATCCACAAATACCTCTTTTATCCCCAAAAGAAGACATTTTCTTCCAGACATGCCACATTTCTCCCAAATATATCACATCTTCTCCAAGAAATACCAGGGTTCCCCCTTCAAATAGGACCTTTTCACCCACAAATACCTCTTTTATCCCCAAAAGAGGTCTGTTTCTTCCAGAAATGCCACATTTCTCCCAAATATATCACATCTTCTCCAAGAAATACCAGGTTTTCATCTTCAAATAGGACCTTTTCTCCCACAAATACCTCTTTTATCCCCAAAATAGGACATTTTCTGCCGGAAAGGCCACATATCTCCCAAATGTATCACATCTTCTCCAAGAAATACCAGCTTTCCCCCTTCAAATAGGACCTTTTCACCCACAAATACCTGTTTGATCCCCAAAAGAGGACAGTTTCTTCCAGAAATGCCACATTTCTCCCAAATAGATCACATCTTCTCCAAGAAATACCAGGTTTCCCCCTTCAAATAGGACCTTTTCACCCACAAATACCTGTTTGATCCCCAAAAGAGGACAGTTTCTTCCAGAAAGGCCACATTTCTCCCAAATATATCACATCTCCTCCAAGAAAAACCAGGATTACTCCTGAAATAGGACCTTTTCTCCCACAATTTCCAGCCTTCTACCGAAAATAGGACATTTTCTTCCAGACATGCCACATTTCTCCCAAATATATCACATCTTCTCCAAGAAATACCAGGGTTCCCCTGGAAATAGGACCTTTTCACCCACAAATACCTCTTTTATCCCCAAAATAGCACAGTTTCTTCCAGAAATGCCACATTTCTCCCAAATATATCTCATCTCCTCCAAGAAATGCCAGGTTTCCGCCTCGAAATTGGACCTTTTCACACACAAATACCTCTTCTATCCCCAAAATAGCTCAGTTTCTTCCAGAAAGGCCACATTTCTCCCTAATATATCACATCTTCTCCAAGAAATACCAGGTTTCCCCCTTGAAAGAGGACCTTTTCATCCACAACTACCAGCCTTCACCCCCCCAAATTGGACATTTTTTTCCAGAAATGCCAGATTACTCCCAAATATATCACATCTTCTCCTAGAAATACCAGCTTTCCCCCTGGAAATAGGATCTTTTCTCCAACAAATACCTCTTTTATCCCCAAAATAGAACAGTTTCTTCCAGATATGCCAGATTTCTCTGAAAAATATCACATCTTCTCCAAGAAATACCAGGTATCCCCCTTCAAATAGGACCTTTTCACCCACAAATACCTGTTTTATCACCAAAATAGGACAGTTTCTGCCAGAAATGCCACATTTCTCCCAAATATATCACATCTTCTCCAAGAAATACCAGGATTACTCCTGAAATAGGACCTTTTCACCCGCAAATACCTGTTTTATCCCCAAAAGAGGACAGTTTCTTCCAGAAATGCCAGATTTCTCCCAAATAGATCACATCTTCTCCAAGAAATACCAGGATTCTTCCTGAAATAGGACCTTTTCTCCCACAAATACCACCATTCTCCCTTCAGTTAGGACATTTTCATCCAGACATGCCACATTTCTCCCAAATATATCACATCTTCTCCAAGAAATACCAGGTTTCCCCCTTGAAATAGGACCTTTTCTCTCACAAATACCACCATTCTCCCTTCAGTTAGGACAGTTTCTTCCTGACATGCCACGTTTCTCCCAAATAGATCACATCTTCTCCAAGAAATACCAGGATTCTTCCTGAAACAGGACCTTTTCTCCCACAAATACCACCATTCTCCCTTCAGTTAGGACATTTTCATCCAGACATGCCACATTTCTCCCAAATATATCACATCTTCTCCAAGAAATACCAGGTTTCCCCCTTCAAATAGGACCTTTGCAACCACAAATACCTCTTTTATCCCCAAAAGAGGACAGTTTCTTCCAGAAATGCCACATTTCTCCCAAATAGATCACATCTTCTCCAAGAAATACCAGGATTACTCCTGAAATAGGACCTTTTCACCCACAAATACCTGTTTTATCCCTCAAATACGACAGTTTCTTCCAGAAAGGCCAGATTTCTCCCAAATATATCACATCCTCTCCAAGAAATACCAGGTTTCCCCCTTCAAATAGGAACTTTTCTCCCACAAATACCTCTTTTATCCCCAATGTAGGACAGTTTCTTCCAGAAATGCCACATTTCTCCCAGATGTATCACATCTTCTCCAAGAAATACCAGGGTTCCCCCTTCAAATAGGACCTTTTCACCCACATATACCTCTTTTATCCCCAAAATAGAACAGTTTCTTCCAGAAATGCCACATTTCTCCCAAATATATCTCATCTTCTCCAAGAAATACCAGCTTTCCCCCTTCAAATAGGACCTTTTCACACACAAATACCTCTTTTATCCCCAAAATAGCACAGTTTCTTCCTGACATGCCACATTTCTCCCAAATATATCACATCTTCTCCAAGAAATACCTGGGTTCCCCCTTCAAATAGGACCTTGTCACCCACAAATACCTCTTTTATCCCCAAAACAGGACAGTTTCTTCCAGAAAGGCCAGATTTCTCCCAAATAGATCATATCTTCTCCAAGTAATACCAGGTTTCCCTCTTCAAATAGGACCTTATCTCCCACAAATACCTGCTTTATCCCCAAAAGAGGACAGTTTCTTCCAGAAATGCCACATTTCTCCCAAATATATCACATCTTCTCCAAGAAATACCAGGTTTCCACCTTCAAATAGGACCTTTTCACCCACATATACCTCTTATATCCCCAAAAGAGGACAGTTTCTTCCAGAAATGCCTCATTTCTCCCAAATAGATCACATCTTCTCCAAGAAATACCACGATTACTCCTGAAATAGGACCTTCTGATCCGCAACTAGCAGCCTTCTCCCCATAAATTGGACATTTTCTTCCACAAATGCCACATTTCTCCCAAATATATCACATCTTCTCCAAGAAATACCAGCTTTCCCCCTTCAAATAGGACCTTTTCACCCACAAATACCTCTTTTTATCCCCAAAATAGGACAGTTTCTTCCAGACATGCCACATTTCTCCCAAATATATCACATCTTCTCCAAGAAATACCAGGTTTCCCCATTCAAATAGGAACTTTTCTCCTGCAAATACCTCTTTTATCCCCAAAATAGCACATTTTCTTCCAGAATGGCCACATTTCTTCCAAATATATCACATCTTCTCCTAGAAATTCCAGGGTTCCCCCTTCAAATAGGAACTTTTCACCCACAAATACCTGTTTTATCCCCAAAAGAGGACAGTTTCTTCCAGACATGCCACATTTCTCCCAAATATATCACATCTTCTCCAAGAAATACCAGGTTTTCCCCTTCAAATAGGACCTTTTCACCCACAAAAACCTGTTTTATCCCCAAAAGAGGACAGTTTCTGCCAGAAATGCCACATTTCCCCCAAATATATCACATCATCTCCAAGAAATACCAGCTTTCCCCCTTCAAATAGGTCCTTTTCACCCACAAATACCACTTTTATCCCCAAAAGAGGACAGATTCTTCCAGAAATGCCACATTTCTCACAAATAGATCACATCTCCTCCAAGAAATGCCAGGTTTCCGCCTCGAAATTGGACCTTTTCACACACAAATACCTCTTTTATCCCCAAAATAGCTCAGTTTCTTCCAGAAAGTCCACATTTCTCCCTAATATATCACATCTTCTCCAAGAAATACCAGGTTTCCCCCTTGAAAGAGGACCTTTTCATCCACAACTACCAGCCTTCACCCCCCCAAATTGGACATTTTTTTCCAGAAATGCCAGATTACTCCCAAATATATCACATCTTCTCCAAGAAATACCAGCTTTCCCCCTGGAAGTAGGATCTTTTCTCCCACAAATACCTCTTTTATCCCCAAAATAGAACAGTTTCTTCCAGATATGCCAGATTTCTCTGAAACATATCACATCTTCTCCAAGAAATTCCAGGATTCCCCCTTCAAATAGGACCTTTTCACGCACAAATACCTGTTTTATCCCCAAAAGAGTACAGTTTCTGCCAGAAATGCCACATTTCTCCCAAATATATCACATCTCCTGCAAGAACAACCAGCTTTCCCCCTTCAAATAGCAAATTTTCTCCCACAAATACCTCTTTTATCCCCAAAAGAGGACAGTTTCTTACAGAAATGCCACATTTCTCCCAAATATATCACATCTTCTCCAAGAAATACCAGGATTACTCCTGAAATAGGACCTTTTCACCCGCAAATACCAGCCTTCTTCCCCAAAATAGGACATTTTCTTCTAGACATACCAGATTTCTCCCAAATATTGCACATCTTCCCCAAGAAATACCAGGTTTCCCCCTTCAAATAGGACCTTTTCATCCACAGATACCTCTTTTATCCCCAAAAGAGGACAGTTTCTACCCGAAAGGCCACATTTCTCCCAAATGTATCACATCTTCTCGAAGAAATACCAGGGTTCCCCCTTCAAATAGGACCTTTTCTCCCACAAATACCACTTTTATCCCCAAAAGAGGACAGATTCTTCCAGACATGCCACATATCTCACAAATATATCACATCTTCTCCAAGAAATACCAGCTTTCCCCCTTCAAATTGGAACTTTTCACCCACAAATACCTGTTTTATCCCCAAAAGAGGACAGTTTCTGCCAGAAATGCCAGATTTCTCCCTAATAGATCACATCTTCTCCAAGAAATACCAGGATTCTTCCTGAAGCAGGACCTTTTCTCCCACAAATACCACCATTCTCCCTTCAGTTAGGACAGTTTCTTCCAGAAATGCCACATTTCTCCCAAATAGATCACATCTTCTCCAAGAAATACCAGGATTCTTCCTGAAACAGGACCTTTTCTTCCACAAATACCACCATTCTCCCTTCAGTTAGGACATTTTCATCCAGACATGCCACATTTCTTCCAAATATATCACATCTTCTCCAAGAAATACCAGGTTTCCCCCTTCAAATAGGACCTTTGCACCCACAAATACCTCTTTTATCCCCAAAAGAGGACAGTTTCTGCCAGAAAGGCCACATTTCTCCCAAATATAAAACATCTTCTCCAAGAAATACCAGGATTCCACCTGAAATAGGACCTTTTCACCCACAAATACCTGTTTTATCCCTCAAATACGACATTTTCTTCCAGAAATGCCAGATTTCTCCCAAATAGATCACATCTCCTCCAAGAAATACCAGGTTTTCCCCTTCAAATAGGACCTTTTCACCCACAAATACCTCTTTTATCACCAAAATAGGACAGTTTCTTCCAGAAATGCCACATTGCTCCCGAATATATCACATCTTCTCCAAGAAATACCAGCCTTCTCCCTTGAAATAGGACCTTTCCACCCACAAATACCTGTTTTATCCCCAAAAGAGGACAGTTTCTTCCAGAAAGGCCACATTTCTCCCAAATAGATCACATCTTCTCCAAGAAATACCAGCTTTCCCCCTTCAAATACGACCTTTTCACCTACAAATACCTCTTTTATCCCCAAAATAGGACAGTTTCTTCCTGACATGCCACATTTCTCCCAAATATATCACATCTTCTCCAAGAAATACCTGGGTTCCCCCTTCAAATAGGACCTTTTCACCCACAAATACCTCTTTTATCCCCAAAAGAGGACAGTTTCTTCCAGACATGCCACATTTCTCCCAAATATATCACATCTTCTCCAAGTAATACCAGGTTTCCCTCTTCAAATAGGACCTTATCTCCCACAAATTCCTGTTTTATCCCCAAAAGAGGACAGTTTCTTCCAGAAATGCCACATTTCTCCCAAATAGATCACATCTTCTCCAAGAAATACCAGGTTTCCTCCATCAAATAGGACCTTTTCACCCACATATACCTGTTATATCCCCAAAAGAGGACAGTTTCTTCCAGAAATGCCTCATTTCTCCCAAATATATCACATCTTCTCCTAGAAATACCAGGTTTTCCACTTCAAATAGGACCTTTTCACCCACAAATACCTCTTTTATCCCCAAAATAGGACATTTTCTGCTGGAAAGGCCACATACCTCCCAAATGTATCACATCTTCTCCAAGAAATACCAGCTTTCCCCATTCAAATAAGACCTTTTCACCCACAAATACCTGTTTGATCCCCAAAAGAGGACAGTTTCTTCCAGAAATGCCACATTTCTCCCAAATAGATCACATCTTCTCCAAGAAATACCAGCTTTCCCCCTTCAAATAGGACCTTTTCACCCACAAATACCTGTTTGATCCCCAAAAGAGGACAGTTTCTTCCAGAAAGGCCACATTTCTCCCAAATATATCACATCTCCTCCAAGAAAAACCAGGATTACTCCTGAAATAGGACCTTTTCTCCCACAATTTCCAGCCTTCTACCGAAAATAGGACATTTTCTTCTAGACATGCCAGATTTCTCCCAAATATATCACATCTTCTCCAAGAAATACCAGGGTTCCCCTGGAAATAGGACCTTTTCACCCACAAATACCTCTTTTATCCCCAAAATAGCACAGTTTCTTCCAGAAATGCCACATTTCTCCCAAATATATCACATCTCCTCCAAGAAATGCCAGGTTTCCGCCTCGAAATTGGACCTTTTCACACACAAATACCTCTTTTATCCCCAAAATAGCTCAGTTTCTTCCAGAAAGGCCACATTTCTCCCTAATATATCACATCTTCTCCAAGAAATACCAGGTTTCCCCCTTGAAAGAGGACCTTTTCATCCACAACTACCAGCCTTCACCCCCCCAAATTGGACATTTTTTTCCAGAAATGCCAGATTACTCCCAAATATATCACATCTTCTCCAAGAAATACCAGCTTTCCCCCTGGAAATAGGATCTTTTCTCCCACAAATACCTCTTTTATCCCCAAAATAGAACAGTTTCTTCCAGATATGCCAGATTTCTCTGAAACATATCACATCTTCTCCAAGAAATTCCAGGATTCCCCCTTCAAAAAGGACCTTTTCACGCACAAATACCTGTTTTATCCCCAAAAGAGTACAGTTTCTGCCAGAAATGCCACATTTCTCCCAAATAGATCACATCTCCTGCAAGAACAACCAGCTTTCCCCCTTCAAATAGCAAATTTTCTCCCACAAATACCTCTTTTATCCCCAAAAGAGGACAGTTTCTTACAGAAATGCCACATTTCTCCCAAATATATCACATCTTCTCCAAGAAATACCAGGATTACTCCTGAAATAGGACCTTTTCACCCGCAAATACCAGCCTTCTTCCCCAAAATAGGACATTTTCTTCTAGACATACCAGATTTCTCCCAAATATTGCACATCTTCCCCAAGAAATACCAGGTTTCCCCCTTCAAATAGGACCTTTTCATCCACAGATACCTCTTTTATCCCCAAAAGAGGACAGTTTCTACCCGAAAGGCCACATTTCTCCCAAATGTATCACATCTTCTCGAAGAAATACCAGGGTTCCCCCTTCAAATAGGACCTTTTCTCCCACAAATACCACTTTTATCCCCAAAAGAGGACAGATTCTTCCAGACATGCCAAATATCTCACAAATATATCACATCTTCTCCAAGAAATACCAGGTTTCCCCATTCAAATAGGACCTTTTCACCCACAAATACCTCTTTTATCCCCAAAAGAGGACAGTTTCTGCCAGAAAGGCCACATTTCTCCCAAATATATCACATCATCTCCAAGAAATACCAGCTTTCCCCCTTCAAATAGGAACTTTTCTCCCACTAATACTTCTATTATCCCCAAAATTGGACAGTTTCTGCCAGAAAGGCCAGATTTCTCCCAAATACATCTCATCTTCTCCAAGAAATACCAGGGTTCCCCCTTCAAATAGGACCTTTTCACCCACAAATACCTCTTTTATCCCCAAAATAGGACATTTTCTGCCATAAATGCCAGATTTCTCCCAAATATATCTCATCTTCTCCAAGAAATAGCGGGTTTTCCCCTTCAAATAGGAACTTTTCACCCACAAATACCACTTTTATCCCCAAAAGAGGACATTTTCTTCTGGACATGCCAGATTTCTCCCAAGTATAGCACATCTTCTCCAAGAAATACCAGATTTCCCCTTCAAATAGGACCGTTTCACACACAAATACCTGTTTTATCCCCAAAAGAGGACAGTTTCTGCCAGAAATGCCAGATTTCTCCCAAATATATCACATCTTCTCCAAGAAATACCAGGTTTCCCCCTTGAAATAGGACCTTTTCTCCCACAAATACCACCATTCTCCCTTCAGTTAGGACAGTTTCTTCCTGACATGCCACGTTTCTCCCAAATAGATCACATCTTCTCCAAGAAATACCAGGATTCTTCCTGAAACAGGACCTTTTCTCCCACAAATACCACCATTGTCCCTTCAGTTAGGACATTTTCATCCAGACATGCCACATTTCTCCAAAATATATCACATCTTCTCCAAGAAATATCAGGTTTCCCCCTTCAAATAGGACCTTTTCACCCACAAATACCTGTTTTATCCCTCAAATACGACAGTTTCTTCCAGAAAGGCCACATTTCTCCAAAATATATCACATCTTCTCCAAGAAATACCTGGGTTCCCCCTTCAAATAGGATCTTTTCACCCACAAATACCTGTTTTATCCCCAAAAGAGGACAGTTTCTTCCAGAAAGGCCACATTTCTCCCAAATATATCACATCTTCTCCAAGAAATACCAGCTTTCCCCCTTCAAATAGGACCTTTTCACACACAAATACCTCTTTTATCCCCAAAAGAGGACAGATTCTTCCAGACATGCCACATTTCTCCCAAATATATCACATCTTCTCCAAGAAATACCTGGGTTCCCCCTTCAAATAGGACCTTGTCACCCACAAAAACCTCTTTTATCCCCAAAACAGGACAGTTTCTTCCAGAAAGGCCAGATTTCTCCCAAATATATCACATCTTCTCCAAGTAATACCGGGTTTCCCTCTTCAAATAGGACCTTATCTCCCTCAAATACCTGCTTTATCCCCAAAATAGGACAGTTTCTTCCAGAAATGCCACATTTCTCCCAAATATATCACATCTTCTCCAAGAAATACCAGGTTTCCACCTTCAAATAGGACCTTTTCACCCACTTATACCTCTTATATCCCCAAAAGAGGACAGTTTCTTCCAGAAATGCCTCATTTCTCCCAAATAGATCACATCTTCTCCAAGAAATACCACGATTCCTCCTGAAATAGGACCTTCTGATCCGCAACTAGCAGCCTTCTCCCCATAAATTGGACATTTTCTTCCAGAAATGCCACATTTCTCCCAAATATATCACATCTTCTCCAAGAAATACCAGCTTTCCCCCTTCAAATAGGACCTTTTCAACCACAAATACCTCTTTTTATCCCCAAAATAGGACAGTTTCTTCCAGACATGCCACATTTCTCCCAAATATATCACATCTTCTCCAAGAAATACCAGCTTTCCCCCTTCAAATAGGACCTTTTCACATACAAATACCTCTTTTATCCCCAAAATAGCACATTTTCTGCCAGAATGGCCACATTTCTTCCAAATATATCACATCTTCTCCAAGAAATACCAGGTTTCCCCCTTCAAATAGGACCTTTTCACACACAAATACCTCTTTTATCCCCAAAAGAGGACAGTTTATTCCAGACATGCCACATTTCTCCCAAATAGATCACATCTTCTCCAAGAAATACCACGATTCCTCCTGAAATAGGACCTTCTCATCCACAACTATCAGCCTTCTCCCACAAAATTGGACATTTTCTTCCAGAAAGGCCAGATTTCTCCCAAATATATCACATCTTCTCCAAGAAATACCAGGTTTTCCCCTTCATATAGGACCTTTTCACCCACAAATACCTGTTTTATCACCAAAATAGGACAGTTTCTGCCAGAAATGCCACATTTCCCCCAAATACATCACATCTCCTCCAAGAAATACCAGCTTTCCCCCTTCAAATAAGACCTTTTCACCCACAAATACCACTTTTATCCCCAAAAGTGGACAGATTCTTCCAGACATGCCACATTTCTCCCAAATATATCACATCTTCTCCAAGAAATACCAGCTTTCCCCCTTCAAATAGGAAATTTTCACCCACAAATATCTGTTTGATCCCCAAAAGAGGACAGTTTCTGCAAGAAATGACACATTTCTCCCAAATATATCACATCTTCTCCAAGAAATACCAGGATTCTTTCAGAAGCAGGACCTTTTCTCCCACAAATACCGCCATTCTCCCTTCAGTTAGGACAGTTTTTCCAGAAATGCCACATTTCTCCCAAATAGATCATATCTTCTCCAAGAAATACCAGGTTTCCCCCTTCAAATAGGACCTTTGCACCCACAAATACCTCTTTTATCCCCAAAATAGGACAGTTTCTGCCAGAAAGGCCACATTTCTCCCAAATATATAACATCTTCTCCAAGAAATACCAGGATTCCACCTGAAATAGGACCTTTTCACCCACAAATACCTTTTTTATCCCTCAAATACGACATTTTCTTCCAGAAATGCCAGATTTCTCCCAAATAGATCACATCTCCTCCAAGAAATACCAGGTTTTCCCCTTCAAATAGGACCTTTTCACCCACAAATACCTCTTTTATCCCCAAAATAGGACAGTTTCTTCGAGAAATGCCACATTGCTCCCAAATATATCACATCTTCTCCAAGAAATACCAGCCTTCTCCCTTGAAATAGGACCTTTTCACCCACAAATACCTCTTTTTATCCCCAAAAGAGGACAGTTTCTTCCAGAAAGGCCACATTTCTCCCAAATAGATCACATCTTCTCCAAGAAATACCAGCTTTCCCCCTTCAAATACGACCTTTTCACCCACAAATACCACTTTTATCCCCAAAAGAGGACATTTTCTTCTGGACATGCCAGATTTCTCCCAAGTATAGCACATCTTCTCCAAGAAATACCAGATTTCCCCTTCAAATAGGACCGTTTCACACACAAATACCTGTTTTATCCCCAAAAGAGGACAGTTTCTGCCAGAAATGCCAGATTTCTCCCAAATAGATCACATCTTCTTCAAGAAATACCAGGTTTCCCCCTTGAAATAGGACCTTTTCTCCCACAAATACCACCATTCTCCCTTCAGTTAGGACAGTTTCTTCCTGACATGCCACGTTTCTCCCAAATAGATCACATCTTCTCCAAGAAATACCAGGATTCTTCCTGAAACAGGACCTTTTCTCCCACAAATACCACCATTGTCCCTTCAGTTAGGACATTTTCATCCAGACATGCCACATTTCTCCAAAATATATCACATCTTCTCCAAGAAATATCAGGTTTCCCCCTTCATATAGGACCTTTTCACCCACAAATACCTCTTTTATCCCCAAAAGAGGACAGTTTCTTCCAGAAAGGCCACATTTCTCCAAAATATATCACATCTTCCCCAAGAAATACCTGGTTTCCCCCTTCAAATAGGATCTTTTCACCCACAAATACCTGTTTTATCCCCAAAAGAGGACAGTTTCTTCCAGAAAGGCCACATTTCTCCCAAATATATCACATCTTCTCCAAGAAATACCAGCTTTCCCCCTTCAAATAGGACCTTTTCACACACAAATACCTCTTTTATCCCCAAAATAGGACAGTTTCTTCCTGACATGCCACATTTCTCCCAAATATATCACATCTTCTCCAAGAAATACCTGGGTTCCCCCTTCAAATAGGACCTTGTCACCCACAAATACCTCTTTTATCCCCAAAACAGGACAGTTTCTTCCAGAAAGGCCAGATTTCTCCCAAATATATCACATCTTCTCCAAGTAATACCGGGTTTCCCTCTTCAAATAGGACCTTATCTCCCACAAATACCTGCTTTATCCCCAAAATAGGACAGTTTCTTCCAGAAATGCCACATTTCTCCCAAATAGATCACATCTTCTCCAAGAAATACCAGGTTTCCACCTTCAAATAGGACCTTTTCACCCGCTTATACCTCTTATATCCCCAAAAGAGGACAGTTTCTTCCAGAAATGCCTCATTTCTCCCAAATAGATCACATCTTCTCCAAGAAATACCACGATTCCTCCTGAAATAGGACCTTCTGATCCGCAACTAGCAGCCTTCTCCCCATAAATTGGACATTTTCTTCCAGAAATGCCACATTTCTCCCAAATATATCACATCTTCTCCAAGAAATACCAGCTTTCCCCCTTCAAATAGGACCTTTTCACCCACAAATACCTCTTTTTATCCCCAAAATAGGACAGTTTCTTCCAGACATGCCACATTTCTCCCAAATAGATCACATCTTCTCCAAGAAATACCAGCTTTCCCCATTCAAATAGGAACTTTTCTCCTGCAAATACCTCTTTTATCCCCAAAATAGCACATTTTCTGCCAGAATGGCCACATTTCTTCCAAATATATCACATCTTCTCCAAGAAATACCAGGTTTCCCCCTTCAAATAGGACCTTTTCACACACAAATACCTCTTTTATCCCCAAAAGAGGACAGTTTATTCCAGACATGCCACATTTCTCCCAAATAGATCACATCTTCTCCAAGAAATACCACGATTCCTCCTGAAATAGGACCTTCTCATCCACAACTATCAGCCTTCTCCCACAAAATTGGACATTTTCTTCCAGAAAGGCCAGATTTCTCCCAAATATATCACATCTTCTCCAAGAAATACCAGGTTTTCCCCTTCATATAGGACCTTTTCACCCACAAATACCTGTTTTATCACCAAAATAGGACAGTTTCTGCCAGAAATGCCACATTTCCCCCAAATACATCACATCTTCTCCAAGAAATACCAGGGTTCCCCCTTCAAATAGGACCTTTTCACACACAAATACCTCTTTTATCCCCAATGTAGGACAGTTTCTTCCAGAAATGCCACATTTCTCCCAAATATATCACATCTTCTGCAAGAAATACCGGGTTTACTCTTGAAATAGTACATATTCTCCCACAAATACCAGCCTTCTCCCCCTAAATTGGACATCTACTCCAAAACCAGGTTCCCCCTTCAGATAGGACCTTTTCACCCACAAATACCTCTTTTATCCCCAAAACAGGTCAGTTTCTTCCAGACATGCCACATTTCTCCCAAATATATCCCATCTTCTCCAGGAAGTACCAGGTTTCCCCCTGGAAATTGGACCTTTTCACACACAAATACCTCTTTTATCCCCAAAAAAGGACAGTTGTTTCCAGAAATGCCTGATATCTCCCAAATATATCACATCTTCTCCAAGAACTACCAGCCTTCCCCCTTCAAATAGGACCTTTTCACCCACAAATAGCTCTTTTATCCCCAAAATAGGACAGTTTCTTCCAGAAAGGCCCCATTTCTCCCAAATATATCACATCTTCTCCAAGAAATACCAGCTTTCCCCCTTCATATAGGACCTTGTCACCCACAAATACCTCTTTTATCCCCAAAAATTGGACAGTTTCATCCAGACATGCCACATTTCTCCCAAATATATCACATCTTCTCCAAGAAATACCAGCTTTCCCCCTTCAAATAGGAACTTTTCTCCCACAAATATATCATTTATCCCCAAAAGAGGACAGTTTCTGCCAGAAAGGCCAGATTTCTCACAAATATATCACATCTTCTCCAAGAAATACCTGGTTTCCACCTGGAAATAGGACCTTATCGCCCACAAATACCTGTTTTATCCCCAAAAGAGGACAGTTTCATCCAGAAATGCCACATTTCTCCCAAATATATCACATCTTCTCCAAGAAATACCAGGGTTCCCCCTTCAAATAGGAACTTTTCTCCCACAAATACCTGTTTTATCCCCAAAAGAGGACAGTTTCTGCCAGAAAGGCCACATTTCTCCCAAATATATCACATCTTCTCCAAGAAATACCAGGTTTTCCCATTCAAATAGTACCTTTTCACCCACAAATACCTGTTTTATCCCCAAAATAGGACAGTTTCTTCCAGACATGCCAGATTTCTCCAAAATAGATCACATCTTCTCCAAGAAATACCAGGTTTCCCCCTTTAAATAGGACTTTTCAAAAACAAATACCTCTTTCATCCCCAAAAGAGGACAGTTTCTTCCAGACATGCCACATTTCTCCCAAATAGATCACATCTTCTCCAAGAAATACCAGCTTTCCCCCTTCAAATAGGACCTTTTCACCCACAAATACCTCTTTTATCCCCAAAAGAGGACAGTTTCTTCCAGAAAGGCCACATTTCTCCCAAATAGATCACATCTTCTCCAAGAAATACCCCGGTTCCCCCTTCAAATAGGACCTTTTCACCCACAAATACCTGTTTTATCCCCAAAAGAGGACAGTTTCTTCCAGACATGCCACATTTCTCCCAAATAGATCACATCTTCTCCAAGAAATACCTGGGTTCCCCCTTCAAATAGGAACTTTTCTCCCACAAATATATCATTTATCCCCAAAAGAGGACAGTTTCTGCCAGAAAGGCCAGATTTCTCACAAATATATCACATCTTCTCCAAGAAATACCTGGTTTCCACCTGGAAATAGGACCTTATCGCCCACAAATACCTGTTTTATCCCCAAAAGAGGACAGTTTCATCCAGAAATGCCACATTTCTCCCAAATATATCACATCTTCTCCAAGAAATACCAGGGTTCCCCCTTCAAATAGGAACTTTTCTCCCACAAATACCTGTTTTATCCCCAAAAGAGGGCAGTTTCTGCCAGAAAGGCCACATTTCTCCCAAATATATCACATCTTCTCCAAGAAATACCAGGTTTTCCCATTCAAATAGGACCTTTTCACCCACAAATACCTGTTTTATCCCCAAAATAGGACAGTTTCTTCCAGACATGCCAGATTTCTCCAAAATAGATCACATCTTCTCCAAGAAATACCAGGTTTCCCCCTTCAAATAGGACTTTTCAAAAACAAATACCTCTTTCATCCCCAAAAGAGGACAGTTTCTTCCAGACATGCCACATTTCTCCCAAATAGATCACATCTTCTCCAAGAAATACCAGCTTTCCCCCATCAAATAGGACCTTTTCACCCACAAATACCTCTTTTATCCCCAAAATAGGACAGTTTCTTCCAGAAATGCCACATTTCTCCCAAATAGATCACATATTCTCCAAGAAATACCAGGGTTCCCCCTTCAAATAGGACCTTTTCACCCACAAATACCTGTTTTATCCCCAAAAGAGGACAGTTTCTTCCAGACATGCCACATTTCTCCCAAATAGATCACATCTTCTCCAAGAAATACCTGGTTTCCACCTGGAAATAGGACCTTATCGCCCACAAATATCTGTTTTATCCCCAAAAGAGGACATTTTCTTCCATACATGCCACATTTCTCCCAAATAGATCACATCTTCTCCAAGAAATACCAGGTTTCCCCCTTCAAATAGGACCTTTTCACCCACAAATACCTCTTTTATCCCCAAAAGAGGACAGTTTCTTCCAGAAATGCCACATTTCTCCCAAATAGATCACATCTTCTCCAAGAAATACCAGGGTTCCCCCTTCAAATAGGACCTTTTCACCCACAAATACCTGTTTTATCCCCAAAAGAGGACAGTTTCTTCCAGAAATGCCACATTTCTCCCAAATAGATCACATCTTCTCCAAAAAATACCAGGGTTCCCCCTTCAAATAGGAACATTTCTCCCACAAATACCTCTTTTATCCCCAAAAGAGGACAGTTTCTTCCAGAAAGGCCACATTTCTCCCAAATAGACCACATCTTCTCCAAGAAATACCAGCTTTCCCCCTTCAAATAGGACCTTTTCACCCACAAATACATGTTTGATCCCCAAAATAGGACAGTTTCTGCCAGACATGCCACATTTCTCCCAAATAGATCACATCTTCCCCAAGAAATACCAGGGTTCCCTCTTCAAAAAGGACCTTTTCAACCACAAGTACCTGTTTTATCCCCAAAAGAGGACAGTTGTTTCCAGAAATGCCACATTTCTCCCAAATATATCCCATCTTCTCCAGGAAGTACCAGGTTTCCCCCTGGAAATTGGACCTTTTCACACATAAATACCACTTTTATCCCCAAAAAAGGACAGTTGTTTCCAGAAATGCCTCATATCTCCCAAATATATCACATCTTCTTCAAGAACTACCAGCCTTCCCCCTTAAAATAGGACCTTTTCACCCACAAATACCTCTTTTATCCCCAAAATAGGACAGTTTCTTCCAGAAAGGCCCCATTTCTCCCAAATATATCACATCTTCTCCAAGAAATACCAGGGTTCCCCCTTCAAATAGGACCTTGTCACCCACAAATACCTCTTATATCCCCAAAAATTGGACAGTTTCATTCAGACATGCCACATTTCTCCCAAATAGATCACATCTTCTCCAAGAAATACCAGCTTTCCCCCTTCAAATAGGACCTTTTCACCCACAAATAGCTCTTTTATCCCCAAAATAGGACAGTTTATTCCAGAAAGGCCACATTTCTCCCAAATATATCACATCTTCTCCAAGAAATACCAGGTTTCCCCCTTCAAATAGGACCTTTTCACCCACAAATATCTGTTTTATCCCAAAAATAGGACAGTTTCTTCCAGACATGCCTCATTTCTCCCAAATATATCACATCTTCTCCAAGAAATACCAGGTTTCCCCCTTCAAATAGGACCTTTTCACCCACAAATACCTGTTTGATCCCCAAAATAGGACAGTTTCTTCCGGAAATGCCACATTTCTCCCAAATAGATCACATCTTCTCCAAGAAATACCAGGGTTCCCCCTTCAAATAGGAACTTTTCTCCCACAAATATATCATTTATCCCCAAAAGAGGACAGTTTCTGCCAGAAAGGCCAGATTTCTCACAAATATATCACATCTTCTCCAAGAAATACCTGGTTTCCACCTGGAAATAGGACCTTATCGCCCACAAATACCTGTTTTATCCCCAAAAGAGGACAGTTTCATCCAGAAATGCCACATTTCTTCCAAATATATCACATCTTCTCCAAGAAATACCAGGGTTCCCCCTTCAAATAGGAACTTTTCACCCACAAATACCTGTTTTATCCCCAAAATAGGACAGTTTCTGCCAGAAATGCCACATTTCTCCCAAATATATCACATCTTCTCCAAGAAATACCACGATTCCTCCTGAAATAGGACCTTCTGATCCGCAACTAGCAGCCTTCTCCCCATAAATTGGACATTTTCTTCCAGAAATGCCACATTTCTCCCAAATATATCACATCTTCTCCAAGAAATACCAGCTTTCCCCCTTCAAATAGGACCTTTTCACCCACAAATACCTCTTTTTATCCCCAAAATAGGACAGTTTCTTCCAGACATGCCACATTTCTCCCAAATAGATCACATCTTCTCCAAGAAATACCAGCTTTCCCCATTCAAATAGGAACTTTTCTCCTGCAAATACCTCTTTTATCCCCAAAATAGCACATTTTCTGCCAGAATGGCCACATTTCTTCCAAATATATCACATCTTCTCCAAGAAATACCAGGTTTCCCCCTTCAAATAGGACCTTTTCACACACAAATACCTCTTTTATCCCCAAAAGAGGACAGTTTATTCCAGACATGCCACATTTCTCCCAAATAGATCACATCTTCTCCAAGAAATACCACGATTCCTCCTGAAATAGGACCTTCTCATCCACAACTATCAGCCTTCTCCCACAAAATTGGACATTTTCTTCCAGAAAGGCCAGATTTCTCCCAAATATATCACATCTTCTCCAAGAAATACCAGGTTTTCCCCTTCATATAGGACCTTTTCACCCACAAATACCTGTTTTATCACCAAAATAGGACAGTTTCTGCCAGAAATGCCACATTTCCCCCAAATACATCACATCTTCTCCAAGAAATACCAGGGTTCCCCCTTCAAATAGGACCTTTTCACACACAAATACCTCTTTTATCCCCAATGTAGGACAGTTTCTTCCAGAAATGCCACATTTCTCCCAAATATATCACATCTTCTGCAAGAAATACCGGGTTTACTCTTGAAATAGTACATATTCTCCCACAAATACCAGCCTTCTCCCCCTAAATTGGACATCTACTCCAAAACCAGGTTCCCCCTTCAGATAGGACCTTTTCACCCACAAATACCTCTTTTATCCCCAAAACAGGTCAGTTTCTTCCAGACATGCCACATTTCTCCCAAATATATCCCATCTTCTCCAGGAAGTACCAGGTTTCCCCCTGGAAATTGGACCTTTTCACACACAAATACCTCTTTTATCCCCAAAAAAGGACAGTTGTTTCCAGAAATGCCTGATATCTCCCAAATATATCACATCTTCTCCAAGAACTACCAGCCTTCCCCCTTCAAATAGGACCTTTTCACCCACAAATAGCTCTTTTATCCCCAAAATAGGACAGTTTCTTCCAGAAAGGCCCCATTTCTCCCAAATATATCACATCTTCTCCAAGAAATACCAGCTTTCCCCCTTCATATAGGACCTTGTCACCCACAAATACCTCTTTTATCCCCAAAAATTGGACAGTTTCATCCAGACATGCCACATTTCTCCCAAATATATCACATCTTCTCCAAGAAATACCAGCTTTCCCCCTTCAAATAGGAACTTTTCTCCCACAAATATATCATTTATCCCCAAAAGAGGACAGTTTCTGCCAGAAAGGCCAGATTTCTCACAAATATATCACATCTTCTCCAAGAAATACCTGGTTTCCACCTGGAAATAGGACCTTATCGCCCACAAATACCTGTTTTATCCCCAAAAGAGGACAGTTTCATCCAGAAATGCCACATTTCTCCCAAATATATCACATCTTCTCCAAGAAATACCAGGGTTCCCCCTTCAAATAGGAACTTTTCTCCCACAAATACCTGTTTTATCCCCAAAAGAGGACAGTTTCTGCCAGAAAGGCCACATTTCTCCCAAATATATCACATCTTCTCCAAGAAATACCAGGTTTTCCCATTCAAATAGTACCTTTTCACCCACAAATACCTGTTTTATCCCCAAAATAGGACAGTTTCTTCCAGACATGCCAGATTTCTCCAAAATAGATCACATCTTCTCCAAGAAATACCAGGTTTCCCCCTTTAAATAGGACTTTTCAAAAACAAATACCTCTTTCATCCCCAAAAGAGGACAGTTTCTTCCAGACATGCCACATTTCTCCCAAATAGATCACATCTTCTCCAAGAAATACCAGCTTTCCCCCTTCAAATAGGACCTTTTCACCCACAAATACCTCTTTTATCCCCAAAAGAGGACAGTTTCTTCCAGAAAGGCCACATTTCTCCCAAATAGATCACATCTTCTCCAAGAAATACCCCGGTTCCCCCTTCAAATAGGACCTTTTCACCCACAAATACCTGTTTTATCCCCAAAAGAGGACAGTTTCTTCCAGACATGCCACATTTCTCCCAAATAGATCACATCTTCTCCAAGAAATACCTGGGTTCCCCCTTCAAATAGGAACTTTTCTCCCACAAATATATCATTTATCCCCAAAAGAGGACAGTTTCTGCCAGAAAGGCCAGATTTCTCACAAATATATCACATCTTCTCCAAGAAATACCTGGTTTCCACCTGGAAATAGGACCTTATCGCCCACAAATACCTGTTTTATCCCCAAAAGAGGACAGTTTCATCCAGAAATGCCACATTTCTCCCAAATATATCACATCTTCTCCAAGAAATACCAGGGTTCCCCCTTCAAATAGGAACTTTTCTCCCACAAATACCTGTTTTATCCCCAAAAGAGGGCAGTTTCTGCCAGAAAGGCCACATTTCTCCCAAATATATCACATCTTCTCCAAGAAATACCAGGTTTTCCCATTCAAATAGGACCTTTTCACCCACAAATACCTGTTTTATCCCCAAAATAGGACAGTTTCTTCCAGACATGCCAGATTTCTCCAAAATAGATCACATCTTCTCCAAGAAATACCAGGTTTCCCCCTTCAAATAGGACTTTTCAAAAACAAATACCTCTTTCATCCCCAAAAGAGGACAGTTTCTTCCAGACATGCCACATTTCTCCCAAATAGATCACATCTTCTCCAAGAAATACCAGCTTTCCCCCATCAAATAGGACCTTTTCACCCACAAATACCTCTTTTATCCCCAAAATAGGACAGTTTCTTCCAGAAATGCCACATTTCTCCCAAATAGATCACATATTCTCCAAGAAATACCAGGGTTCCCCCTTCAAATAGGACCTTTTCACCCACAAATACCTGTTTTATCCCCAAAAGAGGACAGTTTCTTCCAGACATGCCACATTTCTCCCAAATAGATCACATCTTCTCCAAGAAATACCTGGTTTCCACCTGGAAATAGGACCTTATCGCCCACAAATATCTGTTTTATCCCCAAAAGAGGACATTTTCTTCCATACATGCCACATTTCTCCCAAATAGATCACATCTTCTCCAAGAAATACCAGGTTTCCCCCTTCAAATAGGACCTTTTCACCCACAAATACCTCTTTTATCCCCAAAAGAGGACAGTTTCTTCCAGAAATGCCACATTTCTCCCAAATAGATCACATCTTCTCCAAGAAATACCAGGGTTCCCCCTTCAAATAGGACCTTTTCACCCACAAATACCTGTTTTATCCCCAAAAGAGGACAGTTTCTTCCAGAAATGCCACATTTCTCCCAAATAGATCACATCTTCTCCAAAAAATACCAGGGTTCCCCCTTCAAATAGGAACATTTCTCCCACAAATACCTCTTTTATCCCCAAAAGAGGACAGTTTCTTCCAGAAAGGCCACATTTCTCCCAAATAGACCACATCTTCTCCAAGAAATACCAGCTTTCCCCCTTCAAATAGGACCTTTTCACCCACAAATACATGTTTGATCCCCAAAATAGGACAGTTTCTGCCAGACATGCCACATTTCTCCCAAATAGATCACATCTTCCCCAAGAAATACCAGGGTTCCCTCTTCAAAAAGGACCTTTTCAACCACAAGTACCTGTTTTATCCCCAAAAGAGGACAGTTGTTTCCAGAAATGCCACATTTCTCCCAAATATATCCCATCTTCTCCAGGAAGTACCAGGTTTCCCCCTGGAAATTGGACCTTTTCACACATAAATACCACTTTTATCCCCAAAAAAGGACAGTTGTTTCCAGAAATGCCTCATATCTCCCAAATATATCACATCTTCTTCAAGAACTACCAGCCTTCCCCCTTAAAATAGGACCTTTTCACCCACAAATACCTCTTTTATCCCCAAAATAGGACAGTTTCTTCCAGAAAGGCCCCATTTCTCCCAAATATATCACATCTTCTCCAAGAAATACCAGGGTTCCCCCTTCAAATAGGACCTTGTCACCCACAAATACCTCTTATATCCCCAAAAATTGGACAGTTTCATTCAGACATGCCACATTTCTCCCAAATAGATCACATCTTCTCCAAGAAATACCAGCTTTCCCCCTTCAAATAGGACCTTTTCACCCACAAATAGCTCTTTTATCCCCAAAATAGGACAGTTTATTCCAGAAAGGCCACATTTCTCCCAAATATATCACATCTTCTCCAAGAAATACCAGGTTTCCCCCTTCAAATAGGACCTTTTCACCCACAAATATCTGTTTTATCCCAAAAATAGGACAGTTTCTTCCAGACATGCCTCATTTCTCCCAAATATATCACATCTTCTCCAAGAAATACCAGGTTTCCCCCTTCAAATAGGACCTTTTCACCCACAAATACCTGTTTGATCCCCAAAATAGGACAGTTTCTTCCGGAAATGCCACATTTCTCCCAAATAGATCACATCTTCTCCAAGAAATACCAGGGTTCCCCCTTCAAATAGGAACTTTTCTCCCACAAATATATCATTTATCCCCAAAAGAGGACAGTTTCTGCCAGAAAGGCCAGATTTCTCACAAATATATCACATCTTCTCCAAGAAATACCTGGTTTCCACCTGGAAATAGGACCTTATCGCCCACAAATACCTGTTTTATCCCCAAAAGAGGACAGTTTCATCCAGAAATGCCACATTTCTTCCAAATATATCACATCTTCTCCAAGAAATACCAGGGTTCCCCCTTCAAATAGGAACTTTTCACCCACAAATACCTGTTTTATCCCCAAAATAGGACAGTTTCTGCCAGAAATGCCACATTTCTCCCAAATATATCACATCTTCGCCAAGAAATACCAGGTTTTCCCATTCAAATAGGACCTTTTCACCCACAAATACCTGTTTTATCCCCAAAATAGGACATTTTCTTCCAGACATGCCACATTTCTCCCAAATATATCACATCTTCTCCAAGAAATACCACGTTTCCCCCTTCAAATAGGACCTTTTATCCCACAAATACCTCTTTTATCCCCAAAAGAGGACAGTTTCTTCCAGAAAGGCCACATTTCTCCCAAATATATCACATCTTCTCCAAGAAATACCAGGGTTCCCCCTTCAAATAGGACCTTTTCTCCAACAAATACCTCTTTGATCCCCAAAAGAGGACAGTTTCTTCCAGACATGCCAGATTTCTCCCAAATAGATCACATCTTCTCCAAGAAATACCACGTTTCCCCTTCAAATAGGACCTTTTCACCCACAAATACCTCTTTTATCCTCAAAAGAGGACAGTTTCTTCCAGAAATGCCACATTTCTCCCAAATAGATCACATCTTCTCCAAGAAATACCAGCTTTCCCCCTTCAAATAGGACCTTTTCACCCACAAATACCTCTTTCATCCCCAAAAGAGGACAGTTTCTTCCAGAAATGCCACATTTCTCCCAAATATATCACATCTTCTCCAAGAAATACCAGCTTTCCCCCTTCAAATAGGAACTTTTCTCCCACAAATACCTCTTTTATCCCCAAAAGAGGACAGTTTATTCCAGACATGCCACATTTCTCCCAAATAGATCACATCTTCTCCAAGAAATACCAGGTTTCCCCCTTCAAATAGGACCTTTTCACCCACAAATACCTCTTTTAGCCCCAAAATAGGACAGTTTCTGCTAGAAAGGCCAGATTTCTCCCAAATACATCACATCTTCTCCAAGAAATACCACGTTTCCCCCTTCAAATAGGACCTTTTCACCCACAAATACCTCTTTTATTCCCAAAAGAGGACAGTTTCTTCCAGACATGCCACATTTCTCCCAAATGTATGACATCTTCTCCAAGAAATACCTGGTTTCCCCCTTCAAATAGGACCTTTTCAACCACAAATACCTCTTTTATCCCCAAAAGAGGACAGTTTCTTCCAGAAATGCCACATTTCACCCAAATATATCACATCTTCTCCAAGAAATACCAGGGTTTCCCCTTCAAATAGGACCTTTTCTCCCACAAATACCTCTTTTATCCCCAAAAGAGGACAGTTTCTTCCAGAAAGGCCGCATTTCCCCCAAATATATCACATCTTCTCCAAGAAATACCAGGATTCCTCCTGAAATAGGACCTTCTCACCCACTAATACCTCTTTTATACCCAAAAGAGGACATTTTCTTCCAGACATGCCACATTTCTCCCAAATATATCTCATCTTCTCCAAGAAATACCACGTTTCCCCCTTCAAATAGGACCATTTCTCCCACAAATACCTCTTTTATCCCCAAAAGAGGACAGTTTCTTCCAGAAATGCCACATTTCTCCGAAACGTATCATATCTTCTACAAGAAATACCACGGTTCCCCCTTCAAATAGGACCTTTTCACCCACAAATACCTCTTTTACCCCCAAAAGAGGACAGTTTCTTCCAGAAAGGCCCCATTTCTCCCAAATATATCACATCTTCTCCAAGAAATACCAGCTTTCCCCCTTCAAATAGGACCTTGTCACCCACAAATACCTCTTTTATCCCCAAAATAGGTCAGTTTCTTCCAGAAATGCCTCATTTCTCCCAAATAGATCACATCTTCTCCAAGAAATACCAGGTTTCCCCCTTCAAATAGGACCTTTTCACACACAAATACCTCTTTTATCCCCAAAACAGGACAGTTTCTTCCAGAAATGCCACATTTCTCCCAGATAGATCACATCTTCTCCAAGAAATACCAGGTTTCCCCCTTCAAATAGGACCTTTTCACCCACAAATACCTCTTTTATCCCCAAAATAGGACAGTTTCTTCCAGAAATGCCACATTTCTCACAAATATATCACATCATCTCCAAGACATACCAGGGTTCCCCCTTCAAATAGGACCTTTTCTCCCGCAAATACCTCTTTTATCCCCAAAATAGGTCAGTTTCTTCCAGAAATGCCACATTTCTCCCAAATATATCACATCTTCTCCAAGAAATACCAGGTTTTCCCATTCAAATAGGACCTTTTCACCCACAAATACCTGTTTTATCCCCAAAATAGGACATTTTCTTCCAGACATGCCAGATTTCTCCAAAATAGATCACATCTTCTCCAAGAAATACCAGGTTTCCCCCTTCAAATAGGACTTTTCAAAAACAAATACCTCTTTCATCCCCAAAAGAGGACAGTTTCTTCCAGACATGCCACATTTCTCCCAAATAGATCACATCTTCTCCAAGAAATACCAGGTTTCCCCCTTCAAATAGGACCTTTTCACCCACAAATACCTGTTTGATCCCCAAAATAGGACAGTTTCTGCCAGACATGCCACATTTCTCCCATATATATCTCATCTTCTCCAAGAAATACCAGGTTTCCCCCTTGAAAGAGGACCTTTTCATCCACAACTACCAGCCTTCTCCCCCAAATTGGACATTTTCTTCCAGAAAGGCCACATTTCTCCCAAATATATCACATCTTCTCCAAGAAATACCAGCTTTCCCCCTTCAAATAGGACCTTTTCACCCACAAATACCTCTTATATCCCCAAAAGAGGACATTTTCTTCCAGACATGCCACATTTCTCCCAAATAGATCACATCTTCTCCAAGAAATACCTGGTTTCCACCTGGAAATAGGACCTTATCGCCCACAATTATCTGTTTTATCCCCAAAAGAGGACAGTTTCTTCCAGAAATGCCACATTTCTCCCAAATATATCACATCTTCTCCAAGAAATACCAGGTTTCCCCCTTGAAATTGGACCTTTTCACCCACAAATACCTCTTTTATCCCCAAAAGAGGACAGTTTCTTCCAGAAATGCCACATTTCTCCCAAATAGATCACATCTTCTCCAAGAACTACCACCTTTCCCCCTTCAAATAGGACCTTTTCACCCACAAATACCTCTTTTATCCCCAAAATAGGACAGTTTCTTCCAGAAAGGCCCCATTTCTCCCAAATATATCACATCTTCTCCAAGAAATACCAGCTTTCCCCCTTCAAATAGGACCTTTTCACCCACAAATACCTCTTTTATCCCCAAAAGAGGACAGTTTCATCCAGACATGCCACATTTCTCCCAAATATATCACATCTTCTCCAAGAAATACCAGCTTTCCCCCTTCAAATAGGACCTTTTCAAAAACAAATACCTCTTTTATCCCCAAAAGAGGACAGTTTCTTCCAGACATGCCACATTTCTCCCAAATAGATCACATCTTCTCCAAGAAATACCAGGTTTCCCCCTTCAAACAGGACCTTTTCACCCACAAATACCTCTTTTATCCCCAAAATAGGACAGTTTCTTCCAGAAATGCCTCATTTCTCCCAAATATATCACATCTTCTCTAAGAAATACCAGCTTTCCCCCTTCAAATAGGACCTTTTCACACACAAATACCTGTTTTATCCCCAAAATAGGACAGTTTCTTCCAGACATGCCACATTTCTCCCAAACTGATCACATCTTCTCCAAGAAATACCAGCTTTCCCCCTTCAAATAGGACCTTTTCACCCACAAATACCTCTTTTATCCCCAAAATAGGACAGTTTCTGCCAGAAAGGCCACATTTCTCCCAAATATATCACATCTTCTCCAAGAAATACCAGCTTTCCCCCTTCAAATAGGACCTTTACACCCACAAATACCTCTTTTATCCCCAAAAGAGGACAGTTTCTTCCAGACATGCCAGTTTTCTCCCAAATAGATCACATCTTCTCCAAGAAATACCAGGTTTCCCCCTTGAAATAGGACCTTTTCACCCACAAATACCTCTTTTATCCCCAAAAGAGGACAGTTTCTTCCAGAAATGCCACATTTCTCCCAAATAGATCACATCTTCTCCAAGAAATACCAGGGTTCCCCCTTCAAATAGGAACATTTCTCCCACAAATACCTCTTTTATCCCCAAAAGAGGACAGTTTCTTCCAGAAATGCCACATTTCTCCCAAATATATCACATCTTCTCCAAGAAATACCAGGTTTCCCCCTTCATATAGGAACTTTTCTCCCACAAATACCTCTTTTATCCCCAAAAGAGGACAGTTTCTGCCAGAAAGGCCAGATTTCTCCCAAATATATCTCATCTTCTCCAAGAAATACCAGCTTTCCCCCTTGAAAGAGGACCTTTTCATCCACAACTACCTGCCTTCTCCCCCAAATTGGACATTTTCTTCCAGAAATGCCACATTTCTCCCAATTATATCACATCTTCTCCAAGAAATACCAGATTTCCCCCTTCAAATAGGACCTTTTCTCCAACAAATACCTCTTTGATCCCCAAAAGAGGACAGTTTCTTCCAGACATGCCAGATTTCTCCCGAATATATCACATCTTCTCCAAGAAATACCACGTTTCACCCTTCAAATAGGACCTTTTCACACACAAATACCTCTTTTATCCCCAAAATAGGACATTTTCTTCCAGACATGCCAGATTTCTCCCAGATAAATCTCATCTTCTCCAAGAAATACCAGGTTTCCCCCTTCAAATAGGACCTTTTCACCCACAAATACCTCTTTTATCCCCAAAATAGGACAGTTTCTTCCAGAAATGCCACATTTCTCCCAAATAGATCACATCTTCTCCAAGAAATACCAGCTTTCCCCCTTCAAATAGGACCTTTTCACACACAAATACCTCTTTTATCCCCAAAAGAGGATAGTTTCTTCCTGACATGCCACATTTCTCCCAAATATATCACATCTCGTCCAAGAAATACCAGGGTTCCCCCTTCAAATAGGACCTTTTCACCCACAAATACCTCTTTTAGCCCCAAAATAGGTCAGTTTCTTCCAGAAATGCCACATTTCTCCCAAATAGATCACATCTTCTCCAAGAAATACCAGCTTTCCCCCTTCAAATAGGACCTTTTCACCCACAAATACCTCTTTTATCCCCAAAAGAGGACAGTTTCTTCCAGAAATGCCACATTTCTCCCAAATATATCACATCTTCTCCAAGAAATACCAGGGTTCCCCCTTCAAATAGGACCTTTTCACCCACAAATACCTCTTTCATCCCCAAAAGAGGACAGTTTCTTCCAGAAATGCCACATTTCTCCCAAATATATCACATCTTCTCCAAGAAATACCAGGGTTCCCCCTTCAAATAGGAACATTTCTCCCACAAATACCTCTTTTATCCCCAAAAGAGGACAGTTTCTTCCAGACATGCCACATTTCTCCCAAATATATCACATCTTCTCCAAGAAATACCTGTTTTCCACCTTCAAATAGGACCTTTTCACCCACAAATACCTCTTTTATCCCCAAAAGAGGACAGTTTCTGCCAGAAAGGCCAGATTTCTCCCAAATATATCTCATCTTCTCCAAGAAATACCAGGTTTCTCCCTTGAAAGAGGACCTTTTCATCCACAACTACCTGCCTTCTCACCCAAACTGGACATTTTCTTCCAGAAATGCCACATTTCTCCCAAATATATCACATCTTCTCCAAGAAATACCAGGGTTCCCCCTTCAAATAGGACCTTTTCACCCACAAATACCTCTTATATCCCCAAAATAGGACAGTTTCTTCCAGAAATGCCACATTTCTCCCAAATAGATCACATCTTCTCCAAGAAATACCAGGGTTCCCCCTTCAAATAGGACCTTTTCACCCACAAATACCTGTTTTATCCCCAAAAGAGGACAGTTTCTTCCAGACATGCCACATTTCTCCCAAATAGATCACATCTTCTCCAAGAAATACCAGCTTTCCCCCTTCAAATAGGACCTTTTCACCCACAAATACCTCTTTTATCCCCAAAAGAGGACAGTTTCTTCCAGAAATGCCACATTTCTCCCAAATAGATCACATCTTCTCCAAGAAATACCAGGTTTTCCCCCTTCAAATAGGACCTTTTCACCCACAAATACCTGTTTTATCCCCAAAAGAGGACAGTTTCTTCCAGAAAGGCCACATTTCTCCCAAATAGATCACATCTTCTCCAAGAAATACCAGGGTTCCCCCTTCAAATAGGAACTTTTCTCCCACAAATACCTCTTTTATCCCCAAAATAGGTCAGTTTCTTCCAGAAAGGCCTCATTTCTCCCAAATAGACCACATCTTCTCCAAGAAATACCAGGTTTCCCCCTTCAAATAGGACCTTTTCACCCACAAATACCTCTTTTATCCCCAAAAGAGGACAGTTTCTGCCAGACATGCCACATTTCTCCCAAATATATCACATCTTCTCCAAGAAATACCAGGGTTCCCCCTTCAAATAGGACCTTTTCTCCAACAAATACCTCTTTGATCCCCAAAAGAGGACAGTTTCTTCCAGACATGCCAGATTTCTCCCAAATAGATCACATCTTCTCCAAGAAATACCACGTTTCCCCCTTCAAATAGGACCTTTTCACCCACAAATACCTCTTTTATTCCCAAAATAGGACAGTTTCTTCCAGAAAGGCCAGATGTCTCCCAAATGTATGACATCTTCTCCAAGAAATACCTGGTTTCCCCCTTCAAATAGGAACTTTTCACCCACAAATACCTCTTTTATCCCCAAAAGAGGACAGTTTCTGCCAGAAAGGCCACATTTCTCCCAAATAGATCACATCTTCTCCAAGAAATACCAGGTTTCCCCCTTCAAATAGGAACTTTTCTCCCACATATACCTCTTTTATACCCAAAAGAGGACAGTTTCATCCAGAAAGGCCAGATTTCTCCCAAATATATCACATGTCCTCTAAGAAATACCAGGTTTCCCCCTGGAAATAAGACCTTTTCACCCACAAATACCTCTTTTACCCCCAAAAGAGGACAGTTTCTTCCAGAAATGCCACATTTCTCCCAAATATATCACATCTTCTCCAAGAAATACCAGCTTTCCCCCTTCAAATAGGACCTTCTCACCCACAAATACCTGTTCTATCCCCAAAAGAGGACAGTTTCCTCCAGAAATGCCACATTTCTCCCAAATATATCACATCTTCTCAAAGAAATACTGGGTTCCCCCTTCAAATAGCCCTTTTCTCACTCAGATCCCTGTTTGATCCCCAAAAGAGGACAGTTTCTTCCAGACATGCCAGATTTCTCCCAAATATATCACATCTTCTCCAAGAAATAGCAGGATTCTTCCTGAAATAGGACCTTTTCTCCCACAAATACCACCATTCTCCCCCCAAAAGAGGACAGTTTCTTCCAGAAATGCCACATTTCTCCCAAATAGATCACATCTTTTCCAAGAAATACCAGATTTCCCCCTTCAAATAGGACCTTCTCACACACAAATACCTGTTTTATCCCCAAAAGAGGACAGTTTCTTCCAGACATGCCAGATTGCTCCCAAATATATTACATCTTCTCCAAGAAATACCAGGATTCCACCTGAAATAGGACCTTTTCACACACAAATACCTCTTTTATCCCCAAAAGAGGACAGTTTCTTCCAGAAATGCCACATTTCACCCAAATATATCACATCTTCTCCAAGAAATACCAGGTTTCCCCCTTCAAATAGGACCTTTTCTCCCACAAATACCTGTTTTATCCGCAAAAGAGGACAGTTTCTTCCAGAAAGGCCGCATTTCCCCCAAATATATCACATCTTCTCCAAGAAATACCAGGATTCCTCCTGAAATAGGACCTTCTCACCCACAAATACCTATTTATACCCAAAATAGGACAGTTTCTTCCTGACATGCCACATTTCTCCCAAATATATCTCATCTTCTCCAAGAAATACCACGTTTCCCCCTTCAAATAGGACCATTTCTTCCACAAATACCTCTTTTATCCCCAAAAGAGGACAGTTTCTTCCAGAAATGCCACATTTCTCCGAAACGTATCACATCTTCTCCAAGAAATACCACGGTTCCCCCTTCAAATAGGACCTTTTCACCCACAAATACCTCTTTTACCCCCAAAAGAGGACAGTTTCTTCCAGAAAGGCCACATTTCTCCCAAATATATCACATCTTCTCCAAGAACTACCAGCTTTCCCTCTTCAAATAGGACCTTTTCACCCACTAATACCTCTTTTATCCCCAAAAGAGGACAGTTTCTTACAGACATGCCACATTTCTCCCAAATATACCACATCTCCTCCAAGAAATACCAGGATTACTCCTGAGATAGGACCTTTTCTCCCACAAATACCAGCCTTCTCCCCCCAAATAGGACATACTCTTCCAGACATGCCACATTTCTCCCAAATAGATCACATCTTCTCCTAGAAATACCAGGGTTCCCCCTTCAAATAGGACCTTTTCACCCACAAATACCTCTTTTATCCCCTAAAGAGGACAGTCTCTTCCAGAAAGGCCACATTTCTCCCAAATAGATCACATCTTCTTTAAGAAATACCAGCTTTCCCCCTTCAAATAGGACCTTTTCACCCACAAATACCTGTTTCATCCCCAAAATAGGACAGTTTCTTCCAGAAAGGCCACATTTCTCCCAAATAGATCACATCTTCTCCAAGAAATACCAGGGTTCCCCCTTCAAATAGGAACTTTTCTCCCACAAATACCTCTTTTATCCCCAAAATAGGTCAGTTTCTTCCAGAAAGGCCTCATTTCTCCCAAATAGACCACATCTTCTCCAAGAAATACCAGGTTTCCCCCTTCAAATAGGACCTTTTCACCCACAAATACCTCTTTTATCCCCAAAAGAGGACAGTTTCTGCCAGACATGCCACATTTCTCCCAAATATATCACATCTTCTCCAAGAAATACCAGGGTTCCCCCTTCAAATAGGACCTTTTCTCCAACAAATACCTCTTTGATCCCCAAAAGAGGACAGTTTCTTCCAGACATGCCAGATTTCTCCCAAATAGATCACATCTTCTCCAAGAAATACCACGTTTCCCCCTTCAAATAGGACCTTTTCACCCACAAATACCTCTTTTATTCCCAAAATAGGACAGTTTCTTCCAGAAAGGCCAGATGTCTCCCAAATGTATGACATCTTCTCCAAGAAATACCTGGTTTCCCCCTTCAAATAGGAACTTTTCACCCACAAATACCTCTTTTATCCCCAAAAGAGGACAGTTTCTGCCAGAAAGGCCACATTTCTCCCAAATAGATCACATCTTCTCCAAGAAATACCAGGTTTCCCCCTTCAAATAGGAACTTTTCTCCCACATATACCTCTTTTATACCCAAAAGAGGACAGTTTCATCCAGAAAGGCCAGATTTCTCCCAAATATATCACATGTCCTCTAAGAAATACCAGGTTTCCCCCTGGAAATAAGACCTTTTCACCCACAAATACCTCTTTTACCCCCAAAAGAGGACAGTTTCTTCCAGAAATGCCACATTTCTCCCAAATATATCACATCTTCTCCAAGAAATACCAGCTTTCCCCCTTCAAATAGGACCTTCTCACCCACAAATACCTGTTCTATCCCCAAAAGAGGACAGTTTCCTCCAGAAATGCCACATTTCTCCCAAATATATCACATCTTCTCAAAGAAATACTGGGTTCCCCCTTCAAATAGCCCTTTTCTCACTCAGATCCCTGTTTGATCCCCAAAAGAGGACAGTTTCTTCCAGACATGCCAGATTTCTCCCAAATATATCACATCTTCTCCAAGAAATAGCAGGATTCTTCCTGAAATAGGACCTTTTCTCCCACAAATACCACCATTCTCCCCCCAAAAGAGGACAGTTTCTTCCAGAAATGCCACATTTCTCCCAAATAGATCACATCTTTTCCAAGAAATACCAGATTTCCCCCTTCAAATAGGACCTTCTCACACACAAATACCTGTTTTATCCCCAAAAGAGGACAGTTTCTTCCAGACATGCCAGATTGCTCCCAAATATATTACATCTTCTCCAAGAAATACCAGGATTCCACCTGAAATAGGACCTTTTCACACACAAATACCTCTTTTATCCCCAAAAGAGGACAGTTTCTTCCAGAAATGCCACATTTCACCCAAATATATCACATCTTCTCCAAGAAATACCAGGTTTCCCCCTTCAAATAGGACCTTTTCTCCCACAAATACCTGTTTTATCCGCAAAAGAGGACAGTTTCTTCCAGAAAGGCCGCATTTCCCCCAAATATATCACATCTTCTCCAAGAAATACCAGGATTCCTCCTGAAATAGGACCTTCTCACCCACAAATACCTATTTATACCCAAAATAGGACAGTTTCTTCCTGACATGCCACATTTCTCCCAAATATATCTCATCTTCTCCAAGAAATACCACGTTTCCCCCTTCAAATAGGACCATTTCTTCCACAAATACCTCTTTTATCCCCAAAAGAGGACAGTTTCTTCCAGAAATGCCACATTTCTCCGAAACGTATCACATCTTCTCCAAGAAATACCACGGTTCCCCCTTCAAATAGGACCTTTTCACCCACAAATACCTCTTTTACCCCCAAAAGAGGACAGTTTCTTCCAGAAAGGCCACATTTCTCCCAAATATATCACATCTTCTCCAAGAACTACCAGCTTTCCCTCTTCAAATAGGACCTTTTCACCCACTAATACCTCTTTTATCCCCAAAAGAGGACAGTTTCTTACAGACATGCCACATTTCTCCCAAATATACCACATCTCCTCCAAGAAATACCAGGATTACTCCTGAGATAGGACCTTTTCTCCCACAAATACCAGCCTTCTCCCCCCAAATAGGACATACTCTTCCAGACATGCCACATTTCTCCCAAATAGATCACATCTTCTCCTAGAAATACCAGGGTTCCCCCTTCAAATAGGACCTTTTCACCCACAAATACCTCTTTTATCCCCTAAAGAGGACAGTCTCTTCCAGAAAGGCCACATTTCTCCCAAATAGATCACATCTTCTTTAAGAAATACCAGCTTTCCCCCTTCAAATAGGACCTTTTCACCCACAAATACCTGTTTCATCCCCAAAATAGGACAGTTTCTTCCAGAAATGCCACATTTCTCCCAAATAGATCGCATCTTCTCCAAGAAATAACACAATTCCTCCTGAAATAGGACATTTTCATCCACAACTACCAGCCTTCTCCCCTTATATTGGACATTTTCTTCCAGAAATGCCACATTTCTACGAAATAGATCACATCTACTACAAGAAATACCAGCTTTCCCCCTTCAAATAGGACCTTTTCAGACACAAATACCTCTTTTATCCCCAAAAGAGGACAGTTTCTTCCAGAAATGCCACATTTCTCCCAAATAGATCACATCTTCTCCAAGAAATACCAGGGTTCCCACAGGAAATAGACCTTATCACCAACAAATACCTCTTTTATCCCCAAAAGAGGACAGTTTCTTCCAGACATGCCAGATTTCTCCAAAATAGATCACATCTTCACCAAGAAATACCTGGTTTCCCCCTTCAAATAGGACCTTATCTCCCACTAATACCTGTTTCATCCCCAAAAGAGGACATTTTCTTTCAGACATGCCAGATTTCTCCCAAATAGATCACATCTTCTCCAAGAAGTACAAGGATTCCCCCTTCAAATCGGACCTTTTCTCCCACAAATACCTGTTTTATCCCCAAAATAGAACAGTTTCTTCCAGACATGCCACATTTCTCCCAAATATATCACATCTTCTCCAAGAAATACCAGGTTTTCCCCTTCAAATAGGACCTTTTCACCCACAAATACCTCTTTTATCCCCAAAAGAGGACAGTTTCTTCCAGACATGCCAGATTTCTCCAAAATAGATCACATCTTCTCCAAGAAATACCAGGTTTCACCCTTCAAATAGGACCTTTTCACCCACAAATAGCTCTTTTATCCCCAAAAGAGGACAGTTTCTGCCAGAAAGGCCACATTTCTAACAAATATATCACATCTTCTCCAAGAAATACCAGGTTTTCCCCCTTCAAATAGGACCTTTTCACACACAAATACCTCTTTTATCCCCAAAAGAGGACAGTTTCTGCCAGAAAGGCCACATTTCTCCCAAATACATCACATCTTCTCCAAGAAATGCAAGGATTCCCCCTTCAAATAGTACCTTGTCACATACAAATACCTCTTTTATCCCCAAAAGAGGACAGTTTCTTCCAGACATGTCAGATTTCTCCCAAATAGATCACATCTTCTCCAAGAAATACCAGGTTTCCCCCTTCAAATAGGACCTTTTCTCCCACAAATACCTGTTTTATCCCCAAAAGAGGACAGTTTCTACCAGAAAGGCCACATTTCTCCCAAACAGATCACATCTTCTCCAAGAAATACCAGGTTTCCCCCTTCAAATAGGACCTTTTCACCCACAAATACCTCTTTTATTCCCAAAAGAGGATATTTTCTTCCAGACATGCCACATTTCTCCCAAATAGATCACATCTTCTCCAAGAAATACCAGGTTTCCCCCTTCAAATAGGACCTTTTCACCCACAAATACCTCTTTTATCCCCAAAATAGGACAGTTTCTTCCAGACATGCCACATTTCTCCCAAATATATCACATCTTCTCCAAGAAATACCAGCTTTCCCCCTTCTAATAGGACCTTTTCTCCCACAAATACCTCTTTTATCCCCAAAAGAGGACAGTTTCTTCCAGAAAGGCCACATTTCTCCCAAATATATCACATCTCTTCCAAGAAATACCAGGATTACTCCGGAAATAGGACCTTTTCTCCCACAAATAACAGCCTTCTCCCTACAAATAGGACATTTTCTTCCAGAAATGCCACATTTCTCCCACATAGATCACATCTTCTCCAAGAAATACCAGGGTTCCCCCTTCAAATAGGACCTTTTCACCCAAAAAAACCTGTTTTATCCCCAAAAGAGGACAGTTTCTGCCAGAAAGGCCACATTTCTCCCAAATATATCACATCTTCTCCAAGAAATACCAGGTTTCCCTTTCAAACAGAACCTTTTCTCCCACAGATACCTCTTTTATCCCCAAAATACTCAGTTTCTTCCAGAAAGGCCACATTTCTCCCAAATATATCACATCTTCTCCAAGAAATACCAGCTTTCCCCCTTCAAATAGGACCTTTTCACCCACAAATACCTCTTTTATCCCCAAAAGAGGACAGTTTCTGCCAGAAAGGCCACATTTCTCCCAAATGTATCACATCTTCTCCAAGAAATACCAGGTTTCCCCCTTCAAATAGGACCTTTTCACCCAAAAAAACCTGTTTTATCTCCAAAAGAGGACAGTTTCTGCCAGAAAGGCCACATTTCTCCCAAGTATAACACATCCTCTCCAAGAAATACCAGGATTCTTCCTGAAAAAGGACCTTTTCTCCAACAAATACCACCATTCTCCCCCCAAAAGAGGACAGTTTCTTCCAGAAATGCCACATTTCTCCCAAATATATCACATCTTCTCCAAGAAATACCAGGGTTTCCCCTTCAAATAGAACCTTTTCACCCACAAATACCTCTTTAATCCCCAAAAGAGGACAGTTTCTTCCAGAAATGCCACATTTCACCCAAATATATCACATCTTCTCCAAGAAATACCAGGATTCCAACTGAAATAGGACCTTTTCACCCACAAATACCTCTTTTATTCCCAAAATAGGACAGTTTCTTCCAGAAAGGCCACATTTCACCCAAATATATCACATCTTCTCCAAGAAATACCAGCTTTCCCCCTTCAAATAGGACCTTTTCTCCCACAAATACCTCTTTTATCCCCAAAAGAGGACAGTTTCTTCCAGAAAGGCCACATTTCTCCCAAATATATCACATCTCTTCCAAGAAATACCAGGATTACTCCGGAAATAGGACCTTTTCTCCCACAAATAACAGCCTTCTCCCTACAAATAGGACATTTTCTTCCAGAAATGCCACATTTCTCCCACATAGATCACATCTTCTCCAAGAAATACCAGGGTTCCCCCTTCAAATAGGACCTTTTCACCCAAAAAAACCTGTTTTATCCCCAAAAGAGGACAGTTTCTGCCAGAAAGGCCACATTTCTCCCAAATATATCACATCTTCTCCAAGAAATACCAGGTTTCCCTTTCAAACAGAACCTTTTCTCCCACAGATACCTCTTTTATCCCCAAAATACTCAGTTTCTTCCAGAAAGGCCACATTTCTCCCAAATATATCACATCTTCTCCAAGAAATACCAGCTTTCCCCCTTCAAATAGGACCTTTTCACCCACAAATACCTCTTTTATCCCCAAAAGAGGACAGTTTCTTCCAGAAAGGCCACATTTCTCCCAAATATATCACATCTTCTCCAAGAAATACCAGGGTTCCCCCTTCAAATAGGACCTTTTCACCCACAAATACCTCTTTTATCCCCAAAAGAGGACAGTTTCTGCCAGAAAGGCCACATTTCTCCCAAATGTATCACATCTTCTCCAAGAAATACCAGGTTTCCCCCTTCAAATAGGACCTTTTCACCCAAAAAAACCTGTTTTATCTCCAAAAGAGGACAGTTTCTGCCAGAAAGGCCACATTTCTCCCAAATATATCACATCTTCTCCAAGAAATACCAGGATTCTTCCTGAAAAAGGACCTTTTCTCCAACAAATACCACCATTCTCCCCCCAAAAGAGGACAGTTTCTTCCAGAAATGCCACATTTCTCCCAAATATATCACATCTTCTCCAAGAAATACCAGGGTTTCCCCTTCAAATAGAACCTTTTCACCCACAAATACCTCATTAATCCCCAAAAGAGGACAGTTTCTTCCAGAAATGCCACATTTCACCCAAATATATCACATCTTCTCCAAGAAATACCAGGATTCCAACTGAAATAGGACCTTTTCACCCACAAATACCTGTTTTATCCCCAAAAGAGGACAGTTTCTTCCAGAAAGGCCACATTTCACCCAAATATATCACATCTTCTCCAAGAAATACCAGCTTTCCCCCTTCAAATAGGACCTTTTCTCCCACAAATACCTCTTTTATCCCCAAAAGAGGACAGTTTCTGCCAGACATGCCACATTTCTCCCAAATATATCACATCTTCTCCATGAAATACCAGCATTCCTCCTGAAATAGGACCTTCTCACCCACAACTACCAGCCTTCTCCCCCCAAATAGGACAGATTCTTCCAGACATGCCAGATTTCTCCCAAATATATCACATCTTCTCCAAGAAATTCCAGCTTTCCCCCTTCAAATAGGACCTTTTCTCCCACAAATACCTATTTTATCCCCAAAATAGGACATTTTCTTCCAGACATGCCAGATTTCTCCCAGATAAATCTCATCTTCTCCAAGAAATACCAGGTTTCCCCCTTCAAATAGGACCTTTTCACCCACAAATACCTCTTTTATCCCCAAAAGAGGACAGTTTCTTCCAGAAAGGCCGCATTTCTCCGAAATATATCACATCTTCCCCAAGAAATACCTGGGTTCCTCCATGAAATAGGACCTTTTCACCCACAAATACCTCTTTTATCCCCAAAAGAGGACAGTTTCTTCCGGAAATGCCACATTTCTCCCAAATAGATCACATCTTCTCCAAGAAATACCAGGGTTCCCCCTTCAAATAGGACCTTTTCACCCACAAATACCACTTTTATCCCCAAAAGAGGACAGTTTCTTCCAGACATGCCACATTTCTCCCAAATATATCACATCTTCTCCAAGAAATACCAGCTTTCCCCCTTCAAATAGGACCTTTTATCCCACAAATACCTCTTTTATCCCCAAAAGAGGACAGTTTCTTCCAGAAAGGCCACATTTCTCCCAAATAGATCACATCTCCTCCAAGAAATACATAGATTACTCCTGAAATAGGAAGTTTTCTCCCACAAATAACAGCCTTCTCCCCCCAAATAGGACATTTTCTTCCAGAAATGCCATATTTCTCCCAAATAGATCACATCTTCTCCAAGAAATACCAGGTTTCCCCCTTCAAATAGGACCTTTTCACCCACAAATACCTCTTTTATCCCCACAATAGGACAGTTTCTGCAAGAAATGCCACATTTCTCCCAAATAAATCACATCTCCTCCAAGAAATACCCGCTTTCCCACTTCAAATAGGAACTTTTCACCCACAAATACATCTTTTATCCCCCAAAATAGGACATTTTCTTCGAGAAAGGCCAGATTTCTCCCAAATATATCACATCTTCTCCAAGAAATACCAGCTTTCCCCCTTCAAATAGGACCTTCTCACCAACAAATACCTGTTTTATCCCCAAAATAGGACAGTTTCTTAAAGACATGCCACATTTCTCCCAAATATATCACATTTCCTCCAAGAAATACCAGGTTTCCCCCTTCAAATAGGACCTTCTCACCCACAAATACCTGTTTTATCCCCAAAATAGGACAGTTTCTTCCAGACATGCCACATTTCTCCCAAATATATCACATCTTCTCCAAGATATACCTGGTTTCCCCCTTCAAATAGGACTTTTTCTCCCACAGATCCCTGTTTGATCCCCAAAAGAGGACAGTTTCTGCCAGAAAGGCCAGATTTCTCCCAAATATATCACATCTTCTCCAAGAAATACCACGTTTCCCCCTTCAAATAGGAACTTTTCACCCACAAATACCTCTTTTATCCCCAAAAGAGGACAGTTTCTTCCAGAAATGCCACATTTCCCCCAAATATATCACATCTTCTCCAAGAAATACCAGGGTTCCCCTTCAAATAGGACCTTTTCACCCACAAATAACTCTTTTATCCCCAAAATTGGACAGTTTCTTCTAGACATGCCAGATTTCTCCCAAATATAGCACATCTTCTCCAAGAAATACCAGGTTTCCCCCTTCAAATAGGACCTTTTCACCCACAAATACCTCTTTTATCCCCAAAAGAGGACAGTTTCTTCCAGAAATGCCACATTTCTCCCAAATATATCACATCTTCTCCAAGAAATACCACGTTTCCCCTTCAAATAGGACCTTTTCACCCACAAATACCTCTTTGATCCCCAAAAGAGGACAGTTTCTTCCAGACATGAAACATTTCTCCCAAATATAGCACATCTTCTCCAAGAAATACCAGGTTTCCCCCTTCAAATCGGACCTTTTCACCCACAAATACCTCTTTGATCCTCAAAAGAGGACAGTTTCTTCCAGAAAGGCCACATTTCTCCCAAAAATATCACATCTTCTCCAAGAAATACCTGCTTTCCCCCTTCAAATAGGAACTTTTCTCCCACAAATACCTCTTTTATCCCCAAAAGAGGACATTTTCTTCCAGAAAGGCCACATTTCTCCCAAATAGATCACATCTCCAAGAAATAACAGGATTACTCCTCAAATAGGAAGTTTTCTCCCACAAATACCAGCCTTCTCCCCCCAAATAGGAAATTTTCTTCCAGAAATGCCACATTTCTCCCAAATATATCACATCTTCTCCAAGGAATACCAGGTTTCCCCCTTCAAATACGACCTTTTCACCCACAAATACCTCTTTTATCCCCAAAAGAGGACAGTTTCTTCCAGAAATGCCACATTTCACCCAAATATATCACATCTTCTCCAAGAAATACCAAGTTTCCCCTTCAAATAGGACATATTCTCCCACAAATACTTGTTTTATCCCCAAAATAGGACAGTTTATTCCAGACATGCCACATTTCTCCCAAATATATCACATTTCCTCCAAGAAATACCAGGTTTCCCCCATCAAATAGGACCTTCTCACCCACAAATACCTCTTTTATCCCCAAAAGAGGACAGTTTCTGCCAGAAATGCCACATTTCCCCCAAATAGATCACATCTTCTCCAAGAAATACCAGGGTTCCCCCTTCAAATAGGAACTTTTCACCCACAAATACCTCTTTTATCCCCATAAGAGGACAGTTTCTTCCAGACATGCCAGTTTTCTCCCAAATAGATCACATCTTCTCCAAGAAATACCAGCTTTCCCCCTTCAAATAGGACCTTTTCACCCACAAATACCTCTTTTATCCCAAAATTGGACAGTTTCTTCTAGACATGCCAGATTTCTCCCAAACATAGCACATCTTCTCCAAGAAATACCAGGTTTCCCCCTTCAAATAGGACCTTTTCACCCACAAATACCTCTTTTATCCCCAAAAGAGGACAGTTTCTTCCAGACATGCCACATTTCTCCCAAATATATCACATCTTCTCCAAGAAATACCACGTTTCCCCCTTCAAATAGGACCTTTTCACCCACAAATATCTGTTTTATCCCCAAAAGAGGACAGTTTCTTCCAGACATGAAACATTTCTCCCAAATATAGCACATCTTCTCCAAGAAATACCAGGTTTCCACCTTCAAATAGGACCTTTTCACCCACAAATACCTCTTTTATCCCAAAATAGGACAGTTTCTTCCAGAAATGCCACATTTCTAACAAATATATCACATCTTCTCCAAGAAATACCAGGTTTTCCCCTTCAAATAGGACCTTTTCACCCACAAATACCTCTTTTATCCCCAAAAGAGGACAGTTTATTCCAGAAATGCCTCATTTCTCCCAAATAGATCACATCTTCTCCAAGAAATACCAGGTTTCCCCCTACAAATAGGACCTTTTCACCCACAAATACCTCTTTTATCCCCAAAAGAGGACAGTTTCTTCCAGACATGCCACTTCTCTCCCAAGTAGATCACATCTTCTCCAAGAAATACCAGGGTTCCCCCTTCAAATAGGACCTTTTCACCCACAAATACCTGTTTGATCCCCAAAAGAGGACAGTTTCTTCCAGAAAGGCCACATTTCTCCCAAATATATCACATCTTCTCCAAGAAATACCAGGTTTCCCCCTTCAAATAGGACCTTTTCACCCACAAATACCTCTTTGATCCTCAAAAGAGGACAGTTTCTTCCAGAAATGCCACAATTCTCCCAAATATATCACATCTTCTCCAAGAAATACCAGCTTTCCCCCTTCAAATAGGAAATTTTCTCCCACAAATAGCTCTTTTATCCCCAAAATAGGACAGTTTATTCCAGAAAGGCCACATTTCTCCCAAATAGATCACATCTCTGAGAAATAACAGGATTACTCCTCAAATAGGAAGTTTTCTCCCACAAATACCTGCCTTCTCCCCCCAAATAGGAAATTTTCTTCCAGAAATGCCACATTTCTCCCAAATATATCACATCTTCTCCAAGAAATACCAGCTTTCCCCCTTCAAATAGGACCTTTTCACCCACAAATACCTCTTTTATCCCCAAAAGAGGACAGTTTCTTCCAGAAATGCCACATTTCACCCAAATATATCACATCTTCTCCAAGAAATACCAAGTTTCCCCCTTCAAATAGGACATATTCTCCCACAAATACTTGTTTTATCCCCAAAATAGGACAGTTTCTTCCTGACATGCCACATTTCTCCCAAATAGATCACATCCTCTCCAAGACATACCAGGGTTCCCCCTTCAAATAGGACCTTCTCACCCACAAATACCTCTTTTATCCCCAAAATGGGACAGTTTCTTCCAGACATGCCACATTTCTCCCAAATATATCACATTTCCTCCAAGAAATACCAGGTTTCCCCCATCAAATAGGACCTTTTCACCCACAAATACCTCTTTTATCCCCAAAAGAGGACAGTTTCTTCCAGAAATGCCACATTTCCCCCAAATAGATCACATCTTCTCCAAGAAATACCAGGTTTCCCCCTTCAAATAGGACCTTTTCACCCACAAATACCTCTTTTATCCCCAAAAGAGGACAGTTTCTTCCAGACATGCCAGTTTTCTCCCAAATAGATCACATCTTCTCCAAGAAATACCAGCTTTCCCCCTTCAAATAGGACCTTTTCACCCACAAATACCTCTTTTATCCCCAAAATTGGACAGCTTCTTCTAGACATGCCAGATTTCTCCCAAACATAGCACATCTTCTCCAAGAATTACCAGGTTTCCCCCTTCAAATAGGACCTTTTCACCCACAAATACCTCTTTTATCCCCAAAAGAGGACAGTTTCTTCCAGAAATGCCACATTTCTCCCAAATATATCACATCTTCTCCAAGAAATACCAGGATTCCCCTTCAAATAGGACCTTTTCACCCACAAATATCTGTTTTATCCCCAAAAGAGGACAGTTTCTTCCAGACATGAAACATTTCTCCCAAATATAGCACATCTTCTCCAAGAAATACCAGGTTTCCCCCTTCAAATAGGACCTTTTCACCCACAAATACCTCTTTTATCCCCAAAAGAGGATTGTTTCTTCCTGACATGCCACATTTCTCCCAAATATATCACATCTCGTCCAAGAAATACCAGGTTTCCCCTTCAAATAGGACCTTTTCACCCACAAATACCTGTTTGATCCCCAAAAGAGGACAGTTTCTTCCAGACATGCCACATTTCTCCCAAATATATCACATCTTCTCCAAGAAATACAAGGTTTCCCCTTCAAATGGGACTTTTTCTCCAACAGATCCCTGTTAGATCCCCAAAATAGGACAGTTCCTGCCAGAAAGGCCAGATTTCTCGCAAATATATCACATCTTCTCCAAGAAATACAAGGATTCCCCCTTCAAATCGGACCTTTTCTCCCACAAATACCTGTTTTACCCCCAAAATAGAACAGTTTCTTCCAGACATGCCAGATTTCTCCCAAATATATCACATCTTCTCCAAGAAATACTAGGTTTTCCTCTTCAAATAGGACCTTTTCACCCACAAATACCTGTTTGATCCCCAAAAGAGGACAGTTTTTGCCAGAAATGCAACAATTCTCCCAAATATATCACATCATCTGCAAGAACTACCAGCTTTCCCCCTTCAAATAGGACCCTTTCTCCCACAGATACCTGTTTAATCCCCAAAAGAGGACAGTTTCTTCCAGAAAGGCCACATTTCTCCCAAATAGATCACATCTTCTCCAGGAAATACCACGTTTCCCCCTTCAAATAGGACCTTTTCACCCACAAATACCTCTTTTATCCCCAAAAGAGGACAATTTCTTCCAGACATGCCACATTTCTCCCAAATAGATCACATTTTCTCCAAGAAATACCAGGTTTTCCCCTTCAAATAGGACCTTTTCACCCACAAATACCTCTTTTATCCCCAAAAGAGCACAGTTTATTCCAGAAATGCCTCATTTCTCCCAAATAGATCACATCTTCTCCAAGAAATACCAGGTTTCCCCCTACAAATAGGACCTTTTCACCCACAAATACCTCTTTTATCCCCAAAAGAGGACAGTTTCTTCCAGACATGCCACATCTCTCCCAAGTAGATCACATCTTCTCCAAGAAATACCAGGGTTCCCCCTTCAAATAGGACCTTTTCACCCACAAATACCTGTTTGATCCCCAAAAGAGGACAGTTTCTTCCAGAAAGGCCACATTTCTCCCAAATATATCACATCTTCTCCAAGAAATACCAGGTTTCCCCCTTCAAATAGGACCTTTTCACCCACAAATACCTCTTTGATCCTCAAAAGAGGACAGTTTCTTCCAGAAATGCCACAATTCTCCCAAATATATCACATCTTCTCCAAGAAATACCAGCTTTCCCCCTTCAAATAGGAAATTTTCTCCCACAAATAGCTCTTTTATCCCAAAAATAGGACAGTTTATTCCAGAAAGGCCACATTTCTCCCAAATATATCACATCTTCTCCAAGAAATACCAGGTTTCCCCTTCAAATAGGACCTTTTCACCCACAAATACCTCTTTTATCCCCAAAAGAGGACAGTTTCTTCCAGAAATGCCACATTTCTCCCAAATATATCACATCTCCTCCAAGAAATACCAGGATTACTCCTGAAATAGGACCTTTTCTCTCACAAATAACAGCCTTCTCCCTACAAATAGGACATTTTCTACCAGAAATGCCATATTTCTCCCAAATATATCACATCTCCTCCAAGAAATACCAGGGTTCCCCCTTCAAATAGGACCTTTTCACCCTCAAATACCTCTTTTATCCCCAAAAGAGGACAGTTTCTTCCAGAAATGCCACATTTCTCACAAATAGATCACATCTTCTCCAAGAAATACCAGCTTTCCCCCTTCAAACAGAACCTTTTCTCCACAAATACCTGTTTTATCCCCAAAATACGTCAGTTTCTTCCAGAAAGGCCACATTTCTCCCTAATATATCACATCTGCTCCAAGAAATACCAGGGTTAACCCTTCAAATAGGACCTTTTCACACACAAATACCTCTTTTATCCCCAAAAGAGGACAGTTTCTTCCAGACATGCCACATTTCTCCCAAATAGATCACATCTTCTCCAAGAAATACCAGGTTTCCCCCTTCAAATAGGACCTTTTCACCCACAAATACCTGTTTTATCCCCAAAATAGGACAGTTTCTTCCAGACATGCCACATTTCTCCCAAATATATCACATCTTCTCCAAGAAATACAAGGTTTCCCCCTTCAAATGGGACTTTTTCTCCAACAGATCCCTGTTAGATCCCCAAAATAGGACAGTTCCTGCCAGAAAGGCCAGATTTCTCGCAAATATATCACATCTTCTCCAAGAAATACAAGGATTCCCCCTTCAAATCGGAACTTTTCTCCCACAAATACCTGTTTTACCCCCAAAATAGAACAGTTTCTTCCAGACATGCCACATTTCTCCCAAATATATCACATCTTCTCCAAGAAATACTAGGTTTTCCTCTTCAAATAGGACCTTTTCACCCACAAATACCTGTTTGATCCCCAAAAGAGGACAGTTTTTGCCAGAAATGCAACAATTCTCCCAAATATATCACATCATCTGCAAGAACTACCAGCTTTCCCCCTTCAAATAGGACCCTTTCTCCCACAGATACCTGTTTAATCCCCAAAAGAGGACAGTTTCTTCCAGAAAGGCCACATTTCTCCCAAATAGATCACATCTTCTCCAGGAAATACCACGTTTCCCCCTTCAAATAGGACCTTTTCACCCACAAATACCTCTTTTATCCCCAAAAGAGGACAATTTCTTCCAGACATGCCACATTTCTCCCAAATAGATCACATTTTCTCCAAGAAATACCAGGTTTTCCCCTTCAAATAGGACCTTTTCACCCACAAATACCTCTTTTATCCCAAAAGAGCACAGTTTATTCCAGAAAGGCCACATTTCTCCCAAAAATATCACATCTTCTCCAAGAAATACCAGGTTTCCCTACAAATAGGACCTTTTCACCCACAATACCTCTTTTATCCCCCAAAAGAGGACAGTTTCTTCCAGACATGCCACATCTCTCCCAAGTAGATCACATCTTCTCCCAAGAAATACCAGGGTTCCCCCTTCAAATAGGACCTTTTCACCCACAAATACTGTTTGATCCCCAAAAGAGGACAGTTTCTTCCAGACATGCACATTTCTCCAAATATATCACATCTTCTCCAAGAAATACCAGGTTTCCCCTTCAAATAGGACCTTTTCACCCACAAATACTCTCTTTGATCCTCAAAAGAGGACAGTTTCTTCCAGAAATGCCACAATTCTCCCAAATATATCACATCTTCTCCAAGAAATACCAGCTTTCCCCCTTCAAATAGGAAATTTTCTCCCACAAATAGCTCTTTTATCCCAAAAACAGGACAGTTTATTCCAGAAAGGCCACATTTCTCCCAAATATATCACATCTTCTCCAAGAAATACCAGGTTTCCCCTTCAAATAGGACCTTTTCACCCACAAATACCTCTTTTATCCCCAAAAGAGGACAGTTTCTTCCAGAAATGCCACATTTCTCCCAAATATATCACTTCTCCTCCAAGAAATACCAGGATTACTCCTGAAATAGGACCTTTTCTCTCACAAATAACAGCCTTCTCCCTACAAATAGGACATTTTCTACCAGAAATGCCATATTTCTCCCAAATATATCACATCTCCTCCAAGAAATACCAGGGTTCCCCCTTCAAATAGGACCTTTTCACCCTCAAATACCTCTTTTATCCCCAAAAGAGGACAGGTTTCTTCCAGAAATGCCACATTTCTCACAAATAGATCACATCTTCTCCAAGAAATACCAGCTTTCCCCTTCAAACAGAACCTTTTCTCCCACAAATACCTGTTTTATCCCCAAAATACGTCAGTTTCTTCCAGAAAGGCCACATTTCTCCCTAATATATCACATCTGCTCCAGAAATACCAGGGTTAACCCTTCAAATAGGACCTTTTCACACACAAATACCTCTTTTATCCCCAAAAGAGGACAGTTTCTTCCAGACATGCCACATTTCTCCCAAATAGATCACATCTTCTCCAAGAAATACCAGGTTTCCCCTTCAAATAGGACCTTTTCACCCATAAATACCTCTTTTATCCCAAAATAGGAGAGTTTCTTCCAGAAATGCCACATTTCTCCCAAATAGATCATATCTTCTCCAAGAAATACCAGGTTTCCCCCTTCAAATAGGACCTTTTCACCCACAAATACCTCTTTTATCCCCAAATAATACATTTCTTCCTGACATGCCACATTTCTCCCAAAATAGATCACATCTCCTCCAAGAAAAATACACCAGGATTACTCTGAAATAGGAACTTTTCTCCCACAAATACCAGCCTTCTCCCACCAAATAGGACATTTTATGCCAGAAATGCCAAATTTCTCCCAAATATATCACATCTTCTCCAAGAAATACCCGGTTTCCCCCTGAAATAGGACATTTTCACCCACAAATACCTGTTTTATCCCCAAAAGAGGACAGTTTCTTCCAGAAAGGCCAGATTTCTCCCAAATAGATCACATCTTCTCCAAGAAATACCAGCTTTCCCCCTTCAAATAGGAACTTTTCACCTACAAATACTGTTTAATACCCAAAAGAGGACAGTTTCTTCCAGACATGCCAGATTTCTCCCAAATATATCACATCTTCTCCAAGAAATACCAGCTTTCCCCTTCAAATAGGACCCTTTTCTCCCACAAATACCTCTTTTATCCCCAAAAGAGGACAGTTTCGTAAAGACATGCCAAATTTCTCCCAAATATATCACATCTCCTCCAAGAAATACCAGGTTTCCCCCCTTCAAATAGGACTTTCTCACCCACAAATACCTGCTTTATCCCCAAAATAGGACAGTTTCTTCCAGACATGCCACATTTCTCCCAAATATATCACATCTTCTCCAAGAAATACAAGGTTTCCCCTTCAAATAGGACCTTTTCACCCTGTAATACCTGTTTTATCCCCAAAATACGACAGTTTCTGCCAGAAATGCCACATTTCCCCAAATAGATCGCATCTTCTCCAAGAAATACCAGGTTTCCCCCTTCAAATAGGAACTTTTCACCCACAAATACCTCTTTTAACCCCAAAAGAGGACAGTTTCTTCCAGACATGCCACATTTCTCCCAAATAGATCACATCTTCTCCAAGAAATACCAGGGTTCCCCCTTCAAATAGGAACTTTTCTCCCACAAATACAAGCCTTCTCCGCATAATTTGGACAATTTCTTCCAGAAAGGCCACATTTCTCCCAAATAGATCACATCTTCTCCAAGACATACCAGGTTTCCCCCTTCAAATAGGACCTTTTCACCCACAAATACCTGTTTTATCCCCACAATAGGACAGTTTCTTCCAGAAAGGCCACATTTCTCCCAAATATATCACATCTTCTCCAAGAAATACCACGGTTCCCCCTTCAAATAGGACCTTTTCACCCACAAATACCTGTTTTATCCCCAAAAGAGGACAGTTTCTTCCAGAAAGGCTACATTTCTCCCAAATAGATCACATCTTCTCCAAGAAATACCAGTTTTCCCCCTTCAAATAGGACCTTTTCACCCACAAATACCTGTTTTATCCCCAAAATTGGACAGTTTCTTAAAGACATGCCACATTTCTCCCAAATATATCACATCTCCTCCAAGAAATACCAGGTTTTCCCCTTCAAATAGGACCTTGTCACCCACAAATACCTGTTTGATCCCCAAAATAGGACAGTTTCTTCCAGAAAGGCCACATTTCTCCCAAATAGATCACATCTTCTCCAAGAACTACCAGGTTTCCCCCTTCAAATAGGACCTTTTCACCCACTAATACCTCTTTTATCCCCAAAAGAGGACAGTATCTTCCAGAAAGGCCACATTTCTCCCAAATAGATCACATCTTCTCCAAGAAATACCACGTTTCCCCCTTCAAATAGGACCTTTTCACCCACAAATACCTGTTTGATCCCCAAAAGAGGACAGATTCTTCCAGAAAGGCCACATTTCTCCCAAATATATCACATCTTCTCCAAGAAATACCAGGATTCCTCCTGAAATAGGACCTTTTCACCCACAAATACCTCTTTTATCCCCAAAAGAGGACAGTTTCTTCCAGAAAGGCCACATTTCTCCGAAATATATCACATCTTCCCCAAGAAATACCTGGGTTCCTCCTTTAAATAGGACCTTTTCACCCACAAATACCTCTTTTATCCCCAAAAGAGGACAGTTTTTTCCGGAAATGCCACATTGCTCCCAAATAGATCACATCTTCTCCAAGAAATACCAGGGTTCCCCCTTCAAATAGGACCTTTTCACCCACAAATACCTCTTTTATCCTCAAAATAGGACAGTTTCTTCCAGACATTGCAGATTTCTCCCAAATATATCACATCTTCTCCAAGAAATACCAGCTTTCCCCCTTCAAATAGGACCTTTTCTCCCACAAATACCTCTTTTATCTCCAAAAGAGGACAGTTTCTTCCAGAAAGGCCACATTTCTCCCAAATAGATCACATCTTCTCCAAGAAATACCAAGTTTCCCCCTTCAAATCGGACCTTTTCACCCACAAATACCTCTTTTATCCCCAAAATAGGATAGTTTCTTCCTGACATGCCACATTTCTCCCAAATATATCACATTTCCTCCAAGAAATACCAGGTTTCCCCCTTCATATAGGACCTTCTCACCCACAAATACCTGTTTTATCCCCAAAAGAGGTCAGTTTCTTCCAGACATGCCACATTTCTCCCAAATATATCACATCTTCTCCAAGAAATACAAGGTTTCCCCCTTCAAATAGGACTTTTTCTCCAACAGATCCCTGTTTGATCCCCAAAATAGGACAGTTCCTGCCAGAAAGGCCAGATTTCTCGCAAATATATCACATCTTCTCCAAGAAATACAAGGATTCCCCCTTCAAATCGGACCTTTTCTCTCACAAATACCAGTTTTACCCCCAAAATAGAACAGTTTCTTCCAGACATGACAGATTTCTCCCAAATATATCACATCTTCTCCAAGAAATACTAGGTTTTCCCCTTCAAATAGGACCTTTTCACCCACAAATACCTCTTTTATCCCCAAAAGAGGACAGTTTCCGCCAGAAATGCAACATTTCTCCCAAATATATCACATCTTCTGCAAGAACTACCAGCTTTCCCCATTCAAATAGGACCTTTTCTCCCACAAATACCTCTTTTATCCCCAAAATAGGACAGTTTCTTCAAGAAAGGCAACATTTCTCCCAAATAGATCACATCTTCTCCAGGAAATACCACGTTTCCCCCTTCAAATAGGACCTTTTCACCCACAAATACCTCTTTTATCCCCAAAAGAGGACAGTTTCTTCCAGAAATGCCACATTTCTCCCAAATAGATCACATCTTCTCCAAGAAATACCAGGTTTTCCCCTGGAAATAGGACCTTTTCACCCACAAATACCTGTTTAATCCCCAAAAGAGGACTGTTTATTCCAGAAATGCCTCATTTCTCCCAAATAGATCACATCTTCTCCAAGAAATACCAGGTTTCCCCCTTCAAATAGGACCTTTTCACCCACAAATACCTCTTTTATCCCCAAAAGAGGACAGTTTCTTCCAGACATGCCACATCTCTCCCAAATAGATCACATCTTCTCCAAGAAATACCAGGGTTCCCCCTTCAAATAGGACCTTTTCACCCACAAATACCTGTTTGTTCCCCAAAAGAGGACAGTTTCTTCCAGAAAGGCCACATTTCTCCCAAATAGATCACATCTTCTCCAAGAAATACCAGGTTTCCCCCTTCAAATAGGACCTTGTCACCCACAAATACCTCTTTGATCCCCAAAAGAGGACAGTTTCTTCCAGACATGCCACATTTCTCCCAAATATATCACATCTTCTCCAAGAAATACCTGCTTTCCCACTTCAAATAGGAACTTTTCTCCCACAAATACCTCTTTTATCCCCAAAAGAGGACAGATTCTTCCAGAAAGGCCACATTTCTCCCAAATACATCACATCTTCTCCAAGACATACCAGGGTTCCCCCTTCAAATAGGACCTTCTCACCAACAAATACCTCTTTTATCCCCAAAATAGGACAGTTTCTTCCAGACATGCCACATTTCTCCCAAATAGATCACATTTCCTCCAAGAAATACCAGGTTTCCCCCTTCAAATAGGACCTTTTCACCCACAAATACCTCTTTTATCCCCAAAAGAGGACAGTTTCTTCCAGACATGCCAGTTTTCTCCCAAATAGATCACATCTTCTCCAAGAAATACCAGCTTTCCCCCTTCAAATAGGACCTTTTCACCCACAAATACCTCTTTTATCCCCAAAATTGGACAGTTTCTTCTAGACATGCCAGATTTCTCCCAAACATAGCACATCTTCTCCAAGAAATACCAGCTTTCCCCCTTCAAATAGGACCTTTTCACCCACAAATACCTCTTTTATCCCCAAAAGAGGAGAGTTTCTTCCAGACATGCCACATTTCTCCCAAATAGATCACATCTTCTCCAAGAAATACCAGGGTTCCCCCTTCAAATAGGACCTTTTCACCCACAAATATCTGTTTTATCCCCAAAAGAGGACAGTTTCTTCCAGACATGAAACATTTCTCCCAAATATAGCACATCTTCTCCAAGAAATACCAGGTTTCCCCCTTCAAATAGGACCTTTTCACCCACAAATACCTCTTTTATCCCCAAAATAGGATAGTTTCTTCCAGAAATGCCACATTTCTCCCAAATATATCACATCTCCTCCAAGAAATACGAGGTTTCCCCCTTCAAATAGGACCTTCTCACCCACAAATACCTCTTTTATCCCCAAAATAGGACAGTTTCTTCCAGACATGCCACATTTCTCCCAAATATATCACATCTTCTCCAAGAAATACAAGGTTTCCCCCTTCAAATGGGACTTTTTCTCCAACAGATCCCTGTTAGATCCCCAAAATAGGACAGTTCCTGCCAGAAAGGCCAGATTTCTCGCAAATATATCACATCTTCTCCAAGAAATACAAGGATTCCCCCTTCAAATCGGACCTTTTCTCCCACAAATACCTGTTTTACCCCCAAAATAGAACAGTTTCTTCCAGACATGCCAGATTTCTCCCAAATATATCACATCTTTTCCAAGAAATACTAGGTTTTCCTCTTCAAATAGGACCTTTTCACCCACAAATACCTGTTTGATCCCCAAAAGAGGACAGTTTTTGCCAGAAATGCCACATATCTCCCAAATATATCACATCTTCTGCAAGAACTACCAGCTTTCCCCCTTCAAATAGGACCTTTTCTCCCACAAATACCTCTTTTATCCCCAAAAGAGGACAGTTTCTTCCACAAAGGCCACATTTCTCCCAAATAGATCACATCTTCTCCAAGAAATACCAGGTTTTCCCCTGGAAATAGGACCTTTTCACCCACAAATACCTCTTTTATCCCCAAAAGAGGACAGTTTATTCCAGAAATGCCTCATTTCTCCCAAATAGATCACATCTTCTCCAAGAAATACCAGGATTCCCCCTACAAATAGGACCTTTTAACCCACAAATACCTCTTTTATCCCCAAAAGAGGACAGTTTCTTCCAGACATGCCACATCTCTCCCAAGTAGATCACATCTTCTCCATGAAATACCAGGTTCCCCCTTCAAATAGGACCTTTTCACCCACAAATACCTGTTTGATCCCCAAAAGAGGACAGTTTCTTCCAGAAATGCCGCATTTCTCCCAAATATATCACATCTTCTCCAAGAAATACCAGGTTTCCCCCTTCAAATAGGACCTTTTCACCCACAAATACCTCTTTGATCCTCAAAAGAGGACAGTTTCTTCCAGAAATGCCACAATTCTCCCAAATATATCACATCTTCTCCAAGAAATACCACGTTTCCCCCTTCAAATAGGAACTTTTCTCCCACAAATAGCTCTTTTATCCCCAAGGAGGAAATTTTCTTCCAGACATGCCATATTTCTCCCAAATATATCACATCTTCTCCAAGAAATACCAGCTTTCCCCCTTCAAATAGGACCTTTTCACCCACAAATACCTCTTTTATCCCCAAAAGAGGACAGTTTCTTCCAGAAATGCCACATTTCTCCCAAATATATCACATCTCCTCCAAGAAATACCAGGATTACTCCTGAAATAGGACCTTTTCTCTCACAAATAACAGCCTTCTCCCTACAAATAGGACATTTTCTACCAGAAATGCCATATTTCTCCCAAATATATCACATCTCCTCCAAGAAATACCAGGGTTCCCCCTTCAAATACGACCTTTTCACTCACAAATACCTCTTTTATCCCCAAAAGAGGACAGTTTCTTCCAGAAATGCCACATTTCTCCCAAATAGATCACATCTTCTCCAAGAAATACCAGCTTTCCCCCTTCAAACAGAACCTTTTCTCCCACAAATACCTGTTTTATCCCCAAAATACGTCAGTTTCTTCCAGAAAGGCCACATTTATCCCAAATAGATCACATCTTCTCCAAGAAATACCAGGGTTCCCCATTCAAATAGGACCTTTTCACCCACAAATACCTCTTTTATCCCCAAAAGAGGACAGTTTCTTCCAGAAAGGCCACGTTTCTCCCAAATATATCACATCTTCTCCAAGAAATACCAGCTTTCCCCCTTCAAATAGGACCTTTTCACCCACAAATACCTGTTTTATCCCCAAAAGAGGACAGTTTCTTCCAGACATGCCACATTTCTCCCAAATAGATCACATCTTCTCCAAGAAATACCAGCTTTCCCCCTTCAAATAGGACCTTTTCACCCACAAATACCTCTTTTATCCCCAAAATAATACATTTTCTTCCAGACATGCCACATTTCTCCCAAATATATCACATCTCCTCCAAGAAATACCAGGATTACTCCAGAAATAGGAACTTTTCTCCCACAAATAACAGCCTTCTCCCACCTAATAGGACATTTTATGCCAGAAATGCCAAATTTCTCCCAAATATATCACATCTTCTCCAAGAAATACCAGGTTTCCCTCTTGAAATAGGACATTTTCACCCACAAATACCTGTTTTATCCCCAAAAGAGGACAGTTTCTGCCAGAAAGGCCACATTTCTCCCAAATAGATCACATCTTCTCCAAGAAATACCAGCTTTCCCACTTCAAATAGGAACTTTTCACCTACAAATACCTGTTTAATCCCCAAAAGAGGACAGTTTCTTCCAGACATGCCAGATTTCTCCCAAATATAGCACATCTTCTCCAAGAAATACCAGCTTTCCCCCTTCAAATAGGACCTTTTCCCCCACAAATACCTCTTTTATCCCCAAAAGAGGACAGTTTCTTAAAGACATGCCACATTTCTCCCAAATATATCACATCTCCTCCAAGAAATACCAGGTTTCCCCCTTCAAATAGGACTTTCTCACCCACAAATACCTCTTTTATCCCCAAAAGAGGACAGTTTCTTCCAGACATGCCACATTTCTCCCAAATAGATCACATCTTCTCCAAGAAATACCAGGGTTCCCCCTTCAAATAGGAACTTTTCTCCCACAAATACAAGCCTTCTCCGCATAATTTGGACAATTTCTTCCAGAAAGGCCACATTTCTCCCAAATAGATCACATCTTCTCCAAGACATACCAGGTTTCCCCCTTCAAATAGGACCTTTTCACCCACAAATACCTGTTTTATCCCCACAATAGGACAGTTTCTTCCAGAAAGGCCACATTTCTCCCAAATATATCACATCTTCTCCAAGAAATACCACGGTTCCCCCTTCAAATAGGACCTTTTCACCCACAAATACCTGTTTTATCCCCAAAAGAGGACAGTTTCTTCCAGAAAGGCTACATTTCTCCCAAATAGATCACATCTTCTCCAAGAAATACCAGTTTTCCCCCTTCAAATAGGACCTTTTCACCCACAAATACCTGTTTTATCCCCAAAATTGGACAGTTTCTTAAAGACATGCCACATTTCTCCCAAATATATCACATCTCCTCCAAGAAATACCAGGTTTTCCCCTTCAAATAGGACCTTGTCACCCACAAATACCTGTTTGATCCCCAAAATAGGACAGTTTCTTCCAGAAAGGCCACATTTCTCCCAAATAGATCACATCTTCTCCAAGAACTACCAGGTTTCCCCCTTCAAATAGGACCTTTTCACCCACAAATACCTCTTTTATCCCCAAAAGAGGACAGTATCTTCCAGAAAGGCCACATTTCTCCCAAATAGATCACATCTTCTCCAAGAAATACCACGTTTCCCCCTTCAAATAGGACCTTTTCACATACAAATACCTCTTTTATCCCCAAAAGAGGACAGTTTCTTCCAGACATGCCAGATTTCTCCCAAATAGATCACATCTTCTCCAAGAAATACCAGGTTTCCCCCTTGAAAGAGGACCTTTTCACCCACAAATACCTCTTTTATCCCCAAAAGAGGACAGTTTCTTCCAGAAAGGCCACATTTCTCCGAAATATATCACATCTTCCCCAAGAAATACCTGGGTTCCTCCTTTAAATAGGACCTTTTCACCCACAAATACCTCTTTTATCCCCAAAAGAGGACAGTTTTTTCCGGAAATGCCACATTGCTCCCAAATAGATCACATCTTCTCCAAGAAATACCAGGGTTCCCCCTTCAAATAGGACCTTTTCACCCACAAATACCTCTTTTATCCTCAAAATAGGACAGTTTCTTCCAGACATTGCAGATTTCTCCCAAATATATCACATCTTCTCCAAGAAATACCAGCTTTCCCCCTTCAAATAGGACCTTTTCTCCCACAAATACCTCTTTTATCCCCAAAAGAGGACAGTTTCTTCCAGAAAGGCCACATTTCTCCCAAATAGATCACATCTTCTCCAAGAAATACCAAGTTTCCCCCTTCAAATCGGACCTTTTCACCCACAAATACCTCTTTTATCCCCAAAATAGGATAGTTTCTTCCTGACATGCCACATTTCTCCCAAATATATCACATTTCCTCCAAGAAATACCAGGTTTCCCCCTTCATATAGGACCTTCTCACCCACAAATACCTGTTTTATCCCCAAAAGAGGTCAGTTTCTTCCAGACATGCCACATTTCTCCCAAATATATCACATCTTCTCCAAGAAATACAAGGTTTCCCCCTTCAAATAGGACTTTTTCTCCAACAGATCCCTGTTTGATCCCCAAAATAGGACAGTTCCTGCCAGAAAGGCCAGATTTCTCGCAAATATATCACATCTTCTCCAAGAAATACAAGGATTCCCCCTTCAAATCGGACCTTTTCTCTCACAAATACCAGTTTTACCCCCAAAATAGAACAGTTTCTTCCAGACATGACAGATTTCTCCCAAATATATCACATCTTCTCCAAGAAATACTAGGTTTTCCCCTTCAAATAGGACCTTTTCACCCACAAATACCTCTTTTATCCCCAAAAGAGGACAGTTTCCGCCAGAAATGCAACATTTCTCCCAAATATATCACATCTTCTGCAAGAACTACCAGCTTTCCCCCTTCAAATAGGACCTTTTCTCCCACAAATACCTCTTTTATCCCCAAAATAGGACAGTTTCTTCAAGAAAGGCAACATTTCTCCCAAATAGATCACATCTTCTCCAGGAAATACCACGTTTCCCCCTTCAAATAGGACCTTTTCACCCACAAATACCTCTTTTATCCCCAAAAGAGGACAGTTTCTTCCAGAAATGCCACATTTCTCCCAAATAGATCACATCTTCTCCAAGAAATACCAGGTTTTCCCCTGGAAATAGGACCTTTTCACCCACAAATACCTGTTTAATCCCCAAAAGAGGACTGTTTATTCCAGAAATGCCTCATTTCTCCCAAATAGATCACATCTTCTCCAAGAAATACCAGGTTTCCCACTTCAAATAGGAACTTTTCACCCACAAATACCTCTTTTATCCCCAAAAGAGGACAGTTTCTTCCAGACATGCCACATCTCTCCCAAATAGATCACATCTTCTCCAAGAAATACCAGGGTTCCCCCTTCAAATAGGACCTTTTCACCCACAAATACCTGTTTGTTCCCCAAAAGAGGACAGTTTCTTCCAGACATGCCACATTTCTCCCAAATAGATCACATTTCCTCCAAGAAATACCAGGTTTCCCCCTTCAAATAGGACCTTTTCACCCACAAATACCTCTTTTATCCCCAAAAGAGGACAGTTTCTTCCAGACATGCCAGTTTTCTCCCAAATAGATCACATCTTCTCCAAGAAATACCAGCTTTCCCCCTTCAAATAGGACCTTTTCACCCACAAATACCTCTTTTATCCCCAAAATTGGACAGTTTCTTCTAGACATGCCAGATTTCTCCCAAACATAGCACATCTTCTCCAAGAAATACCAGCTTTCCCCCTTCAAATAGGACCTTTTCACCCACAAATACCTCTTTTAGCCCCAAAAGAGGAGAGTTTCTTCCAGACATGCCACATTTCTCCCAAATATATCACATCTTCTCCAAGAAATACCAGGGTTCCCCCTTCAAATAGGACCTTTTCACCCACAAATATCTGTTTTATCCCCAAAAGAGGACAGTTTCTTCCAGACATGAAACATTTCTCCCAAATATAGCACATCTTCTCCAAGAAATACCAGGTTTCCCCCTTCAAATAGGACCTTTTCACCCACAAATACCTCTTTGATCCCCAAAATAGGATAGTTTCTTCCAGAAATGCCACATTTCTCCCAAATATATCACATCTCCTCCAAGAAATACGAGGTTTCCCCCTTCAAATAGGACCTTCTCACCCACAAATACCTCTTATATCCCCAAAATAGGACAGTTTCTTCCAGACATGCCACATTTCTCCCAAATATATCACATCTTCTCCAAGAAATACAAGGTTTCCCCCTTCAAATGGGACTTTTTCTCCAACAGATCCCTGTTAGATCCCCAAAATAGGACAGTTCCTGCCAGAAAGGCCAGATTTCTCGCAAATATATCACATCTTCTCCAAGAAATACAAGGATTCCCCCTTCAAATCGGACCTTTTCTCCCACAAATACATGTTTTACCCCCAAAATAGAACAGTTTCTTCCAGACATGCCAGATTTCTCCCAAATATATCACATCTTTTCCAAGAAATACTAGGTTTTCCTCTTCAAATAGGACCTTTTCACCCACAAATACCTGTTTGATCCCCAAAAGAGGACAGTTTTTGCCAGAAATGCCACATATCTCCCAAATATATCACATCTTCTGCAAGAACTACCAGCTTTCCCCCTTCAAATAGGACCTTTTCTCCCACAAATACCTCTTTTATCCCCAAAAGAGGACAGTTTCTTCCACAAAGGCCACATTTCTCCCAAATAGATCACATCTTCTCCAAGAAATACCAGGTTTTCCCCTGGAAATAGGACCTTTTCACCCACAAATACCTCTTTTATCCCCAAAAGAGGACAGTTTATTCCAGAAATGCCTCATTTCTCCCAAATAGATCACATCTTCTCCAAGAAATACCAGGATTCCCCCTACAAATAGGAACTTTTAACCCACAAATACCTCTTTTATCCCCAAAAGAGGACAGTTTCTTCCAGACATGCCACATCTCTCCCAAGTAGATCACATCTTCTCCATGAAATACCAGGTTCCCCCTTCAAATAGGACCTTTTCACCCACAAATACCTGTTTGATCCCCAAAAGAGGACAGTTTCTTCCAGAAATGCCACATTTCTCCCAAATATATCACATCTTCTCCAAGAAATACCAGGTTTCCCCCTTCAAATAGGACCTTTTCACCCACAAATACCTCTTTGATCCTCAAAAGAGGACAGTTTCTTCCAGAAATGCCACAATTCTCCCAAATATATCACATCTTCTCCAAGAAATACCACGTTTCCCCCTTCAAATAGGAACTTTTCTCCCACAAATAGCTCTTTTATCCCCAAGGAGGAAATTTTCTTCCAGACATGCCATATTTCTCCCAAATATATCACATCTTCTCCAAGAAATACCAGCTTTCCCCCTTCAAATAGGACCTTTTCACCCACAAATACCTCTTTTATCCCCAAAAGAGGACAGTTTCTTCCAGAAATGCCACATTTCTCCCAAATATATCACATCTCCTCCAAGAAATACCAGGATTACTCCTGAAATAGGACCTTTTCTCTCACAAATAACAGCCTTCTCCCTACAAATAGGACATTTTCTACCAGAAATGCCATATTTCTCCCAAATATATCACATCTCCTCCAAGAAATACCAGGGTTCCCCCTTCAAATACGACCTTTTCACTCACAAATACCTCTTTTATCCCCAAAAGAGGACAGTTTCTTCCAGAAATGCCACATTTCTCCCAAATAGATCACATCTTCTCCAAGAAATACCAGCTTTCCCCCTTCAAACAGAACCTTTTCTCCCACAAATACCTGTTTTATCCCCAAAATACGTCAGTTTCTTCCAGAAAGGCCACATTTATCCCAAATAGATCACATCTTCTCCAAGAAATACCAGGGTTCCCCATTCAAATAGGACCTTTTCACCCACAAATACCTCTTTTATCCCCAAAAGAGGACAGTTTCTTCCAGAAAGGCCACGTTTCTCCCAAATATATCACATCTTCTCCAAGAAATACCAGCTTTCCCCCTTCAAATAGGACCTTTTCACCCACAAATACCTGTTTTATCCCCAAAAGAGGACAGTTTCTTCCAGACATGCCACATTTCTCCCAAATAGATCACATCTTCTCCAAGAAATACCAGCTTTCCCCCTTCAAATAGGACCTTTTCACCCACAAATACCTCTTTTATCCCCAAAATAATACATTTTCTTCCAGACATGCCACATTTCTCCCAAATAGATCACATCTCCTCCAAGAAATACCAGGATTACTCCAGAAATAGGAACTTTTCTCCCACAAATAACAGCCTTCTCCCACCTAATAGGACATTTTATGCCAGAAATGCCAAATTTCTCCCAAATATATCACATCTTCTCCAAGAAATACCAGGTTTCCCTCTTGAAATAGGACATTTTCACCCACAAATACCTGTTTTATCCCCAAAAGAGGACAGTTTCTGCCAGAAAGGCCACATTTCTCCCAAATAGATCACATCTTCTCCAAGAAATACCAGCTTTCCCACTTCAAATAGGAACTTTTCACCTACAAATACCTGTTTAATCCCCAAAAGAGGACAGTTTCTTCCAGACATGCCAGATTTCTCCCAAATATAGCACATCTTCTCCAAGAAATACCAGCTTTCCCCCTTCAAATAGGACCTTTTCCCCCACAAATACCTCTTTTATCCCCAAAAGAGGACAGTTTCTTAAAGACATGCCACATTTCTCCCAAATATATCACATCTCCTCCAAGAAATACCAGGTTTCCCCCTTCAAATAGGACTTTCTCACCCACAAATACCTCTTTTATCCCCAAAAGAGGACAGTTTCTTCCAGACATGCCAGATTTCTCCCAAATATATCACATCTTCTCCAAGAAATACAAGGTTTCACCCTTCAAATAGGACCTTTTCACCCTGTAATACCTGTTTTATCCCCAAAATACGACAGTTTCTGCCAGAAATGCCACATTTCCCCCAAATAGATCGCATCTTCTCCAAGAAATACCAGGTTTCCCCCTTCAAATAGGAACTTTTCACCCACAAATACCTCTTTTATCCCCCAAATTGGACAGTTTCTTCCAGACATGCCACATTTCTCCCTAATATATCACATCTTCTCCAAGAAATACCAGGGTTCCCTCTTCAAATAGGAACTTTTCTCCCACAAATACAAGCCTTCTCCGCATAATTTGGAAAATTTCTTCCAGAAAGGCCACATTTCTCCCAAATATATCACATCTTCTCCAAGAAATACCAGGGTTCCCCCTTCAAATAGGACCTTTTCACCCACAAATACCTGTTTTATCCCCAAAATAGGACAGTTTCTGCCAGAAATGCCACATTTCTCCCAAATATATCACATCTTCTCCAAGAAATACCAGGGTTCCCCCTGGAAATAGGACCTTTTCACCCACAAATACCTGTTTAATCCCCAAAATAGGACAGTTTCTTCCAGACATGCCACATTTCTCCCAAATAGATCACATCTTCTCCAAGAAATACCAGGTTTCCCCCTTCAAATAGGACCTTTTCACCCACAAATACCTGTTTTATCCCCAAAATTGGACAGTTTCTTAAAGACATGCCACATTTCTCCCAAATATATCACATCTCCTCCAAGAAATACCAGGTTTTCCCCTTCAAATAGGACCTTGTCACCCACAAATACCTGTTTGAACCCCAAAATATGACAGTTTCTTCCAGACATGCCACATTTCTCCCAAATATATCACATCTTCTCCAAGAAATACCAGGTTTCCCCCTTCAAAAAGGACTTTTTCTCCCACAGATCCCTGTTTGATCCCCAAAATAGGACAGTTCCGTCCAGAAAGGCCACATTTCTCCCAAATATATCACATCTTCTCCAAGAAATACCAGGTTTCCCCCTTCAAATAGGACCTTTTCACCCACAAATACCTCTTTTATCCCCAAAATAGGACAGTTTCTGCCAGACATGAGAGATTTCTCCCAAATATATCACATCTTCTCCAAGAAATACCAGGGTTCCCCCTTCAAATAGGACCTTTTCACCCACAAATACCTCTTTTATCCCCCAAAGAGGACAGTTTCTTCTAGACATGCCACATTTCTCCCAAATATATCACATCTTCTCATAGAATTACGAGGTTTCCCCCTTCAAATAGGACCTTTTCACCCACAAATACCTCTTTTATCCCCAAAAGAGAACAGTTTCTTCTAGACATGCCAGATTTCTCCCAAATATAGCACATCTTCTCCAAGAAATACCAGGTTTCCCCCTTCAAATAGGACCTTTTCACCCACAAATTCCTCTTTTATCCCCAAAAGAGGACAGTTTCTTCTTGAGATGCCATATTTCTCCCAAATATATCACATCTTCTCCAAGAAATACAAGGATTCCCCCTTCAAATCGGACCTTTTCTCTCGCAAATACCTGTTTTACCCCCAAAATAGAACAGTTTCTTCCAGACATGCCTGATTTCTCCCAAATATATCACATCTTCTCCAAGAAATACAAGGATTCCCCCTTCAAATCGGACCTTTTCTCTCACAAATACCTGTTTTACCCTCAAAATAGAACAGTTTCTGCCAGAAATGCCACATTTCTCCCAAATATATCACATCTTCTCCAAGAAATACCAGCTTTCCCCCTTCAAATAGGACCTTTTCACCCACAAATACCTCTTTTATCCCCAAAAGAGGACAGTTTCTGCAAGAAATGCCACGTTTCTCCCAAATATATCACATCTTGTCCAAGAAATACCAGGGTTCCCCCTGGAAATAGATACTTTTCACCCACAAATACCTGTTTCATCCCCAAAATAGGACAGTTTCTTCCAGACATGCCACATTTCTCCCAAATATAACACATCTTCTCCAAGAAATACCAGGTTTCCCCCTTCAAATAGGACCTTTTCACCCAAAAATACCTCTTTTATCCCCAAAAGAGGAGAGTTTCTTCCAGAAATGCCACATTTCTCCCAAATATATCACATCTTCTCCAAGAAATACCAGCTTTCCCCCTTCAAATAGGACCTTTTCACCCACAAATACCTGTTTGATCCCCAAAATAGGACAGTTTCTTCCTTACATGCCACATTTCTCCCAAATAGATCACATCTTCTCCAAGAAATACCAGCTATCCCCCTTCAAATAGGACTTTTTCACCCACAAATACCTCTTTTATCCCCAAAAGAGGACAGTTTCTTCCAGAAATGCCACATTTCTCCCAAATAGATCACATCTTCTCCAAGAAATACCAGGTTTCCCCCTTCAAATATGACTTTTTCTCCCACACATCCCTGTTTGATCCCCAAAATAGGACAGTTCCTGCCAGAAAGGCCAGATTTCTCCCAAATATATCACATCTTCTCCAAGAAATACCAGCTTTCCCCCTTCAAAAAGGAACTTTTCTCCCACAAATACCTCTTTTATCCCCAAAAGAGGACAGTTTCTTACAGACATGCCACATTTCTCCCAAATATATCACATCTTCTCCAAGAAATACCACGTTTCCCCCTTCAAATAGTAACTTTTCACCCACAAATACCTCTTTAATCCCCAAAATATGACAATTTCTTCCTGACATGCCACATTTCTCCCAAATTTATCACATCTTCTCCAAGAAATACTACGTTTCCCATTGGAAATAGCACATTTTATCCCACAAATACCTGTTCTATCCCCAAAAGAGGACAGTTTCTTCCAGACATGCCACATTTCTCCCAAATAGATCACATCTTCTCCAAGAAATACCAGGTTTTCCCCTTGAAATAGGACCTTTTCACCCACCAATACCTGTTCTATCCCCAAAATAGGACAGTTTCTGCCAGAAATGCCACATTTCTCCCAAATATATCACATCTCCTCCAAGAAATACCAGGGTTCCCCCTTCAAATAGGACCTTTTCACCCACAAATACCTCTTTTATCCACAAAATAGGACAGTTTCTTCCAGACATGCCACATTTCTCCCAAATAGATCACATCTTCTCCAAGAAATACCTGTTTTCCCCCTTCAAATAGGACCTTTTCACCCACAAATACCTCTTTTATCCCCAAAATAGGACAGTTTCTTCCAGAAAGGCCACATTTCTCCCAAATATATCACATCTTCTCCAAGAAATACCAGCTTTCCCCCTTCAAATAGGACCTTTTCACCCACAAATACCTCTTTTATCCCCAAAGGAGGACAGTTTCTTCCAGAAAGGCCACATTTCTCCCAAATAGATCACATCTTCTCCAAGAAATACCAGGGTTCCCCCTTCAAATAGGAACCGTTCACCCACAAATACCTCTTTTATCCCCCAAATTGGACAGTTTCTTCCAGACATGCCTGATTTCTCCCAAATATAGCACATCTTCTCCAAGAAATACCAGGTTTCCCCCTTCAAATAGGACATTTTCACCCACAAATACCTCTTTTATCCCCAAAAGAGGACAGTTTCTTCCAGAAATGCCACATTTCTCCCAAATATATCACATCTTCTCCAAGAAATACCAGCTTTCCCCCTTCAAATAGGAACTTTTCACCCACAAATACCTGTTTTATCCCCGAAAGAGGACAGTTTCTTCCGGAAATGCCACATTTCTCCCAAATATATCACATCTTCTCCAAGAAATACCAGGTTTCCCCCTTCAAATAGGACCTTTTCACCCACAAATACCTCTTTTATCCCCAAAATAGGACAGTTTCTTCCAGACATGCCACATTTCTCCCAAATAGATCACATCTTCTCCAAGAAATACCAGGTTTCCCCCTTCAAATAGGACCTTTTCACCCACAAATACCTCTTTTATCCCCAAAAGAGGACAGTTTCTTCCGGACATGCCACGTTTCTCCCAAATAGATCACATCTTCTCCAAGAAATACCGGGATTACTCCTGATATAGGACCTTTTCTCCCACAAATACCAGCCTTCTCCCCCTAAATTGGACAGCTTCTCCAAGAAGTACGGGCTACCCCCTTGAAATAGTACCTTTTCACCCACAAATACCTCTTTCATCCCCAAAAGAGGACAGTTTCTTCCAGAAATGCCACATTTCATGCGAATATATCACATCTCCTCCAAGAAATACCAGGATTCCTCCTGAAATAGGATCTTTTCACCCACAAATACCTGTTTGATCCCCAAAATAGGACAGTTTCTGCCAGAAATGCCACATTTCTCCGAAATAGATCACATCTTCTCCAAGAAATACCAGGTTTCCCCCTTCAAATAGGACCCTGTCACCCACAAATACCTGTTTGATCCCCAAAATAGGACAGTTTCTTCCAGACATGCCACATTTCTCCCAAATAGATCACATCTTCTCCAAGAAATACCAGCTTTCCCCCTTCAAATAGGACGTTTTCACCCACAAATACCTGTTTTATCCCCAAAAGAGGACAGTTTCTTCCGGACATGCCACATTTCTCCCAAATATAACACATCTTCTCCAAGAAATACCAGGTTTCCCCCTTCAAATAGGACCTTTTTACCCATAAATACCTCTTTTATCCCCAAAAGAGGACAGTTGTTTCCAGAAATGCCACATTTCTCCCAAATACATCACATCTTCTCCAAGAAATACCAGGTTTCCCCCTTCAAATAGGACCTTGTCACCCACAAATACCTGTTTGATCCCCAAAATAGGACAGTTTCTTCCTGACATGCCACATTTCTCCCAAATATATCACATCTTCTCCAAGAAATACCAGATTTCCCCCTTCAAGTAGGACCTTTTCACCCACAAATACCAGCCTTCTCCCCCAAATTGGACATTATCTTCCAGACATGCCACATTTCTCCCAAATATATCACATCTCCTCCAAGAAATACCAGTATTCCTGCTGAAATAGGACATTTTCACCCACAAATACCTGTTTTATCCCCAAAATAGGACAGTTTCTTCCAGAAAGGCCTCATTTCTCCCAAATATATCTCATCTTCTCCAAGAAATACCAGGTTTTCCCCTTGAAATAGGACCTTTTCACGCACAAATACCTCTTTTATCCCCAAAGCAGGACAGTTTCTTCCAGACATGCCACATTTCTCCCAAATAGATCACATCTCCTCCACGAAATACCAGGATTACTCCTGAAATAGGACCTTTTCTCCCACAAATACCAGCCTTCTCCCCCGAAATAGAACATTTTATGCCAGAAATGCCACATTTCTCCCAAATATATCACATCTTCTCCAAGAAATACCAGGTTTCCCCCTTCAAATAGGACCTTGTCACCCACAAATACCTCTTTTATCCCCAAAAGAGGACAGTTTCTGCCAGAAATGCCAAATTTCTCCCAAATATATCACATCTTCTCCAAGAAATACCAGGTTTCCCCCTTGAAATAGGACCTTTTCACCCACAAATACCTCTTTTATCCCCAAAATACGACAGTTACTTCCAGAAATGCCAAATTTCTCCCAAATATATCGCATCTTCTCCAAGAAATACCAGCTTTCCCCCTTCAAATAGGACCTTTTCACCCACAAATACCTCTTTTATCCCCTAAATAGGACAGTTTATGCCAGACATGCCACATTTCTCCCAAATATACCAAATCTCCTCCACGAAATATCAGGTTTCCCCCTTCAAATAGGATTTTCTCACCCACAAATACCTATTTTATCCCCAAATGAGGACAGTTTCTTCCAGAAAGGCCAGATTTCTACCAAATAGATCACATCTTCTCCAAGAATTACCACGTTTCCCCCTTCAAATAGGAACTTTTCACTCACAAATACCTGTTTTATCCCCAAAGCAGGACAGTTTCTTCCAGAAATGCCACATTTCTCCCGAATATATCACATCTTCTCCAAGAAATACCGGGATTACTCCTGAAATAGTACATTTTCTCCCACAAATACCAGCCTTCTCCCCCTAAATTGGACAGCTTCTCCAAGAAATACCAGGTTTCCCCCTTCAAATAGGACCTTTTCACCCATAAATACCTCTTTTATCCCAAAAAGAGGACAGTTTCTTCCAGAAATGCCACATTTCTCCCAAATAGATCACATCTTCTCCTAGAAATACCAGGTTTCCCCCTTCAAATAGGAACTTTTCACCCACAAATACCTGTTTCATCCCCAAAATAGGACAATTTCTTCCAGAAATGCCACATTTCTCCCAAATATATCGCATTTTCTCCAAGAAATACCAGGTTTCCCCCTTCAAATAGGACCTTTTCACCCACAAATACCTGTTTGATCCCCAAAAGAGGACAGTTTCTTCCAGACATGCCACATTTCTCCCAAATATATCACATCTTCTCCAAGAAATACCAGGTTTCCCCCTTCAAATAGGACCTTTTCACCCACAAATACCTGTTTGTTCCCCAAAATAGGACAGTTTCTTCCAGACATGCCACATTTCTCCCAAATAGATCACATCTTCTCCAAGAAATACCAGCTTTCCCCCTTCAAATAGGACATTTTCACCCACAAATACCTGTTTGATCCCCAAAATAGGACAGTTTCTTCCGGACATGCCACATTTCTCCCAAATAGATCACATCTTCTCCAAGAAATACCAGCTTTCCCCCTTCAAATAGGACCTTTTCACCCACAAATACCTCATTTATCCCCAAAAATTGGACAGTTTCTTCCAGAAAGGCCACATTTCTCCCAAATATATCACATCTCCTCCAAGAAATACCAGGTTTTCCCCCTTCAAATCGGACCTTTTCACCCTGTAATACTTGTTTTATCCCCAAAAGAGGACAGTTTCTTCCAGACATGCCACATTTCTCCCAAATATATCACATCTTCTCCAAGAAATACCAGGTTTTCCCCTTGAAATAGGACCTTTTCACCCACAAATACCTGTTTTATCCCCAAAATAGGACAGTTTCTTCCAGACATGCCACATTTCTCCCAAATAGATCACATCTCCTCCACGAAATACCAGGATTACTCCTGAAATAGGACCTTTTCTCCAACAAATACCAGCCTTCTCCCCCCAAATAGGATATTTTATGCCAGAAATGCCACATTTCTCCCAAATATATCACATCTTCTCCAAGAAATACCAGCTTTCCCCCTTCAAATAGGACCTTTTCAACCACAAATACCTCTTTCATCCCCAAAAGAGGACAGTTTCTGCCAGAAATGCCACATTTCTCCCAAATATATCACATCTTCTCCAAGAAATACCACGTTTCCCCCTTCAAATAGGACCTTTTCACCCATAAATACCTCTTTTATCCCCAAAAGAGGACAGTTACTTCCAGAAATGCCACATTTCTCCCAAATATATCACATCTCCTCCACGAAATACCAGGTTTCCCCCTTCAAATAGGATTTTCTCACCAACAAATACCTCTTTTATCCCCAAAAGAGGACAGTTTATTCCAGAAAGGCCACATTTCTCCCAAATATATCACATCTTCTCCAAGAAATACCAGGTTTCCCCCTTCAAATAGGACCTTTTCACCCACAAATACCTGTTTGATCCCCAAAACAGGACATTGTCTTCCAGACATGCCACATTTCTCCCAAATAGATCACATCTCCTCCACGAAATACCAGGATTACTCCTGAAATAGAACCTTATCTCCCACAAATACCCGCCTTCTCCCCCCAAATAGGATATTGTATGCCAGAAATGCCACATTTCTCCCAAATATAGAACATCTTCTCCAAGAAATACCAGGTTTCCCCCTTCAAATAGGACCTTTTCACCCACAAATACCTCTTCTAAACCCAAAAGAGGACAGTTTCTTCCAGACATGCCACATTTCTCCCAAATAGATCACATCTTCTCCAAGAAATACCAGCTTTCCCCCTTCAAATAGGACCTTTTCACCCACAAATACCTCTTTTATCCCCAAAATACGACAGTTACTTCCAGAAATGCCACATTTCTCCCAAATAGATCACATCTTCTCCAAGAAATACCAGCTTTCCCCCTTCAAATAGGACATTTTCACCCACAAATACCTGTTTCATCCCCAAAAGAGGACAGTTTCTTCCTGACATGCCACATTTCTCCCAAATATATCACATCTTCTCCAAGAAATACCAGGTTTCCCCTTCAAATAGGACCTTTTCACCCACAAATTCCTCTTTAATCCCCAAAAGAGGACAGTTTGATGCAGACATGCCACATTTCTCCCAAATAGATCACATCTTCTCCAAGAAGTACCAGCTTTCCCTTTGGAAATAGCACCTTTTATCCCACAAATACCTGTTCTATCCTCAAAATAGGACATTTTCTGCCATAAAGGCCACAGTTCTCCCAAATATATCACATCTTTTCAAAGAAATACCAGGTTTTCCCCTGGAAAAAGGACCTTTTCACCCACAAATACCTGTTTTATCCCCAAAATAGGACAGTTTCTTCCTGACATGCCACATTTCTCCCAAATATATCACATCTTCTCCAAGAAATACCAGGATTCCCCCTTCAAATAGGACCTTTTCACCCACATATACCTCTTTTATCCACAAAATAGGACAGTTTCTTCCAGACATGCCACATTTCTCCCAAATAGATCACATCTTCTCCAAGAAATACCAGGGTTCCCCCTTCAAATAGGACCTTTTCACCCACAAATACCTCTTTTATCCCCAAAAGAGGACTGTTTCTTCCAGAAATGCCAAATTTCTCCCAAATAGATCACATCTTCTCCAAGAAATACCAGCTTTCCCCCTTCAAATAGGACCTTTTCACCCACAAATACCTGTTTTATCCCCAAAAGAGGACAGTTTCTTCCAGAAATGCCACATTTCAAGCAAATAGATCACATCTTCTCCAAGAAATACCAGGATTCTTCCAGTAATAGGACATTTTCTGCCACAAATACCACTATTCTCCCCCCAGTTAGGACATTTTCTTCCAGACATGCCACATTTCTTCCAAACATACCACATCTTCCAATGAAATACCAGGTTTCCCCCTTGAAATAGGACCTTTTCACACACAAATACCTCTTTTATCCCCAAAAGAGGACAGTTTCTTCCAGACATGCCACATTTCTCCCAAATATATCACATCTCCTCCAAGAAATACCAGGATTCCCCCTTCAAATAGGACCTTTTCACCCACAAATACCTGTTTTATCCCCTAAATAGGACAGTTTCTTCCAGAAATGCCACATTTCTCCCAAATATATCGCATCTTCTCCAAGAAATACCAGCTTTCCCCCTTCAAATAGGACTTTTTCACCCACAAATACCTCTTTTATCCCCAAAATAGGACAGTTTCTACCAGAAAGGCCACATTTCTCCCAAATAGATCACATCTTCTCCAAGAAATACCAGGGTTCCCCCTTCATATAGGACCTTTTCACCCACAAATACCTCTTTTATCCCCAAAGCAGGACAGTTTCTTCCAGAAATGCCACTTTTCTCCCAAATATATCACATCTTCTCCAAGAAATACCGGGATTAATCCTGAAATAGTACATTTTCTCCAACAAATACCAGCCTTCTCCCCCTAAATTGGACAGCTTCTCCAAGAAATACCAGGTTTCCCCCTTCAAATAGGACCTTTTCACCCACAAATACCTGTTTCGTCCCCAAAATAGGACAGTTTCTTCCAGACATGCCACATTTCAAGCAAATATATCACATCTCCTCCAAGAAATACCAGGATTCCTCCTGAAATAGGACCTTTTCACCCACAAATACCTGTTTGATCCCCAAAATAGGACTGTTTCTTCCAGAAATGCCACATTTCTCCCAAATAGATCACATCTTCTCCAAGAAATACCTGGATTCCCCCTTCAAATAGGACCTTTTCACACACAAATACCTCTTTTATCCCCAAAAGAGGACAGTTTCTGCCAGAAATGCCACATTTCTCCCAAATATATCACATCTTCTCCAAGAAATACCAAGTTTCCCCCTTCAAATAGGACCTTTTCACCCACAAATACTTGTTTGATCCCCAAAATAGGACATTTTCTTCCAGAAATGCCACATTTCTCCGAAACGTATCACATCTCCTCCAAGAAATACCAGGTTTTCCCCTCCAAATAGGACCTTTTCACCCACAAATACCTCTTTTATCCCCAAAAGAGGACAGTTTCGTCCAGAAATGCCACATTTCTCCCAAATATATCACATCTCCTGCAAGAAATACCAGGTTTCCCCCTGGAAATAGGACCTTTTCACCCAGAGATACCTCTTTTATCCCCAAAATAGGACAGTTTCTTCCAGACATGCCACATTTCTCCCAAATATATCATATCTGCTCCACGAAATACCAGGATTACTCCTGAAATAGTTCCTTTTCTCCCACAAATACCAGCCTTCTCCCCTTATATTGGACATTTTCTTCCAGAAATGCCACATTTCTCCCAAATATATCACATCTTCTCCAAGAAATACCAGCTTTCCCCCTTCAAATAGGACCTTTTCACCCACAAATACCTCTTTTATCCCCAAAAGAGGACAGTTTCTTCCAGAAATGCCACATTTCTCCCAAATATATCACATCTTCTCCAAGAAATACCAGGTTTTCCCCTTCAAATTGGACCTTATCTCCCACAAATACCTCTTTTATCCGCAAAAGAGGACAGTTTCTTCCTGACATGCCAGATTTCTCCCAAATGTGTCGCATCTTCTCGAAAAAATACCGGGATTCCTCCTGAAATAGGACGTTTTCTCCCACAAATACCAGCCTTCTCCCCCCATGTTGGACATCTTCTCCATGAAATACCAGGTTTCCTGCTGAAATAGGACCTTGTCAAGCACAAATACCCGTTTTATCCCCAAAATAGGACAGTTTCTTCCTGACATGCCACATTTCTCCCAAATATATCACATCTTCTCCAAGAAATACCAGCTTTCCCGCTTCAAATAGGACCTTGTCACCCACAGATACCTTTTTATCCCTTTGTTCCGAGCGACTTTTCGTTTTTGAGTGTTTATCCGATGCTACACTTCAGCATTCTGTGACGAATAGAGTAGTAGTGGAATCCGCACTCTGAAGGCAGCTAGAAGCTCCAGGAGCGACACACGTAGTGCTTTCAGGGAGGACGTTCCAGAAAGTCGAGAGTTGTGGCTTCTTTCCTGCGGAGGAAAAACCCCCTGTTTTCAGGCAATGCAGGACGCTGAATTCGCACGTTCTCGGCATAGGAACACCGCTCCTTCGCTCTCGTGGCTCGAAAGCGGCACTCGCGCTGAACCGCTCCGGAGAGTCTGCAGTTGCTGGCCGGTATCTCGCGGTTCTGCCCGGGTGTCGCTTGCAGCCTTCAGCAGCGCTCTCGTTTCTCTCGGATGCCGGGAAAGAGCGACTTCAGCCGGATGCTTTTCTCCGACGAGTGAGCGGCTTCTTCTGCGCACATCGCAATGGAGCGCTTCTGACTTCTCCATGTGTCCATGCAGAATGCACTACGCTTCTCTCTCATTCTTATCCCTTTCTTCCGGGCGACATTGCGTTTTGGAGTGTTTATGCGATGGTACACTTCAGCATTCTGTGACGAAGAGAGCAGAAGAGAAAAGCCGCACTAATAAGGCAGCTAGAAGCTCCAGGAGCGACACACGTTGTGCTTTCAGGGAGGACGTTCCAGAAAGTCGAGAGTTGTGGCTTCTTTTTTGCGGAGGAATAAACCCCTGTTTTCAGGCAATGCAGGACGCTGAATTCGCACGTTCTCGGCATAGGAATACCGCTCCTTCGCTCTCGTGGCTCGAAAGCGGCACTCGCGCTGAACCGCTCCGGAGAGTCTGCAGTTGCTGGCCGGTACCTCGCCGTTCTGCCCGGGTGTCGCTTGCAGCCTTCAGCAGCGCTCTCGTTTCTCTCGGATGCCGGGAAAGAGCGACTTCAGCCGGATGCTTTTCTCCGACGAGTGAGCGGCTTCTTCTGCGCACATCGCAATGGAGCGCTTCTGACTTCTCCTTCTGTCCATGCAGAATGCACTACGCTTCTCTCTCATTCTTATCCCTTTCTTCCGAGCGACATTTCATTTCTGAGTGTTTATCCGATGCTACACTTCAGTATTCTGTGACGAATAGAGTAGAAGGGAAAAGCCCCTCTAATAAGGCAGCTAGAATTTCGAGTAGCGACGCACTTTGTGCTTTCAGGGAGGACGTTCCAGAAAGTCGAGAGTTGTGGCTTCTTTCCTGCGGAGAAAAAAACCCCTGTTTTCAGGCAATGCAGTAGTCTGCAACTGCAGACTCTCCGGAGTGGTTCAGCGCGAGTGCCGCTTTCGAGCCAGGAGAGCGGAGGAGCGGCATTCCTATGCAGAGAACGTGCGAATTCAGCGTCCTGCATTGCCTGAAAACAGGTGTTTTTTTCTCCGCAGGAAAGAAGCCACAACTCTCGACATTCTGGAACGTCCTCCCTGAAAGCACTACGTGTGTCGCTCCTGGAGCATCTAGCGTCCTTATTAGTGTGGTTTCCACTTCTACTCTATTCGTCACAGAATGCTGAAGTGTAGCATCGGATAAACACTCCAAAACGAAAAGTCGCTCAGAACAAAGGGATAAAACAGGTATTTGTGGGTGACAAGGTCCTATTTGAAGGGGGAAAGCTGGTATTTCTTGGAGAAGATGTGATATATTTGGGAGAAATGTGGCATGTCAGGAAGAAACTGTCCTATTTTGGGGATAAAACGGGTATTTGAGGGTGAAAAGGTCCTATTTCAGGAGGAATCCTGGTATTTCTTGGAGAAGATGCGATCTATTTGGAAGAAATGTGGCATGTCTGGAAGAAACTGTCCCATTTTTGGGACGAAACAGGTATTTCTCGGTGAAAGGCTCCTATTTTAAGGGGGAACCTGGTATTTCTTGGAGTAGATGTCCAATTTAGGGGGAGAAGGCTGGTATTTGTGGGAGAAAATGTACTATTTCAGGAGTAATCCCGGTATTTCTTGGAGAAGATGTGATATATTTGGGAGAAATCTGGCCTTTCTGGAAGAATCTGTCCTATTTTGGGGATAAAAGAGGTATTTGTGGGTGAAAAGGTCCTATTTGAAGGGGGAACCCTCGTATTTCTTGGAGAAGATGTGATCTACTTGGGAGAAATCTAGCATGTCTGGAAGAAAATATCCAATTTGGGGGGAGAAGGCTGGTAGTTGTGGGTGAGAAGGTCCTATTTCAGGAGGAATCCTGGTATTTCTTGGAGAAGATGTGATATATTTGGGAGAAATATGGCATTTCTGGCAGAAAATGTTCTATTTTTGGGATCAAACAGGGATCTGTGGGAGAAAAGGTCCTATTTGAAGGGGGAACCCTGGTATTTCTTGGAGAAGATGTGATCTATTTGGGAGAAATGTGGCCTTTCTGGAAGAAACTGTTCTCTTTTGGGGATAAAACAGGTATTTGTGGGTGAAAAGGTCCTATTTGAAGGGGGAAAGCTGGTATTTCTGGGAGAAGATGTTCTATATTTGGGAGAAATCTGACATTTCTGGAAGACAATGTTCTATATAGGGGATAAAAGAGGTATTTGTGGGTGAAAAGGTCCTATTTCAACGGGGAATCCTGGTATGTCCTGGAGAAGATGTGATATATTTGGGAGAAATCTGGCATTTCTGGAAGAAACTGTCCAATTTGGGGGGATAAAAGAGGTATTTGTGGGTGAGAAGGTCCTATTTGAAGGTTGAAACCTGGTATTTCTTGGAGAAGATGTGATATATTTGGGAGAAATGTGGCATATCTAGAAGAAAATGTCCTCTTTTGGGGATAAAAGAGGTATTTGTGGGTGAAAAGGTCCTATTTGAAGGGGGAAAGCAGGTATTTCTTGGAGAAGATGTGATCTATTTGGGAGAAATGTGGCATTTCTGGAAGAAACAGTCCTCTTTTGGGGATAAAAGAGGTATTTGTGGGAGAAAAGGTCCTATTTCAAGGGGGAAAGCTGGTATTTCTTGGAGAAGTTGTGATATATTGGGGAGAAATCTGGCATTTCATGAAGAAACTGTCCTATTTTGGGGATAAAACAGGTATTTGTGGGTGAAAAGGTCCTATTTGGAGGGGGAAACCTGGTATTTCTTGGAGAAGATGTGATATATTTGGGAGAAATGTGGCATTTCTGGAAGACAATGTCCTCTTTTGGGGATAAAAGAGGTATCCGTGGGTGAAAAGGTCCTATTTGAAGGGGGAAAGCTGGTATTTCTTGGAGAAGATGTGATATATTTGGGAGAAATCTAGCATTTTTGAAGAAAATGTCCTCTTTAGGGGATAGAACAGGTATTTGTGGGCGAAAAGGTCCTATTTGAAGGGGGAAACCTGGTATTTCATGGAGAAGATGTGATATATTTGGGTGAAAACTGGCATTTCTGGAAGAAAATGTCCAATATAAGGGGAGAAGGCTGGTATTTGTGGGTGAAAAAGTCCTATTTCAGGAGGAATCCCTATAATTCTTGGAGAAGATGTGATATATTTGGGAGAAATCTTGCATTTCTGGCAGAAAATGTCCAATTTGGGGGATAAAACAGGTATTTGCGGCTGAAAAGGTCCTATTTGAAGGGGGAAACCTGGTATTTCTTGGAGAAGATGTGATATATTTGGGAGAAATCTGGCATTTCTGGAAGAAAATGTCCTCTTTTGGGGATAAGACTGGTATTTGTGAGTGAAAATGTTCTATTTGAAGGGGGAAACCTGGCATTTCTTGGAGAAGATGTGATATATTGGGGAGAAATGTGGCATTTCTGGAAGACAATGTCCAATTTGGGGGGATAAAACAGGTATTTGTGGGTGAAAATGTCCTATTTGAAGGGGGAATCCTGGTATTTCTTGGAGGAGATGTTCTATATTTGGGAGAAATCTGACATTTCTGGAAGAAAATGTCCAATATAAGGGGAGAAGGCTGGTATTTGTGGGTGAAAAGGTCCTATTTGAAGGGGGAAACCTGGTATTTCTTGGAGAAGATGTGCTATATTTGGGAGAAATCTGGCATTTCTGGAAGACAATGAAGAATATGAGGGGAGAAGGCTGGTATTTCTTGGTGAAAAGGTCCAATTTGAAGGGGGAATCCAGGTATATCTTGGAGAAGATGTGATATATTTGGGAGAAATCTGGCATGTCTGGAAGAAACTGTCCTCTTTTGGGGATCAAACAGGTATTTGCGGGTGAAAAGGTCCTATTTGAAGGGGGAAACCTGGTATTTCTTGGAGAAGATGTGATCTATTTGGGAGAAATGTGGCCTTTCTGGAAGAAACTGTCCTCTTTTGGGGATAAAAGAGGTATTTGTGGGTGAAAAGGTCCTATTTGAAGGGGGAAAGCAGGTATTTCTTGGAGAAGATGTGATCTATTTGGGAGAAATGTGGCATGTCTGGAAGAAACTGTCCTATTTTGTGGATAAAAGAGGTATTTGTGGGCGAAAAGGTCCTATTTCAGGAGGAATCCTGGTATTTCTTGGAGAAGTTGCTCAATATTAGGGAGAAATCTGGCATGTCAGGAAGAAACTGTCCTCTTTTGGGGATAAAAGAGGTATTTGTGGGTGAAAAGGTCCTATTTGAATGGGGAAAGCTTGTATTTCTTGGTGAAGATGTGATCTATTTGGGAGAAATCTGGCATTTCTGGAAGAAAAAGTCCTATTTTTTGGGGATAAAAGAGGTATTTGTGGGAGAAAAGGTACAATTTCAGGAGGAATCCTGGTATTTCTTGGAGAAGATGCTCAATATTAGGGAGAAATCTGGCATGTCAGGAAGAAACTGTCCTCTTTTGGGGATAAAAGAGGTATTTGTGGGTGTAAAGTTCCTATTTGAAGGGGGAATCCTGGTATTTCTTGGAGAAGATGTGATATATTTGGGAGAAATCTGGCATTTCTGGCAGAAACTGTCCTATTTGGGGGATAAGACAGGTATTTGTGGGTGAAAAGGTCCTATTTGAAGGGGGAAACCTGGAATTTCTTGGAGAAGATGTGATATATTTGGGAGAAATCTGGCATATCTGGAAGAAAAAGTCCTATTTGGGGGGGATAAAAGAGGTATTTAGGGTGAAACGGTCCTATTTGAAGGGGGAAACCTGGAATTTCATGGAGAAGATGTGATCTATTTGGGAGAAATCTGGCATGTCTGGAAGAAAATGTCCAATATAAGGGGAGAAAGCTGGTATTTGTGTGTGAAAAGGTCCTATTTGAAGGGGGAATCCTGGTATTTCTTGGAGAAGATGTGATATATTTGGGAGAAATCTGGCATTTCTGGAAGAAACTGTCCTATTCTGGGGATAAAATAGGTATTTGTTGATGAAAAGGTCATATTTTGAGGGGGAAACCTGGTATTTCATGGAGAAGATGTGATGTATTTGGGAGAAATCTGGCATGTCTAGAAGAAACTGTCCAATTTTGGGGATAAAAGAGGTATTTGTGGGTGAAAAGGTCCTATTTGAAGGGGGAAAGCTGGTATTTCTTGGAGAAGATGTGATCTATTTGGGAGAAAACTGGCATTTCTGGAAGAAACTGTCCTCTTTTGGGGATAAAAGAGGTATTTCTGGGTGAAAAGGTCCTATTTCAAGGGGACACATTTCTCCCAAATATATCACATCTTCTCCAAGAAATACCAGGTTTCCCCCTTCAAATGGGACCTTTTCACCCACAAATACCTCTTTTATCCCCAAAAGAGGACAGTTTCTTCCAGAAATGCCACATTTCTCCCAAATATATCACATCTTCTCCAAGAAATTCCAGGTTTCCCCCTTCAAATAGGAACTTTTCACCCACAAATACCTCTTTTATCCCCCCCAAATAGGACTTTTTCTTCCTGACATGCCACATTTCTCCCAAATAGATCACATCTTCTCCAAGAAATACCAGGTTTCCCCCTTCAAATAGGACCTTTTCACCCACAAATACCTCTTTTATCCCCAAAGTAGGACAGTTTCTGCCAGAAAGGCCACATTTCTCCGAAATATATCACATTTTCTCCAAGAAATACCAGCTTTCCCCCTTCAAATAGGACCTTTTCACCCACAAATACCTCTTTTATCCCCAAAAGAGGACAGTTTCTTCCTGACATGCCACATTTCTCCCAAGTACATCACATCTTTTCCAAGAAATACCAGGTTTCCCCCTTCAAATAGGACCTTTTCACCCGCAAATACCTGTTTTATCCCCCAAATTGGACATTTTCTTCCTGACACGCCTGATTTCTCCCTAATATTGAGCATCTTCTCCAAGAAATACCTGGTTTCCCCCTTCAAATAGGACCTTTTCTCCCAGAAATACCAGCCATCTCCCCTTATATTGTACATTGACTTCCAGAAATGCCACATTTCTCCCAGATAGATCACATCTTCTCCAAGAAATACCAGGTTTCCCCCTTCAAATAGGACCTTTTCACCCACAAATACCTCTTTTATCCCCAAAAGAGGACAGTTTCTTCCAGAAAGGCCACATTTCTTCCAAATAGATCACATCTTCTCCAAGAAATACCAGCTTTCCCCCTTCAAATAGGACCTTTTCACCCACAAATACCTCTTTTATCCCCCCAAATAGGACATTGTCTTCCTGACTTGCCAGATTTCTCCCAAATATATCTCATCTTCTCCAAGAAATACCACGATTCCTACTGAAACAGGACTTTTTCTCCCACTAATATCAGCCGTCTCCCCCCAAATTGGACAGTTTCTTCCAGACATGCCACATTTCTCCCAAATATATCACATCTTCTCCAAGAAATACCAGCTTTCCCCCTTCAAATAGGACCTTTTCACCCACAAATACCTCTTTTATCCCCAAAAGAGGAGAGTTTCTGCAAGAAAGGCCACATTTCTCCCAAATATATCACATCTTCTCCAAGAAATATCTGGTTTCCCCCTTGAAATACGACCCTTTCACGCAGAAATACCTCTTTTATCCCCAAAATAGGACATTTTCTTCAAGAAATGCCACATTTCTCTTAAATATAGCACATCTTCTCCTAGAAATACCAGCTTTCCCCCTTCAAATAGGACCTTTTCACCCACAAATACCTGTTTTATCCCCGAAAGAGGACAGTTTCGTCCAGACATGCCACATTTCTCCCAAATAGATCACATCTTCTCATAGAAATACCAGCTTTCCCCCTTCAAATAGGACCTTTTCACCAACAAATACCAGCCTTCTGCCCACAGATTGGACATTTTATTCCAGAAATGCCGGATTTCTCCCAAATAGATCACATCTTCTCCAAGAAATACCACGTTTCCCCCTTCAAATAGGACCTTTTCACCCACAAGTACCTCTTTTATCCCCAAAATAGAACAGTTTCTTCCAGAAATGCCAGATTTCTCCCAAATATATCACATCTTCTCCAAGAAATACCAGCTTTCCCCCTTCAAATAGGACCTTCTCACCCACAAATACCTCTTTTATCCCCAAAAGAGGACAGTTTCTTCCAGACATGCCACATTTCTCCCAAATATATCTCATCTTCCCCAAGAAATACCAGGGTTCCCCCTTCAAATAGGACTTTTTCTCCCACAAATTCCACCATTCTCCCCCCAGTTAGGACATTATCCTCCAGACATGCCAGATTTCTCCCAAATATATCACATCTCCTGCAAGAAATACCAGCTTTCCCCCTTCAAATAGGACCTTTTCACCAACAAATACCTCTTTTTATCCCCAAAAGAGGACAGTTTCTTCCAGACATGCCACATTTCTCCCAAATATATCACATCTTCTCCAAGAAATACCAGGTTTCCCCCTTCAAATAGGAACTTTTCTCCCACAAATACCTCATTTATCCACAAAATAGGACAGTTTCTGCAAGAAAGGCCACATTTCTCCCAAATATATCACATCTTCCCCAAGAAATACCACGATTCCTCCTGAAATAGGACCTTCTCATCCACAACTAGCAGTCTTCACCCCCTAATTTGGACAGTTTCTTCCAGAAAGGCCACATTTCTCCCAAATATATCACATCTCCTCCAAGAAATACCAGGTTTCCCCCTTCAAATAGGAACTTTTTACCTACAAATACCTGTTTCATCCCCAAAATAGGACTGTTTCTACCAGACATGCCAGATTTCTCCCAAATATATATCATCTTCTCCAAGAAATACCAGGGTTCCCCATTCAAATAGGACCTTTTCTTCCTCAAATACCTGCATTATCCCCAAACGAGGACAGTTTCTTCCAGAAAGGCCACATTTCTCCCAAATAGATCACATCTTCCCCAAGAAATACCAGGATTCCCCCTTCAAATAGGACCTCTTCACCCACAAATACCAGCCTTCTCCCCCCAGATAGGACATTTTATTCCAGACATGCCACATTTCTCCCAAATATATCACATCTTCTCCAAGAAATACCAGGTTTCCCCCTTCAAATAGGAACTTTTCACCTACAAGTACGTCTTTGATCCCCAAAAGAGGACAGTTTCTTCCAGACATGCCAGATTTCTCCCAAATATATCACATCTTCTCCAAGAAATACCACGATTCCTCCTGAAATAGGACCTTCTCATCCACAACTAGCAACCTTCTAGCCCAAAATAGGACAGTTTCTTCCAGAAACGCCACATTTCTCCCAAATAGATCACATCTTCTCCAGGAAATACCAGGTTTCCCTCTTCAAATAGGACCTTTTCACCCACAAATACCTCTTTTATCCCCAAAAGAGGACAGTTTCTTCCAGAAAGGCCACATTTCTCCCAAATAGATCACATCTTCCCCAAGAAATACCAGGATTCCCCCTTCAAATAGGACGTTTTCACCCACAAATACCTCTTTTTATCCACAAAATAGGACAGTTTCTATCAGACATGCCACATTTCTCCCAAATGTATCACATCTTCTCCAAGAAATACCAGGTTTCCCCCTTCAAATAGGACCTTTTCACCCACAAATACCTCTTTTCTCCCCAAAAGAGGACTGTTCCTTCCAGAAATGCCACATTTCTCCCAAATATATCACAACTTCTCCAAGAAATACCAGCATTCCCCCTTCAAATAGGAACTTTTCTCCAAGAAATACCAGCCTTCTCCCCCCCGATAGGACATTTTCTTCCAGAAATGCCAGATTTCTCCCAAATATATCTCATCTTCTCCAAGAAATACCAGCTTTCCCCCTTCAAATAGGACCTTCTCACCCACAAATACCTCTTTTATCCCCAAAAGAGGACAGTTTCTGCCAGACATGCCACATTTCTCCCAAATAGATCACATCTTCTCCAAGAAATACCAGGTTTCCCCCTTCATATAGGACCTTTTCACCCAAAAAAACGTCTTTTATCCCCAAAATAGGACAGTTTCTGCCAGAAATGCCACATTTCTCCCTAGTATATCACATCTTCTCCAAGAAATACCAGGTTTCCCCCTTCAAATAGGACCTTTTCACCCACAAATACCTCTTTTATCCCCAAAAGAGGACAGTTTCTGCCAGAAATGCCACATTTCTCCCAAATATATCACATCTTCTCCAAGAAATACCAGGGTTCCCCCTTCAAATAAGACTTTTTCACCCAGAAATACCTGTTTTATTCCCAAAATAGGACATTTTCTTCCAGAAATGCCACATTCCTCCAAAAATATATCACATCTTCTCCAAGAAATACAAGGTTTTCCCCTTCAAATAGGACCTTATCACCCACAAATACCTCTTTTATCCCCAAAATAGGACAGTTTCTGCCAGAAATGCCACATTTCTCCCAAATATAGCACATCTTCTCCAAGAAATACCAGGTTTCCCCCTTCAAATAGGACCTTTTCTCCCACAAATACCTGTTTGATCCCCAAAATAGGACAGTTTCTTCCAGACATGCCAGATTTCTCCCAAACATATCACATTTTCTCCAAGGAATACCAGGTTTCCCCCTGAAATTGGAACTTTTCACCCACAAATACCTGTTTAATCCCCAAAATAGGACAGTTTCTGCCAGAAATGCCACATTTCTCCCAAATAGATCACATCTTCTCCAAGAAATACCATGATTCCTCCTGAAATAGGACCTTCTCATCCACAACTACCAGCCTTCTCCCCCCAAATTGGACATTTTCTTCCAGAAAGGCCAGATTTCTCCCAAATATATCACATCTTCTCCAAGAAATAGCAGGTTTCCTCCTGAAATAGGACCTTTTCACCCACAAATACCTCTTTTTATCCCCAAAATAGGACAGTTTCTTCCAGACATGCCAGATTTCTCCCAAATATATCACATCTCCAGCAAGAAATACCAGGTTTCCCCCTTCAAATAGGACCTTCTCACCCACAAATACCTCTTTGATCCCCAAAATAGGACAGTTTCTTCCAGACATGCCAGATTTCTCCCAAATATATCACATCTTCTCCAAGAAATACCACGATTCCTCCTGAAATAGGACCTTCTCATCCACAACTACCCGCCTTCTCCCCCAGAAATGGACATTTTCTTCCAGAAAGGCCACATTTCTCCCAAATATATCACATCTCCTGCAAGAAATACCAGGTTTCCCCCTTCAAATAGGACCTTGTCACCCACAAATACCTCTTATTGTCCACAAAAGAGGACATTGTCTTCCTGACATGCCACATTTCTCCCAAATATATCACATCTTATCCAAGAAATACCTGGTTTCCCCCTTCAAATAGGACCTTTTCTCCCACAAATAACACCATTCTCCCCCCTGTTAGGACATTTTCTTCCAGACATGCCAGATTTCTCCCAAATATATCTCATCTTCTCCAAGAAATACCACGTTTCCCCCTGGAAATAGGACCTTCTCACCCACAAATACCTCTTTTATCCCAAAAATAGATCAGTTTTTTCCGAACATGCCAGATTTCTCCCAAATATATCACATCATCTCCAAGAAATACCAGGATTCCACCTGAAATAGGACCTTTTCACCCACAAATACCTGTTTTATCCCTCAAATAGGACATTTTCTTCCAGAAATGTCAGATTTCTCCCAAATAGATCACATCTTCTGCAAGAAATACCAGCTTTCCCCCTTCAAATAGGAACTTTTCTCCCACAAATACCTCTTTTATCCCCAAAAGAGGACATTTTCTTCCAGAAAGGCCAGATTTCTCCCAAATATATCACATCTCCAGCAAGAAATACCAGGTTTCCCCCTTCAAACCGGACCTTTTCTCCCACAAATACCTCTTTTATCCACATAATTGGACATTTTCTGCCAGAAAGGCCAGACTTCTCCCAAATGTATCACATCTTCTCCAAGAAATACCAGGGTTCCCGCTTCAAATAGGACCTTGTCACCCACAAATACCTCTTTTATCCCCAAAAGAGGACAGTCTCCTCCGAGCTTGCCACATTTCTCCCAAATATATCACATCTTCTCCAAGAAATACCAGCTTTCCCCCTTCAGATAGGACCTCATCACCCACAAATACCTGTTTGATCCCCAAAATAGGACAGTTTCTGCCAGACATGCCAGATTTCTCCCAAATAGATCACATCTTCTCCAAGAAATACCAGCTTTCCCCCTTCAAATAGGAACTTTTCTCCCACAAATACCTCTTTTATCCCCAAAAGAGGACATTTTCTTCCAGAAAGGCCAGATTTCTCCCAAATATATCACATCTCCAGCAAGAAATACCAGGTTTCCCCCTTCAAATAGGACCTTTTCTCCTACAAATACCTCTTTTATCCCCAAAAGAGGACAGTTTCTTCAAGAAAGGCCACATTTCTCCCAAATATATCACATCTTCTCCAAGAAATACCAGCTTTCCCCCTTCAAATAGGACGTTTTCTCCCACAAATACCTGTTTTATCCCCAAGATAGGACTGTTTCTTCCAGTCATGCCAGATTTCTCCCAAATAGATCACATCTTCTCCAAGAAATACCTTGATTCTTCCTGAAATAGGACCTTATCTCCCACAAATACCAGCCTTCTCCCCCCAGTTAGGACATTTTCTTCCAGACATGCCAGATTTCTCCAAGTATATCACATCTTCTACAAGAAATACCAGGGTTCTCCCTTCAAATAGGAACTTTTCTCCCACTAATACCTCTTTTATCCCCAAAAGTGGACAGTTTCTGCCAGAAATGCCACATTTCTCCCAAATAGATCACATCTCCTCCAAGAAATACCAGCTTTCCCTCTTCAAATAGGACCTTCTCCCCCACAAATACCTCTTTTATCCCCAAAAGAGGACAGTTTCTGCCAGAAATGCCACATTTCTCCCAAATAGATCACATCTTCTCCAAGAAATACCACGTTTCCCCCTTGAAATAGGACCTTTTCACCCACAAATACCTCTTTTATCCCCAAAAATAGGACATTTTCTGCCAGAAATGCCACATATCTCCCAAATGTATCACATCTTCTCCAAGAAATACCAGGTTTCCTCCTGGAAATAGGAACTTTTCACCCACAAATACCTGCTTTATCCCTAAAAGAGGACAGTTTCTTCCAGAAATGCCACATTTCTCCCAAATATATCACATCTTCTCCAAGAAATACCAGGATTCCCCCTTCAAATAGGACATTTTCTCCCACAAATACCAGACTACACCCCCCAGATAGGACATTTTCTTCCAGAAAGGCCACATTTCTCCCAAATGTATCACATCTTCTCCAAGAAATACCTGGTTTCCCCCTTGAAGGAGTACCTTTTCTCCCACAAATACCTCTTTTCTCCCCAAAATAGGACAGTTTCTTCCAGAAATGCCACATTTCTCCCAAATATATCACATCTTCTCCAAGAAATACCAGGTTTCCCCCTTCAAATAGGAACTTTTCTCCCACAAATACCAGCCTTCTCCCCCCCGATAGGACATTTTCTTCCCAAAAGGCCAGATTTCTCCCAAATATATCTCATCTTCTCCAAGAAATACGAGCTTTCCCCCTTCAAATAGGACCTTTGCACCCACAAATACCTCTTTTATCCCCAAAAGAGGACAGTTTCTGCCAGACATGCCACATTTCTCCCAAATATATCACATCTTCTCCAAGAAATAACAGGTTTCCCCCTTCAAATAGGACCTTCTCACCCACAAATACCTCTTTTATCCCCAAAAGAGGACACTTTCTTCCAGAAATGCCACGTTTCTCCCAAATATATCACATCTCCTGCTACAAATACCAGGTTTCCCCCTTCAAATAGGACCTTTTCTCCCACAAATACCACCATTCTCCCCCCCGTTCGGACATTTTCTTCCAGACATGCCAGATTTCTCCCAAATGTATCTCATCTTCTCCAAGAAATACCACGTTTCCCCCTGGAAATAGCACCTTCTCACCCACAAATACCTGTTTGATCCCCAAAATTGGACAGTTTCTGCCAGAAATGCCACATTTCTCCCAAATAGATCACATCTTCTCCAAGAAATAACAGGATTCCCCCTTCAAATAGGACCTTTTCACCCACAAATACCTCTTTTATCCCCAAAACAGGACATTTTCTGCCAGACATGCCACATTTCTCCCAAATATATCACATCTTCTCCAAGAAATACCAGGTTTCCCCCTTCAAATAGGACCTTTTCACCCAAAAATACCTCTTTTATCCCCAAAAGAGGACAGTCTCTTCCGAACATGCCACATTTCTCCCACTTATATCACATCTTCTCCAAGAAATACCAAGTTTCCCCCTTGAAATAGGACCTTTTCACCCACAAATACCTCTTTTATCCCCAAAATAGGACAGTTTCTGCCAGAAATGCCACATTTCTCCCAAATATATCACATCTTCTCCAAGAAATACCAGGTTTCCCCCTTCAAATAAGACTTTTTCACCCACAAATACCTGTTTTTTTCCCAAAATAGGACAGTTTCTTCCAGAAATGCCACATTCCTCCCAAATATATCACATCTTCTCCAAGAAATACCAGGTTTTCCCCTTCAAATAGGAACTTTTCTCCCACAAATACCTGTTTCATCCCCAAAATAGGACAGTTTCTGCCAGAAATGCCACATTTCTCCCAAATATAGCACATCTTCTCCAAGAAATACCAGCTTTCCCCCTTCAAATAGGACCTTTTCTCCCACAAATACCTGTTTGATCCCCAAAAGAGGACAGTTTCTTCCAGACATGCCAGATTTCTCCCAAATATATCACATCTTCTCCAAGAAATACCACGATTCCTCCTGAAATAAGACCTTCTCATCCAAAACTAGCAGCCTACTCCCCCTAAATTGGACAGTTTCTTCCAGAAAGGCCACATTTCTCCCAAATATTCCACATCTCCTGCAAGAAATACCAGGTTTCCTCCTTCAAATAGGACCTTTTCACCCACAAATACCTCTTTTTATCCCCAAAAAAGGACAGTTTCTTCCAGACATGCCACATTTCTCCCAAATATATCTCATCTCCTCCAAGAACTACCAGCTTTCCCCCTTCAAATAGGAAATTTCTCCCACAAATACCTCTTTTATCCCCAAAAGAGGACAGTTTCTTCCAGAAAGGCCACATTTCTCCCAAATATATCACATCTTCCCCAAGAAATACCAGGATTCCCCCTGGAAATAGGACATTTTCTCCCACAAATACCAGCCTTCTCCTCCCAGTTAGGTCATTTTCTTCCAGACATGCCAGATTTCTCCCAAATATATCACATCTTCTCCAAGAAATACCAGGTTTCCCCCTTCAAATAGGACCTTTTCACCCACAAATACCTCTTTTATCCCCAAAATAGGACAGTTTCTGCAAGAAAGGCCACATATCTCCCAAATGTATCACATCTTCTCCAAGAAATGCCAGGTTTCCTCCAGGAAATAGGAACTTTTCACCCACAAATACCTGCTTTATACCCAAAAGAGGACAGTTTCTTCCAGAAATGCCACATTTCTCCCAAATATATCGCATCTTCTCCAAGAAATGCCAGCTTTCCCCCTTCAAATAGGACCATTTCTCCCCCAAATACCAGCCTTCTCCCCCCAGATAGGACATTTTCTTCCTGACGTGCCAGATTTCTTCCAAACATATCACATCTTCCCCAAGAAATACCACGTTTCCCCCCTGAAATAGGACCTTTTCACCCACAAATACCTTTTTTATCCCCAAAAGAGGACAGTTTCTTCCAGAAAGGCCACATTTCTCCCAAATATATCACATCTCCTACAAGAAATACCAGGTTTCCCCCTTCAAATAGGACCTTTTCACCCTGTAATACCTCTTTTATACCCAAAAGAGGACAGTTTCTGCCAGAAAGGCCACATTTCTCCCAAATAGATCACATCTTCTCCAAGAAATACCACGATTCCTCCTGAAATAGGACCTTCTCATCCACAACTACCAGCCTTCTCCCCCAAAATTGGACATTTTCTTCCAGAAAGGCCAGATTTCTCCCAAATAGATCACATCTTCTCCAAGAAATACCAGGTTTCCCCCTTCAAATAGGACCTTTTCTCCCACAAATACCTCTTCTTATCAACAAAATAGGACAGTTTCTTCCAGACATGCCACATTTCTCCCAAATATATCACATCTTCTCCAAGAAATACCAGGCTTCCCCCTTCAAATAGGAACTTTTCATCCACAAATACCTGTTTAATCCCCAAAAGATGACAGTTTGTTCCCGAAATGCCACATTTCTCCCAAATAGATCACATCTTCTCCAAGAAATACCATGGTTCCCCATTCAAATAGGAACTTTTCACCCACAAATACCTGTTTGATCCCCCAAATTGGACAGTTTCTTCCAGACATGCCACATTTCTCCCAAATATATCACATCTTCTCCAAGAAATACCAGGTTTCCCCCTTCAAATAGGACCATTTCACCCACAAATACCTGTTTTATCCCCAAAAGAGGACAGTTTCTTCCAGATATGCCACATTTCTCCCAAATAGATCACATCTTCTCCAAGAAATACCAGCTTTCCCCCTTCAAATAGGACCTTTTCACCCACAAATACCTCTTTTATCCCCAAAATAGGACAGTTTCTACCAGAAATGCCACATTTCTCCCAAATAGATCACATCTTCTCCAGGAAATACCACGTTTCCCCCTTCAAATAGGACCTTTTCTCCCACATATACCTCTTTTATCCCCAAAATAGTACAGTTTCTGCCAGAAAGGCCAGATTTCTCCCAAATATATCACATCTTCTCCAAGAAATACCGGGTTTCCACCTTCAAATAGGAAGTTTTCACCCACAAATACCAGCCTTCTCCCCTTATATTGGACTTTTTCTTACAGAAATGCCACATTTCTCCCATATATATTTTTTCTAATTCACAGAATCACAGAATCACAGAATCACAGAATTGCCAGGGTTGGAAGGGACCTCATGGATCATGAATCTCCAACCCCCCTGCTACATGCAGGGCCACCAACCATCCCACCTAATGCTAGACCAGGCTGCCCAGGGCCCCATCCAATCTGGCCTTGAACACCTCCAGGGACGGGGCATCCACAACCTCTCTGGGCAGCCTGTTCCAGTACCTCACCACTCTCTCTGTGAAGAATTTCCCCCTGACGTCCAACCTAAATCTCCCTTCCCTCAACTTAAAACCATTTCCCCTTGTCCTGCTGTCACTCACCCTTTCAAAGAGTTGATTCCCTTCCTCTTTGTAGGCTCCCTTTAGGTACTGAAAGGCCGCAATGAGGTCACCCTGCAGCCTTCTTTTCTCTAGGCTGAACAAACCCAGCTCCTTCAGCCTGTCCTCATAGGGGAGGTGCTCCAATCCCCTGATCATCCTGGTGGCTCTCCTCTGGACTCTCTCCAACAGCTCCCTGTCTTTCTTGTACTGGGGGCTCCAGACCTGGACGCAGTACTCCAGATGGGGCCTCACAAGAGCAGAGTAGAGAGGAACAATCACCTCCCTGTCCCTGCTGGCCACCCCTCTTTTGATGGAGCCGAGGATCCCATTTGCCTTTCGAGCCTCAAGGGCACACTGCTGGCTCATATTAAGTTTTTCATCTATCAGGACCCCCAGGTCCTTCTCCACAGGGCTGCTCTCAAGGACCGCTCCTTCCAGTCTGTAGGGATGCCTGGGATTCCTCCGGCCCAAGTGCAAAACTCTGCACTTCGCCGTGTTGAACCGCATCAGGTTCACCCGGGCCCACCTTTCTAGTCTCTCGAGGTCCCTCTGAATGGCATCCCTTCCTTCAGCTGTGTCGACCGCACCACTCAGCTTGGTGTCGTCAGCAAACTTGCTGAGGGTGCACTCAATTCCATCATCGATGTCATTGATAAAGATGTTAAAGAGCACCGGTCCCAAGACAGACCCCTGGGGGACGTCACTCGTTACCGGCCTCCACCTGGACATAGAGTCATTGATGAATACCCTCTGTCTGCGGCCTTTCAACCAGTTTCTTATCCATCGAGTGGTCCACCCATCAAATCCACATCCCTCCAATTTGGAGATAAGGATGTGGTGGGGGACCATGTCAAAGGCCTTGCTCAAGTCCAGGTAAATGACATCGGTCGCCTTTCCCTTGTCCACCGATGCCGTCACTCCATCATAAAAGGCCACCAGATTGGTCAAGCACGACCTTCCTCTGGTGAAGCCATGCTGGCTGTCACGGATCACACGCCCTTTCCTCATGTGATCAAGCATGTCGTCCAGGATGATCTGTTCCATGATCTTCCCAGGCACAGAGGTGAGACTCACCGGCCTGTAGTTCCCGGGGTCCTCCTTGCTCCCTTTCTTGTAAATGGGAGTGACGTGACCCTTCCTCCAGTCATCCGGGACCACACCTGACAGCCACGACTTCTCAAATATGATGGAGAGCGGCTCGGCAACCACCTCAGCCAGCTCCTTCAGAACCCTGGGATGCACGCCATCCGGACCCATAGACTTGTATACATTCAGTCTCGTGAGGCGGTCTCGGACCTGCTCTGTCCTCACAGCGGGAGGGGATTTCCAGGATTCCCCATGGAAATAGGACCTTTTCTCCCACAAATACCAGCCTTCTCCCCCCAAATAGGACATTTTCTTCCAGACATGCCAGATTTCTCCCAAATATATCACATCTTCTCCAAGAAATACCTGGTTTCCCCCTTCAAATAGGACCTTTTCACCCACAAATACCTGCTTTATCCCCAAAAGAGGACAGTTTCTTCCAGAAATGTCATATTTCTCCTAAATATATCACATCTTCTCCAAGAAATACCAGGTTTCCCCCTGGAAATAGGACCTTTTCTCCCGCAAATACCCGCCTTATCCCCCAAAATAGGACATTTTCTTCCAGACATGCCAGATTTCTCCCAAATATATCACATCTTCTCCAAGAAATACCAGCTTTCCCGCTTCAAATAGGACCTTGTCACCAACAAATACCTCTTTTTCCCCCCAAAATAGGACAGTTTCTTCCAGAAATGCCAGATTTCTCCCAAATAGATCACATCTTCTCCAAGAAATACCAGGATTCCACCTTCAAATAGGACCTTTTCACACACAAATACCTGTTTTACCCCCAAAAGAGGACAGTTTCTTCCAGACATGCCACATTTCTCCCAAATAGATCACATCTTCTCCAAGAAATACTAGCTTTCCCCCTTCAAATAGGACCTTTTCACCCACAAATACCTGTTTTATCCCCAAAATAGGACAGTTTCTTCCAGACATGCCACATTTCTCCCAAATAGATCACATCTTCTCCAAGAAATACCAGCTTTCCCCCTTCAAATAGGACCTTTTCACCCACAAATACCTCTTTTATCCCCAAAATAGGACAGTTTCTTCCAGAAAGGCCACATTTCTCCCAAATATATCACACCTTCTCCAAGAAATACCAGCTTTCCCCCTTCAAATAGGACCTTTTCACCCACAAATACCTCTTTTATCCCCAAAAGGGGGCAGTTTCTTCCAGAAATGCCAGATTTCTCCCAAATATATCACATCTTCTCCAAGAAATACCAGGGTTCCCCCTTGAAATAGGACCTTTTCTCCCACAAATTCCACCATTCTCCCCCCAGTTAGGACATTTTCTTCCAGACTTGCCAGATTTCTCCCAAATATATCACATCTTCTCCAAGAAATACCAGGATTCCCCCTTCAAATAGGACCTTTTCACCCACAAATACCTGTTTTATCCCCAAAATAGGACAGTTTCTTCCAGACATGCCACATTTCTCCCAAATAGATCACATCTTCTCCAAGAAATACCACGTTTCCCCCTTCAAATAGGACCTTGTCACCCACAAATACCTCTTTTTCCCCCCAAAATAGGACAGTTTCTTCGAGAAATGCCAGATTTCTCCCAAATATATCACATCTTCTCCAAGAAATACCAGGATTCCCCCTTCAAATAGGACCTTTTCTCACACAAATACCTGTTCTATCCCCAAAAGAGGACAGTTTCTTCCAGAAAGGCCACATTTCTCCCAAATATAGCACATCTTCTCCAAGAAATACCAGCTTTCCCCCTTCAAATAGGACCTTTTCACCCACAAATACCTCTTTTTCCCCCCAAAAGAGGACAGTTTCTTCCAGAAATGCCAGATTTCTCCCAAATATATCACATCTTCTCCAAGAAATACCAGGATTCCCCCTTCAAATAGGACCTTTTCACCCACAAATACCTGTTTTATCCCCAAAAGAGGACAGTTTCTTCCAGACATGCCACATTTCTCCCAAATAGATCACATCTTCTCCAAGAAATACCACGTTTCCCCCTTCAAATAGGACCTTTTATCCCACAAATACCTCTTTTATCCCCAAAATAGAACAGTTTCTTCCTGACATGCCAGATTTCTCCCAAATAGATCACATCTTCTCCAAGAAATACCAGGATTCCTTCTGAAATAGGACCTTTTCTCCCACAAATACCTGTTTTATCCCCAAAATAGGACAGTTTCTTCCTGACATGCCACATTTCTCCCAAATAAAGCACATCTTCTCCAAGAAATACCAGGATTCCTCCTGAAATAGGACCTATTCACCCACAAATACCTGTTCTATCCCCAAAAGAGGACAGTTTCTTCCAGAAAGGCCACATTTCTCCCAAATATAGCACATCTTCTCCAAGAAATACCAGCTTTCCCCCTTCAAATAGGACCTTTTCACCCACAAATACCACTTTTTCCCCCCAAAATAGGACATTTTCTTCCAGAAATGCCAGATTTCTCCCAAATATATCACATCTTCTCCAAGAAATACCAGGATTCCCCCTTCAAATAGGACCTTTTCACCCACAAATACCTGTTCTATCCCCAAAAGAGGACAGTTTCTTCCAGACATGCCACATTTCTCCCAAATAGATCACATCTTCTCCAAGAAATACCAGCTTTCCCCCTTCAAATAGGACCTTTTCACCCACAAATACCTCTTTTATCCCCAAAATAGGACAGTTTCTTCCTGACATGCCAGATTTCTCCCAAATAGATCACATCTTCTCCAAGAAATACCAGCTTTCCCCCTTCAAATAGGACCTTTTCACCCACAAATACCTCTTTTATCCCCAAAAGGGGGCAGTTTCTTCCAGAAATGCCAGATTTCTCCCAAATATATCACATCTTCTCCAAGAAATACCAGGGTTCCCCCTTCAAATAGGACCTTTTCTCCCACAAATTCCACCATTCTCCCCCCAGTTAGGACATTTTCTTCCAGACTTGCCAGATTTCTCCCAAATATATCACATCTCCTGCAAGAAACACCAGGTTTCCCCCTTCAAATAGGACCTTTTCACCCACAAATACCTGTTTTATCCCCAAAATAGGACAGTTTCTTCCAGACATGCCACATTTCTCCCAAATAGATCACATCTTCTCCAAGAAATACCAGCTTTCCCCCTTCAAATAGGACATTTTCACCCACAAATACCTCTTTTATCCCCAAAATAGGACAGTTTCTTCCTGACATGCCAGATTTCTCCCAAATAGATCACATCTTCTCCAAGAAATACCAGGGTTCCCCCTTCAAATAGGACCTTTTCACCCACAAATACCTCTTTTATCCCCAAAATAGGACAGTTTCTGCCAGAAATGCCAGATTTCTCCCAAATATAGCACATCTTCTACAAGAAATACCAGCTTTCCCCCTTGAAATAGGACCTTTTCTCCCACAAATTCCACCATTCTCCCCCCAGTTAGGAAATTTTCTTCCAGACTTGCCAGATTTCTCCCAAATATATCACATCTCCTGCAAGAAATACCAGGTTTCCCCCTTCAAATAGGACCTTTTCACCCACAAATACCTCTTTTATCCCCAAAATAGGACAGTTTCTTCAAGACATGCCATATTTCTCCCAAATATATCACATCTTCTCCAAGAAATAACTGGATTCCCCCTTCAAATTGGACCTTTTCACCCAGAAATACCAGCCTTCTCCCCTTATATTGGACATTGTCTTCCAGAAATGTCAGATTTCTCCCAAATATTGAACATCTTCTCCAAGAAATACCAGGATTCTCCCTGGAAATAGGACCTTTTCACCAACAAATACCTGTTTAATCCCCAAAATAGGACATTGTCTTCCAGAAATGCCAGATTTCTCCCTACTATATCACATCTTCTCCAGGAAATACCAGCTTTCCCCCTTCAAATAGGACCTTTTCACCCACAAATACCTCTTTAATCCCCCCAAATAGGACATTGTCTTCCTGACATGCCAGATTTCTCCCAAATATATCACATCTTCTCCAAGAAATACCTGGTTTCCCCCTTCAAATAGGACCTTTTCACCCACAAATACCAGCATTCTCCCCTTATATTGGACATTGTCTTCCAGAAATGTCAGATTTCTCCCAAATAGATCACATCTTCTCCAAGAAATACCAGCTTTCCCCCTTCAAATAGGACCTTTTCACCCACAAATACCTGTTTCATCCCCAAAATAGGACATTTTCTTCCTGACATTCCAGATTTCTCCCAAATAGATCACATCTTCTCCAAGAAATACCAGGTTTCCCCCTTCAAATAGGACCTTTTCACCCACAAATACTTCTTTTATCCCCAAAATAGGACAGTGTCTTCCAGAAATGCCAGATTTCTCCCAAATATATCACATCTTTTCCAAGAAATACCAGGTTTCCCCCTTGAAATAGGACCTTTTCCCCCACAAATACCATCCTTCTCCCCTTATATTGGACATTTTCTTCCAGAAATGTCAGATTTCTTCCATATATAGAACATCTTCTCCAAGAAATACCAGGATTCCCCCTGGAAATAGGACCTTCTCACCCACAAATACCTCTTTTATCCCCAAAAGAGGACAGTTTCTACCTGAAATGCCAGATTTCTCCCAACTATATCACATCTTCTCCAAGAAATACCAGGATTCCCCCTTCAAATAGGACATTTTCACCAACAAATACCTGTCTTATCCCCAAAAGAGGACAGCTTCTTCCAGAAATGCCACATTTCTCCCAAATACATCACATCTTCTCCAAGAAATACCTGGTTTCCCCCTTCAAATAAGACCTTTTCACCCAGAAATACCAGCCTTCTCCCCTTATATTGGTCATATTCTTCCAGAAATGCCAGATTTCTCCCAAATATATCACATCTTCTCCAAGAAATACCTGGTTTCCACCTTCAAATAGGACCTTTTCACCCACAAATACCAGCCTTCTCCCCTTATTTTGGACATTTTCTTCCAGAAATGTTAGATTTCTTCCATATATAGAACATCTTCTCCAAGAAATACCAGGATTCCCCCTGGAAATAGGACCTTCTCACCCACAAATACCTCTTTTATCCCCAAAAGAGGACAGTTTCTACCTGAAATGCCAGATTTCTCCCAAATAGATCACATCTTCTCCAAGAAATACCAGGTTTCCCCCTTCAAATAGGACCTTTTCACAGGCAAATACCTCTTTTATCCCCCAAATTGGACATTTTCTTCCTGACATTCCAGATTTCTCCCAAATATATCACATCTTCTCCAAGAAAAAACAGGTTTCCCCCTTCAAATAGGACCTTTTCACCCACAAATACCTCTTTTATCCCCAAAAGAGGACAGTTTCTGCAAGAAAGGCCACATTTCTCCCAAATATATCACATCTTCTCCAAGAAATACCATGGTTCCCCCTTCAAATAGGACCTTTTCACCCACAAATACCTGTTTTATCCCCAAAATAGGATAGTTTCTTCCAGACATGCCACATTTCTCTCAAATATATCACATCTTCTCCAAGAAATAACTGGATTCCCCCTTCAAATAGGACCTTTTCACCAAGAAATACCTGCCTTCTCCCCTTATATTGGACATTTTCTTCCAGAAATGTCAGATTTCTCCCAAATATAGAACATCTTCTCCAAGAAATACCAGGATTCTCCCTGGAAATAGGACCTTTTCACCAACAAATACCTGTTTAATCCCCAAAATAGGACATTGTCTTCCAGAAATGCCAGATTTCTCCCTACTATATCACATCTTCTCCAAGAAATACCAGCTTTCCCCCTTGAAATAGGACCTTTTCACCCACAAATACCTGTTTTATCCCCCAAATAGGACATTGTCTTCCTGACATGCCAGATTTCTCCCAAATATATCACATCTTCTCCAAGAAATACCGGGTTTCCCCCTTCAAATAGGACCTTTTCACCGAGAAAAACCAGCCTTCTCCCCTTATATTGGACATTGTCTTCTTCCAGAAATGTCAGATTTCTCCCAAATAGATCACATCTTCTCCAAGAAATACCAGGTTTCCCCCTTCAAATAGGACCTTTTCACCCGCAAATACCTGTTTTATCCCCCAAATTGGACATTTTCTTCCTGACATTCCAGATTTCTCCCAAATATATCACATCTTCTCCAAGAAATACCTGGTTTCCCCCTTCAAATAGGACCTTTTCACCCACAAATACCAGCCTTCTCCCCCCAAATTGGACAGTGTCTTTCAGAAATGCCAGATTTCTCCCAAATATATCACATCTTTTCCAAGAAATACCAGGTTTCCCCCTTCAAATAGGACCTTTTTCCCCACAAATACCAACCTTCTCCCCTTATATTGGACATTTTCTTCCAGAAATGTCAGATTTCTTCCATATATAGAAAATCTTCTCCAAGAAATACCAGGATTCCCCCTGGAAATAGGACCTTCTCACCCACAAATACCTCCTTTATCCCCAAAAGAGGACAGTTTCAACCTAAAATCCAGATTTCTCCCAAATAGATCACATCTTCTCCAAGAAATACCAGGATTCCCCCTTCAAATAGGACATTTTCACCAACAAATACCTGTCTTATCCCCAAAAGAGGACAGTTTCTTCCAGAAATGCCAGATTTCCCCCAAATATATCACATCTTCTCCAAGAAATACCAGGGTTCCCCCTGGAAATAGGACCTTTTTACCCACAAATACCACTTTTATCCCCAAAAGAGGACAGTTTCTGCAAGAAAGGCCAAATTTCTCCCAAATATATCACATCTTCTCCAAGAAATACCACGGTTCCCCCTTCAAATAGGACCTTTTCACCCACAAATACCTGTTTTATCCCCAAAATAGGACAGTGTCTTCCTGACATGCCAGATTTCCCCAAATATATCACATCTTCTCCAAGAAATACCTGGTTTCCCCCTTCAAATAGGACCTTTTCACCCACATATACCAGCCTTCTCCCCTTATATTGGACATTTTCTTCCAGAAATGTCAGATTTCTCCCAAATATATCACATCTTCTCCAAGAAATACCAGGTTTTCCAATTCAAATAGGACCTTTTCACACACAAATACCTCTTTTATCCCCAAAAGAGGACAGTTTCTTCCTGACATGCCAGATTTCTCCCAAATATTGAGCATCTTCTCCAAGAAATACCAGGATTCCTCCTGAAATAGGACCTTTTCACCCACAAATACCTCTTTTATCCCAGAAGAGGACATTTTCTTCCTGACATGCCAGATTTCTCCCAAATATATCACATCTTCTCCAGGAAATACCTGGTTTCCCCCTTCAAATAGGACCTTTTCACCCACAAATACCTCTTTTATCCCCAAAATAGGACAGTTTCTTCCTGACATGCCAGATTTCTCCCTAATATTGAGCATCTTCTCCAAGAAATACCAGGATTCCTCCTGAAATAGGACCTTTTCACCCACAAATACCTGTTTATTCCCCAAAATAGGACATTGTCTTCCAGAAATGCCAGATTTCTCCCAACTATATCACATCTTCTCCACGAAATACCAGCTTTCCCCCTGGAAATAGGACCTTTTCACCCACAAATTCCTCTTTTATCCCCCCAAATAGGACATTGTCTTCCTGACATGCCAGATTTCTCCCAAATATAGCACATCTTCTCCAAGAAATACCAGCTTTCCCCCTTCAAATAGGACCTTTTCACCCACAAATACCAGCCTTCTTCCCCCAAATTGGACATTTTCTTCCAGAAATGCCAGATTTCTCCCAAATATATCACATCTTCTCCAAGAAATACCAGGTTTTCCCCTTCAAATAGGACCTTTTCACACACAAATACCTCTTTTATCCCCAAAATAGGACAGTTTCTTCCTGAAATGCCACATTTCTCCCAAATAGATCACATCTCCTCCAAGAAATACCAGGGTTCCCCCTTCAAATAGGACCTTTTCTCCAACAAACACCTGTTTTATCCCCACAATAGGACAGTTTCTGCCAGAAATGCCACATTTCTCCCAAATATATCACATCTCTGCAAGAACAACCAGCTTTCCCACTTCAAATAGGACCTTTTCTCCCACTAATACCTGTTTTATCCCCAAAAGAGGACAGTTTATTCCAGACATGCCACATTTCTCCCAAATATATCACATCTCCTCCAAGAAATACGAGGTTTTCCCCAGGAAATAGGACCTTTTCCCCAAAAATACCTCTTTTATCCCCACAAAAGGACATTTTCCTCCAGAAATGCCACATTTCTCCCAAATATATCACATCTCCTCCAAGAAATACCACGTTTCCGCCTCGAAATAGGATCTTTTCACACACAAATACCTCTTTTATCCCCCAAATTGGACAGTTTCTTAAAGAAAGGCCACATTTCTCCCAAATATATCACATCTTCTCCAAGAAATACCAGGTTTCCCCCTTGAAAGAGGACCTTTTCATTCACAACTACCAGCCTTCTCCCCCCAAATTGGACATTTTCTTCCAGAAATGCCAGATTACTCCCAAATATATCACTTCTGCTCCAAGAAATACCAGCTTTCCCCCTGGAAATAGGATCTTTTCTCCCACAAATACCTCTTTTATCCCCAAAATAGAACAGTTTCTTCCAGATATGCCAGATTTCTCCCAAACATATCACATCTTCTCCAAGAAATTCCAGGATTCCCCATTCAAATAGGACCTTTTCATCCACAAATACCTCTTTTATCCCCAAAGGAGGACAGTTTCTGCCAGAAATGTCAGATTTCTTCCATATATAGAACATCTTCTCCAAGAAATACCAGGATTCCCCCTGGAAAAACGACCTTCTCACCCACAAATACCTCTTTTATCCCCAAAAGAGGACAGTTTCTACCTGAAATGCCAGATTTCTCCCAAATAGATCACATCTTCTCCAAGAAATACCAGGTTTCCCCTGGAAATAGGACCTTTTCACCCACAAGTATTTCTTTTATCACCCCAAAATAGGACAGTTTCTTCCAGAAAGGCCACATTTCTCCCAAATATATCACATCTTCTCCACGAAATACCAGGTTTCCCCCTTCAAATAGGACCTTTTCACCCACAAATACCTCTTTTAACCCCAAAAGAGGACAGTTTCTTCAAGAAATGCCCGATATCCCCCAAATATATCACATCTTCTCCAAGAACTACCAGGATTCCTTCTGAAATAGGACCTTTTCACCCACGAACACCTGTTCTATCCCCAAAATAGGACAGTTTCTTCCAGAAATGTCACATTTCTCCCAAATATATCTCATCTTCTCCAAGAAATACCAGGGTTCCCCCTTCAAATAGGACCTTTTCACCCATAAATACCTCTTTTATCCCCTAAAGAGGACAGTTTCTGCCAGAAATGCCACATTTCTCCCAAATAGATCACATCTTCTCCAAGAAATACCAGGTTTCCCCCTTCAAATAGGACCTTTTCACACACAAATACCTCTTTTATCCCCAAAATAGGACAGTTTCTGCCAGAAATGCCACATTTCTCCCAAATACATCACATCTTCTCCAAGAAATACCAGGATTCCTCCTGAAATAGGAACTTTTCTCCCACAAATACAAGCCTTCTCCCACCAAATTGGACATTTTCTTCCAGAAATGCCACATTTCTCCCAAATATATCACATCTTCTCCAAGAAATACCAGGTTTCCCCCTTCAAATAGGACCTTTTCACCCACAAATACCAGCCTTCTGCCCACAGATTGGACATTTTCTTCCAGAAATGCCACATTTCTCCCAAATAGATCACATCTTCTCCAAGAAATACCAGCTTTCCCCCTTCAAATAGGACCTTTTCACCCACAAGTACCTCTTTTATCCCCAAAATAGGCCAGTTTCTTCCAGAAATGCCACATTTCTCCCAAATATATCACATCTTCTCCAAGAAATACCATGTTTCCCCCTTCAAATAAGACCTTCTCACCCACAAATACCTGTTTGATTCCCAAAATAGGACTGTTTCTTCCTGAAATGCCACATTTCTCCCAAATAGATCACATCTTCTCCAAGAAATACCACGATTCCTCCTGAAATAGGACTTTCTCATCCACAACTACCAGCCTTCTCCCCCCAAATTGGACATTTTCTTCCAGAAAGACCAGATTTCTCCCAAATATATCACATCTTCTCCAAGAAATACCAGCTTTCCCCCTTCAAATAGGACCTTTTCTCCCACAAATACCTCTTTTATCCACAAAATAGGACAGTTTCTGCAAGAAAGGCCACATTTCTCCCAAATATATCACATCTTCTCCAAGAAATACCAGGTTTCCCCCTCGAAGTAGGTCGTTTTCACCCACAAATACCTCTTTTATCCCCAAAAGAGGACAGTTTCTTCCAGACATGCCACATTTCTCCCAAATATATCACATCTTCTCCAAGAAATACCAGGTTTCCCCCTTCAAATAGGACCTTTTCACCCACAAATACCTGTTTGATCCCCAAAATAGGACAGTTTCTTCCAGAAATGCCACATTTCTCCCAAATATATCACATCTTCTCCAAGAAATACCAGGATTCCCCCTTCAAATAGGACCTTTTCACCCACAAATACCTTTTTTATCTCCAAAATTGGACAGTTTCTTCCAGAGAGGCCACATTTCTTCCAAATATATCACATCTTCACCAAGAAATACCAGGTTTCCCCCTTCAAATACGACCTTTTCACCCACAAATACCTGCTTTACCCCCCAAATAGGACAGTTTCTTCCAGACATGCCACATTTCTCCCAAATACATCACATCTTCTCCAAGAAATACCAGCATTCCCCCAAGAAATAGGACCTTTTCACCCACAGATACCTGCTTTATCCCCAAAACAGGACAGTATCTTCCAGAAATGCCATATTTCTCCCAAATAGATCACATCTTCTCCAAGAAATACCAGCTTTCCCCCTTCAAATAGGACCTTTTCACCCACAAATACCTCTTTTATCCCCCCAAATAGGACATTGTGTTCCTGACATGCCACATTTCTCCCAAATATATCACATCTTCTCCAAGAAATACCTGGTTTCCCCCTTCAAATAGGACCTTTTTACCCACAAATACGTCTTTTATCCCCAAAAGAGGACAGTTTCTTCCTGACATGCCACATTTCTCCCAAATATAGCACATCTTCTCCAAGAAATACCAGCTTTCCCCCTTCAAATAGGAACTTTTCTGCCACAAATACCTCTTTTATCCCCAAAAGAGGACAGTTTCTGCCAGAAATGCCAGATTTCTCCAAAATAGATCACATCTTCTCCAAGAAATACCAGGTTTCCCCCTTCAAATAGGACCTTTTCACCCACAAATACCTCTTTTATCCCCAGAACAGGACAGTTTCTTCCAGAAATGCCACATTTCTCCCAAATATATCACATCTCCAAGAAATACCAGGTATCCCCCTTGAAATAGGAACTTTTCACCCACAAATACCTCTTTTATCCCCAAAATAGGACAGTTTCTTCCAGAAATGCCACATTTCTCCCAAATATATCACATCTTCTCCAAGAAATACCAGGCTTCCCCCATCAAATAGGACCTATTCTCCCACAAATACCACCATTCTCCCCCGAGTTTTCTTCCAGACATGGACATTTTCTTCCAGACATGCCACATTTCTCCCAAATGTATCACATCTTCTCCCAGAAATACCTGGATTCCCCCTGGAAATAGGACCTTCTCACCCACAAATACCTCTTTTATCCCCAAAAGAGGACAGTTTCTTCCGCACATGCCACATTTCTCCCAAATATATCTCATCTTCTCCAAGAAATACCAGCTTTCCCCCTTCAAATAGGACCTTCTCATCCACAATTAGCAGCCTTCTCCCCCTAAATTGGACCGTTTCTTCCAGAAAGGCCACATTTCTCCCAAATAGATCACATCTCCTGCAAGAAATACCAGCTTTCCCCCTTCAAATAGGACCTTTTCTCCCACAAATACCTCTTTTTATCCCCAAAAGAGGACAGTTTCTTCCAGACATGCCACATTTCTCCCAAATATATCACATCTTCTCCAAGAAATACCAGATTTCCCCCATCAAATAGGACCTTTTCTCCCACAAAAACCTCTTTTATCCCCAAAAGAGGACAGTTTCTTCCAGAAAGGCCACATTTCTCCCAAATATATCACATCTTCTCCAAGAAATACCAGGGTTCCCCCTCGAAATAGGTCGTTTTCACCCACAAATACCTCTTTTATCCCCAAAAGAGGACAGTTTCTTCCAGACATGCCACATTTCTCCCAAATAGATCACATCTTCTCCAAGAAATAGCAGGATTCCTCCTGAAATAGGACCTTCTCATCCACAACTACCAGCCTTCTCCCCCCAAATTGGACATTTTCTTCCAGAAAGGCCACATTTCTCCCAAATATATCACATCTTCTCCAAGAAATACCAGCTTTCCCCCTTCAAATAGGACATTTTCAACCACAAATACCACCATTCTCCCCCCAGTTAGGACATTTTCTTCCAGACATGCCACATTTCTTCCAAATATATCACATCTTCTCCAAGAAATACCAGCTTTCCCCCTTCAAATAGGACCTTCTCATCCACAATTAGCAGCCTTCTCCCCCTATATTGGACAGTTTCTTCCAGAAAGGCCACATTTCTCCCAAATATATCACATCTCCTCCAAGAAATACCAGGTTTCCCCCTTCAAATAGGACCTTTTCTCCAACAAATACCTCTTTTTATCCACAAAATAGGACAGTTTCTTCCAGACATGCCACATTTCTCCCAAATATATCACATCTTCTCCAAGAAATACCAGGTTTCCCCCTTCAAATAGGACCTTTTCTCCAACAAATACCTCTTTTTATCCACAAAATAGGACAGTTTCTTCCAGACATGCCACATTTCTCCCAAATATATCACATCTTCTCCAAGAAATACCAGATTTCCCCCTTCAAATAGGAACTTTTCTCCCACAAATACCTCTTTTATCCACAAAATAGGACAGTTTCTGCAAGAAAGGCCACATTTCTCCCAAATATATCACATCTTCTCCAAGAAATACCAGGTTTCCAACTTCAAATAGGACCTTTTCACCCACAAATACCTCTTTTATCCCCAAAAGAGGACAGTTTCTGCCAGAAATGCCACATTTCTCCCAAATAGATCACATCTTCTCCAAGAAATACCAGGATTCCCCCTTCAAATAGGACCTTTTCACCCACAAATACCTCTTTTATCCCCAAAAGAGGACAGTTTCTTCCAGAAAGGCCACATTTCTCCCAAATAGATCACATCTTCTCCAAGAAATACCAGCTTTCCCCCTGGAAATAGGACCTTTTCACCCACAAATACCTCTTTTATCCCCCCAAAATAGGACAGTTTCTTCCAGTAAGGCCACATTTCTCCCAAATATATCACATCTTCTCCAAGAAATACCAGGTTTCCCCCTTCAAATAGGACCTTTTCACCCACAAATACCAGCCTTGACCCCCCCAATAAGGAGAGTTTCTGCCAGACATGCCAGATTTCTCCCAAATACAAAACATCTTCTCCAAGAAATACCAGGGTTCCCCCTTCAAATAGGACCTTTTCACCCACAAATACCTCTTTTATCCCCAAAATAGGACAGTTTCTGCCAGAAATGCTACATTTCTCCCAAATATAGCACATCTTCTCCATGAAATACCAGGGTTCCCCCTTCAAATAGCACCTTTTCACCCACAGATACCTGCTTTATCCCCAAAACAGGACAGTTTCTTCCAGAAAGGCCACATTTCTCCCAAATATAGCGCATCTTCTCCCAGAAATACCAGGTTTCCCCCTTCAAATAGGACCTTTTCACCCACAAATACCTCTTTTATCCCCCCAATACTGGACAGTTTCTTCCAGAAAGGCCACATTTCTCCCAAATATATCACATCTCCTGCAAGAAATACCAGGTTTCCCCCTTCAAATAGGACCTTTTCTCCCACAAATACCTCTTTTTATGCACAAAATAGGACAGTTTCTTCCAGACATGCCACATTTCTCCCAAATATATCACATCTTCTCCAAGAAATACCAGGTTTCCCCCTTCAAATAGGACCTTTTCTCCCACAAATACCTCTTTTATCGACAAAAGAGGACAGTTTCTTCAAGAAATGCCACATTTCTCCCAAATATATCACATCTTCTCCAAGAAATACCAGGATTTCTCCTGAAATAGGACCTTCTCATCCACGACTACCAGCCTTCTCCCCCCAAATTGGACAGTTTCAACAAGAAAGGCCACATTTCTCCCAAATATATCACATCTCCTGCAAGAAATACCAGGTTTCCCACTTCAAATAGGACCTTTTCACCCACAAATACCTGTTTTAATCCCCAAAATAGGACATTTTCTTCCAGACATGCCAGATTTCTCCCAAATATATCACATCTTCTCCAAGAAATACCAGGGTTCCCCATTCAAATAGGAACTTTTTTCCCACAAATACCTCTTTTATCCCCAAAATAGGACAGTTTCTGCCAGACATGCCACATATCTCCCAAATGTATCACATCTTCTTCAAGAAATACCAGGTTTCCCCCTTCAAATAGGAACTTTTCTCCCTCAAATACCTGCTTTATCCCCAAAAGAGGACAGTTTCTTCCTGACATGCCACATTTCTCCCTAATATATCACATCTTCTCCAAGAAATACCAGGATTCCCCCTTTAAATAGGACCTTTTCTCCCACAAATACCAGCCTTCTCCCCCCAGATAGGACATTTTCTTCCAGAAAGGCCAGATTTCTCCCAAATATATCACATCTTCTCCAAGAAATACCAGCTTTCCCCCTTCAAATAGGACCTTCTCACCCACAAATACCTCTTTTATCCCCAAAATAGGACAGTTTCTGCCAGACATGCCACATTTCTCCCAAATATATCACATCTTCTCCAAGAAATACCAGCTTTCCCCCTTCAAATAGGACCTTTTCACCCACAAATACCTCTTTTATCCCCAAAAGAGGACAGTTTCTGCCAGAAATGCCACATTTCTCCCAAATAGATCACATCTTCTCCAAGAAATACCAGGGTTCCCCCTTCAAATAGGACCTTCTCACCCTGTAATACCTGTTTGATCCCCAAAATAGGACAGTTTCTTCCAGACATGCCACATTTCTCCCAAATATATCACATCTTCTCCAAGAAATACCAGGATTACTCCTGAAATAGGACCTTCTCATCCACCACTACCAGCCTTCTCCCCCAAAATAGGACAGTTTCTTCCAGAAAGGCCACATTTCTCCCAAATATATCACATCTCCAGCAAGAAATACCAGCTTTCCCCCTTCAAATAGGACCTTATCACCCACAAATACCTCTTTTTATCCTCAAAATAGGACAGTTTCTTCCAGACATGCCACATTTCTCCCAAATATATCACATCTTCTCCAAGAAATACCAGGTTTCCCCCTTCAAATAGGAACTTTTCTCCCACAAATACCTCTTTTATCCCCAAAATAGGACAGTTTCTTCCAGAAATGCCACATTTCTCCCAAATATATCACATCTTCTCCAATAATTACCAGGGTTCCCCCTTCATATAGGACCTTATCACCCACAAAGACCTGTTTAATCCCCAAAAGAGGACAGTTTCTTCCAAAAATGCCACATTTCTTCCAAATAGATCACATCTTCTCCAAGAAATACCTCGTTTCCCCCTTCAAATAGGACCTTTTCAAACACAAATACCTCTTTTATCCCCCAAATTGGACAGTTTCATCCAGAAATGCCAAATTTCTCCCAAATATATCACATCTTCTCCAAGAAATACCAGCTTTCCCACTTCAAATAGGACCTTTTCACCCACAAAGACCTCTTTTATCCCCAAAAGAGGACAGTTTCTTCCAGACATGCCACATTTCTCCCAAATATATCACATCTTCTCCAAGAAATGCAGGTTTCCCCCTTCAAATAGGACCTTTTCTCACACAGATCCCTGTTTGATCCCCAAAAGAGGACAGTTTCTTCCAGAAAGGCCACATTTCTCCCAAATAGATCACATCTTCTCCAAGAAATACCAGCTTTCCGCCTAGAAATAGGACCTTTTCACCCACAAATACCTCTTTTATCCCCAAAAGAGGACAGTTTCTTCCAGAAATGCCACATTACTCCCAAATATATCACATCTTCTCCAAGAAATAACACGATTCCTCCTGAAATAGGACCTTCTCACCCACGACTACCAGCCTTCTCCCCCCAAATAGGACATTTTCTTCCAGAAAGGCGAGAGTTCTCCCAAATATATCACATCTTCTCCAAGAAATACCAGGTTCCCCCTTCAAATAGGAAATTTCTCCCACAAATACCTCTTATATCCCCAAAAGAGGACAGTTTCTTCCAGAAAGGCCACATTTCTCCCAAATAGATCACATCTTCTCCAAGAAATACCAGGTTTCCCCCTGGAAATAGGACCTTTTCACCCACAAATACCTCTTCTTATCCATAAAATAGGACAGTTTCTTCCAGAAATGCCACATTTCTCCCAAATATATCACATCTTCTCCAAGAAATACCAGCTTTCCCCCTTCAAATAGGAAATTTTCACCCACAAATACCTCTTTTATCCCCAAAATAGGACAGTTTCTGCCAGACATGCCACATATCTCCCAAATGTATCACATCTTCTCCAAGAAATACCAGCTTTCCCCCTTCAAATATCACCTTCTCACCCTGTAATACCTGTTTGATCCCAAAAATAGGACAGTTTCTTCCAGACATGCCACATTTCTCCCAAATATATCACATCTTCTCCAAGAAATACCAGGATTACTCCTGATATAGGACCTTCTCATCCACCACTGCCAGCCTTCTCCCCCAAAATAGGAAATTTTCTTCCAGAAAGGCCACATTTCTCCCAAATATATCACATCTCCTGCAAGAAATACCAGGTTTCCCCCTTCAAATAGGACCTTATCACCCACAAATACCTCTTTTTATCCACAAAATAGGACAGTTTCTTCCAGACATGCCACATTTCTCCCTAATATTGAGCATCTTCTCCAAGAAATACCAGGTTTCCCCCTTCAAATAGGAACTTTTCTCCCACAAATACCTCTTTTATCCCCAAAATAGGACAGTTTCATCCAGACATGCCACATTTCTCCCAAATATATCACATCTTCTCCAATAATTACCAGGATTCCCCCTTGAAATAGGACCTTATCACCCACAAAGACCTGTTTAATCCCCAAAATAGGACAATTTCTTCCAGAAAGGCCACATTTCTCCCAAATAGATCACATCTTCTCCAAGAAATACCAGGGTTCCCCCTGGAAATAGGACATTTTCACCCACAAATACCTGTTTTATCCCCAAAATAGGACAGTTTCTGCCAGACATGCCACATTTCTCCCAAATATATCACATCTTCTCCAAGAAATACCAGCTTTCCCCCTTCAAATAGGAACTTTTCACCCACAAATACCTGTTTTAACCCCAAAAGAGGACAGTTTCTTCCAGAAATGCCACATTTCTCCCAAATATATCACATCTTCTCCAAGAAATACCACGATTCCTACTGAAATAGAACCTTCTCACCCAAAACTACCAGCCTTCTCCCCCCAAATAGGACATTTTCTTCCAGAAATGCCACATTTCTCCCAAATGTATCACATCTTCTCCAAGAAATACCAGCTTTCCCCCTTCAAATTGGACCTTTTCTCCCACAAATACCTCTTTTATCCCCAAAACAGGACACTTTCTTCCAGAAATGCCACATTTCTCCCAAATATATCACATCTTCTTCAAGAAATACCAGGTTTCCAACTTGAAATAGGACCTTTTCTCCCACAAATACCTCTTTTATCCCCAAAATAGGACAGTTTCTTCCAGACATGCCACATTTCTTCTCAAATATAGCACATCTTCTCCAAGGAATACCAGGTTTCCCCCTTCAAGTAGGACCTTTTCACCCACAAATACCTCTTTTAACCCCAAAATAGGACAGTTTCTTCCAGAAAGGCCACATTTCTCCCAAATAGATCACATCTTCTCCAAGAAATACCACGATACCTCCTGAAATAAGACCTTCTCACCCACGACTACCAGCCTTCTCCCCCAAATAGGACATTTTCTTCCAGAAAGGCCAGAGTTCTCCCAAATATATCACATCTTCTCCAAGAAATACCAGGTTCCCCCTTCAAATAGGACCTTTTCACCCACAAATACCTGTTTTATCCCAAAAATAGGACAGCTTCTTCCAGAAATGCCAGATTTCTCCCAAATATATCACATCTTCTCCAAGAAATACCAGGTTTCCCCCTTCAAATAGGACCTTTTCACCCACAAATACCTGTTTTATCCCCAAAAGAGGACAGTTTCTTCCAGACATGCCAGATTTCTCCCAAATATAGCACATCTTCTCCAAGAAATACCAGCTTTCCCCCCTCAAATAGGAAATTTCTCCCTCAAATACCTCTTTTATCCCCAAAATTGGACATTTTCTTCCAGAAATGCCACATTTCTCCCAAATAGATCACATCTTCTCCAAGAAATACCAGCTTTCCCCCTTCAAATAGGACCTTCTCACCCACAAATACCTGTTTGATCCCCAAAATAGGACAGTTTCTTCCAGACATGCCAGATTTCTCCCAAATATATCACATCTTCTCCAAGAAATACCACGATTCCTCCTGAAATAGGAGCTTCTCATCAAACACTACCAGCCTTCTCCCCCAAAATCGGATATTTTCTTCCAGAAAGGCCACATTTCTCCCAAATATATCACATCTTCTCCACGAAATACCAGCTTTCCCCCTTCAAATAGGACCTTTTCACCCACAAATACCTCTTTTATCCCCAAATAGGACAGTTTCTTCCAGAAAGGCCTCATTTCTCCGAAATATATCACATCTCCTCCAAGAAATACCACGTTTCCACCTTCAAATAGGACCTTTTCACCCACAAATTCCTGTTTGATCCCCCAAATTGGACAGTTTCATCCAGAAAGGCCAGATTTCTCCCAAATATATCACATCTCCTCCAAGAAATACCACGTTTCCACCTTCAAATAGGACCTTTTCACCCACAAATACCTGTTTGATCCCCAAAAGAGGACAGTTTCTGCCAGAAATGCCACATTTCTCCCAAATGTATCACATCTTTCCAAGAAATACCAGCTTTCCCCCTTCAAATAGGAACTTTTCTCCCACAGATACCTCTTTTATCCCCAAAAGAGCACAGTTTCTTCCAGACATGCCAGATTTCTCCCAAATATAACACATCTTCTCCAAGAAATACTAGGATTCTTCCTGAAAAAGGACCTTTACTCCAACAAATACCACCATTCACCCCCAAGTTAGGACATTTTCTTCCAGACATGCCAGATTTCTCCCAAATATATCACATCTTCTCCAAGAAATACCAGCTTTCCCCCTTCAAATAGGAACTTTTCTCCCACAAATACCTCTTTTATCCCCAAAAGAGGACAGTTTCTTCCAGACATGCCAGATTTCTCCCAAATAGATGACATCTTCTCCAAGACATACCAGGGTTCCCCCTTCAAATAGGACCTTCTCACCCACAAAGACCTGTTCAATCCCCGAAAGAGGACAGTTTCTTCCAGACATGCCACATTTCTCCCAAATATATCACATCTTCTCCAAGAAATACCAGGGTTCCCCCTTCAAATAGGACCTTTTCACCACAAATACCTCTTTGATCCCCCAAATTGGACAGTTTCATCCAGAAAGGCCATATTTCTCCCAAATATATCACAACTCCTTCAAGTAATACCAGGTTTCCCCCTTCAAATAGGACCTTTTCACCCACAAATACCTCTTTTATCCCCAAAAGAGCACAGCTTCTTCCAGACATGCCAGATTTCTCCCAAATATATCACATCTTCTCCAAGAAATACCAGGTTTCCCCGTTCAAATAGGAACTTTTCTCCCACAGATCCCTGTTTTCTCCTTAAAAGAGGACAGTTTCTTCCAGAAATGCCACATTTCTCCCAAATATATCACATCTTCTCCAAGAAATACCAGGATTCCCTCTTCAAATTGGACCTTTTCACCCACAAATACCTGTTTTAACCCCAAAATAGGACAGTTTCTGCCAGAAAGGCCACATTTCTCCCAAATATATCACATCTTCTCCAAGAAATACCAGGTTTCCCCCTGGAAATAGGACCTTTTCACCCACAAATACCTCTTTTATCCCCAAAAGAGGACAGTTTCTGCCAGAAATGCCACATTTCTCCCAAATATATCACATCTTCTCCAAGAAATGCCAGCTTTCCCCCTTCAAATAGGACCTTCTCACCCACAAATACCAGTTTGACCCCCAAAATAGGACAGTTTCTTCCAGAAATGCCACATTTCTCACAAATCTATCACATCTTCTCCAAGAAATACCAGGATTACTCCTGAAATAGGACCTTCTCATCCACCACTACCAGCCTTCTCCCCCAAAATTGGACATTTTCTTCCAGAAAGGCCACATTTCTCCCAAATATATCACATCTTCTCCAAGAAACACCAGGTTTCCCCCTTCAAATAGGACCTTTTCACGCACAAACACCTGTTTAATCCCCAAAATAGGACAGTTTCTTCCAGAAAGGCCACATTTCTCCCAAATAGATCACATCTTCTCCAAGAAATACCAGGGTTCCCCCTTCAAATAGGAACTTTTCTCCCACAAATGCCTCTTTTATCCCCAAAAGAGGACAGTTTCTGCCAGAAATGCCACATTTCTCCCAAATGTATCACATCTTCTCCAAGAAATACCAGCTTTACCCCTTCAAATAGGAACTTTTCTCCCACAGATACCTCTTTTATCCCCAAAAGAGCACAGTTTCTTCCAGACATGCCAGATTTCTCCCAAATATATCACATCTTCTCAAAGAAATACTTGCTTTCCCCCTTCAAATAGGAACTTTTCACCCACAAATACCTCTTTTATCCCCAAAAGAGGACAGTTTCTTCCAGACATGCCACATATCTCCCAAATGTATCACATCTTCTCCAAGAAATACCAGCTTTCCCCCTTCAAATAGGAACTTTTCTCCCACAAATACCTGTTTTCTCCCCAAAAAAGGACAGTTTCTGCCAGAAAGGCCACAATTCTCCCAAATATATCACATCTTCTCCAAGAAATACCAGGTTTCCCCCTTCAAATAGGACCTTTTCACCCACAAATACCTCTTTTATCCCCAAAAGAGGACAGTTTCTTCCAGAAATGCCACATTTCTCCCAAATATATCACATCTTCTCCAAGAAATACCAGGATTCCTCCTGAAATAGGACCTTCTCACCCACAACTACCAGCCTTCTCCCTTCAAATAGGACATATTCTTCCAGAAATGCCACATTTCTCCCAAATATATCACATCTCCTGTAAGAACTACCAGGTTTCCCCCTTCAAATAGGACCTTTTCTCCCACAAATACCTGTTTTACCCCCAAAATAGGACATTTTCTTCCAGACATGCCAGACTTCTCCCAAATATATCACATCTTCTCCAAGAAATACCAGGTTTCCCCCTTCAAATAGGACCTTTTCACCCACAAATACCTCTTTGATCCCTAAAAGAGCACAGCTTCTTCCAGACATGCCAGATTTCTCCCAAATATATCACATCTTCTCCAAGAAATACCAGGTTTCTTCCTGAAATAGGACCTTTTCACCCACAAATACCTCTTTTATCCCCAAAAGAGGACAGTTTCTGCCAGACATGCCAAATTTCTCACAAATATATCACATCTTCTCCAAGAAACACCATGTTTCCCCCTGGAAATAGGACCTTTTCACCCACAAATACCTCTTTTATCCCTCAAATAGGACTGTTTCTTGCAGAAAGGCCACATTTCTCCCAAATAGATCACATCTTCTCCAAGAAATACCAGCTTTCCCCCTTCAAATAGGAACTTTTCTCCCACAAATACCTCTTTTATCCCCAAAATAGGACAGTTTCTTCCAGAAATGCCTCATTTCTCCCAAATGTATCACATCTTCTCCAAGAAATACCAGGTTTCCCCCTTCAAATAGGACCTTTTCTCCCACAGATACCTCTTTTATCCCCAAAAGAGCACAGTTTCTTCCAGACATGCCAGATTTCTCCCAAATATCTCACATCTTCTCCAAGAAATACCAGGATTCTTCCTGAAATAGTACCTTTTCTCCCACAAGTACCACCATTCACCCCCCAGTTAGGACATTTTCTTCCAGACATGCCAGATTTCTCCCAAATATATCACATCTTCTCTAAGAAATACTAGCTTTCCCCCTTCACATAGGAACTTTTCACCCACAAATACCTCTTTTATCCCCAAAAGAGGACAGTTTCTTCCAGACATGCCACATTTCTCCCAAATAGATCACATCTTCTCCAAGAAATACCAGGGTTCCCCCTTCAAATAGGACCTGTTCTCCCACAAATACCTGTTTTATCCCCAAAATAGGACAGTTTCTACAAGAAAGGCCACATTTCTCCCAAATATATCACATCTTCTCCAAGAAATACCAGCTTTCCCCCTTCAAATAGGACCTTTTCACCCACAAATACCTCTTTTATCCCCAAAAGAGGAAAGTTTCTTCCAGAAATGCCACATTACTCCCAAATATATCACATCTTCTCCAAGAAATACCAGGATTCCTCCTGAAATTGGACCTTCTCACCCACAACTACCAGCCTTCTCCCCCCAAATAGGACATTTTCTTCCAGAAATGCCTCATTTTTCCCAAATAGATCACATCTCCTGTAAGAACTACCAGCTTTCCCACTTCAAATAGGACCTTTTCTCCCACAAATACCTGTTTTATCCACAAAATAGGACATTTTCTTCCAGACATGCCAGATTTCTCTCAAATATATCACATCTTCTCCAAGAAATACCAGGTTTCCAACTTGAAATAGGACCTTTTCACCCACAAATACCTCTTTTATCCCCAAAAGAGGACAGTTTCTTCGAGAAAGGCCACATTTCTCCCAAATAGATCACATCTTCTCCAAGAAATACCAGGTTTCCCCCTTCAAATAGGACCTTTTCACCCATAAATACCTCTTTAATCCCCAAAAGAGGACAGTTTCTTCCTGACATGCCACATTTCTCCCAAATATATCACATCTTCTCCAAGAAATACCAGTTTTCCTCCTAGAAATAGGACCTTTTCACCCACAAATACCTCTTTTATCCCCAAAAGAGGACAGTTTCTTCCAGAAATGCCACATTACTCCCAAATATATCACATCTTCTCCAAGAAATACCACGATTCCTCCTGAAATAGGACCTTTTCTCCCACAAATACCAGCCTTCTCCCTCCAAATAGGACAGTTTCTTCCAGAAAGGCTAGAGTTCTCCCAAATATATCACATCTTCTCCAAGAAATACCAGGTTCCCCCTTCAAATAGGACCTTTTCAACCACAAATACCTGTTTTATCCCTCAAATAGGACAGCTTCTTCCAGAAATGCCTGATTTCTCCCAAATATATCACATCTTCTCCAAGAAATACCAGGTTTCCCCCTTCAAATAGGACCTTTTCACCAACAAATACCTCTTATATCCCCAAAAGAGTACAGTTTCTGCCAGAAAGGCCACATTTCTCCCAAATATATCACATCTTCTCCAAGAAATACTAGGATTCTTCCTGAAATAGGACCTTTACTCCCACAAATAACACCATTCACCCCCCAGTTAGGACATTTTCTTCCAGACATGCCAGATTTCTCCCAAATATATCACAACTTCTCCAAGAAATACCAGCTTTCCCCCTTCAAATAGGAACTTTTCTCCCACAAATACCTCTTTTATCCCCAAAAGAGGACAGTTTCTTCCAGACATGCCACATTTCTCCCAAATAGATCACATCTTCTCCAAGAAATACCAGGTTTCCCCCTTCAAATAGGACCTTTTCACCCACAAATACCTCTTTTATCCCCAAAAGAGGACAGTTTCCTCCAGAAATGCCACAATTCTCCCAAATATATCACATCTTCTCCAAGAAATACCAGCTTTGCCCCTTCAAATAGGACCTTTTCACCCACAAATACCTCTTTTATCCCCAAAAGAGGACAGTTTATTCCAGACATGCCAGATTTCTCCCAAATATATCACATCTTCTCCAAGAAATACCAGGTTTCCCCCTTCAAATAGGACCTTTTCACCAACAAATACCTCTTATATCCCCAAAAGAGGACAGTTTCTGCCAGAAAGGCCACATTTCTCCCAAATATATCACATCTTCTCCAAGAAATACTAGGATTCTTCCTGAAATAGGACCTTTACTCCCACAAATAACACCATTCACCCCCCAGTTAGGACATTTTCTTCCAGACATGCCAGATTTCTCCCAAATATATCACAACTTCTCCAAGAAATACCAGCTTTCCCCCTTCAAATAGGAACTTTTCTCCCACAAATACCTCTTTTATCCCCAAAAGAGGACAGTTTCTTCCAGACATGCCACATTTCTCCCAAATATATCACATCTTCTCCAAGAAATACCAGCTTTCCCCCTTCAAATAGGACCTTCTCACCCACAAATACCTGTTTGATCCCCAAAATAGGACAGTTTCTTCCAGACATGCCAGATTTCGCCAAAATAGATCACATCTTCTCCAAGAAATACCAGGATTACTCCTGAAATAGGACCTTCTCATCCACGACTACCAGCCTTCTCCCCCAAAATTGGACATTTTCTTCCAGAAAGGCCACATTTCTCCCAAATATATCACATCTTCTCCAAGAAATACCAGGTTTCCCCCTTCAAATAGGACCTTTTCACCCACAAATACCTCTTATTATCCACAAAATAGGACATTTTCTTCCAGACATGCCAGATTTCTCCCAAATATATCACATCGTCTCCAAGAAATACCAGGTTTCCCCCTTCAAATAGGAACTATTCTCCCACAAATACCTCTTTTATCCCCAAAATAGGACAGTTTCTTCCAGAAAGGCCAGATTTCTCCCAAATATATCACATCTTCTCCATGAAATACCAGGGTTCCCCCTTCAAATAGGACCTTTTCACCCAATAAGACCTGTTTAATCCCCAAAATAGGACAGTTTCTGCCAGAAATGCCACATTTCTCCCAAATGTATCACATCTTCTCCAAGAAATACCACTTATCCCCCTTCAAATAGGACCTATTCTCCCACAAATACCTGTTTTATCCCCAAAGGAGTACAGTTTCTTCCAGACATGCCAGATTTCTCCCAAATATATCACATCTTCTCCAAGAAATACCAGGATTCCTCCTGAAATAGGACCTTCTCACCCACAACAACCAGCCTTCTCCCCCCAAATAGGACATTTTCTTCCAGAAATGCCACATTTCTCCCAAATATGTCACATCTCCTGTAAGAACTACCAGCTTTCCCCCTTCAAATAGGACCTTTTCTCCCACAAATACCTGTTTTATCCACAAAATAGGACATTTTCTTCCAGACATGCCAGATTTCTCCAAAATATATCACATCTTCTCCAAGAAATACCAGGTTTCTTCCTGAAATAGGACCTTTTCTCCCACAAATACCACCATTCACCCCCCAGTTAGGACATTTTCTTCCAGACATGCCAGATTTCTCCCAAATATATCACATCTTCTCAAAGAAATACTAGCTTTCCCCCTTCACATAGGAACTTTTCACCCACAAATACCTCTTTTATCCCCAAAAGAGGACAGTTTCTTCCAGACATGGCACATATCTCCCAAATGTATCACATCTTCTCCAAGAAATACCAGGGTTCCCCCTTCAAATAGGACCTTTTCTCCCACAAATACCTCTTTTATCCCCAAAATAGGACAGTTTCTTCCAGAAATGCCACATTTCTCCCAAATGGATCACATCTTCTCCAAGAAATACCAGGTTTCCCCCTTCAAATAGGACCTTTTCACCCACAAATACCTCTTTTATCCCCAAAAGAGGAAAGTTTCTTCCAGAAATGCCACATTACTCCCAAATATATCACATCTTCTCCAAGAAGTACCAGAATTCCTCCAGAAATAGGACCTTCTCACCCACAACTACCAGCCTTCTCCCCCCAAATAGGACATTTTCTTCCAGAAATGCCACATTTCTCCCAAATAGATCACATCTCCTGTAAGAACTACCAGCTTTCCCACTTCAAATAGGACCTTTTCTCCCACAAATACCTGTTTTACCCCCAAAATAGGACATTTTCTTCCAGACATGCCAGAGTTCTCCCAAATATATCACATCTTCTCCAAGAAATACCAGATTCCCCCTTCAAATAGGACCTTTTCAACCACAAATACCTCTTTTATCCCCAAAATACGACAGTTTCTTCCAGAAATGCCTGATTTCTCCCACATATATCACATCTTCTCCAAGAAATACCAGGTTTCCCCCTTCAAATAGGACCTTTTCACCCACAAATACCTCTTTTATCCCCAAAAGAGGACAGTTTCATCCAGACATGCCACATTTCTCCAAAATATATCACATCTTCTCCAAGAAATACCAGCTTTCCCCCTTCAAATAGGACCTTTTCAAAAACAAATACCTCTTTTATCCCCAAAATAGGACAGTTTATTCCAGACATGCCACATTTCTCCCAAATATATCACATCTTCTCCAAGAAATACTAGGATTCTTCCTGAAATAGGACCTTTACTCCCACAAATAACACCATTCACCCCCCAGTTAGGACATTTTCTTCCAGACATGCCACATTTCTCCCAAATAGATCACATCTTCTCCAAGAAATACCAGCTTTCCCCCTTCAAATAGGAACTATTCTCCCACAAATACCTCTTTTATCCCCAAAATAGGACAGTTTCTTCCAGACATGCCACATTTCTCCCAAATATATCACATCTTCTCCAAGAAATACCAGGGTTCCCCCTTCAAATAGGACCTTATCACCACAAATACCTCTTTGATCCCCCAAATAGGACAGTTTCATCCAGAAAGGCCACATTTCTCCCAAATAGATCACATCTTCTCCAAGAAATACGAGGTTTCCCCTTCAAATAGGACCTTTTCACCCACAAATACCTCTTTTATCCCCAAAAGAGGACAGTTTCTTCCAGACATGCCACATTTCTCCCAAATATATCACATCTTCTCCAAGAAACACCAGGTTTCCCCCTTCAAATAGGACCTTTTCACCCACAAATACCTGTTTAATCCACAAAAGAGGACAGTTTCTTCCAGACATGCCACATTTCTCCCAAATAGATCACATCTTCTCCAAGAAATACCAGGGTTCCCCCTTCAAATACGAACTTTTCTCCCACAAATACCTCTTTTATCCCTAAAATAGGACAGTTTATGCCAGAAATGCCACATTTCTCCCAAGTATAGCACATCTTCTCCAAGAAATACCAGGATTCCTCCTGAAATAGGACCTTCTCACCCACAACAACCAGCCTTCTCCCCCCAAATAGGACAGTTTCTTCCAGAAATGCCACATTTGTCCCAAATATGTCACATCTCCTGTAAGAACTACCAGCTTTCCCCCTTCAAATAGGACCTTTTCACCCACAAATACCTGTTTTACCCCCAAAATAGGACATTTTCTTCCAGACATGCCAGATTTCTCCCAAATATATCACATCTTCTCCAAGAAATACCAGGTTTCCAACTTGAAATAGGACCTTCTCACCCACAAATACCTCTTTTATCCCCAAAAGAGGACAGTTTCTGCCAGAAATGCCACATTTCTCCCAAATATATCACATCTTCTCCAAGAAATACCAGCTTTCCCCCTTCAAATAGGACCTTTTCACCCACAAATACCTCTTTTATCCCCAAAATAGGACAGTTTCTGCCAGACATGCCACATTTCTCCCAAATATATCACATCTTCTCCACGAAACACCAGCTTTCCCCCTGGAAATAGGACCTTTTCACCCACAAATACCTGTTTAATCCCCAAAAAAAACCAGTTTCTTCCAGAAAGGCCACATTTCTCCCAAATAGATCACATCTTCTCCAAGAAATACCAGGTTCGCCCTTCAAATAGGAACTTTTCTCCCACAAATAACACTTTTATCCCCAAAAGAGGACAGTTTCTGCCAGAAATGCCACATTTCTCCCAAATGTATCACATCTTCCCCAAGAAATACCAGGTTTCCCCCTTCAAATAGGACCTTTTCTCCCACAAATACCTCTTTTTTCCCCAAAAGAGCACAGTTTCTTCCAGACATGCCAGATATCTCCCAAATATATCACATCTTCTCCAAGAAATACCAGGATTCTTCCTGAAAGAGGACCTTTCCTCCCACAAATACCACCATTCACCCCCCAGTTAGGACATTTTCTTCCAGACATGCCAGATTTCTCCCAAATATATCACATCTTCTCCAAGAAATACTAGCTTTCCCCCTGGAAATAGGAACTTTTCCGCCACAAATACCTCTTTTATCCCCAAAAGAGGACAGTTTCTTCCGGAAATGCCACATTTCTCCCAAATATATCACATCTTCTCCAAGAAATACCAGGTTTCCCCCTTCAAATAGGACCTTTTCACCCACAAATACCTCTTTTATCTTCAAAAGAGGACAGTTTCTACCAGAAAGGCCAGATTTCTCCCAAATATATCACATCTTCTCCAAGAAATACCAGGATTCCTCCTGAAAAAGGACCTTCTCACCCACATCTACCAGCCTTCTCCCCCCAGATAGGACATTTTCTGCCAGAAATGCCACATTTCTCCAAAATAGATCACATCTCCTGTAAGAACTACCAGCTTTCCCCCTTCAAATAGGAACTTTTCTCCCACAAATACCTGTTTTACCCCCAAAATAGGACATTTTCTTCCAGACATGCCAGATTTCTCCAAAATATATCACATCTTCTCCAAGAAATACCAGGTTTCCCCCTTCAAATAGGACCTTTTCACCCACAAATACCTCTTTTATCCCCAAAAGAGGACAGTTTCTTCCAGAAATGCCACATTACTCCCAAATATATCACATCTTCTCCAAGAAATACCACGATTCCACCTGAAATAGGAACCTTCTCACCCACGACTACCAGCATTCTCCCCCCAAATAGGACATTTTCTTCCAGAAAGGCCAGAGTTCTCCCAAATATATCACATCTTCTCCAAGAAATACCAGCTTTCCCCCTTCAAATAGGACCTTTTCACCCACAAATACCTCTTTATTCCCAAAAGAGGACAGTTTCTTCCAGAAATGCCACATTTCTCCCAAATATATCACATCTTCTCCAAGAAATACCAGGTTTCCCCCTTCAAATAGGACCTTTTCACCCACAAATACCTCTTTTATCCCCAAAAGAGGACAGTTTCTGCCAGAAAGGCCACATTTCTCCCAAATACATCACATTTTCTCCAAGAAATACCAGGTTTCCCCCTTCAAATAGGACCTTTTTACCCACAAATACCTCTTTTATCCCCAAAAGAGGACAGTTTCTTCCAGACATGCCACATTTCTCCCAAATATATCACATCTTCTCCAAGAAATACCACGGTTCCCCCTTCAAATAGGACATTTTCTCCCACAAATACCTCTTTTATCCCCAAAAGAGGACAGTTTCTTCCAGAAATGCCACATTTCTCCCAAATATATCACATCTTCTCCAAGAAATACCAGGTTTCTCCCTTCAAATAGGACCTATTCTCCCACAAATACCTGTTTTATCCCCAAGAGAGGACAGTTTCTTCCTGACATGCCACAATTCTCCCAAATATATCACATCTTCTCCAAGAAATACCAGGGTTCCCCCTTCAAATAGGAACTTTTCTCCCACAAATACCTGTATTAACCCCAAAATAAGACAGTTTCTTCCAGAAATGCCACATTTCTCCCAAATATATCACATCTTCTCCATGAAATACCAGGTTTCCCCCTTCAAATAGGACCTTTTCACCCACAAATACCTCTTTTATCCCCAAAAGAGGACAGTTTCTGCCAGAAATGCCACATTTCTCCCAAATAGATCACATCTTCTCCAAGAAATACCAGCTTTCCCCCTTCAAATAGGACCTTCTCACCCACAAATACCTGTTTGATCCCCAAAATAGGACAGTTTCTTCCAGACATGCCACATTTCTCCCAAATATATCACATCTTCTCCAAGAAATACCAGGATTACTCCTGAAATAGGACCTTCTCATCCACCACTGCCCGCCTTCTCCCCCAAAATTGGACATTTTCTTCCAGAAAGGCCACATTTCTCCCAAATATATCACATCTTCTCCAAGAAATACCAGGTTCCCCCTTCAAATAGGACCTTTTCAACCACAAATACCTCTTATTATCCACAAAATAGGACATTTTCTTCCAGACATGCCAGATTTCTCCCAAATATATCACATCGTCTCCAAGAAATACCAGGTTTCCCCCTTCAAATAGGAACTATTTGCCCACAAATACCTCTTTTATCCCCAAAATAGGACAGTTTCTTCCAGAAAGGCCAGATTTCTCCCAAATATATCACATCTTCTCCAAGAAATACCAGGGTTCCCCCTTCAAATAGGACCTTTTCACCCAATAAGACCTGTTTAATCCCCAAAATAGGACAGTTTCTTCCAGAAAGGCCACATTTCTGCCAAATAGATCACATCTTCTCCAAGAAATACGAGGTTTCCCCTTCAAATAGGACCTTTTCACCCACAAATACCTCTTTTATCCCCAAAAGAGGACAGTTTCTTCCAGACATGCCACATTTCTCCCAAATATATCACATCTTCTCCAAGAAACACCAGCTTTCCCCCTTCAAATAGGACCTTTTCACCCACAAATACCTGTTTAATCCCCAAAATAGGACAGTTTCTTTCAGAAAGGCCAAATTTCTCCCAAATAGATCACATCTTCTCCAAGAAATACCAGGGTTCCCCCTTCAAATAGGAACTTTTCTCCCACAAATACCTCTTTTATCCCCAAAATAGGACAGTTTCTGCCAGAAATGCCACATTTCTCCCAAATGTATCACATCTTCTCCAAGAAATACCACTTATCCCCTGGAAATAGGACCTATTCTCCCACAAATACCTGTTTTATCCCCAAAGGAGTACAGTTTCTTCCAGACATGCCAGATTTCTCCCAAATATATCACATCTTCTCCAAGAAATACCAGGATTCCTCCTGAAATAGGACCTTCTCACCCACAACAACCATCCTTCTCCCCCCAAATAGGACATTTTCTTCCAGAAATGCCACATTTCTCCCAAATATGTCACATCTCCTGTAAGAACTACCAGCTTTCCCCCTTCAAATAGGACCTTTTCTCCCACAAATACCTGTTTTATCCACAAAATAGGACATTTTCTTCCAGACATGCCAGATTTCTCCAAAATATATCACATCTTCTCCAAGAAATACCAGGTTTTTCCCATCAAATAGGACCTTTTCACCCACAAATACCTCTTTTATCCACAAAAGGGGACAGTTTCTTGCAGAAATGCCACATTACTCCCAAGTATATCACATCTTCTCCAAGAAATACCACTATTCCTCCTGAAATAGGAACCTTCTCACCCACGACTACCAGCCTTCTCCCCCCAATTAGGACATTTTCTTCCAGAAAGGCCACATTTCTCCCAAATAGATCACATCTTCTCCAAGAAATACCAAGTTCCCCCTTCAAATAGGACCTTTTCACCCACAAATACCTGTTTTATCCCCAAAATAGGACAGTTTCTTCCAGACATGCCACATTTCTCCCAAATATATCACATCTCCTCCAAGAAATACCAGGTTTCCCCCTTCAAATAGGACCTTTTCACCCACAAATACCTCTTTTATCCCCAAAAGAGCACAGCTTCTTCCAGACATGCCAGATTTCTCCCAAATATATCACATCTTCTCCAAGAAATACCAGGTTTCTTCCTGAAATAGGACCTTTTCTCCCACAAATACCACCATTCACCCCCCAGTTAGGACATTTTCTTCCAGACATGCCAGATTTCTCCCAAATATATCACATCTTCTCAAAGAAATACTAGCTTTCCCCCTTCACATAGGACCTTTTCACCCACAAATACCTCTTTTATCCCCAAAAGAGGAAAGTTTCTTCCAGAAATGCCACATTACTCCCAAATATATCACATCTTCTCCAAGAAGTACCAGGATTCCTCCAGAAATAGGACCTTCTCACCCACAACTACCAGCCTTCTCCCCCCAAATAGGACATTTTCTTCCAGAAATGCCACATTTCTCCCAAATAGATCACATCTCCTGTAAGAACTACCAGCTTTCCCACTTCAAATAGGACCTTTTCTCCCACAAATACCTGTTTTACCCCCAAAATAGGACATTTTCTTCCAGACATGCCAGAGTTCTCTCAAATATATCACATCTTCTCCAAGAAATACCAGATTCCCCCTTCAAATAGGACCTTTTCAACCACAAATACCTCTTTTATCCCCAAAATACGACAGTTTCTTCCAGAAATGCCTGATTTCTCCCACATATATCACATCTTCTCCAAGAAATACCAGGTTTCCCCCTTCAAATAGGACCTTTTCACCCACAAATACCTCTTTTATCCCCAAAAGAGGACAGTTTCATCCAGACATGCCACATTTCTCCAAAATATATCACATCTTCTCCAAGAAATACCAGCTTTCCCCCTTCAAATAGGACCTTATCAAAAACAAATACCTCTTTTATCCCCAAAATAGGACAGTTTATTCCAGACATGCCACATTTCTCCCAAATATATCACATCTTCTCCAAGAAATACTAGGATTCTTCCTGAAATAGGACCTTTACTCCCACAAATAACACCATTCACCCCCCAGTTAGGACATTTTCTTCCAGACATGCCACATTTCTCCCAAATAGATCACATCTTCTCCAAGAAATACCAGCTTTCCCCCTTCAAATAGGAACTATTCTCCCACAAATACCTCTTTTATCCCCAAAATAGGACAGTTTCTTCCAGACATGCCACATTTCTCCCAAATATATCACATCTTCTCCAAGAAATACCACGGTTCCCCCTTCAAATAGGACCTTATCACCACAAATACCTCTTTGATCCCCCAAATAGGACAGTTTCATCCAGAAAGGCCACATTTCTCCCAAATAGATCACATCTTCTCCAAGAAATACGAGGTTTCCCCTTCAAATAGGACCTTTTCACCCACAAATACCTCTTTTATCCCCAAAAGAGGACAGTTTCTGCCAAACATGCCACATTTCTCCCAAATATATCACATCTTCTCCAAGAAACACCAGGTTTCCCCCTTCAAATAGGACCTTTTCACCCACAAATACCTGTTTAATCCACAAAAGAGGACAGTTTCTTCCAGACATGCCACATTTCTCCCAAATAGATCACATCTTCTCCAAGAAATACCAGGGTTCCCCCTTCAAATACGAACTTTTCTCCCACAAATACCTCTTTTATCCCTAAAATAGGACAGTTTATGCCAGAAATGCCACATTTCTCCCAAGTATAGCACATCTTCTCCAAGAAATACCAGGATTCCTCCTGAAATAGGACCTTCTCACCCACAACAACCAGCCTTCTCCCCCCAAATAGGACAGTTTCTTCCAGAAATGCCACATTTGTCCCAAATATGTCACATCTCCTGTAAGAACTACCAGCTTTCCCCCTTCAAATAGGAACATTTCTCCCACAAATACCTGTTTTACCCCCAAAATAGGACATTTTCTTCCAGACATGCCAGATTTCTCCCAAATATATCACATCTTCTCCAAGAAATACCAGGTTTCCTACTTGAAATAGGACCTTCTCACCCACAAATACCTCTTTTATCCCCAAAAGAGGACAGTTTCTTCCAGAAATGCCACATTTCTCCCAAATATATCACATCTTCTCCAAGAAATACCAGCTTTCCCCCTTCAAATAGGACCTTTTCACCCACAAATACCTCTTTTATCCCAAAAATAGGACAGTTTCTGCCAGACATGCCACATTTCTCCCAAATATATCACATCTTCTCCACGAAACACCAGCTTTCCCCCTGGAAATAGGACCTTTTCACCCACAAATACCTGTTTAATCCCCAAAAAAAACCAGTTTCTTCCAGAAAGGCCACATTTCTCCCAAATAGATCACATCTTCTCCAAGAAATACCAGGTTCCCCCTTCAAATAGGAACTTTTCTCCCACAAATAACACTTTTATCCCCAAAAGAGGACAGTTTCTGCCAGAAATGCCACATTTCTCCCAAATGTATCACATCTTCCCCAAGAAATACCAGGTTTCCCCCTTCAAATAGGACCTTTTCTCCCACAAATACCTCTTTTTTCCCCAAAAGAGCACAGTTTCTTCCAGACATGCCAGATTTCTCCCAAATATATCACATCTTCTCCAAGAAATACCAGGATTCTTCCTGAAAGAGGACCTTTCCTCCCACAAATACCACCATTCACCCCCCAGTTAGGACATTTTCTTCCAGACATGCCAGATTTCTCCCAAATATATCACATCTTCTCCAAGAAATACTAGCTTTCCCCCTGGAAATAGGAACTTTTCCGCCACAAATACCTCTTTTATCCCCAAAAGAGGACAGTTTCTTCCGGAAATGCCACATTTCTCCCAAATATATCACATCTTCTCCAAGAAATACCAGGTTTCCCCCTTCAAATAGGACCTTTTCACCCACAAATACCTCTTTTATCTTCAAAAGAGGACAGTTTCTACCAGAAAGGCCAGATTTCTCCCAAATATATCACATCTTCTCCAAGAAATACCAGGATTCCTCCTGAAAAAGGACCTTCTCACCCACATCTACCAGCCTTCTCCCCCAGATAGGACATTTTCTGCCAGAAATGCCACATTTCTCCAAAATAGATCACATCTCCTGTAAGAACTACCAGCTTTCCCCCTTCAAATAGGAACTTTTCTCCCACAAATACCTGTTTTACCCCCAAAATAGGACATTTTCTTCCAGACATGCCAGATTTCTCCAAAATATATCACATCTTCTCCAAGAAATACCAGGGTTCCCCCTTCGAATAGGACCTTTTCACCCACAAATACCTCTTTTATCCCCAAAAGAGGACAGTTTCTTCCAGAAATGCCACATTACTCCCAAATATATCACATCTTCTCCAAGAAATACCACGATTCCACCTGAAATAGGAACCTTCTCACCCACGACTACCAGCATTCTCCCCCCAAATAGGACATTTTCTTCCAGAAAGGCCAGAGTTCTCCCAAATATATCACATCTTCTCCAAGAAATACCAGCTTTCCCCCTTCAAATAGGACCTTTTCACCCACAAATACCTCTTTATTCCCAAAAGAGGACAGTTTCTTCCAGAAATGCCACATTTCTCCCAAATATATCACATCTTCTCCAAGAAATACCAGGTTTCCCCCTTCAAATAGGACCTTTTCACCCACAAATACCTCTTTTATCCCCAAAAGAGGACAGTTTCTGCCAGAAAGGCCACATTTCTCCCAAATACATCACATTTTCTCCAAGAAATACCAGGTTTCCCCCTTCAAATAGGACCTTTTTACCCACAAATACCTCTTTTATCCCCAAAAGAGGACAGTTTCTTCCAGACATGCCACATTTCTCCCAAATATATCACATCTTCTCCAAGAAATACCACGGTTCCCCCTTCAAATAGGACATTTTCTCCCACAAATACCTCTTTTATCCCCAAAAGAGGACAGTTTCTTCCAGAAATGCCACATTTCTCCCAAATATATCACATCTTCTCCAAGAAATACCAGGTTTCCCCCTTCAAATAGGACCTATTCTCCCACAAATACCTCTTTTATTCCCAAAATAGGACAGTTTCTTCCAGAAATGCCACAATTCTCCCAAATATATCACATCTTCTCCAAGAAATACCAGGGTTCCCCCTTCAAATAGGACCTTTTCTCCCACAAATACCTGTATTAACCCCAAAATAAGACAGTTTCTTCCAGAAATGCCACATTTCTCCCAAATATATCACATCTTCTCCATGAAATACCAGGTTTCCCCCTTCAAATAGGACCTTTTCACCCACAAATACCTCTTTTATCCCCAAAAGAGGACAGTTTCTTCCAGAAATGCCACATTTCTCCCAAATAGATCACATCTTCTCCAAGAAATACCAGCTTTCCCCCTTCAAATAGGACCTTCTCACCCACAAATACCTGTTTGATCCCCAAAATAGGACAGTTTCTTCCAGACATGCCACATTTCTCCCAAATATATCACATCTTCTCCAAGAAATACCAGGATTACTCCTGAAATAGGACCTTCTCATCCACCACTGCCCGCCTTCTCCCCCAAAATTGGACATTTTCTTCCAGAAAGGCCACATTTCTCCCAAATATATCACATCTCCTGCAAGAAATACCAGGTTTCCCCCTTCAAATAGGACCTTTTCACCCACAAATACCTCTTTTTATCCACAAAATAGGACAGTTTCTTCCAGACATGCCACATTTCTCCCAAATATATCACATCTTCTCCAAGAAATACCAGGTTTCCCCCTTCAAATAGGAACTTTTCTCCCACAAATACCTCTTTTATCCCCAAAATAGGACAGTTTCTTCCAGACATGCCAGATTTCTCCCAAATATATCACATCTTCTCCAAGAAATACCAGGGTTCCCCCTTCAAATAGGACCTTTTCACCACAAATACCTCTTTGATCCCCCAAATTGGACAGTATCATCCAGAAAAGCCAAATTTCTCCCAAATATATCACATCTTCTCCAAGAAATACCAGGTTTCCCCCTTCAAATAGGACCTTTTCACCCACAAATACCTCTTTTATCCCCAAAATAGGACTGTTTCTGCCAGACATGCCACATTTCTCCCAAATATATCACATCTTCTCCAAGACATACCTGCATTCCCCCTTCAAATAGGACCTTTTCACCCACAAATACCTGTTTTATCCCCAAAATAGGACAGTTTCTTCCAGAAAGGCCACATTTCTCCCAAATAGATCACATCTTCTCCAAGAAATACCACGGTTCCCCCTTCAAATAGGACCTTTTCTCCCACAGATACCTCTTTTATCCCCAAAAGAGCACAGTTTCTTCCAGACATGCCAGATTTCTCCAAATAGATCACATCTTCTCCAAGAAATACTAGATTTCCCCTTCAAATAGGAACTTTTCACCCACAAATACCTCTTTTATCCCCAAAATAGGACAGTTTCTTCCAGAAAGGCCACATTTCTCCCAAATATATCACATCTTCTCCAAGAAATACCAGGGTTCCCCCTTCAAATAGGACCTTTTCACCCACAAATACCAGTTTTATCCCCAAAATAGGACAGTTTCTTCCAGACATGCCACATTTCTCCCAAATATATCACATCTTCTCCAAGAAATACCAGGTTTCCCCCTTCAAATAGGACCTTTTCACCCACAAATACCTCTTTTATCTTCAAAAGAGGACAGTTTCTACCAGAAAGGCCACATTTCTCCCAAATATATCACATCTTCTCCAAGAAATACCAGGATTCCTCCTGAAATAGGACCTTCTCACCCACAACTACCAGCCTTCTCCCCCCAAATAGGACATTTTCTTCCAGAAATGCCACATTTCTCCCAAATATATCACATCTCCGGTAAGAACTACCTGCTTTCCCCCTTCAAATAGGGCCTTTTCTCCCACAAATACCTGTTTTACCCCCAAAATAGGACATTTTCTTCCAGACATGCCAGATTTCACCCAAATATATCACATCTTCTCCAAGAAATACCAGGTTTCCCCCTTCAAAGGACCTTTTCACCCACAAATACCTCTTTTATCCCCAAATGAGGACAGTTTCTTGCAGAAATGACACATTACTCCCAAATATATCACATCTTCTCGAAGAAATACCACGATTCCTCCAGAAATAGGAACCTTCTCACCCACGACTACCAGCCTTCTCCCCCCAAATAGGACATTTTCTTCCAGAAAGGCCAGAGTTCTCTCAAATATATCACATCTACTCCAAGAAATACCAGGTTTCCCCCTTCAAATAGGACCTTTTCACCCACAAATACCTCTTTTTTCCCTCAAATAGGACAGCTTCTTCCGGAAATGCATGATTTCTCCCAAATATATCACATCTTCTCCAAGAAATACCAGCTTTCCCCCTTCAAATAGGACCTTTTCACCCACAAATACCTCTTTTATCCCCAACACAGGACAGTTTCTTCCAGAAATGCCACAATTCTCCCAAATATACCACATCTTCTCCAAGAAATACCAGGTTTCCCCCTTCAAATAGGACCTTTTCACCCACAAATATCTCTTTTATCCCCAAAAGAGGACAGTTTCTTCCTGACATGCCAGATTTCTCCCAAATATATCACATTTTCTCCAAGAAATACCAGGTTTCTCCCTTCAAATAGGACCTTTTCACCAACAAATACCTCTTATATCCCCAAAATAGGACAGTTTCTGCCAGAAAGGCCACATTTCTCCCAAATAGATCACATCTTCTCCAAGAAATACCACGGTTCCCCCTTCAAATAGGACCTTTTCACCCACAAATACCTCTTTGATCCCCAAAAGAGGACAGTTTCTGCCAGAAAGGCCACATTTCTCCCAAATATATCACATCTTCTCCAAGAAATACCAGCTTTCCCCTTCAAATAGGACCTTTTCACCCACAAATACCTCTTTTATCTTCAAAAGAGGACAGTTTCTACCAGAAAGGCCACATTTCTCCCAAATATATCACATCTTCTCCAAGAAATACCAGGATTCCTCCTGAAATAGGACATTCTCACCCACAACTACCAGCCTTCTCCCCCCAAATAGGACATTTTCTTCCAGAAATGCCACATTTCTCCCAAATATATCACATCTCCTGTAAGAACTACCAGCTTTCCCCCTTCAAATAGGACCTTTTCTCCCACAAATACCTGTTTTACCCCCAAAATAGGACATTTTCTTCCAGACATGCCAGATTTCACCCAAATATATCACATCTTCTCCAAGAAATACCAGGTTTCCCCCTTCAAATAGGACCTTTTCACCCACAAATACCTCTTTTATCCCCAAAAGAGGACAGTTTCTTGCAGAAATGACACATTACTCCCAAATATATCACATCTTCTCGGAAGAAATACCACGATTCCTCCAGAAATAGGAACCTTCTCACCCACGACTACCAGCCTTCTCCCCCAAATAGGACATTTTCTTCCAGAAAGGCCAGAGTTCTCTCAAATATATCACATCTTCTCCAAGAAATACCAGGTTTCCCCCTTCAAATAGGACCTTTTCACCCACAAATACCTCTTTTTTCCCTCAAATAGGACAGCTTCTTCCGGAAATGCATGATTTCTCCCAAATATATCACATCTTCTCCAAGAAATACCAGCTTTCCCCCTTCAAATAGGACCTTTTCACCCACAAATACCTCTTTTATCCCCAACACAGGACAGTTTCTTCCAGAAATGCCACAATTCTCCCAAATATACCACATCTTCTCCAAGAAATACCAGGTTTCCCCCTTCAAATAGGACCTTTTCACCCACAAATATCTCTTTTATCCCCAAAAGAGGACAGTTTCTTCCTGACATGCCAGATTTCTCCCAAATATATCACATTTTCTCCAAGAAATACCAGGTTTCCCCCTTCAAATAGGACCTTTTCACCAACAAATACCTCTTATATCCCCAAAATAGGACAGTTTCTGCCAGAAAGGCCACATTTCTCCCAAATAGATCACATCTTCTCCAAGAAATACCACGGTTCCCCCTTCAAATAGGACCTTTTCACCCACAAATACCTCTTTTATCCCCAAAAGAGGACAGTTTCTGCCAGAAAGGCCACATTTCTCCCAAATATATCACATCTTCTCCAAGAAATACCAGCTTTCCCCCTTCAAATAGGACCTTTTCACCCACAAATACCTCTTTTATCCCCAAAAGAGGACAGTTTCTTCCAGAAAGGCCACATTTCTCCAAAATATATCACATCTTCCCCAAGAAATACCAGCCTTCCCCCTTCAAATAGGACCTTTTCACCCACAAATACCTCTTTTATCCCCAAAAGAGGACAGTTTCTTCCAGACATGCCACATTTCTCGCAAATAGATCACATCTTCTCCAAGAAATACCAGGATTCCCCCTGGAAATAGGACATTTTCTCCCACAAATACCAACCTTCTCCCCCCAGTTAGGACATTTTCTTCCAGACATGCCAGATATCTCTCAAATATATCACATCTTCTCCAAGAAGTACCTGCTTTCCCCCTTGAAATAGGACCTTCTCATCCACGACTACCAGCCTTCTCCCCCAAAATTGGACATTTTCTTCCAGAAAGGCCACATTTCTCCCAAATATATCACATCTTCTCCAAGAAATACCAGGTTTCCCCCTTCAAATAGGACCTTTTCACCCACAAATACCTCTTATTATCCCCAAAATAGGACAGATTCTTCCAGAAAGGCCACATTTCTCCAATTAGATCACTTCTTCTCCAAGAAATACCAGGTTTCCCCCTTCAAATAGGACCTTCTCATCCACAGCTACCAGCCTTCTCCCCCAAAATTCGACATTTTCTTCCAGACATGCCAGATTTCTCCCAAATATATCACATCTTTCCAAGAAATACCAGGTTTCCTCCTGAAATAGGACCTTTTCACCCACAAAAACCGCTTTTTATCCCCAAAATAGGACATTTTCTACAAGACATGCCAGATTTCTCCCAAATACATCACATCTTCTCCAAGAAATACCAGCTTTCCCCCTTCAAATAGGACCTTTTCACCCACAAATACCTCTTTTATCCCCAAAATTGGACAGTTTCTTAAAGACATGCCACGTTTCTCCCAAATATATCACATCTTCTCCAAGAAATACCAGCTTTCCCCATACAAATAGGACCTTTTCACCCACAAATACCTCTTTTATCCCCCAAATTGGACAGTTTCTTCCAGACATGCCACATTTCTCCCAAATAGATCACATCTTCTCCAAGAAATACCAGGTATCCCCCTTCAAATAGGACCGTTTCACCCACAAATACCTCCTTTATCCCCAAAAGAGGACAGTTTCTTCCTGACATGCCACATTTCTCCCAAATAGATCACATCTTCTCCAAGAAATACCAGCTTTCCCCCTTCAAATAGGACCTTTTCACCCACAAATACCTCTTTTATCCCCAAAATAGGACAGTTTCTTCCAGAAATGCCTCATTTCTCCCAAATAGATCACATCTTCTCCAAGAAATACCAGGTTTCCCCCTTCAAATAGGACCTTCTCATCCACAGCTACCAGCCTTCTCCCCCAAAATTCGACATTTTCTTCCAGACATGCCAGATTTCTCCCAAATATATCACATCTTTCCAAGAAATACCAGGTTTCCTCCTGAAATAGGACCTTTTCACCCACAAAAACCGCTTTTTATCCCCAAAATAGGACATTTTCTACAAGACATGCCAGATTTCTCCCAAATATATCACATCTTCTCCAAGAAATACCAGCTTTCCCCCTTCAAATAGGACCTTTTCACCCACAAATACCTCTTTTATCCCCAAAATTGGACAGTTTCTTAAAGACATGCCACGTTTCTCCCAAATATATCACATCTTCTCCAAGAAATACCAGCTTTCCCCATACAAATAGGACCTTTTCACCCACAAATACCTCTTTTATCCCCCAAATTGGACAGTTTCTTCCAGACATGCCACATTTCTCCCAAATAGATCACATCTTCTCCAAGAAATACCGGGTTTCCCCCTTCAAATAGGACCTTATCACCCACAAATACCCGTTCTATCCCCAAAAGAGGACAGTTTCTTCCAGACATGCCACATTTCTCCCAAATACATCACATCTTCTCCAAGAAATACCAGGGTTCCCCCTTCAAATAGGGCCTTTTCACCCACAAATACCTGTTTTATCCCCAAAAGAGGACAGTTTCTTCCAGAAATGCCACATTTCTCCCAAATAGATCACATCTTCTCCAAGAAATACCAGGTTTCCCCCTTCAAATAGGACCTTCTCACCCACAAATACCTCTTTTATCCCCAAAAGAGGACAGTTTCTCCCAGAAAGGCCACATTTCTCCCAAATATATCACATCTTCTCCAAGAAATACCTGGTTTCCCCCTTCAAATAGGACCTTGTCACCCACAAATACCTCTTTTATCCCCAAAAGAGGACAGTTTCTTCCAGAAATGCCACATTTCTCCAAAATATATCACATCTTCTCCACGAAATACCAGCTTTCCCCCTTCAAATAGGACCTTTTCACCCACAAATACCTGTTTGCTCCCCAAAAGAGAACAGTTTCTTCCAGACATGCCACATTTCTCCCAAATATATCACATCTTTTCCAAGAAATACCAGGATTCCTCCTGAAATAGGACCTTATCACCCACAACTACCAGCCTTCTCCCACCAAATTGGACATTTTCTTCCATACATGCCACATTTCTCCCAAATAGATCACATCTTCTCCAAGAAATACGAGCTTTCCCCCTTCAAATAGGACCTTTTCACCCACAAATACATCTTTTATCCCAAAAATAGGACAGTTTCTTCCAGAAAGGCCACATTTCTCCCAAATAGATCACATCTTCTCCAAGAAATACCAGCTTTCCCCCTTCAAATAGGACCTATTCTCCACAAATACCTCTTTTATCCCCAAAAGAGGAGAGTTTCTGCCAGAAATGCCACATTTCTCCCAAATAGATCACATCTTCTCCAAGAAATACCACGTTTCCCCCTTCAAATAGGACCTTTTCACCCACAAATACCTCTTTTATCCCAAAAATAGGACAGTTTCTTCCAGAAAGGCCACATTTCTCCAAAATAGATCACATTTTCTCCAAGAAATACCACGTTTCCCCCTTCAAATAGAACCTTTTCACCCACAAACACCTCTTTTATCCCCAAAAGAGGACAGTTTCTTCCAGAAATGCCACATTTCTCACAAATATATCACATCTCCTCCAAGAAATACCAGCTTTCCCCCCTCAAATTGGACCTTTTCACCCACAAATACCTCTTTTATCCCCAAAAGAGGACAGTTTCTTAAAGAAATGCCACATTTCTCCCAAGTAGATCACATCTTCTCCTAGAAATACCAGGTTTCCCCCTTCAAATAGGACCTTTTCACCCACAAATACCTCTTTTATCCCCAAAAGAGGACAGTTTCTTCCAGAAAGGCCACATTTCTCCAAAATATATCACATCTTCCCCAAGAAATACCAGCCTTCCCCCTTCAAATAGGACCTTTTCACCCACAAATACCTCTTTTATCCCAAAAATAGAACAGTTTCTTCCAGAAAGGCCACATTTCTCCAAATATATCACATCTTCTCCAAGAAATACAAGCATTCCCCCTTCAAACCGGACCTTTTCTCCCACAAATACCTGTTTGCTCCCCAAAAGAGGACAGTTTCTTCCAGACATGCCAGATTTCTCCCAAATATATCACATCTTCCCCAAGAAATACCTGGTTTTCCCCTTCAAATAGGACCTTTTCACCTACAAATACCTGTTTGATCCCCAACAGAGGACAGTTGTTTCCAGAAATGCAACATTTCTCCCAAATATATCACATCTTCTGCAAGAAATACCAGCTTTCCCCCTTCAAATAGGACCTTTTCACCCACAAATACCTCTTTTATCCCCAAAAGAGGACAGTTTCTTCCAGAAATGTAACATTTCTCCCAAATAGATCACATCTTCTCCAAGAAATACCAGGTTTCCCCCTTCAAATAGGACCTTTTCACCCACAAATACCTGTTTGATCCCCAAAAGAGGACAGTTTCTTCCAGACATGCCACATTTCTCCCAAATATATCACATCTTCTCCAAGAAATACCAGGGTTCCCCCTTCAAATAGGGCCTTTTCTCCCACAAATACCTCTTTTATCCCCAAAAGAGGACAGTTTCTTCCTGACATGCCACATTTCTCCCAAATATATCACATCTTCTCCAAGAAATACCAGGGTTCCCCCTTCAAATAGGACCTTCTCACCCACAAATACCTCTTTTATCCCCAAAATTGGACAGTTTCTTCCAGAAAGGCCACATTTCTCCCAAATACATCACATCTTCTCCAAGAAATACCAGCTTTCCCCCTTGAAATAGGACCTTGTCACCCACAAATACCTCTTTTATCCCCAAAAGAGGACAGTTTCTTCCAGAAATGCCACATTTCTCCAAAATATATCACATCTCCTCCAAGAAATACCAGCTACCCCCCTTCAAATAGGACCTTTTCACCCACAAATATCTCTTTTATCCCCAAAAGAGGACAGTTTCTTCCAGAAAGGCCACATTTCTCCAAAATATATCACATCTTCTCCAAGAAATACCAGATTTTCCCCCTTCAAATAGGATCTTTTCACCCACAAATACCTGTTTTATCCCCAAAAGAGGACAGTTTCTTCCAGACATGCCACATTTCACCCAAGTAGATCACATCTTCTCCAAGAAATACCAGGTTTCCCCCTTCAAATAGGACCTTTTCTCCCACAAATACCTCTTTTATCCCCAAAAGAGGACATTTTCTTGCAGACATGCCACATTTCTCCCAAATATATCACATCTTTTCCTAGAAATACCAGCCTTCCCCCTTCAAATAGGACCTTTTCACCCACAAATACCTCTTTTATCCCAAAAATAGAACAGTTTCTTCCAGAAATGCCACATTTCTCCCAAATATATCACATCTTCTCCAAGAAATACCAGCTTTCCCCCTTCAAATAGGACCTTTTCACCCACAAATACCTGTTTGCTCCCCAAAAGAGAACAGTTTCTTCCAGACATGCCACATTTCTCCCAAATATATCACATCTTTTCCATGAAATACCAGGATTCCTCCTGAAATAGGACCTTCTCACCCACAACTACCAGCCTTCTCCCACCAAATTGGACATTTTCTTCCATACATGCCACATTTCTCCCAAATAGATCACATCTTCTCCAAGAAATACCAGGTTTCCCCCTTCAAATAGGACCTTTTCACCCACAAATACCTGTTTTATCCCAAAAATAGGACAGTTTCTTCCAGAAAGGCCACATTTCTCCCAAATAGATCACATCTTCTCCAAGAAATACCAGCTTTCCCCCTTCAAATAGGACCTATTCTCCACAAATACCTCTTTTATCCTCAAAAGAGGAGAGTTTCTGCCAGAAATGCCACATTTCTCCCATATAGATCACATCTTCTCCAAGAAATACCACGTTTCCCCCTTCAAATACGACCTTTTCACCCACATATACCTCTTTTATCCCCAAAATAGGACAGTTTCTTCCAGAAAGGCCACATTTCTCCCAAATATATCACATCTTCTCCAAGAAATACGAGCTTTCCCCCTTCAAATAGGACCTTTTCACCCACAAATACCTCTTTTATCCCCAAAAGAGGACAGTTTCTGCCAGAAAGGCCATATTTCTCCCAAATATATCACATCTTCTCCAAGAAATACCAGGTTTCCCCCAGGAAATAGACCTTATCACCCACAAATACCTATTTTATCCCCAAAAGAGGACAGTTTCTGCCAGAAATGCCACATTTCTCACAAATAGATCACATCTTTTCCAAGAAATACCAGCTTTCCCCCTTCAAATAGGACATTTTCACCCACAAATACCTCTTTTATCCCCAAAAGAGGACAGTTTCTTCCAGACATGCCACATTTCTCCCAAATATTCCACATCTTCTCCAAGAAACACCACGTTTCCCCCTTCAAATTGGACCGTATCACCCACAAATACCTCTTTTATCCCCAAAAGAGGACAGTTTCTTCCAGACATGCCACATTTCTCCCAAATATATATCACATCTTCTCCAAGAAATACCACGGTTCCCCCTTCAAATAGGACCTTTTCACCCAAAAATACCTCTTTTATCCCCAAAAGAGAACAGTTTCTTCCAGAAATGCCACATTTCTCACAAATATATCACATCTCCTCCAAGAAATACCAGGTTTTCTCCTTCAAATAGGACATTTTCACCCACAAATACCTCTTTTATCCCCAAAAGAGGACAGTTTCTTCCAGAAATGCCAGATTTCTCACAAATATATCACATCTTCTCCAAGAAATACCAGGGTTCCCCCTTCAAATAGGAAATTTTCATCCACAAATACCTGTTTTATCCCCAAAAGAGGACAGTTTCTTCCAGAAAGGCCACATTTCTCCCAAATATATCACATCTTCTCCAAGAAATACCGGCTTTCCCCCTTCAAATAGAACCTTTTCACCCATAAATACCTCTTTTATCCCCAAAAGAGGACAGTTTCTTCCAGAAATGCCACATTTCTCACAAGTATATCACATCTCCTCCAAGAAATACCAGCTTTCCCCCTTCAAATAGGACCTTTTCACCCACAAATACCTCTTTTATCCCCAAAAGAGGACAGTTTCTTCCAGAAATGCCACATTTCTCACAAATAGATCACATCTTCTCCAAGAAATAACAGGTTTCCCCCTTCAAATAGGACCTTTTCTCACACAGATCCCTCTTTTATCCCCAAAACAGGACAGTTTCTTCCAGAAAGGCCACATTTCTCCCAAATAGATCACATCTTCTCCAAGAAATACCAGCTTTCCCCCTTCAAATAGGACCTTTTCACCCACAAATACCTCTTTTATCCCCCAGAAGAGGTCAGTTTCTTCCTGACATGCCACATTTCTCCCAAACATATCACATCTTCTCCAAGAAATACCAGGGTTCCCCCTTCTAATAGGTCCTTTTCACCCACAAATACCTGCTTCATCCCCAAAAGAGGACAGTTTCGTCCAGAAAGGCCACATTTCTCCCAAATAGATCACATCTTCTCCAAGAAATACCAGCTTTCCTCCTTCAAATAGGACCTTTTCTCCCAAAAAAACCTGTTTGATCTCCAAAAGAGGACAGATTCTGCCAGAAATAACACATTTCTCCCAAATAGATCACATCTTCTCCAAGAAATACCAGGTTTCCCCCTACAAATAGGACCTTTTCACCCACAAATACCTCTTTTATCAACAAAATAGGACAGTTTCTTCCAGAAATGCCAGATCTCTCCAAATATATCACATCTTCTCCAAGAAATACAAGGATTCCCCCTTCAAACCGGACCTTTTCTCCCACAAATACCTGTTTGCTCCCCAAAACAGGACAGTTTCTTCCAGACATGCCAGATTTCTCCCAAATATATCACATCTTCCCCAAGAAATACCAGGTTTTCCCCTTCAAATAGGACCTTTTCACCTACAAATACCTGTTTGATCCCCAACAGAGGACAGTTGTTTCCAGAAATGCAACATTTCTCCCAAATATATCACATCTTCTGCAAGAAATACCAGCTTTCCCCCTTCAAATAGGACCTTTTCACCCACAAATACCTCTTTTATCCCCAAAAGAGGACAGTTTCTTCCAGAAATGCCACATTTCTCCCAAATATAGCACATCTTCTCCAAGAAATACCAGCTTTCCCCCTTCAAATAGGACCTATTCTCCACAAATACCTCTTTTATCCCCAAAAGAGGAGAGTTTCTGCCAGAAATGCCACATTTCTCCCAAATAGATCACATCTTCTCCAAGAAATACCACGTTTCCCCCTTCAAATAGGACCTTTTCACCCACAAATACCTCTTTTTTCCCAAAAATAGGACAGTTTCTTCCAGAAAGGCCACATTTCTCCCAAATAGATCACATTTTCTCCAAGAAATACCACGTTTCCCCCTTCAAATAGAACCTTTTCACCCACAAATACCTCTTTTATCCCCAAAAGAGGACAGTTTCTTCCAGAAATGCCACATTTCTCACAAATATATCACATCTCCTCCAAGAAATACCAGCTTTCGCCCCTCAAATAGGACCTTTTCACCCACAAATACCTCTTTTATCCCCAAAAGAGGACAGTTTCTTACAGAAATGCCACATTTCTCCCAAGTAGATCACATCTTCTCCTAGAAATACCAGGTTTCCCCCTTCAAATAGGACCTTTTCACCCACAAATACCTCTTTTATCCCCAAAAGAGGACAGTTTCTTCCAGAAAGGCCACATTTCTCCAAAATATATCACATCTTCCCCAAGAAATACCAGCCTTCCCCCTTCAAATAGGACCTTTTCACCCACAAATACCTCTTTTATCCCAAAAATAGAACAGTTTCTTCCAGAAAGGCCACATTTCTCCAAATATATCACATCTTCTCCAAGAAATACAAGGATTCCCCCTTCAAACCGGACCTTTTCTCCCACAAATACCTGTTTGCTCCCCAAAAGAGGACAGTTTCTTCCAGACATGCCAGATTTCTCCCAAATATATCACATCTTCCCCAGGAAATACCAGGTTTTCCCCTTCAAATAGGACCTTTTCACCTACAAATACCTGTTTGATCCCCAACAGAGGACAGTTGTTTTGAGAAATGCAACATTTCTCCCAAATATATCACATCTTCTGCAAGAAATACCAGGTTTCCCCCTTCAAATAGGACCTTTTCACCCACAAATACCTCTTTTATCCCCAAAAGAGGACAGTTTCTTCCTGACATGCCACATTTCTCCCAAATAGATCACATCTTCTCCAAGAAATACCAGATTTTCCCCCTTCAAATAGGACCTTTTCACCCACAAATACCTGTTTTATCCCCAAAAGAGGACAGTTTCTTCCAGACATGCCACATTTCACCCAAGTAGATCACATCTTCTCCAAGAAATACCAGGTTTCCCCCTTCAAATAGGACCTTTTCTCCCACAAATACCTCTTTTATCCCCAAAAGAGGACAGTTTCTTCCAGAAAGGCCACATTTCTCCAAAATATATCACATCTTCCCCAAGAAATACCAGCCTTCCCCCTTCAAATAGGACCTTTTCACCCACAAATACCTCTTTTATCCCAAAAATAGAACAGTTTCTTCCAGAAATGCCACATTTCTCCCAAATATATCACATCTTCTCCAAGAAATACCAGCTTTCCCCCTTCAAATAGGACCTTTTCACCCACAAATACCTGTTTGCTCCCCAAAAGAGAACAGTTTCTTCCAGACATGCCACATTTCTCCCAAATATATCACATCTTTTCCATGAAATACCAGGATTCCTCCTGAAATAGGACCTTCTCACCCACAACTACCAGCCTTCTCCCACCAAATTGGACATTTTCTTCCATACATGCCACATTTCTCCCAAATAGATCACATCTTCTCCAAGAAATACCAGGTTTCCCCCTTCAAATAGGACCTTTTCACCCACAAATACCTCTTTTATCCCAAAAATAGGACAGTTTCTTCCAGAAAGGCCACATTTCTCCCAAATAGATCACATCTTCTCCAAGAAATACCAGCTTTCCCCCTTCAAATAGGACCTATTCACCACAAATACCTCTTTTATCCTCAAAAGAGGAGAGTTTCTGCCAGAAATGCCACATTTCTCCCATATAGATCACATCTTCTCCAAGAAATACCACGTTTCCCCCTTCAAATAGGACCTTTTCACCCACATATACCTCTTTTATCCCCAAAATAGGACAGTTTCTTCCAGACATGCCACATTTCTCCCAAATATATCACATCTTCTCCAAGAAATACCGGCTTTCCCCCTTCAAATAGAACCTTTTCACCCACAAATACCTCTTTTATCCCCAAAAGAGGACAGTTTCTTCCAGAAATGCCACATTTCTCCCAAATATATCACATCTCCTCCAAGAAATACCAGCTTTCCCCCTTCAAATAGGACCTTTTCACCCACAAATACCTCTTTTATCCCCAAAATAGGACAGTTTATACCAGACATGCCAGATTTCTCCCAAATATATATCATCTTCTCCAAGAAATACCAGCTTTCCCCCTTCAAATAGGACCTTTTCACCCACTAATACCTCTTTTATCCCCAAAAGAGGACAGTTTCTTCCAGAAATGCCACATTTCTCCCAAATATATCACATCTTCTCCAAGAAATACCAGCTTTCCCCCTTCAAATACGAACTTTTCTCCCAAAATACCTCTTTTATCCCCAAAATAGGGCAGTTTCTTCCAGAAATGCCACATTTCTCCCAAATATATCACATCTCCTCCAAGATATACCAGGATTACTCCTGAAATAGGACCTTTTCTCCCACAAATACCAGCCTTCTCCCTACAAATAGGACATTTTCTACCAGAAATGCCAGATTTCTCCCAAACATATCACATCTTCTCCAAGAAATACCACGGTTCCCCCTTCAAATAGGACCTTTTCACCCAAAAATACCGCTTTTATCCACAAAAGAGGACAGTTTCTTCAAGAAAGGCCACATTTCTCCCAAATATATCACATCTTCTCCAAGAAATACCAGCTTTCCCCCTTCAAACAGAACCTTTTCTCCCACAAATACCTGTTTTATCCCCAAAATAGAACAGTTTCTTCCAGAAAGGCCACATTTCTCCCAAATATATCACATCTTCTCCAAGAAATACCAGCTTTCCCCCTTCAAATAGGACCTTCTCACCCACAAATACCTCTTTTATCCCCAAAATAGGACAGTTTCTTCCAGTCATGCCACATTTCTCCCAAATGGATCACATCTTCTCCAAGAAATACCAGGTTTCCCCCTTCAAATAGGACCTTTTCACCCACAAATAACTCTTTTATCCCCAAAAGAGGACAGTTTCTTCCAGACATGCCAGATTTCTCCCTAATATATCACATCTTCTCCAAGGAATACCAGGTTTCCCCCTTCAAATAGGACCTTTTTACCCATAAATACCTCTTTTATCCCCAAAAGAGGACAGTTTCTTCCAGACATGCCACATTTCTCCCAAATAGATCACATCTTCTCCAAGAAATACCAGCTACCCCCCATCAAATAGGACCTTTTCACCCACAAATACCTGTTTCATCCCCAAAATAGGTCAGTTTCTTCCAGAGAGGCCCCATTTCTCCCAAATATATCACATCTTCTCCAAGAAATAACACAATTCCTCCTGAAATAGGACATTTTCATCCACAACTACCAGCCTTCTCCCCCCAAATTGGACATTTTCTTCCAGAAATGCCACATTTCTCCCAAATAGATCACATCTTCTCCAAGAAGTACGAGCTTTCCCCCTTCAAATAGGACCTTTTCACCCACAAATACCTCTTTTATCCCCAGAATAGGACAGTTTCTTCCAGAAAGGCCACATTTCTCCCAAATAGATCACATCTTCTCCAAGAAATACCAGGTTTCCCCCAGGAAATAGACCTTATCACCCACAAATACCTATTTTATCCCCAAAAGAGGACAGTTTCTGCCAGAAATGCCACATTTCTCCCAAATAGATCACATCTTCTCCAAGAAATACCAGCTTTCCCCCTTCAAATAGGACCTTTTCACCCACAAATACCTCTTTTATCCCCAAAAGAGGACAGTTTCTTCCAGACATGCCACATTTCTCCCAAATATTCCACATCTTCTCCAAGAAACACCACGTTTCCCCCTTCAAATTGGACCGTATCACCCACAAATACCTCTTTTATCCCCAAAAGAGGACAGTTTCTTCCAGACATGCCACATTTCTCCCAAATAGATCACATCTTCTCCAAGAAATACCACGGTTCCCCCTTCAAATAGGACCTTTTCACCCAAAAATACCACTTTTATCCCCAAAAGTGGACAGTTTCATCCAGAAAGGCAACATTTCTCCCAAATATATATCACATCTTCTCCAGGAAATACCACGGTTCCCCCTTCAAATAGGACCTTTTCACCCAAAAATACCTCTTTTATCCCCAAAAGAGAAGAGTTTCTTCCAGAAATGCCACATTTCTCACAAATATATCACATCTCCTCCAAGAAATACCAGGTTTTCTCTTTCAAATAGGACATTTTCACCCACATATACCTCTTTTATCCCCAAAATAGGACAGTTTCTTCCAGAAAGGCCACATTTCTCCCAAATAGATCACATCTTCTCCAAGAAATACCAGGGTTCCCCCTTCAAATAGGAAATTTTCATCCACAAATACCTGTTTTATCCCCAAAAGAGGACAGTTTCTTCCAGAAAGGCCACATTTCTCACAAATATATCACATCTCCTCCAAGAAATACCAGCTTTCCCCCTTCAAATAGGACCTTTTCACCCACAAATACCTCTTTTATCAACAAAATAGGACAGTTTCTTCCAGAAATGCCACATTTCTCCCAAATAGATCACATCTTCTCCAAGAAATACCAGCTTTCCCCCTACAAATAGGACCTTTTCTCACACTGATCCCTCTTTTATCCCCAAAACAGGACAGTTTCTTCCAGAAATGCCACATTTCTCCCAAATAGATCACATATTCTCCAAGAAATACCAGCTTTCCCCCTTCAAATACGAACTTTTCTCCCACAAACTCCTCTTTTATCCCCAAAATAGGGCAGTTTCTTCCAGAAATGCCACATTTCTCCCAAATATATCACATCTCCTCCAAGAAATACCAGGATTACTCCTGAAATAGGACCTTTTCTCCCACAAATACCAGCCTTCTCCCCCCAAATAGGACATTTTCTTCCAGACATGCCAGATTTCTCCCAAATATATCACATCTTCTCCAAGAAATACCAGCTTTCCCCCTTCAAATAGGACATTTTCACCCACAAATACCTCTTTTATCAACAAAATAGGACAGTTTCTTCCAGACATGCCACATTTCTCTCAAATATATCACATCTTCTCCAAGAAATACCAGGTTTTCCCCTTCAAATAGGACCTTTTCACCCACAAATACCTCTTTTATCCCCAAAATAGGACAGTTTCTTCCAGAAATGCCACATTTCTCCCAAATAGATCACATCTTCTCCAAGAAATACCAGGTTTCCACATTGAAATATGACCTTTTCACCCACAAATACCTCTTTTATCCCCCAAAATAGGTCAGTTTCTTCCTGACATGCCACATTTCTCCCAAACGTATCACATCTTCTCCAAGAAATACCAGGGTTCCCCCTTCACATAGGTCCATTTCACCCACAAATAACTGCTTCATCCCCAAAAGAGGACAGTTTCTTCCAGAAAGGCCAGATTTCTCCAAAATATATCACATCTTCTCCAAGAAATACCAGCTTTCCCCCTTCAAATAGGACCTTTTCTCCCAAAAAAACCTGTTTGATCTCCAAAAGAGGACAGTTTCTGCCAGAAATAACACATTTCTCCCAAATAGATCACATCTTCTCCAAGAAATACCAGCTTTCCCCCTTCAAATAGGACCTTCTCACCCACAAATACCTATTTTATCAACAAAAGAGGACAGTTTCTTCCAGACATGCCACATTTCTCCCAAATATATCACATCTTCTCCAAGAAATACCAGGTTTCTCCCTACAAATAGGACCTTTTCACCCACAAATACCTCTTTTATCCCCAAAAGAGGACAGATTCTTCCAGACATGCCACATTTCTCCCAAATATATCACATCTTCTCCAAGAAATACCAGGTTTTCCCCTTGAAATAGGACCTTTTCACCCACAAATACCAGCCTTCTCCCCCCAAATAGGACATTTTCTGCCAGAAAGGCCAAATATCTCCCAAATGTATCACATCTTTTCCAAGAAATACCAGGTTTCCCCCTTCAAATAGGAACTTTTCACCCACAAATACCTCTTTTATCCCCAAAAGAGGACAGTTTCTTCCAGACATGCCACATTTCTCCCAAATATATCACATCTTCTCCAAGAAATAACAGGTTTCCCCCTTCAAATAGGACCTTTTCTCCCACAAATACCTGTTTTATCCCCAAAATAGGACAGTTTCTTCCAGAAAGGCCACATTTCTCCCAAATATATCACATCTTCTCCAAGAAATACCAGGTTTCCCCCAGGAAATAGACCTTATCACCCACAAATACCTCTTTTATCCCCAAAAGAGGACAGTTTCTGCCAGAAATGCCACATTTCTCCCAAATATATCACATCTTCTCCAAGAAATAACAGGTTTCCCCCTTCAAATAGGAACTTTTCACCCACAAATACATCTTTTATCCCCAAAATAGGACAGTTTCTTCCAGAAAGGCCAGATTTCTCCCAAATATAACACATCTTCTCCAAGAAATACCAGGTTTCCCCCTTCAAATAGGACCTTATCTCCCACAAATTCCTGTTTTATCCCCAAAAGAGGACATTTTCTTCCAGACATGCCAGATTTCTCCCAAATATATCACATCTTCTCCAAGAAATACCAGCTTTCCCCCTAGAAATAGGACCTTTTCTCACACAGATCCCTCTTTTATCCCCAAAAGAGGACAGTTTCTTCCAGACATGCCACATTTCTCCCAAATAGATCACATCTTCTCCAAGAAATACCACGTTTCCCCCTTGAAATAGGACCTTTTCACCCACAAATACCTCTTTTATCAACAAAATAGGACATTTTCTTCCAGACATGCCAGATTTCTCCAAAATATATCACATCTTCTCCAAGAAATACCAGCTTTCCCCCAGGAAATAGACCTTATCACCCACAAATACCTCTTTTATCCCCAAAAGAGGACAGTTTCTTCCAGAAATGCCACATTTCTCCCAAATAGATCACATCTTCTCCAAGAAATACCAGCTTTCCCCCTTCAAATAGGACCTTTTCACCCACAAATACCTCTTTTATCCCCAAAAGAGGACAGTTTCTTCCAGACATGCCACATTTCTCCCAAATATATCACATCTTCTCCAAGAAATACCAGGTTTCCCCCTTCAAATAGGGCCTTTTCACCCACAAATACCAGTTTTATCCCCAAAAGAGGACAGTTTCTTCCTGACATGCCACATTTCTCCCAAATATATCACATCTTCTCCAAGAAATACCAGGTTTCCCCCTTCAAATAGGACCTTTTCACCCACAAATACCTCTTTTATCCCCAAAAGAGGACAGTTTCTGCCAGAAATGCCACATTTCTCACAAATATATCACATCTCCTCCAAGGAATACCAGCTTCCCCCCTTCAAATAGGACCTTTTCACCCACAAATACCTCTTTTATCCCCAAAAGAGCACAGCTTCTTCCAGACATGCCACATTTCTCCAAAATATATCACATCTTCTCCAAGAAATACCAGGTTTTCCCCCTTCAAATAGGACCTTTTCACCCACAAATACCTCTTTTATCCCCAAAATAGGACAGTTTCTTCCAGAAATGCCACATTTCTCCCAAGTAGATCACATCTTCTCCAAGAAATACCAGGTTTCCCCCTTCAAATAGGACCTTTTCTCCCACAAATACCTCTTTTATCCCCAAAAGAGGACAGTTTCTTCCAGACATGCCACATTTCTCCCAAATATATCACATCTTCTCCAAGAAATACCAGCCTACCCCCTTCAAATAGGACCTTTTCACCCACAAATACCTCTTTTATCCCAAAAATAGAACAGTTTCTTCCAGAAATGCCACATTTCTCCCAAATATATCACATCTTCTCCAAGAAATACCAGGTTTCCCCCTTCAAATAGGACCTTTTCACCCACAAATACCTGTTTGCTCCCCAAAAGAGGACAGTTTCTTCCAGACATGCCACATTTCTCCCAAATATATCACATCTTCTCCAAGAAATACCAGGATTCCTCCTGAAATAGGACATTCTCACCCACAACTACCAGCCTTCTCCCACCAAATTGGACATTTTCTTCCATACATGCCACATTTCTCCCAAATAGATCACATCTTCTCCAAGAAATACCAGCTTTCCCCCTTCAAATAGGACCTTTTCACCCACAAATACCACTTTTATCCCAAGAATAGGACAGTTTCTTCCAGAAAGGCCACATTTCTCCCAAATAGATCACATCTTCTCCAAGAAATACCAGCTTTCCCCCTTCAAATAGGACCTATTCTCCAAAAATACCTCTTTTATCCCCAAAAGAGGAGAGTTTCTGCCAGAAATGCCACATTTCTCCCAAATAGATCACATCTTCTCCAAGAAATACCACGTTTCCCCCTTCAAATAGGACCTTTTCACCCACAAATACCTCTTTTATCCCCAAAATAGGACAGTTTCTTCCAGAAAGGCCACATTTCTCCCAAATATATCACATCTTCTCCAAGAAATACCGGCTTTCCCCCTTCAAATAGAACCTTTTCACCCACAAATACCTCTTTTATCCCCCAAAGAGGACAGTTTCTTCCAGAAATGCCACATTTCTCACAAATATATCACATCTCCTCCAAGAAATACCAGGGTTCCCCCTTCAAATAGGACCTTTTCACCCACAAATACCTCTTTTATCCCCAAAATAGGACAGTTTCTTCCAGAAAGGCCACATTTCTCCCAAATAGATCACATCTTCTCCAAGAAATACCAGGGTTCCCCCTTCAAATAGGAAATTTTCATCCACAAATACCTGTTTTATCCCCAAAAGAGGACAGTTTCTTCCAGAAAGGCCACATTTCTCCCAAATATATCACATCTTCTCCTAGAAATACCGGCTTTCCCCCTTCAAATAGAACCTTTTCACCCATAAATACCTCTTTTATCCCCAAAAGAGGACAGTTTCTTCCAGAAATGCCACATTTCTCACAAATATATCACATCTCCTCCAAGAAATACCAGCTTTCCCCCTTCAAATAGGACCTTTTCACCCACAAATACCTCTTTTATCCCCAAAAGAGGACAGTTTCTTCCAGAAATGCCACATTTCTCCCAAATAGATCACATCTTCTCCAAGAAATAACAGGTTTCCCCCTTCAAATAGGACCTTTTCTCACACTGATCCCTCTTTTATCCCCAAAACAGGACAGTTTCTTCCAGAAATGCCACATTTCTCCCAAATAGATCACATCTTCTCCAAGAAATACCAGCTTTCCCCCTTCAAATACGAACTTTTCTCCCACAAATACCTCTTTTATCCCCAAAATAGGGCAGTTTCTTCCAGACATGCCACATTTCTCCCAAATATATCACATCTCCTCCAAGAAATACCAGGATTACTCCTGAAATAGGACCTTTTCTCCCACAAATACCAGCCTTCTCCCCCCAAATAGGACATTTTCTTCCAGACATGCCAGATTTCTCCCAAATATATCACATCTTCTCCAAGAAATACCATGTTTCCCCCTTCAAATAGGACATTTTCACCCACAAATACCTCTTTTATCAACAAAATAGGACAGTTTCTTCCAGACATGCCACATTTCTCTCAAATATATCACATCTTCTCCAAGACGTACCAGGTTTTCCCCTTCAAATAGGACCTTTTCACCCACAAATACCTCTTTTATCCCCAAAATAGGACAGTTTCTTCCAGAAAGGCCACATTTCTCCCAAATAGATCACATCTTCTCCAAGAAATACCAGGTTTCCACATTGAAATATGGCCTTTTCACCCACAAATACCTCTTTTATCCCCCAAAATAGGTCAGTTTCTTCCAGAAAGGCCACATTTCTCCCAAACATATCACATCTTCTCCAAGAAATACCAGGTTTCCCCCTTCAAATAGGACCTTTTCACCCACAAATACCTGTTTGATCCCCAAAAGAGGACAGTTTCTTCCGAACATGCCACATTTCTCCCAAATATATCTCATCTTCTCCAAGAAATACCAAGTTTCCCCCTTCAAATAGGACCTTTTCACCCACACATACCTCTTTTATCCCCAAATTGGACAGTTTCTTCCAGACATGCCACATTTCTCCCAAATATATCACATCTTCTCCAAGAAATACCAGGTTTTCCCCTTCAAATAGGACCTTTTCATCCACAAATACCTGCTTCATCCCAAAAAGAGGACAGTTTCTTCCAGAAATGCCACATTTCTCCCAAATATATCACATCTTCTCCAAGAAATACCAGGTTTCCACATTGAAATATGACCTTTTCACCCACAAATACCTCTTTTATCCCCCAAAATAGGTCAGTTTCTTCCTGACATGCCACATTTCTCCCAAACATATCACATCTTCTCCAAGAAATACCAGGGTTCCCCCTTCACATAGGTCCATTTCACCCACAAATAACTGCTTCATCCCCAAAAGAGAACAGTTTCTTCCAGAAAGGCCAGATTTCTCCAAAATATATCACATCTTCTCCAAGAAATACCAGCTTTCCCCCTTCAAATAGGACCTTTTCTCCCAAAAAAACCTGTTCGATCTCCAAAAGAGGACAGTTTCTGCCAGAAATAACACATTTCTCCCAAATAGATCACATCTTCTCCAAGAAATACCAGGTTTCTCCCTACAAATAGGACCTTTTCACCCACAAATACCTCTTTTATCCCCAAAAGAGGACAGTTTCTTCCAGACATGCCACATTTCTCCCAAATATATCACATCTTCTCCAAGAAATACCAGGTTTTCCCCTTGAAATAGGACCTTTTCACCCACAAATACCAGCCTTCTCCCCCCAAATAGGACATTTTCTGCCAGAAAGGCCAAATATCTCCCAAATGTATCACATCTTTTCCAAGAAATACCAGGTTTCCCCCTTCAAATAGGAACTTTTCACCCACAAATACCTCTTTTATCCCCAAAATAGGACAGTTTCTTCCAGACATGCCACATTTCTCCCAAATATATCACATCTTCTCCAAGAAATACGAGCTTTCCCCCTTCAAATAGGACCTTTTCTCCCACAAATACCTGTTTTATCCCCAAAATAGGACAGTTTCTTCCAGAAATGCCACATTTCTCCCAAATATATCACATCTTCTCCAAGAAATACCAGGTTTCCCCCAGGAAATAGACCTTATCACCCAAAAATACCTCTTTTATCCCCAAAAGAGGACAGTTTCTGCCAGAAATGCCACATTTCTCCCAAATAGATCACATCTTCTCCAAGAAATAACAGGTTTCCCCCTTCAAATAGGAACTTTTCACCCACAAATACATCTTTTATCCCCAAAATAGGACAGTTTCTTCCAGAAAGGCCAGATTTCTCCCAAATATAACACATCTTCTCCAAGAAATACCAGGTTTCCCCCTTCAAATAGGACCTTATCTCCCACAAATTCCTGTTTTATCCCCAAAAGAGGACATTTTCTTCCAGACATGCCAGATTTCTCCCAAATATATCACATCTTCTCCAAGAAATACCAGCTTTCCCCCTAGAAATAGGACCTTTTCTCACACTGATCCCTCTTTTATCCCCAAAAGAGGACAGTTTATTCCTGACATGCCACATTTCTCCCAAATATTCCACATCTTCTCCAAGAAACACCACGATTCCCCCTTGAAACAGGACCTTTTCACCCACAAATACCTCTTTTATCAACAAAATAGGACATTTTCTTCCAGACATGCCAGATTTCTCCAAAATATATCACATCTTCTCCAAGAAATACCAGCTTTCCCCCAGGAAATAGACCTTATCACCCACAAATACCTGTTTGATCCCCAAAAGAGGACAGTTTCTTCCAGAAATGCCACATTTCTCCCAAATAGATCACATCTTCTCCAAGAAATACCAGGTTTCCCCCTTCAAATAGGACCTTTTCACCCACAAATACCTCTTTTATCCCCAAAAGAGGACAGTTTCTTCCAGACATGCCACATTTCTCCCAAATATATCACATCTTCTCCAAGAAATACCAGGTTTCCCCCTTCAAATAGGGCCTTTTCACCCACAAATACCTGTTTTATCCCCAAAAGAGGACAGTTTCTTCCTGACATGCCACATTTCTCCCAAATAGATCACATCTTCTCCAAGAAATACCAGGTTTCCCCCTTCAAATAGGACCTTATCACCCACAAATACCTCTTTTATCCCCAAAAGAGGACAGTTTCTTCCAGAAAGGCCACATTTCTCCCAAATATATCACATCTTCTCCAAGAAATACCGGCTTTCCCCCTTCAAATAGAACCTTTTCACCCATAAATACCTCTTTTATCCCCAAAAGAGGACAGTTTCTTCCAGAAATGCCACATTTCTCCCAAATATATCACATCTCCTCCAAGGAATACCAGCTTCCCCCCTTCAAATAGGACCTTTTCACCCACAAATACCTCTATTATCCCCAAAAGAGCACAGCTTCTTCCAGACATGCCACATTTCTCCAAAATATATCACATCTTCTCCAAGAAGTACCAGGTTTTCCCCCTTCAAATAGGACCTTTTCACCCACAAATACCTGTTTTATCCCCAAAATAGGACAGTTTCTTCCAGAAATGCCACATTTCTCCCAAGTAGATCACATCTTCTCCAAGAAATACCAGGTTTCCCCCTTCAAATAGGACCTTTTCTCCCACAAATACCTCTTTTATCCCCAAAAGAGGACAGTTTCTTCCAGAAAGGCCAAATTTCTCCCAAATATATCACATCTTCTCCAAGAAATACCAGCCTTCCCCCTTCAAATAGGACCTTTTCACCCACAAATACCTCTTTTATCCCAAAAATAGAACAGTTTCTTCCAGAAATGCCACATTTCTCCCAAATATATCACATCTTCTCCAAGAAATACCAGCTTTCCCCTTGAATTAGGACCTTCTCACCCACAAATACCTGTTTGCTCCCCAAAAGAGGACAGTTTCTTCCAGACATGCCACATTTCTCCCAAATATATCACATCTTCTCCAAGAAATACCAGGATTCCTCCTGAAATAGGACCTTCTCACCCACAACTACCAGCCTTCTCCCACCAAATTGGACATTTTCTTCCATACATGCCACATTTCTCCCAAATAGATCACATCTTCTCCAAGAAATACGAGCTTTCCCCCTTCAAATAGGACCTTTTCACCCACAAATACCTCTTTTATCCCAAGAATAGGACAGTTTCTTCCAGAAAGGCCACATTTCTCCCAAATAGATCGCATCTTCTCCAAGAAATACCAGCTTTCCCCCTTCAAATAGACCTATTCTCCACAAATACCTCTTTTATCCCCAAAAGAGGAGAGTTTTCTGCCAGAAATGCCACATTTCTCCCAAATAGATCACATCTTCTCCAAGAAATACCAGGTTTCCCCCTTCAAATAGGACCTTTTCACCCACAAATACCTCTTTTATCCCCAAAATAGGACAGTTTCTTCCAGAAAGGCCACATTTCTCCCAAATATATCACATCTTCTCCTAGAAATACCGGCTTTCCCCCTTCAAATAGAACCTTTTCACCCACAAATACCTCTTTTATCCCCCAAAGAGGACAGTTTCTTCCAGAAATGCCACATTTCTCACAAATATATCACATCTCCTCCAAGAAATACCAGCTTTCCCCCTTCAAATAGGACCTTTTCACCCACAAATACCTCTTTTATCCCCAAAAGACGACAGTTTCTTCCAGAAATGCCACATTTCTCCCAAATAGATCACATCTTCCCCAAGAAATAACAGGTTTCCCCCTTCAAATAGGACCTTTTCTCACACTGATCCCTCTTTTATCCCCAAAACAGGACATTTTCTTCCAGAAAGGCCACATTTCTCCCAAATAGATCACATCTTCTCCAAGAAATACCAGCTTTCCCCCTTCAAATACGGACTTTTCTCCCACAAATACCTCTTTTATCCCCAAAATAGGGCAGTTTCTTCCAGAAATGCCACATTTCTCCCAAATATATCACATCTTCTCCAAGAAATACCATGATTCCCCCTTCAAATAGGACCTTCTCACCCACAAATACCAGCCTTCTCCCTACAAATAGGACATTTTCTACCAGAAATGCCAGATTTCTCCCAAACATATCACATCTTCTCCAAGAAATACCACGGTTCCCCCTTCAAATAGGACCTTTTCACCCACAAATACCGCTTTTATCCACAAAAGAGGACAGTTTCTTCAAGAAAGGCCACATTTCTCCAAAATATATCACATCTTCTCCAAGAAATACCAGCTTTCCCCCTTCAAACAGAACCTTTTCTCCCACAAATACCTGTTTTATCCCCAAAATAGAACAGTTTCTTCCAGAAAGGCCACATTTCTCCCAAATATATCACATCTTCTCCAAGAAATACCTGGTTTCCCCCTTCAAATAGGACCTTCTCACCCACAAATACCTCTTTTATCCCCAAAAGAGGACAGTTTCTTCCAGTCATGCCACATTTCTCCCAAATGGATAACATCTTCTCCAAGAAATACCAGGTTTCCCCCTTCAAATAGGACCTTTTCACCCACAAATAACTCTTTTATCCCCAAAAGAGGACAGTTTCTTCCAGACATGCCAGATTTCTCCCAAATATATCACATCTTCTCCAAGGAATACCAGGTTTCCCCTTTCAAATAGGACATTTTCACGCATGAAATACCTCTTTTATCCCCAAAAGAGGACAGTTTCTTCCAGAAATGCCACATTTCTCCCAAATATATCACATCTTCTCCAAGAAATACCAGCTTTCCCCCTTCAAATAGGACCTTTTCACCCACAAATACCTCTTTTATCCCCAAAATAGGACAGTTTCTTCCAGACATGCCACATTTCTCCCAAATACATCACATCTTCTCCAAGAAATACCAGGGTTCCCCCTTCAAATAGGAACTTTTCACCCACAAATACCTCTTTTATCCCCAAAATAGGACAGTTTCTGCCAGAAATGCCACATTTCTCCCAAATATATCACATCTTCTCCAAGAAATACCAGCTTTCCCCCTTCAAATAGGACCTTTGCACCCACAAATACCAGTTTGATCCTCAAAAGAGGACAGATTCTTCCAGACATGCCACATTTCTCCCAAATAGATCACATCTTCTCCAAGAAATACCAGCTTTCCCCCTTCAAATAGGACCTTGTCACCCACAAATACCTGTTTGATCCACAAAGCAGGACAGTTTCTTCCAGACATGCCACATTTCTCCCAAATATATCACATCTTCTCCAAGAAATACCAGGGTTCCCCCTTCAAATAGGACCTTATCACCCACAAATACCTCTTTTATCCCCAAAATAGGTCAGTTTCTGCCAGAAATGCCACATTTCTCCCAAATATATCACATCTTCTCCAAGAAATACCAGGATTCTGCCTGAAATAGGAAGTATTCTCCCAAAAATTCCAGCCTTCTCCCCCAAATAGGACATTTTCTGCCAGACATGCCACATTTCTCCCAAATATATCACATCTTCTCCAAGAAATACCACGGTTCCCCCTTCAAATATGACCTTATCTCCCACAAATACCTCTTTTATCCACAAAATAGAACAGTTTCCTCCAGAAATGCCACATTTCTCCCAAACATATCACATCTACTCCAAGAAATACCAGCTTTCCCCCTTCAAATAGGACCTTTTCACCCACAAATACCTGTTCTATCCCCAAAAGGGGACAGTTTCTTCCAGAAATGCCACATTTCTCCCAAATATATCACATCTTCTGCAAGAAATACCAGGTTTCCCCCTTCAAATAGGACCTTTTCACCCACAAAAACCTGTTTGATCCCCAAATAGGACAGTTTCTTCCAGACATGCCACATTTCTCCCAAATATATCACATCTTCTCCAAGAAATACCAGGTTTCCCCCTTCAAATAGGACCTTTTCACCCACAAATACCTCTTTTATCCCCAAAATAGGACAGTTTCTTCCAGAAATGCCACATTTCTCCCAAATAGATCACAACTCCTCCAAGAAATACCAGGTTTCCCCCTTCAAATAGAACCTTTTCTCCATGAAATACCAGTTATATCAACAAAAGAGGACAGTTTCTTCCAGACATGCCACATTTCTCACAAATATATCACATCTTCTCCAAGAAATACCAGGTTTCCCCTTTCAAATAGGACATTTTCACGCATGAAATACCTCTTTTATCCCCAAAAGAGGACAGTTTCTTCCAGAAATGCCACATTTCTCCCAAATATATCACATCTTCTCCAAGAAATACCAGCTTTCCCCCTTCAAATAGGACCTTTTCACCCACAAATACCTGTTTGATCCCCAAAACAGGACAGTTTCTTCCAGACATGCCACATTTCTCCCAAATATATCACATCTTCTCCAAGAAATACCAGCTTTCCCCCTTCAAATAGGACCTATTCACCCACAAATGCCTCTTTTATCCCCAAAAGAGGACAGTTTCTTCCAGAAAGGCCACATTTCTCCCAAATATATCACATCTTCTCCAAGAAATACCACGGTTCCCCCTTCAAATAGGACCTTTTCACCCACAAATACCTCTTTTATCCCCAAAATAGGACAGTTTCTGCCAGAAATGCCACATTTCTCCCAAATATATCACATCTTCTCCAAGAAATACCAGGGTTCCCCCTTCAAATAGGACCTTTTCACCCACAAATACCTCTCTTATCCCCAAAAGAGGACAGTTTTCTCCCAGAAATGCCACATTTCTCCCAAATATATCACAACTCCTCCTAGAAATACCAGGTTTCCCCCTTGAATTAGAATCTTTTCTCCATGAAATACCTGTTTTATCCCCAAAATAGGACAGTTTCTTCCTGAAATGCCACATTTCTCCCAAACATATCACATCTTCTGCATGAAATACCAGGGTTACCCCTTCAAATAGCACCTTTTCACCCACAAATACCTCTTTTATACCCAAAAGTGGACATTTTCATCCAGACATGCCACATTTCTCCCAAATATATCACAACTCCTCCAAGAAATACCAGCTTTCCCCCTTCAAATAGGACCTTTTCACCCACAAATACCAGTTTGATCCTCAAAAGAGGACAGATTCTTCCAGACATGCCACATTTCTCCAAAATATATCACATCTTCCCCAAGAAATACCAGCTTTCCCCCTTCAAATAGGACCTTGTCACCCACAAATACCTGTTGATCCCCAAAGCAGGACAGTTTCTTCCAGACATGCCACATTTCTCCCAAATACATCACATCTTCTCCAAGAAATACCACGTTTCCCCCTTCAAATAGGACCTTTTCACCCACAAATACCTCTTTTATCCCCAAAATAGGACAGTTTCCTCCAGAAAGGCCACATTTCTCCCAAAAATATCACATCTTCTCCAAGAAATACCAGTTTTCCCCCTTCAAATAGGACCTTTTCACCCACAAATACCTGTTCTATCCCCAAAAGAGGACAGTTTCTGCCAGAAATGCCACATTTCTCCCAAATATATCACATCTTCTCCAAGAAATACCAGCTTTCCCCCTTCAAATAGGACCTTTTCACCCACAAATACCTCTTTTATCCCAAAATAGGACATTTTCTGCCAGACATGCCAGATTTCTCCCAAATAGACCACATCTTCTCCTAGAAATACCAGGTTTCCCCCCTGAATTAGAACCCATTCTCCATGAAATACCTGTTTTATCCCCAAAATAGGACAGTTTCTTCCAGAAATGCCAGATTTCTCCCAAATATATCACATCTTCTCCAAGAAATACCAGGATTCTTCCTGAAATAGGACCTTTTCTCCCAAAAATACCAGCCTTCTCCCCCCAAATAGGACATTTTCTGCCAGACATGCCAGATTTCTCCCAAATATATCACATCTCCTGCAAGAAATACCAGGTTTCCCCCTTGAAATAGAACCTTTTCACCCACAAATACCTCTTTTACCAACAAATAGTACAGTTTCTTCCAGACATGCCACATTTCTCCCAAATATATCACATCTTCTCCAAGAAATACCAGCTTTCCCCCTTCAAATAGGACCTATTCACCCACAAATACCTCTTTTATTCCCAAAAGAGGACAGTTTCTTCCAGAAATGCCACATTTCTCCCAAATAGATCACATCTTCTCCAAGAAATACCAGCTTTCCCCCTTGAAATAGAACCTTTTCTCTCACAAATACCTCTTTTATCCCCAAAAGAGGACAGTTTCTTCCAGAAATGCCACATTTCTCCCAAATATAACACATCTTCTCCAAGAAATACCAGCTTTCCTCCTGAAATAGGACCTTTTCACCCACAAATACCTCTTTTATCCCCAAATTGGACTGTTTCTTCCAGAAAGGCCAGATTTCTCCCAAATATATCACATCTTCTCCAAGAAATACCACGTTTCCCCCTTCAAATAGGACCTTTTCACCCACAAATACCTCTTTTATCCCCAAAATAGGACAGTTTCTGCCAGAAATGCCACATTTCTCCCAAATATATCACATCTTCTCCAAGAAATACCAGGTTTCCCCCTTCAAATAGGACCTTTTCACCCACAAATACCTCTTTTATCCCCAAAAGAGGACAGTTTCTCCCAGAAATGCCACATTTCTCCCAAATATATCACAACTCCTCCTAGAAATACCAGGTTTCCCCCTTGAATTAGAATCTTTTCTCCATGAAATACCTGTTTTATCCCCAAAAGAGGACAGTTTCTTCCAGAAAGGCCACATTTCTCCCAAATAGATCACATCTTCTCCAAGAAATACCGGCTTTCCCCCTTCAAATAGAACCTTTTCACCCATAAATACCTCTTTTATCCCCAAAAGAGGACAGTTTCTTCCAGAAATGCCACATTTCTCACAAATATATCACATCTCCTCCAAGAAATACCAGCTTTCCCCCTTCAAATAGGACCTTTTCACCCACAAATACCTCTTTTATCCCCAAAAGAGGACAGTTTCTTCCAGACGTGCCACATTTCTCCCAAATAGATCACATCTTCTCCAAGAAATACCAGCTTTCCCCCTTCAAATAGGACCTTTTCACCCACTAATACCTCTTTTATCCCCAAAAGAGGACAGATTGTTCCAGACATGCCAGATTTCTCCCAAATATATCACATCTTCTCCACGAAATACCAGGGTTCCCCCTTCAAATAGGACCTTTTCACCCAGAAATACCTCTTTTATCCCCAAAAGAGGACAGTTTCTTCCAGACATGCCACATTTCTCCCAAATATATCACATCTTCTCCAAGAAATACCAGGGTTCCCCCTTCAAATAGGACCTTATCACCCACAAATACCTCTTTTATCCCCAAAAGAGGACAGTTTCTCCCAGAAATGCCACATTTCTCCCAAATATATCACATCTTCTCCAAGAAATACCAGGCTTCCCCCTTCAAATAGGACCTTTTCACCCACAAATACGTATATTATCCCCAAAAGAGGACTGTTTCTGCCAGAAATGCCACATTACTCCCAAATATATCACATCTTCTCCATGAAATACCAGCTTTCCCCCTTCAAATAGGACCTTTTCTCCCACAAATACCTGTTTTATCCCCACAATAGGACAGTTTCTTCCAGAAATGCCACATTTCCCCCAATTATATCACATCTTCTCCAAGAAATACCAGGTTTCCCCCTTCAAATAGGACCTTTTCACCCACAAATACCTCTTTTATCCCCAAAATAGGACAGTTTCTTCCAGACATGCCACATTTCTCCCAAATACATCACATCTTCTCCAAGAAATACCAGGGTTCCCCCTTCAAATAGGAACTTTTCACCCACAAATACCTCTTTTATCCCCAAAATAGGACAGTTTCTGCCAGAAATGCCACATTTCTCCCAAATATATCACATCTTCTCCAAGAAATACCAGCTTTCCCCCTTCAAATAGGACCTTTGCACCCACAAATACCAGTTTGATCCTCAAAAGAGGACAGATTCTTCCAGACATGCCACATTTCTCCCAAATAGATCACATCTTCTCCAAGAAATACCAGCTTTCCCCCTTCAAATAGGACCTTGTCACCCACAAATACCTGTTTGATCCACAAAGCAGGACAGTTTCTTCCAGACATGCCACATTTCTCCCAAATATATCACATCTTCTCCAAGAAATACCAGGGTTCCCCCTTCAAATAGGACCTTATCACCCACAAATACCTCTTTTATCCCCAAAATAGGTCAGTTTCTGCCAGAAATGCCACATTTCTCCCAAATATATCACATCTTCTCCAAGAAATACCAGGATTCTGCCTGAAATAGGAAGTATTCTCCCAAAAATTCCAGCCTTCTCCCCCAAATAGGACATTTTCTGCCAGACATGCCACATTTCTCCCAAATATATCACATCTTCTCCAAGAAATACCACGGTTCCCCCTTCAAATATGACCTTATCTCCCACAAATACCTCTTTTATCCACAAAATAGAACAGTTTCCTCCAGAAATGCCACATTTCTCCCAAACATATCACATCTACTCCAAGAAATACCAGCTTTCCCCCTTCAAATAGGACCTTTTCACCCACAAATACCTGTTCTATCCCCAAAAGGGGACAGTTTCTTCCAGAAATGCCACATTTCTCCCAAATATATCACATCTTCTGCAAGAAATACCAGGTTTCCCCCTTCAAATAGGACCTTTTCACCCACAAAAACCTGTTTGATCCCCAAAATAGGACAGTTTCTTCCAGACATGCCACATTTCTCCCAAATATATCACATCTTCTCCAAGAAATACCAGGTTTCCCCCTTCAAATAGGACCTTTTCACCCACAAATACCTCTTTTATCCCCAAAATAGGACAGTTTCTTCCAGAAATGCCACATTTCTCCCAAATAGATCACAACTCCTCCAAGAAATACCAGGTTTCCCCCTTCAAATAGAACCTTTTCTCCATGAAATACCAGTTATATCAACAAAAGAGGACAGTTTCTTCCAGACATGCCACATTTCTCACAAATATATCACATCTTCTCCAAGAAATACCAGGTTTCCCCTTTCAAATAGGACATTTTCACGCATGAAATACCTCTTTTATCCCCAAAAGAGGACAGTTTCTTCCAGAAATGCCACATTTCTCCCAAATATATCACATCTTCTCCAAGAAATACCAGCTTTCCCCCTTCAAATAGGACCTTTTCACCCACAAATACCTGTTTGATCCCCAAAACAGGACAGTTTCTTCCAGACATGCCACATTTCTCCCAAATATATCACATCTTCTCCAAGAAATACCAGCTTTCCCCCTTCAAATAGGACCTATTCACCCACAAATGCCTCTTTTATCCCCAAAAGAGGACAGTTTCTTCCAGAAAGGCCACATTTCTCCCAAATATATCACATCTTCTCCAAGAAATACCACGGTTCCCCCTTCAAATAGGACCTTTTCACCCACAAATACCTCTTTTATCCCCAAAATAGGACAGTTTCTGCCAGAAATGCCACATTTCTCCCAAATATATCACATCTTCTCCAAGAAATACCAGGGTTCCCCCTTCAAATAGGACCTTTTCACCCACAAATACCTCTCTTATCCCCAAAAGAGGACAGTTTCTCCCAGAAATGCCACATTTCTCCCAAATATATCACAACTCCTCCTAGAAATACCAGGTTTCCCCCTTGAATTAGAATCTTTTCTCCATGAAATACCTGTTTTATCCCCAAAATAGGACAGTTTCTTCCTGAAATGCCACATTTCTCCCAAACATATCACATCTTCTGCATGAAATACCAGGGTTACCCCTTCAAATAGCACCTTTTCACCCACAAATACCTCTTTTATACCCAAAAGTGGACATTTTCATCCAGACATGCCACATTTCTCCCAAATATATCACAACTCCTCCAAGAAATACCAGCTTTCCCCCTTCAAATAGGACCTTTTCACCCACAAATACCAGTTTGATCCTCAAAAGAGGACAGATTCTTCCAGACATGCCACATTTCTCCAAAATATATCACATCTTCCCCAAGAAATACCAGCTTTCCCCCTTCAAATAGGACCTTGTCACCCACAAATACCTGTTTGATCCCCAAAGCAGGACAGTTTCTTCCAGACATGCCACATTTCTCCCAAATACATCACATCTTCTCCAAGAAATACCACGTTTCCCCCTTCAAATAGGACCTTTTCACCCACAAATACCTCTTTTATCCCCAAAATAGGACAGTTTCCTCCAGAAAGGCCACATTTCTCCCAAAAATATCACATCTTCTCCAAGAAATACCAGTTTTCCCCCTTCAAATAGGACCTTTTCACCCACAAATACCTGTTCTATCCCCAAAAGAGGACAGTTTCTGCCAGAAATGCCACATTTCTCCCAAATATATCACATCTTCTCCAAGAAATACCAGCTTTCCCCCTTCAAATAGGACCTTTTCACCCACAAATACCTCTTTTATCCCCAAAATAGGACATTTTCTGCCAGACATGCCAGATTTCTCCCAAATAGACCACATCTTCTCCTAGAAATACCAGGTTTCCCCCCTGAATTAGAACCCATTCTCCATGAAATACCTGTTTTATCCCCAAAATAGGACAGTTTCTTCCAGAAATGCCAGATTTCTCCCAAATATATCACATCTTCTCCAAGAAATACCAGGATTCTTCCTGAAATAGGACCTTTTCTCCCAAAAATACCAGCCTTCTCCCCCCAAATAGGACATTTTCTGCCAGACATGCCAGATTTCTCCCAAATATATCACATCTCCTGCAAGAAATACCAGGTTTCCCCCTTGAAATAGAACCTTTTCACCCACAAATACCTCTTTTACCAACAAATAGTACAGTTTCTTCCAGACATGCCACATTTCTCCCAAATATATCACATCTTCTCCAAGAAATACCAGCTTTCCCCCTTCAAATAGGACCTATTCACCCACAAATACCTCTTTTATTCCCAAAAGAGGACAGTTTCTTCCAGAAATGCCACATTTCTCCCAAATAGATCACATCTTCTCCAAGAAATACCAGCTTTCCCCCTTGAAATAGAACCTTTTCTCTCACAAATACCTCTTTTATCCCCAAAAGAGGACAGTTTCTTCCAGAAATGCCACATTTCTCCCAAATATAACACATCTTCTCCAAGAAATACCAGCTTTCCTCCTGAAATAGGACCTTTTCACCCACAAATACCTCTTTTATCCCCAAATTGGACTGTTTCTTCCAGAAAGGCCAGATTTCTCCCAAATATATCACATCTTCTCCAAGAAATACCACGTTTCCCCCTTCAAATAGGACCTTTTCACCCACAAATACCTCTTTTATCCCCAAAATAGGACAGTTTCTGCCAGAAATGCCACATTTCTCCCAAATATATCACATCTTCTCCAAGAAATACCAGGTTTCCCCCTTCAAATAGGACCTTTTCACCCACAAATACCTCTTTTATCCCCAAAAGAGGACAGTTTCTCCCAGAAATGCCACATTTCTCCCAAATATATCACAACTCCTCCTAGAAATACCAGGTTTCCCCCTTGAATTAGAATCTTTTCTCCATGAAATACCTGTTTTATCCCCAAAATAGGACAGTTTCTTCCTGAAATGCCACATTTCTCCCAAACATATCACATCTTCTGCATGAAATACCAGGGTTACCCCTTCAAATAGCACCTTTTCACCCACAAATACCTCTTTTATCCCCAAAATAGGACATTTTCTGCCAGACATGCCAGATTTCTCCCAAATAGACCACATCTTCTCCTAGAAATACCAGGTTTCCCCCTTGAATTAGAACCCATTCTCCATGAAATACCTGTTTTATCCCCAAAATAGGACAGTTTCTTCCAGAAATGCCAGATTTCTCCCAAATATATCACATCTTCTCCAAGAAATACCAGGATTCTTCCTGAAATAGGACCTTTTCTCCCAAAAATACCAGCCTTCTCCCCCCAAATAGGACATTTTCTGCCAGACATGCCAGATTTCTCCCAAATATATCACATCTCCTGCAAGAAATACCAGGTTTCCCCCTTGAAATAGAACCTTTTCACCCACAAATACCTCTTTTACCAACGAATAGTACAGTTACTTCCAGACATGCCACATTTCTCACAAATAGATCACATCTTCTCCAAGGAATACCAGGTTTCCCCCTTCAAATAGGACCTTTTCACCCACAAATACCTCTTTTATCCCCAAAAGAGGACAGTTTCTTCCAGAAATGCCACATTTCTCCCAAATAGATCACAACTCCTCCAAGAAATACCAGGTTTCCCCCTTCAAATAGAACCTTTTCTCCATGAAATACCAGTTATATCAACAAAAGAGGACAGTTTCTTCCAGACATGCCACATTTCTCACAAATATATCACATCTTCTCCAAGAAATACCAGGTTTCCCCTTTCAAATAGGACATTTTCACGCATGAAATACCTCTTTTATCCCCAAAATAGGACAGTTTCTTCCAGAAATGCCAAATTTCTCCCAAATATATCACATCTTCTCCAAGAAATACCAGCTTTCCCCCTTCAAATAGGACCTTTTCACCCACAAATACCTGTTTGATCCCCAAAACAGGACAGTTTCTTCCAGACATGCCACATTTCTCCCAAATATATCACATCTTCTCCAAGAAATACCAGCTTTCCCCCTTCAAATAGGACCTATTCACCCACAAATGCCTCTTTTATCCCCAAAAGAGGACAGTTTCTTCCAGAAAGGCCACATTTCTCCCAAATATATCACATCTTCTCCAAGAAATACCACGGTTCCCCCTTCAAATAGGACCTTTTCACTTTCAAATACCTCTTTTATCCCCAAAATAGGACAGTTTCTGCCAGAAATGCCACATTTCTCCCAAATATATCACATCTTCTCCAAGAAATACCAGGGTTCCCCCTTCAAATAGGACCTTTTCACCCACAAATACCTCTTTTATCCCCAAAATAGGACAGTTTCTCCCAGAAATGCCACATTTCTCCCAAATATATCACTACTCCTCCTAGAAATACCAGGTTTCCCCCTTGAATTAGAATCTTTTCTCCATGAAATACCTGTTTTATCCCCAAAATAGGACAGTTTCTTCCTGAAATGCCACATTTCTCACAAACATATCACATCTTCTGCATGAAATACCAGGGTTACCCCTTCAAATAGCACCTTTTCACCCACAAATACCTCTTTTATACCCAAAAGTGGACATTTTCATCCAGACATGCCACATTTCTCCCAAAAATATCACATCTTCTCCAAGAAATACCAGCTTTCCCCCTTCAAATAGAAACTTTTCTCCCACAAATACCTCTTTTATCTACAAAATAGCACAGTTTCTTCCAGACATGCCAGATTTCTCCCAAATATATCACATCTCCTCCAAGAAATACCAGGTTTCCCCCTTCAAATAGGACCTTTTCACCCACAAATACCTCTTTTATCCCCAAAAGAGGACAGTTTCTGCCAGACATGCCACATTTCTCCCAAATAGATCACATCTTCTCCAAGAAATACCAGGGTTCCCCCTTCAAATAGGACCTTTTCACCCACAAATACCTCTTTCATCCCTCAAATAGGACAGTTTCCTCCAGAAATGCCACATTTCTCCCAAATATATCACATCTTCTCCAAGAAATACCAGCTTTCCCCCTTCAAATAGGATCTTTTCACCCACAAATACCTCTTTTTAACCCAAAATAGGACTGTTTCTTCCTGAAATGCCAGATTTCTCCCAAATAGATCACATCTTCTGCAAGAAATACCAGCTTTCCCCCTTCAAATAGGACCTTTTCACCCACAAATACCTCTTTAATCCCCAAAAGAGGACAGTTTCTTCCAGACATGCCACATTTCTCCCAAATAGATCACATCTTCTCCAAGAAATACCAGCTTTCCCCCTTCAAATAGGACCTTTTCACCCACAAATACCTCTTTTATCCCCAAAAGAGGACAGTTTCTTCCAGACATGCCACATTTCTCCCAAATATATCACATCTCCTCCAAGAAATACCAGCTTTCCCCCTTCAAATAGGACCTTTTCACCCAGAAATACCTCTTTCATCCCCAAAAGAGGACAGTTTCTGCTAGAAATGCCACATTTCTCCCAAATAGATCAAATCTTCTCCAAGAAATACCAGGATTCTTCCTGAAATAGGAACTATTCTCCCAAAAATTCCAGCCTTCTCCCCCCAAATAGGACATTTTCTGACAGACATGCCAGATTTCTCCCAAATATACCACATCTTCTCCTAGAAATACCAGGTTTCCCCCTTGAATTAGAACCCATTCTCCATGAAATACCTGTTTTATCCCCAAAATAGGACAGTTTCTTCCAGAAATGCCAGATTTCTACCAAATATATCACATCTTCTCCAAGAAATACCAGGATTCTTCCTGAAATAGGACCTTTTCTCCAAAAAATACCAGCCTTCTCCCCCCAAATAGGACATTTTCTGCCAGACATGCCAGATTTCTCCCAAATATATCACATCTTCTCCAAGAAATACCAGCTTTCCCCCTTCAAATAGGACCTTTTCACCCACAAATACCTCTTTTACCAACAAATAGTACAGTTTCTTCCAGACATGCCACATTTCTCCCAAATAGATCACATCTTCCCCAAGAAATACCAGCTTTCCCCCTTCAAATAGGACCTTGTCACCCACAAATACCTGTTTGATCCCCAAAGCAGGACAGTTTCTTCCAGAAATGCCACATTTCTCCCAAATATATCACATCTTCTCCAAGAAATACCAGGGTTCCCCCTTCAAATAGGACCTTATCACCCACAAATACCTCTTTTATCCCCAAAATAGGACAGTTTCCTCCAGAAATGCCACATTTCTCCCAAAAATATCACATCTTCTCCAAGAAATACCAGCTTTCCCCCTTCAAATAGGACCTTTTCACCCACAAATACCTGTTCTATCCACAAAAGGGGACAGTTTCTTCCATAAATGCCACATTTCTCCCAAATATATCACATCTTCTCCAAGAAATACCAGCTTTCCCCCTTCAAATAGGACCTTTTCACCCACAAATACCTCTTTTATCCCCAAAATAGGACATTTTCTGCCAGACATGCCAGATTTCTCCCAAATAGACCACATCTTCTCCTAGAAATACCAGGTTTCCCCCTTGAATTAGAACCCAATCTCCATGAAATACCTGTTTTATCCCCAAAACAGGACAGTTTCTTCCAGACATGCCACATTTCTCCCAAATATATCACATCTTCTCCAAGAAATACCAGCTTTCCCCCTTCAAATAGGACCTATTCACCCACAAATGCCTCTTTTATCCCCAAAAGAGGACAGTTTCTTCCAGAAAGGCCACATTTCTCCCAAATATGTCACATCTTCTCCAAGAAATACCAGGGTTCCCCCTTCAAATAGGACCTTTTCACTTACAAATACCTCTTTTATCCCCAACATAGGACAGTTTCTGCCAGAAATGCCACATTTCTCCCAAATATATCACATCTTCTCCAAGAAATACCAGGGTTCCCCCTTCAAATAGGACCTTTTCACCCACAAATACCTCTTTTATCCCCAAAATAGGACAGTTTCTCCCAGAAATGCCACATTTCTCCCAAATATATCACTACTCCTCCTAGAAATACCAGGTTTCCCCCTTGAATTAGAATCTTTTCTCCATGAAATACCTGTTTTATCCCCAAAATAGGACAGTTTCTTCCTGAAATGCCACATTTCTCACAAACATATCACATCTTCTGCATGAAATACCAGGGTTACCCCTTCAAATAGCACCTTTTCACCCACAAATACCTCTTTTATACCCCAAAGTGGACATTTTCATCCAGACATGCCACATTTCTCCCAAAAATATCACATCTTCTCCAAGAAATACCAGCTTTCCCCCTTCAAATAGAAACTTTTCTCCCACAAATACCTCTTTTATCAACAAAATAGCACAGTTTCTTCCAGACATGCCAGATTTCTCCCAAATATATCACATCTTCTCAAAGAAATACCAGCTCTCCCCCTTCAAATAGGACCTTTTCACCCACAAATACCTCTTTTTAACCCAAAATAGGACTGTTTCTTCCTGAAATGCCAGATTTCTCCAAAATAGATCACATCTTCTGCAAGAAATACCAGCTTTCCCCCTTCAAATAGGACCTTTTCACCCACAAATACCTTTTTAATCCCCAAAAGAGGACAGTTTCTTCCAGACATGCCACATTTCTCCCAAATAGATCACATCTTCTCCAAGAAATACCAGCTTTCCCCCTTCAAATAGGACCTTTTCACCCACAAATACCTCTTTTATCCCCAAAAGAGGACAGTTTCTTCCAGACATGCCACATTTCTCCCAAATATATCACATCTCCTCCTAGAAATACCAGCTTTCCCCCTTCAAATAGGACCTTTTCACCCAGAAATACCTCTTTCATCCCCAAAAGAGGACAGTTTCTGCCAGAAATGCCACATTTCTCCCAAATAGATCAAATCTTCTCCAAGAAATACCAGGATTCTTTCTGAAATAGGAACTATTCTCCCAAAAATTCCAGCCTTCTCCCCCCAAATAGGACATTTTCTGCCAGACATGCCAGATTTCTCCCAAATATACCACATCTTCTCCTAGAAATACCAGGTTTCCCCCTTGAATTAGAACCCATTCTCCATGAAATACCTGTTTTATCCCCAAAATAGGACAGTATCTTCCAGAAATGCCAGATTTCTACCAAATATATCACATCTTCTCCAAGAAATACCAGGATTCTTCCTGAAATAGGACCTTTTCTCCAAAAAATACCAGCCTTCTCCCCCCAAATAGGACATTTTCTGCCAGACATGCCAGATTTCTCCCAAATATATCACATCTTCTCCAAGAAATACCAGGTTTCCCCCTTGAAATAGAATCTTTTCACCCACAAATACCTCTTTTACCAACAAATAGTACAGTTTCTTCAAAACATGCCTCATTTCTCCCAAATAGATCACATCTTCCCCAAGAAATACCAGCTTTCCCCCTTCAAATAGGACCTTGTCACCCACAAATACCTGTTTGATCCCCAAAGCAGGACAGTTTCTTCCAGACATGCCACATTTCTCCCAAATATATCACATCTTCTCCAAGAAATACCAGGGTTCCCCCTTCAAATAGGACCTTATCACCCACAAATACCTCTTTTATCCCCAAAATAGGACAGTTTCCTCCAGAAATGCCACATTTCTCCCAAAAATATCACATCTTCTCCAAGAAATACCAGCTTTCCCCCTTCAAATAGGACCTTTTCACCCACAAATACCTGTTCTATCCACAAAAGGGGACAGTTTCTTCCATAAATGCCACATTTCTCCCAAATATATCACATCTTCTCCAAGAAATACCAGCTTTCCCCCTTCAAATAGGACCTTTTCACCCACAAATACCTCTTTTATCCCCAAAATAGGACATTTTCTGCCAGACATGCCAGATTTCTCCCAAATAGACCACATCTTCTCCTAGAAATACCAGGTTTCCCCCTTGAATTAGAACCTTTTCTCCATGAAATACCTGTTTTATCCCCAAAATAGGACAGTTTCTTCCTGAAATGCCACTTTTCTCCCAAATATATCACATCTTCTGCATGAAATACCAGGGTTCCACCTTCAAATAGCACCTTTTCACCCACAAATACCTCTTTTATCCCCAAAAGTGGACATTTTCTTCCAGACATGCCTGATTTCTCCCAAATATATCACAACTCCTCCTAGAAATACCAGGTTTCCCCCTTGAATTAGAACCCATTCTCCATGAAATACCTGTTTTATCCCCAAAATTGGATAGTTTCTTCCAGAAAGGCCAGATTTCTACCAAATATATCACATCTTCTCCAAGAAATACCAGCTTTCCCCCTTCAAATAGGACCTTTTCTCCCACAAATACCTGTTTGATCCCCAAAATAGGACAGTTTCTGCCAGAAATGCCACATTTCTCCAAAATATATCACATCTTCTCCAAGAAATACCAGGCTTCCCCCTTCAAATAGAAACTTTTCACCCACAAATACCTCTTTTTTCCCCAAAAGAGGACAGATTCTTCCAGACATGCCACATTTCTCACAAATATATCACATCTTCTCCAAGAAATACCAGGTTTCCCCCTTCAAATAGAACCTTTTTCACCCACAAATACCTCTTTTATCCCCAAAGGAGAACAGTTTCTGCCAGAAATGCCACATTTCTCCCAAATATATCACATCTTCTCCATGAAATACCAGGGTTCCCCCTTCAAATAGGACCTTTTCTCCCACAAATACCTGTTTTATGCCCAAAAGAGGACAGTTTCTTCCAGAAATGCCACATTTCCCCCAAATATATCACATCGTCTCCATGAAATACCAGGGTTCCCCCTTCAAATAGGACCTTTTCACCCACAAATACCAGTTTGATCCCCAAAAGAGGACAGATTCTTCCAGACATGCCATATTTCTCACAAATATATCACATCTTCTCCAAGAAATACCTGCTTTCCCCCTTCAAATAGGACCTTGTCACCCACAAATACCTGTTTGATCCCCAAAAGAGGACAGTTTCTTCCAGACATGCCACATTTCTCCCAAATAGATCACATCTTCTCCAAGAAATACCAGGTTTCCCCCTTCAAATAGGACCTTTTCACCCACAAATACCTCTTTTATCCCCACAATAGGACAGTTTCTTCCAGAAATGCCACATTTCCACCAAATATATCACATCTTCTCCAAGAAATACCAGGTTTCCCCTTTCAAATTGGACCTTTTCACCCACAAATACCTCTTTGATCCCCAAAATTGGACAGATCCTTCCAGACATGCCTGATTTCTCCCAAATATATCTCATCTTCTCCAAGAAATACCAGGGTTCCCCCTTCAAATAGGACCTTTTCACCCCCAAATACCTCTTTTATACCCAAAAGAGGACAGTTTCTTCCAGACATGCCACATTTCTCCCAAATATATCACATCTTCTCCAAGAAATACCAGGGTTTCCCCTTCAAATAGGACATTTTCACCCACAAATACCTCTTTGATCCACAAAAGAGGACAGTTTCTCCCAGACATGCCACATTACTCCCAAATATATCACATCTTCTCCAAGAAATACCAGCATTCCCCCTTCAAATAGGAACTTTTCTCCCACAAATACCTCTTTTATCCCCAAAAGAGGACAGTTTCTTCCAGAAATGCCACATTTCTCCCAAATAGATCACATCTTCACCAAGAAATACCAGCTTTCCCCCTTCAAATAGGACCTTTTCTCCCACAAATACCTCTTTTATCCCCAAAAGAGGACAGTTTCTTCCTGAAATGCCACATTTCTCCCAAATATATCACATCTTCTCCAAGAAATACCAGCTTTCCCCCTCCAAATAGGACCTTTTCACCCACAAATACCTCTTTTATCCCCAAAAGAGGACAGTTTCTGCCAGAAATGCCAAATTTCCCACAAATATATCACAACTCCACCAAGAAATACCAGGTTTCCCCCTTCAAATAGGACCTTTTCACCCACTAATACCTCTTTTATCCCCAAAAGAGGACAGTTTCTTCCAGACATGCCACATTTCTCCCAAATAGATCACATCTTCTCCAAGAAATACCAGGGTTCCCCCTTCAAATTGGAACTTTTCACCCACAAATACCTGTTTGATCCCCAAAACGGGACAGTTTCTTCCAGACATGCCACATTTCTCCCAAATATATCACATATTCTCCAAGAAATACCAGCTTTCCCCCTTCAAATAGGACCTTTTCACCCACAAATACCTCTTTTATCCCCAAAATAGGACAGTTTCTTCCAGAAAGGCCACATTTCTCCCAAATATATTACATCTTCCCAAGAAATACCAGCTTTCCCCCTTCATATAGGGTCTTTTCTCCCACAAATACCTGTTTTATGCCCAAAATAGGACAGTTTCTTCCAGAAATGCCACATTTCTCCCAAATAGATCACATCTTCTCCAAGAAATACCAGCTTTCCCCCTCCAAATAGGACCTTTTCACCCACAAATACCTCTTTTATCCCCAAAAGAGGACAGTTTCTGCCAGAAATGCCACATTTCCCACAAATATATCACAACTTCACCAAGAAATACCAGGTTTCCCCCTTCAAATAGGACCTTTTCACCCACAAATACCTCTTTTATCCCCAAAAGAGGACAGTTTCTTCCAGACATGCCACATTTCTCCCAAATAGATCACATCTTCTCCAAGAAATACCAGGGTTCCCCCTTCAAATTGGAACTTTTCACCCACAAATACCTGTTTGATCCCCAAAATTGGACAGATTCTTCCAGACATGCCTAATTTCTCCCAAATATATCACATCTTCTCCAAGAAATACCAGCTTTCCCCCTTCAAATAGGACCTTTTCACCCACAAATACCTCTTTTATCCCCAAAATAGGACAGTTTCTTCCAGAAAGGTCACATTTCTCCCAAATATATCACATCTTCCCAAGAAATACCAGCTTTCCCCCTTCATATAGGGTCTTTTCTCCCACAAATACCTGTTTTATGCCCAAAATAGGACAGTTTCTTCCAGAAATGCCACATTTCTCCCAAATATATCACATCTTCTCCAAGAAATACCAGGGTTCCCCCTTCAAATCGGAACTTTTCTCCCACAAATACCTGTTTTATCCCCAAAATTGGATATTTTGTGCCAGAAATGCCACATTTCTCCCAAATATATCACATCTTCTCCTAGAAATACCTGCTTTCCCCCTTCAAATAGGAACTTTTCACCCACTAATACCTCTTTTATCCCCAAAAGAGGACAGTTTCTTCCAGACATGCCACATTTCTCCCAAATAGATCACATCTTCTCCAAGAAATACCAGCTTTCCCCCTTCAAATAGGACCTTTTCACTCACAAATACCTGTTTGATCCCCAAAATAGGACAGTTTCTTCCAGAAATGCCACATTTCTCCCAAATATATCACACCTTCTCCAAGAAATACCAGCTTTCCCCCTTCAAATAGGACCTTTTCACCCACAAATACCTCTTTTATCCCCAAAATTGGACAGATTCTTCCAGAAAGGCCACATTTCTCCCAAATATATCACATCTTCTCCAAGAAATACCAGGTTTCCCCCTTCAAATAGGACCTTTTCACCCCCAAATACCTCTTTTATCCCCAAAAGAGGACAGTTTGTTCCAGACATGCCACATTTCTCCCAAATATATCACATCTTCTCCAAGAAACACCAGGATTCTTCCTGAAATAGGACCATTTCTCCCAAAAATACCACCATTCTCCCTTCAGTTAGGACATTTTCATCCAGACATGCCAGATTTCTCCCAAATATATCACATCTTCTCCAAGAAATACCAGCTTTCCCCCTTCAAATAGGAACATTTCACCCACAAATACCCCTTTTAACCCAGAATAGAACAGTTTCTTCCAGACATGCCACATTTCTCCCAAACATATCACATCTTCCCCAAGAAATACCAGCTTTCCCCCTTCAAATAGGATCTTTTCACCCACAAATACCTCTTTTTAACCCAAAATAGGACTGTTTCTTCCTGAAATGCCACATTTCTCCCAAATAGATCACATCTTCTGCAAGAAATACCTGCTTTCCCCCTTCAAATAGGACCTTTTCACCCACAAATACCTGTTTGATCCCCAAAATAGGACAGTTTCTTCCAGAAATGCCACATTTCTCCCAAATATATCACATCTTCTCCAAGAAATACCAGGTTTCCCCCTTCAAATAGAACCTTTTCTCCATGAAATACCTGTTTTATCAACAAAAGAGGACAGTTTCTTCCAGACATGCCACATTTCTCCCAAATAGATCACATCTTCTCCAAGAAATACCAGCTTTCCCCCTTCAAATAGGACATTTTCACCCATGAAATACCTCTTTTATCCCCAAAATAGGACAGTTTCTTCCAGAAATGCCACATTTCTCCCAAATATATCACATCTTCTCCAAGAAATACCAGCTTTCCCCCTTCAAATAGGACCTTTTCACCCACAAATACCTGTTTGATCCCCAAAACAGGACAGTTTCTTCCAGACATGCCACATTTCTCCCAAATAGATCACATCTTCTCCAAGAAATACCAGGTTTCCCCCTTCAAATAGGAACTTTTCACCCACAAATACATGTTTGATCCCCAAAATTGGACAGATTCTTCCAGTCATGCCTGATTTCTCCCAAATATATCACATCTTCTCCAAGAAATACCAGCTTTCCCCCTTCAAATAGGAACTTTTCACCCACAAATACCTCTTTGATCCCCAAAAGAGGACAGTTTCTTCCAGACATTCCAGATTTCTCCCAAATAGATCACATCTTCTCCAAGAAATACCAGCTTTCCCCCTTCAAATAGGACCTTTTCACCCACAAATACCTGTTTGATCCCCAAAAGAGGACAGTTTCTTCCAGAAATGCCAAATTTCTCCAAAATATATCACATCTTCTCCAAGAAATACCAGGTTTCCCCCTTCAAATAGGACCTTTTCACCCACAAATACCTCTTTTATCCCCAAAAGAGGACAGTTTCTGCCAGAAAGGCCGGATTTCTCCCAAATATATCACATCTTCTCCAAGAAATACCAGCTTTCTCCCTTCAAATAGGACCTTTTCACCCGCAAATACCTCTATTATCCCCAAAAGAGTTCAGTTTCTGCCAGACATGCCACATTTCTCCCAAATAGATCACATCTTCTCCAAGAAATACCAGCTTTCCCCCTTCAAATAGGACCTTTTCACCCCCAAATACCTCTTTTATCCCCAAAAGAGGACAGTTTGTTCCAGACATGCCACATTTCTCCCAAATATATCACATCTTCTCCAAGAAACACCAGGATTCTTCCTGAAATAGGACCATTTCTCCCAAAAATACCACCATTCTCCCTTCAGTTAGGACATTTTCATCCAGACATGCCAGATTTCTCCCAAATATATCACATCTTCTCCAAGAAATACCAGCTTTCCCCCTTCAAATAGGAACATTTCACCCACAAATACCCCTTTTAACCCAGAATAGAACAGTTTCTTCCAGACATGCCACATTTCTCCCAAACATATCACATCTTCCCCAAGAAATACCAGCTTTCCCCCTTCAAATAGGATCTTTTCACCCACAAATACCTCTTTTTAACCCAAAATAGGACTGTTTCTTCCTGAAATGCCACATTTCTCCCAAATAGATCACATCTTCTGCAAGAAATACCTGCTTTCCCCCTTCAAATAGGACCTTTTCACCCACAAATACCTGTTTGATCCCCAAAATAGGACAGTTTCTTCCAGAAATGCCACATTTCTCCCAAATATATCACATCTTCTCCAAGAAATACCAGGTTTCCCCCTTCAAATAGAACCTTTTCTCCATGAAATACCTGTTTTATCAACAAAAGAGGACAGTTTCTTCCAGACATGCCACATTTCTCCCAAATAGATCACATCTTCTCCAAGAAATACCAGGTTTCCCCCTTCAAATAGGACATTTTCACCCATGAAATACCTCTTTTATCCCCAAAATAGGACAGTTTCTTCCAGAAATGCCACATTTCTCCCAAATATATCACATCTTCTCCAAGAAATACCAGGTTTCCCCCTTCAAATAGGACCTTTTCACCCACAAATACCTGTTTGATCCCCAAAACAGGACAGTTTCTTCCAGACATGCCACATTTCTCCCAAATATATCACATCTTCTCCAAGAAATACCAGGTTTCCCCCTTCAAATAGGAACTTTTCACCCACAAATACATGTTTGATCCCCAAAATTGGACAGATTCTTCCAGACATGCCTGATTTCTCCCAAATATATCACATCTTCTCCAAGAAATACCAGCTTTCCCCCTTCAAATAGGAACTTTTCACCCACAAATACCTCTTTGATCCCCAAAAGAGGACAGTTTCTTCCAGACATTCCAGATTTCTCCCAAATAGATCACATCTTCTCCAAGAAATACCAGCTTTCCCCCTTCAAATAGGACCTTTTCACCCACAAATACCTGTTTGATCCCCAAAAGAGGACAGTTTCTTCCAGAAATGCCAAATTTCTCCAAAATATATCACATCTTCTCCAAGAAATACCAGGTTTCCCCCTTCAAATAGGACCTTTTCACCCACAAATACCTCTTTTATCCCCAAAAGAGGACAGTTTCTGCCAGAAAGGCCGGATTTCTCCCAAATATATCACATCTTCTCCAAGAAATACCAGCTTTCTCCCTTCAAATAGGACCTTTTCACCCGCAAATACCTCTATTATCCCCAAAAGAGTTCAGTTTCTGCCAGACATGCCACATTTCTCCCAAATATATCACATCTTCTCCAAGAAATACCAGGTTTCCCCCTTCAAATAGGAACTTTTCACCCACAAATACATGTTTGATCCCCAAAATTGGACAGATTCTTCCAGACATGCCTGATTTCTCCCAAATATATCACATCTTCTCCAAGAAATACCAGCTTTCCCCCTTCAAATAGGAACTTTTCACCCACAAATACCTCTTTGATCCCCAAAAGAGGACAGTTTCTGCAAGAAAGGCCGGATTTCTCCCAAATATATCACATCTTCTCCAAGAAATACCAGCTTTCCCCCTTCAAATAGGACCTTTTCACCCACAAATACCTCTTTTATCCCCAAAATAGGACAGTTTCTTCCAGAAAGGCCACATTTCTCCCAAATATATCACATCTTCTCCAAGAAATACCAGCTTTCCCCCTTCAAATAGGACCTTTTCAAACACAAATACCTCTTTTATCCCCAAAAGAGGACTGTTTTTTCCAGAAATGCCACATTTCTCCCAAATATATCACATCTTCTCCAAGAAATACCAGGGTACCCCTTCAAATCGGAACTTTTCTCCCACAAATACCTGTTTTATCCCCAAAATTGGATATTTTGTGCCAGAAATGCCACATTTCTCCCAAATATATCACATCTTCTCCTAGAAATACCTGCTTTCCCCCTTCAAATAGGAACTTTTCACCCACTAATACCTCTTTTATCCCCAAAAGAGGACAGTTTCTTCCAGACATGCCACATTTCTCCCAAACATATCACATCTTCCCCAAGAAATACCAGCTTTCCCCCTTCAAATAGGACCTTTTCACCCACAAATACCTGTTTGATCCCCAAAATAGGACAGTTTCTTCCAGAAATGCCACATTTCTCCCAAATATATCACATCTTCTCCAAGAAATACCAGCTTTCCCCCTTCAAATAGGACCTTTTCTCCCACAAATACCTCTTTTATCCCCAAAATTGGACAGATTCTTCCAGAAAGGCCACATTTCTCCCAAAAATATCACATCTTCTCCAAGAAATACCAGCTTTCCCCCTTCAAATAGGACCTTTTCACCCCGAAATACCTCTTTTATCCCCAAAAGAGGACAGTTTGTTCCAGACATGCCACATTTCTCCCAAATATATCACATCTTCTCCAAGAAACACCAGGATTCTTCCTGAAATAGGACCATTTCTCCCAAAAATACCACCATTCTCCCTTCAGTTAGGACATTTTCATCCAGACATGCCAGATTTCTCCCAAATATATCACATCTTCTCCAAGAAATACCAGCTTTCCCCCTTCAAATAGGAACATTTCACCCACAAATACCCCTTTTAACCCAGAATAGAACAGTTTCTTCCAGACATGCCACATTTCTCCCAAACATATCACATCTTCCCCAAGAAATACCAGCTTTCCCCCTTCAAATAGGATCTTTTCACCCACAAATACCTCTTTTTAACCCAAAATAGGACTGTTTCTTCCTGAAATGCCACATTTCTCCCAAATAGATCACATCTTCTGCAAGAAATACCTGCTTTCCCCCTTCAAATAGGACCTTTTCACCCACAAATACCTGTTTGATCCCCAAAATAGGACAGTTTCTTCCAGAAATGCCACATTTCTCCCAAATATATCACATCTTCTCCAAGAAATACCAGGTTTCCCCCTTCAAATAGAACCTTTTCTCCATGAAATACCAGTTTTATCAACAAAAGAGGACAGTTTCTTCCAGACATGCCACATTTCTCCCAAATAGATCACATCTTCTCCAAGAAATACCAGGTTTCCCCTTCAAATAGGACATTTTCACCCATGAAATACCTCTTTTATCCCCAAAATAGGACAGTTTCTTCCAGACATTCCAGATTTCTCCCAAATATATCACATCTTCTCCAAGAAATACCAGCTTTCCCCCTTCAAATAGGACCTTTTCACCCACAAATACCTGTTTGATCCCCAAAACAGGACAGTTTCTTCCAGACATGCCACATTTCTCCCAAATAGATCACATCTTCTCCAAGAAATACCAGGTTTCCCCCTTCAAATAGGAACTTTTCACCCACAAATACATGTTTGATCCCCAAAATTGGACAGATTCTTCCAGACATGCCTGATTTCTCCCAAATATATCACATCTTCTCCAAGAAATACCAGCTTTCCCCCTTCAAATAGGACCTTTTCACCCACAAATACCTCTTTGATCCCCAAAAGAGGACAGTTTCTTCCAGACATGCCACATTTCTCCCAAATAGATCACATCTTCTCCAAGAAATACCAGCTTTCCCCCTTCAAATAGGACCTTTTCACCCACAAATACCTGTTTGATCCCCAAAAGAGGACAGTTTCTTCCAGAAATGCCAAATTTCTCCAAAATATATCACATCTTCTCCAAGAAATACCAGGTTTCCCCCTTCAAATAGGACCTTTTCACCCACAAATACCTCTTTTATCCCCAAAAGAGGACAGTTTCTGCCAGAAAGGCCGGATTTCTCCCAAATATATCACATCTTCTCCAAGAAATACCAGCTTTCTCCCTTCAAATAGGACCTTTTCACCCGCAAATACCTCTATTATCCCCAAAAGAGGACAGTTTCTGCCAGACATGCCACATTTCTCCCAAAGAGATCACATCTTCTCCAAGAAATACCAGGCTTCCCCCTTCAAATAGAAACTTTTCACCCACAAATACCTCTTTTTAACCCAGAATAGAACAGTTTCTTCCAGACATGCCACATTTCTCCCAAACATATCACATCTTCCCCAAGAAATACCAGCTTTCCCCCTTCAAATAGGATCTTTTCACCCACAAATACCTCCTTTTAACCCAAAATAGGACTGTTTCTTCCTGAAATGCCACATTTCTCCCAAATAGATCACATCTTCTGCAAGAAATACCAGCTTTCCCCCTTCAAATAGGACCTTTTCACCCACAAATACCTCTTTAATCCCCAAAAGAGGACAGTTTCTTCCAGAAATGCCACATTTCTCCCAAACATATCACATCTTCTCCAAGAAATACCTGCTTTCCCCCTTCAAATAGAACCTTTTCTCCATGAAATACCTGTTTTATCAACAAAAGAGGACAGTTTCTTCCAGACATGCCAGATTTCTCCCAAATACATCACATCTTCTCCAAGAAATACCAGGTTTCCCCCTTCAAATAGGACCTTTTCACCCATGAAATACCTCTTTTATCCCCAAAATAGGACAGTTTCTTCCTGAAATGCCACATTTCTCCCAAATATATCACATCTTCTCCAAGAAATACCAGCTTTCCCCCTTCAAATAGGACCTTTTCACCCGCAAATACCTCTATTATCCCCAAAAGAGGACAGTTTCTGCCAGACATGCCACATTTCTCCCAAATAGATCACATCTTCTCCAAGAAATACCAGGCTTCCCCCTTCAAATAGAAACTTTTCACCCACAAATACCTCTTTTATCCCCACAATAGGACAGATTCTTCCAGACATGCCACATTTCTCACAAATATATCACATCTTCTCCAGGAAATACCAGGTTTTCCCCTTCAAATAGGAACTTTTTCACCCACAAATACCTCTTTTATCCCCAAAAGAGAACAGTTTCTGCAAGAAAGGCCGGATTTCTCCCAAATATATCACATCTTCTCCAAGAAATACCAGCTTTCTCCTTCAAATAGGACCTTTTCACCCACAAATACGTATATTATCCCCAAAAGAGGACTGTTTCTGCCAGAAATGCCACATTTCTCCCAAATATATCACATCTTCTCCATGAAATACCAGGGTTCCCCCTTCAAATAGGACCTTATCACCCACAAATACCTGTTTGATCCCCACAATAGGACAGTTTCTTCCTGACATGCCACATTTCTCCCAAATATATCACATCTTCTCCAAGAAATACCAGGTTTCCCCCTTCAAATAGGACCTTTTCACCCACAAATACCTCTTTTATCCCCAAAAGAGGACAGTTTCTTCCAGACATGCCACATTTCTCCCAAATACATCACATCTTCTCCAAGAAATACCACGTTTCCCCCTTCAAATAGGAACTTTTCACCCACAAATACCTGTTTTATCCCCAAAATAGGAGAGTTTCTGCCAGAAATGCCAGATTTCTCCCAAATATATCACATCTTCTCCAAGAAATACCAGCTTTCCCCCTTCAAATAGGACCTTTTCACCCACAAATACCAGTTTGATCCTCAAAAGAGGACAGATTCTTCCAGACATGCCACATTTCTCCCAAATATATCACATCTTCTCCAAGAAATACCAGCTTTCCCCCTTCAAATAGGACCTTTTCACCCACAAATACCTGTTTGATCCCCAAAGCAGGACATTTTCTGCCAGAAATGCCACATTTCTCCCAAATATATCACATCTTCTCCAAGAAATACCAGGTTTCCCCCTTCAAATAGGACCTTTTCACCCACAAATACCTGTTTTATCCCCACAATAGGACAGTTTCTTCCAGAAATGCCACATTTCTCCCAAATATATCACATCTTCTCCAAGAAATACCAGGTTTCCCCCTTCAAATAGGACCTTTTCACCCACAAATACCTCTTTTATCCCCAAAAGAGGACAGTTTCTTCCAGACATGCCACATTTCTCCCAAATACATCACATCTTCTCCAAGAAATACCAGGGTTCCCCCTTCAAATAGGAACTTTTCACCCACAAATACCTCTTTTATCCCCAAAATAGGACAGTTTCTGCCAGAAATGCCAGATTTCTCCCAAATATATCACATCTTCTCCAAGAAATACCAGCTTTCCCCCTTCAAATAGGACCTTTTCACCCACAAATACCAGTTTGATCCCCAAAATAGGACAGATTCTTCCAGACATGCCAGATTTCTCCCAAATATATAACATCTTCTCCAAGAAATACCAGCTTTCCCCCTTCAAATAGCACCTTGTCACCCAGAAATACCTCTTTTATCCCCAAAGCAGGACAGTTTCTTCCAGAAATGCCACATTTCCCCCAAATATATCACATCTTCTGCAAGAAATACCAGCTTTCCCCCTTCAAATAGGACCTTTTCACCCACTAATACCTGTTTTATCCCCAAAAGAGGACAGTTTCTTCCAGACATACCATTTTTCGCCCAAATAGATCACATTTTCTCCAAGAAATACAAGCTTTCCCCCTTCAAATAGGACCTTTTCTCCCACAAATACCTCTTTTATCCCCAAAAGAGGACAGTTTCTTCCAGAAATGCCATTTTTCTCCCAAATAGATCACATTTTCTCCAAGAAATACCAGCTTTCCCCCTTCAAATAGGACCTTTTCTCCCACAAATACCTCTTTTATCCCCAAAAGAGAACAGTTTCTGCCAGAAATGCCACATTTCTCCCAAATATATCACATCTTCTCCAAGAAATACCAGCTTTCCTCCTGAAATAGGACCTTTTCACCCACAACTACCAGCCTTCTCCCCCCAAATTGGACTTTTTCTACCAGAAAGGCCACATTTCTCCCAAATAAATCACATCTTCTCCAAGAAATACCAGGTTTTCCCCTGGAAATAGGATCTTTTCACACACAAATACCCGTTTTATCCCCAAAATAGGATATTTCCATCCAGAAATGCCACATTTCTGCCAAATATATCACATCTTCTCAAAGAAATACCGGCTTTTCCCCTGGAAATAGGACCTTTTCTCCAAGAAATACCAGCCTTCTCCCCCCAAATTGGACATTTTCTTCCAGACATGTCAGATTTCTCCCAAATACATGACATCTTCTCGAAGAAATACTAGGTTTTCCCCTAGAAATAGGACCTTATCACCCACAAATACCTCTTTTATCCCCAAAATAGAACAGTTTCTTCAAGACATGCCACATTTCAACCCAAATATATCACATATTCTCCAAGAAATACCAGGGTTCCCCCTTCAAATAGGACCTTTTCACCCACAAATACCTCTTTTATACCCAAAAGAGAACAGTTTCTGCCAGAAATGCAACATTTCTCCCAAACATATCACATCTTCTCCAAGAAATACCAGGGTTCCCCCTTCAAATAGGAACTTTTCTCCCACAAATAGCTGTTTCATCCCCAAAATTGGACATTTTGTGCCAGAAAGGCCACATTTCTCCCAAATATATCACATCTTCTCCAAGAAATACCAGGTTTCCCCCTTCAAATAGGACCTTTTCACCCACTAATACCTCTTTTATCCCCAAAAAAGGACAGATTCTTCCAGACATGCCACATTTCTCACAAATAGATCACATCTTCTCCAAGAAATACCAGGGTTCCCCCTTCAAATTGGAACTTTTCACCCACAAATACCTGTTTGATCCCCAAAATTGGACAGTTTCTTCCAGACATGCCACATTTCTCCCAAATAGATCACATCTTCTCCAAGAAATACCAGCTTTCCCCCTTCAAATAGGACCTTTTCACCCACAAATACCTCTTTTATCCCCAAAAGAGAACAGTTTCTTCCAGAAAGGCCACATTTCTCCCAAATATATCACATCTTCCCAAGAAATACCAGCTTTCCCCCTTCAAATAGGGTCTTTTCTCCCACAAATACCTGTTTTATGCCCAAAATAGGACAGTTTCTTCCAGACATGCCAGATTTCTCCCAAATAGATCACATCTTCTCTAAGAAATACCAGGGTTCCCTCTTCAAATAGGACCTTTTCACCCACAAATACCTCTTTTATCCCAAAATTGGACAGATTCTTCCAGACATGCCAGATTTCTCACAAATATATCACATCTTCTCCAAGAAATACCAGGTTTCCCCCTTGAAATAGGACTTTTTCACCCACAAATACCTCTTTTATCCCCAAAAGAGGACAGTTTCTGCCAGAAAGGCCGGATTTCTCCCAAATATATCACATCTTCTCCAAGAAATACCAGCTTTCTCCCTTCAAATAGGACCTTTTCACCCGCAAATACCTGTTTGATCCCCAAAAGAGGACAGTTTCTGCCAGAAATGCCACATTTCTCCCAAATATATCACATCTTCTCCAAGAAATACCAGGCTTCCCCCTTCAAATAGAAATTTTTCACCCACAAATACCTGTTTGATCCCCAAAATTGGACAGATTCTTCCAGACATGCCACATTTCTCCCAAATATATCACATCTTCTCCAAGAAATACCAGCTTTCCCCTTCAAATAGGACCTTTTCACCCACAAATACCTCTTTTATCCCCAAAATAGGACAGTTTCTTCCAGAAAGGCCACATTTCTCCCAAATATATCACATCTTCTGCAAGAACTACCAGCTTTCCCCCTTCAAATAGGACCTTTTCACCCACAAATTCCTGTATTATCCCCAAAATACGACATTTTCTTCTAGAAATGCCACATTTCTCCCAAATAGATCACATCTTCTCCAAGAAATACCAGGTTTCCCCCTTCAAATAGGAACTTTTCACCCACTAATACCTCTTATATCCCCAAAAGAGGACAGTTTGTTCCAGACATGCCACATTTCTCCCAAATATATCACATCTTCTCCAAGAAACACCAGGATTCTTCCTGAAATAGGACCATTTCTCCCACAAATACCACCATTCTCCCTTCAGTTAGGACATTTTCATCCAGACATGCCAGATTTCTCCCAAATATATCACATCTTCTCCAAGAAATACCAGAATTTCCCCTTCAAATAGGAACATTTCACCCACAAATACCTCTTTTTAACCCAGAATAGAACAGTTTCTTCCAGACATGCCACATTTCTCCCAAACATATCACATCTTCCCCAAGAAATACCAGCTTTCCCCCTTCATATAGGATCTTTTCACCCACAAATACCTCTTTTTAACCCAAAATAGGACAGTTTCTCCCTGAAATGAAACATTTCTCCCAAATAGATCACATCTTCTCCAAGAAATACCAGCTTTCCCCTTCAAATAGGACCTTTTCACCCACAAATACCTCTTTAATCCCCAAAAGAGGACAGTTTCTTCCAGACATGCCACATTTCTCCCAAATATATCACATCTTCTCCAAGAAATACCAGGTTTCCCCCTTCAAATAGATCCTTTTCTCCATGAAATACCTGTTTTATCAACAAAAGAGGACAGTTTCTTCCAGACATGCCCCATTTCTCCCAAATAGATCACATCTTCTCCAAGAAATACCAGGTTTCCCCCTTCAAATAGGACCTTTTCACCCATGAAATACCTCTTTTATCCCCAAAATAGGACAGTTTCTTCCAGAAATGCCACATTTCTCCCAAATATATCACATTTTCTCCAAGAAATACCAGCTATCCCCCTTCAAATAGGACCTTTTCACCCACAAATACCTGTTTGATCCCCAAAACAGGACAGTTTCTTCCAGACATGCCACATTTCTCCCAAATATATCACATCTTCACCAAGAAATACCAGCTTTCCCCCTTCAAATAGGACCTTTTCACCCACAAATACCTCTTTTATCCCCAAAATTGGACAGATTCTTCCAGACATGCCTGATTTCTCCCAAATATATCACATCTTCTCCAAGAAATACCAGCTTTCCCCCTTCAAATAGGAACTTTTCACCCACAAATACCTCTTTTATCCCCAAAAGAGGACAGTTTCTTCCAGACATTCCAGATTTCTCCCAAATATATCACATCTTCTCCAAGAAATACCAGCTTTCCCCCTTCAAATAGGACCTTTTCACCCACAAATACCTGTTTGATCCCCACAATAGGACAGTTTCTTCCAGACATGCCACATTTCTCCCAAATCTATCACATCTTCTCCAAGAAATACCAGCTTTCCCCCGTCAAATAGGACCTTTTCACCCACAAATACCTCTTTTATCCCCAAAAGAGGACAGATTCTTCCAGACATGCCAGATTTCTCACAAATATATCACATCTTCTCCAAGAAATACCAGGTTTCCCCTTGAAATAGGACTTTTTCACCCACAAATACCTCTTTTATCCCCATAAGAGGACAGTTTCTGCCAGAAAGGCCGGATTTCTCCCAAATATATCACATCTTCTCCAAGAAATTCCAGCTTTCTCCCTTCAAATAGGACCTTTTCACACACCAATACCTCTATTATCCCCAGAGAGGACAGTTTCTGCCAGAAATGCCACATTTCTCCCAAATATATCACATCTTCTCCAAGAAATACCAGCTTTCCCCCGTCAAATAGGACCTTTTCACCCACAAATACCTCTTTTATCCCCAAAAGAGGACAGATTCTTCCAGACATGCCAGATTTCTCACAAATATATCACATCTTCTCCAAGAAATACCAGGTTTCCCCCTAGAAATAGGACTTTTTCACCCACAAATACCTCTTTTATCCCCATAAGAGGACAGTTTCTGCCAGAAAGGCCGGATTTCTCCCAAATATATCACATCGTCTCCAAGAAATTCCAGCTTTCTCCCTTCAAATAGGACCTTTTCACACACCAATACCTCTATTATCCCCAGAGAGGACAGTTTCTGCCAGAAATGCCACATTTCTCCCAAATATATCACATCTTCTCCAAGAAATACCAGGCTTCCCCCTTCAAATAGAAACTTTTCACCCACAAATACCTCTTTTATCCCCAAAAGAGGACAGTTTCTTCCAGACATGCCACATTTCTCCCAAATACATCACATCTTCTCCAAGAAATACCAGGGTTCCCCCTTCAAATAGGAACTTTTCTCCCAGAAATACCTCTTTTATCCCCAAAATAGGACAGATTCTTCCAGACATGCCAGTTTTCTCCCAAATATATCACATCTTCTCCAAGAAATACCAGCTTTCCCCCTTCAAATAGGACCTTTTCACCCACAAATACCAGTTTGATCCTCAAAAGAGGACAGTTTCTTCCAGACATTCCAGATTTCTCCCAAATATATCACATCTTCTCCAAGAAATACCAGGTTTCCCCCTTCAAATAGGACCTTGTCACCCACAAATACCTGTTTGATCCCCAAAAGAGGACAGTTTCTTCCAGACATGCCACATTTCTCCCAAATAGATCACATCTTCTCCAAGAAATACCAGGTTTCCCCCTTCAAATAGGACCTTTTCACCCACAAATACCTGTTTTAACTCCACAATAGGACAGTTTCTTCCAGAAATGCCACATTTCCCCCAAATAAATCACATCTTCTCCAAGAAATACCAGGTTTCCCCCTTCAAATAGGACCTTTTCACCCACAAATACCTCTTTTATCCCCAAAAGAGGACAGTTTCTTCCAGACATGCCACATTTCTCCCAAATACATCACATCTTCTCCAAGAAATACCAGGGTTCCCCCTTCAAATAGGAACTTTTCACCCACAAATACCTCTTTTATCCCCAATATAGGACAGTTTCTGCCAGAAATGCCAGATTTCTCCCAAATATATCACATCTTCTCCAAGAAATACCAGCTTTCCCCCTTCAAATAGGACCTTTTCACCCACAAATACCAGTTTGATCCCCAAAAGAGGACAGATTCTTCCAGACATGCCACATTTCTCCCAAATATATCACATCTCCTCCAAGAAATACCAGCTTTCCCCCTTCAAATAGGACCTTTTCACCCACAAATACCTCTTTTATCCCCAAAGCAGGACAGTTTCTTCCAGAAATGCCACATTTCCCCCAAATATATCACATCTTCTCCAAGAAATACCAGGTTTCCCCCTTCAAATAGGACCTTTTCACCCACTAATACCTGTTTTATCCCCAAAAGAGGACAGTTTCTTCCAGACATGCCATTTTTCTCCCAAATAGATCACATTTTCTCCAAGAAATACCAGCTTTCCCCCTTCAAATAGGACCTTTTCACCCACAAATACCTCTTTTATCCCCAAAAGAGGACAGTTTCTTCCAGAAATGCCATTTTTCTCCCAAATAGATCACATTTTCTCCAAGAAATACCAGTTTTCCCCCTTCAAATAGGACCTTTTCTCCCACAAATACCTCTTTTATCCCCAAAAGAGGACAGTTTCTTCCAGAAATGCCACATTTCTCCCAAATATATCACATCTCCTCCAAGAAATACCAGCTTTCCTCCTGAAATAGGACCTTTTCACCCACAACTACCAGCCTTCTCCCCCCAAATTGGACTTTTTCTTCCAGAAAGGCCTGATTTCTCCCAAATATATCACATCTTCTCCAAGAAATACCAGGTTTTCCCCTGGAAATAGGATCTTTTCACACACAAATACCCGTTTTATCCCCAAAATAGGACAATTCCATCCAGAAATGCCACATTTCTGCCAAATATATCACATCTTCTCAAAGAAATACCAGCTTTTCCCCTGGAAATAGGACCTTTTCTCCAAGAAATACCAGCCTTCTCCCCCCAAATTGGACATTTTCTTCCAGACATGTCAGATTTCTCCCAAATACATCACATCTTCTCGAAGAAATACTAGGTTTCCCCCTTCAAATAGGACCTTATCACCCACAAATACCTCTTTTATCCCCAAAATAGAACAGTTTCTTCAAGACATGCCACATTTCAACCCAAATATATCACATATTCTCCAAGAAATACCAGGGTTCCCCCTTCAAATAGGACCTTTTCACCCACAAATACCTCTTTTATACCCAAAAGAGAACAGTTTCTGCCAGAAATGCAACATTTCTCCCAAACATATCACATCTTCTCCAAGAAATGCCAGGGTTCCCCCTTCAAATAGGAACTTTTCTCCCACAAATACCTCTTTTATCCCCAAAATTGGACATTTTGTGCCAGAAAGGCCAGATTTCTCCCAAATATATCACATCTTCTCCAAGAAATACCAGGTTTCCCCCTTCAAATAGGACCTTTTCTCCCACAAATACCTCTTTTATCCCCAAAATTGGACAGTTTCTTCCTGACATGCCACATTTCTCCCAAATGTATCACATCTTCCCCAAGAAATACCAGGTTTCCCCCCTCAATTAGGACCTTTTCACCCACAAATACCTCTTTTATCCCCAAAATTGGACAGATTCTTCCTGACATGCCTGATTTCTCCCAAATAGATCACAGCTTCTCCAAGAAATACCAGCTTTCCCCCTTCAAATAGGACCTTTTCACCCACAAATACCTCTTTTATCCCCAAAAGAGGACAGTTTCTTCCAGACATGCCACATTTCTCCCAAATAGATCACATCTTCTCCAAGAAATACCAGCTTTCCCCCTTCAAATAGGACCTTTTCACCCACAAATACCTCTTTTATCCCCAAAAGAGGACAGTTTCTCCCAGACATGCCACATTACTCCCAAATATATCACATCTTCTCCAAGAAATACCAGCTTTCCCCCTTCAAATAGGAACTTTTCTCCCACAAATACCTCTTTTATACCCAAAAGAGGACAGTTTCTTCCAGAAATGCCACATTTCTCCCAAATATATCACATCTTCTCCAAGAAATACCAGCTTTCCCCCTTCAAATAGGACCTTTTCTCCATGAAATACCTGTTTTATCAACAAAAGAGGACAGTTTCTTCCAGACATGCCACATTTCTCCCAAATATATCACATCTTCTCCAAGAAATACCAGCTTTCCCCCTTCAAATAGGACCTTTTCACCCACAAATACCTGTTTGATCCCCAAAATTGGACAGATTCTTCCAGACATGCCAGATTTCTCCCAAATATATCACATCTTCTCCAAAAAATACCAGCTTTCCCCCTTCAAATAGGAACATTTCACCCACAAATACCTCCTTTTAACCCAGAATAGAACAGTTTCTTCCAGACATGCCACATTTCTCCCAAACATATCACATCTTCTCCAAGTAATACCAGCTTTCCCCCTTCAAATAGGATCTTTTCACCCACAAATACCTCTTTTTAACCCAAAAGAGGACAGTTTCTTCCAGAAATGCCACATTTCTCCCAAATAGATCACATCTTCTGCAAGAAATACCAGCTTTTCCCCTTCAAATAGGACCTTTTCACCCACAAATACCTCTTTTTAACCCAAAATAGGACTGTTTCTTCCTGAAATGCCACATTTCTCCCAAATAGATCACATCTTCTGCAAGAAATACCAGGTTTCCCCCTTCAAATAGGACCTTTTCACCCATGAAATACCTCTTTTATCCCCAAAATAGGACAGTTTCTTCCAGAAATGCCACATTTCTCCCAAATATATCACATCTTCTCCAAGAAATACCAGCTTTCCCCCTTCAAATAGGACCTTTTCACCCACAAATACCTGTTTGATCCCCAAAACAGGACAGTTTCTTCCAGACATGCCACATTTCTCCCAAATATATCACATCTTCTCCAAGAAATACCAGCTTTCCCCCTTCAAATAGGACCTTTTCACCCACAAATACCTCTTTTATCCCCAAAATTGGACAGATTCTTCCAGACATGCCTGATTTCTCCCAAATATATCACAGCTTCTCCAAGAAATACCAAGTTTCCAACTTCAAATAGGACGTTTTCACCCACAAATACCTCTTTTATCCCCAAAAGAGGACAGTTTCTTCCAGACATTCCAGATTTCTCCCAAATATATCACATCTTCTCCAAGAAATACCAGCTTTCCCCCTTCAAATAGGACCTTTTCACCCACAAATACCTGTTTGATCCCCAAAAGAGGACAGTTTCTTCCAGACATGCCACATTTCTCCCAAATCTATCACATCTTCTCCAAGAAATACCAGCTTTCTCCCTTCAAATAGGACCTTTTCACCCACAAATACCTCTATTATCCCCAAAAGAGGACAGTTTCTGCCAGAAATGCCACATTTCTCCCAAATAGATCACATCTTCTCCAAGAAATACCAGGCTTCCCCCTTCAAATAGAAATTTTTCACCCACTAATACCTCTTTTATCCCCAAAAGAGGACAGATTCTTCCAGACATGCCACATTTCTCACAAATAGATCACATCTTCTCCAAGAAATACCAGGGTTCCCCCTTCAAATTGGAACTTTTCACCCACAAATACCTGTTTGATCCCCAAAATTGGACAGATTCTTCCAGACATGCCACATTTCTCCCAAATATATCACATCTTCTCCAAGAAATACCAGCTTTCCCCCTTCAAATAGGACCTTTTCACCCACAAATACCTCTTTTATCCCCAAAATAGGACAGTTTCTTCCAGAAAGGCCACATTTCTCCCAAATAGATCACATCTTCCCAAGAAATACCAGCTTTCCCCCTTCAAATAGGGTCTTTTCTCCCACAAATACCTGTTTTATGCCCAAAATAGGACAGTTTCTTCCAGAAATGCCAGATTTCTCCCAAATAGATCACATCTTCTCTAAGAAATACCAGGGTTCCCCCTTCAAATAGGACCTTTTCGCCCCCAAATACCTCTTTTATCCCCAAAAGAGGACAGTTTGTTCCAGACATGCCACATTTCTCCCAAATATATCACATCTTCTCCAAGAAACACCAGGATTCTTCCTGAAATAGGACCATTTCTCCCACAAATACCACCATTCTCCCTTCAGTTTGGACATTTTCATCCAGACATGCCAGATTTCCCCCAAATAGATCACATCTTCTCCAAGAAATACCAGCTTTCCCCCTTCAAATAGGAACATTTCACCCACAAATACCTCTTTTTAACCCAGAATAGAACAGTTTCTTCCAGACATGCCACATTTCTCCCAAACATATCACATCTTCCCCAAGAAATACCAGCTTTCCCCCTTCAAATAGGATCTTTTCACCCACAAATACCTCTTTTTAACCCAAAATAGGACTGTTTCTTCCTGAAATGCCACATTTCTCCCAAATAGATCACATCTTCTCCAAGAAATAACAGCTTTCCCCCTTCAAATAGGACCTTTTCACCCACAAATACCTCTTTAATCCCCAAAAGAGGACAGTTTCTTCCAGAAATGCCACATTTCTCCCAAATATATCACATCTTCTCCAAGAAATACCAGGTTTTCCCCTGGGTATAGGACCTTTTCTCCATGAAATACCTGTTTTATCCCCAAAAGAGGACAGTTTCTTCCAGACATGCCCCATTTCTCCCAAATAGATCACATCTTCTCCAAGAAATACCAGGTTTCCCCCTTCAAATAGGACCTTTTCACCCATGAAATACCTCTTTTATCCCCCAAATAGGACAGTTTCTTCCAGAAATGCCACATTTCTCCCAAATAGATCACATCTTCTCCAAGAAATACCAGCTTTCCCCCTTCAAATAGGACCTTTTCACCCACAAATACCTGTTTGATCCCCAAAAGAGGACAGTTTCTTCCAGACATGCCACATTTCTCCCAAATATATCACATCTTCTCCAAGAAATACCAGCTTTCCCCCTTCAAATAGGACCTTTTCTCCCACAAATACCTGTTTTATCCCCAAAAGAGGACAGTTTCTTCCAGAAATGCCACATTTCTCCCAAATATATCACATCTTCTCCAAGAAATACCAGCTTTCCCCCTTCAAATAGGACCTTTTCACCCACAAATACCTCTTTTATCCCCAAAAGAGGACAGATTCTTCCAGACATGTCAGATTTCTCCCAAATATATCACATCTTCTCCAAGAAATACCTGGTTTCCCCCTTGAAATAGGACTTTTTCACCCACAAATACCTCTTTTATCCCCAAAAGAGGACAGTTTCTGCCAGAAAGGCCGGATTTCTCCCAAATATATCACATCTTCTCCAAGAAATACCAGCTTTCCCCCTTCAAATAGGACCTTTTCACCCACAAATACCTCTTTTATCCCCAAAATAGGACAGTTTCTTCCAGAAAGGCCACATTTCTCCCAAATAGATCACATCTTCCCAAGAAATACCAGCTTTCCCCCTTCAAATAGGGTGTCTTCTCCCACAAATACCTGTTTTATGCCCAAAATAGGACAGTTTCTTCCAGACATGCCAGATTTCTCCCAAATAGATCACATCTTCTCTAAGAAATACCGGGGTTCCCCCTTCAAATAGGACCTTTTCACCCACAAATACCTCTTTTATCCCCAAAAGAGGACAGTTTGTTCCAGAAATGCCACATTTCTCCCAAATATATCACATCTTCTCCAAGAAACACCAGGATTCTTCCTGAAATAGGACCATTTCTCCCACAAATACCACCATTCTCCCTTCAGTTTGGACATTTTCATCCAGACATGCCAGATTTCTCCCAAATATATCACATCTTCTCCAAGAAATACCAGCTTTCCCCCTTCAAATAGGAACATTTCACCCACAAATACCTCTTTTTAACCCAGAATAGAACAGTTTCTTCCAGACATGCCACATTTCTCCCAAACATATCACATCTTCCCCAAGAAATACCAGCTTTCCCCCTTCAAATAGGATCTTTTCACCCACAAATACCTCTTTTTAACCCAAAATAGGACTGTTTCTTCCTGAAATGCCACATTTCTCCCAAATAGATCACATCTTCTCCAAGAAATAACAGCTTTCCCCCTTCAAATAGGACCTTTTCACCCACAAATACCTGTTTGATCCCCAAAATAGGACAGTTTCTTCCAGAAATGCCACATTTCTCCCAAATATATCACATCTTCTCCAAGAAATACCAGGTTTTCCCCTGGGTATAGGACCTTTTCTCCATGAAATACCTGTTTTATCAACAAAAGAGGACAGTTTCTTCCAGACATGCCACATTTCTCCCAAATATATCACATCTTCTCCAAGAAATACCAGCTTTCCCCCTTCAAATAGGACGTTTTCACCCATGAAATACCTCTTTTATCCCCAAAATAGGACAGTTTCTTCCAGAAATGCCACATTTCTCCCAAATATATCACATCTTCTCCAAGAAATACCAGGGTTCCCCCTTCAAATAGGACCTTTTCACCCACAAATACCTGTTTGATCCCCAAAACAGGACAGTTTCTTCCAGACATGCCACATTTCTCCCAAATATATCACATCTTCTCCAAGAAATGGCAGGGTTCCCCCTTCAAATAGGACCTTATCACCCACAAATACCTCTTTTATCCCCAAAATTGGACAGATTCTTCCAGACATGCCTGATTTCTCCCAAATATATCACATCTTCTCCAAGAAATACCAGGGTTCCCCCTTCAAATAGGACCTTTTCACCCACAAATACCTCTTTTATCCCCAAAAGAGGACAGTTTCTTCCAGACATTCGAGGTTTCTCCCAAATATATCACATCTTCTCCAAGAAATACCAGCTTTCCCCCATCAAATAGGACCTTTTCACCAACAAATACCTGTTTGATCCCCAAAAGAGGACAGTTTCTTCCAGAAATGCCACATTTCTCCCAAATATATCACATCTTCTCCAAGAAATACCAGCTTTCCCCCTTCAAATAGGACCTTTTCACCCACAAATACCTCTTTTATCCCCAAAAGAGGACAGTTTCTTCCAGACATGCCACATTTCTCCCAAATAGATCACATCTTCTCCAAGAAATACCAGCTTTCCCCCTTCAAATAGGACCTTTTCACCCACAAATACCTGTTTGATCCCCAAAATTGGACAGATTCTTCCAGACATGCCAGATTTCTCCCAAATATATCACATCTTCTCCAAGAAATACCAGCTTTCCCCCTTCAAATAGGACCTTTTCACCCACTAATACCTCTTTTATCCCCAAAAGAGGACAGTTTCTTCCAGACATGCCAGATTTCTCCCAAATAGATCACATCTTCTCCAAGAAATACCACGTTTCCCCCTTCAAATAGGACCTTTTCACCCACAAATACCTGTTTGATCCCCAGAATTGGACAGATTCTTCCAGACATGCCTAATTTCTCCCAAATAGATCACATCTTCCCCAAGAAATACCAGCTTTCCCCCTTCAAATAGGACCTTTTCACCCACAAATACCTCTTTTATCCCCAAAATAGGACAGTTTCTTCCAGAAATGCCACATTTCTCCCAAATATATCACATCTTCCCAAGAAATACCAGCTTTCCCCCTTCAAATAGGGTCTTTTCTCCCACAAATACCTGTTTTATGCCCAAAATAGGACAGTTTCTTCCAGACATGCCAGATTTCTCCTAAATAGATCACATCTTCTCTAAGAAATACCAGCTTTCCCCCTTCAAATAGGACCTTTTCACCCCCAAATACCTCTTTTATCCCCAAAAGAGGACAGTTTGTTCCAGACATGCCACATTTCTCCCAAATATATCACATCTTCTCCAAGAAACACCAGGATTCTTCCTGAAATAGGACCATTTCACCCACAGATTACATTCTCCCTTCAGTTTGGACATTTTCATCCAGACATGCCAGATTTCTCCCAAATATATCACATCTTCTCCAAGAAATACCAGCTTTCCCCCTTCAAATAGGAACATTTCACCCACAAATACCTCTTTTTAACCCAGAATAGAACAGTTTCTTCCAGACATGCCACATTTCTCCCAAACATATCACATCTTCCCCAAGAAATACCAGCTTTCCCCCTTCAAATAGGATCTTTTCACCCACAAATACCTCTTTTTAACCCAAAATAGGACTGTTTCTTCCTGAAATGCCACATTTCTCCCAAATAGATCACATCTTCTGCAAGAAATACCAGCTTTCCCCCTTCAAATAGGACCTTTTCACCCACAAATACCTCTTTTTAACCCAAAATAGGACTGTTTCTTCCTGAAATGCCACATTTCTCCCAAATAGATCACATCTTCTGCAAGAAATACCAGGTTTCCCCCTTCAAATAGGACCTTTTCACCCATGAAATACCTCTTTTATCCCCAAAATAGGACAGTTTCTTCCAGAAATGCCACATTTCTCCCAAATATATCACATCTTCGCCAAGAAATACCAGCTTTCCCCCTTCAAATAGGACCTTTTCACCCACAAATACCTGTTTGATCCCCAAAACAGGACAGTTTCTTCCAGACATGCCACATTTCTCCCAAATATATCACATCTTCTCCAAGAAATACCAGCTTTCCCCCTTCAAATAGGACCTTTTCACCCACTAATACCTCTTTTATCCCCAAAATTGGACAGATTATTCCAGACATGCCTGATTTCTCCCAAATATATCACATCTTCTCCAAGAAATACCAGGTTTCCCCCTTCAAATAGGACCTTTTCACCCACAAATACCTCTTTTATCCCCAAAAGAGGACAGTTTCTTCCAGACATTCCAGATTTCTCCCAAATATATCACATCTTCTCCAAGAAGTACCAGCTTTCCCCCATCAAATAGGACCTTTTCACCAACAAATACCTGTTTGATCCCCAAAAGAGGACAGATTCTTCCAGACATGCCAGATTTCTCACAAATATATCACATCTTCTCCAAGAAATACCAGGGTTCCCCCTTCAAATAGGACTTTTTCACCCACAAATACCTCTTTTATCCCCAAAAGAGGACAGTTTCTGCCAGAAAGGCCGGATTTCTCCCAAATATATCACATCTTCTCCAAGAAATACCAGCTTTCTCCCTTCAAATAGGACCTTTTCACCCGCAAATACCTCTATTATCCCCAAAAGAGGACAGTTCCTGCCAGAAATGCCACATTTCTCCCAAATATATCACATCTTCTCCAAGAAATACCAGGCTTCCCCCTTCAAATAGAAATTTTTCACCCACAAATACCTCTTTTATCCCCAAAAGAGGACAGATTCTTCCAGACATGCCACATTTCTCACAAATAGATCACATCTTCTCCAAGAAATACCAGGGTTCCCCCTTCAAATAGGACCTTTTCACCCACAAATACCTCTTTTATCCCCAAAATAGGACAGTTTCTTCCAGAAAGGCCACATTTCTCCCAAATATATCACATCTTCCCAAGAAATACCAGCTTTCCCCCTTCAAATAGGGTCTTTTCACCCACAAATACCTCTTTTATCCCCAAAATTGGACAGATTCTTCCAGAAAGGCCACATTTCTCCCAAATATATCACATCTTCTCCAAGAAATACCGGGGTTCCCCCTTCAAATAGGACCTTTTCACCCCCAAATACCTCTTTGATCCCCAAAAGAGGACAGTTTCTTCCAGACATGCCACATTTCTCCCAAATATATCACATCTTCTCCAAGAAACACCAGGATTCTTCCTGAAATAGGACCATTTCTCCCAAAAATACCACCATTCTCCCTTCAGTTAGGACATTTTCATCCAGACATGCCAGATTTCTCCCAAATATATCACATCTTCTCCAAGAAATACCAGCTTTCCCCCTTCAAATAGGAACATTTCACCCACAAATACCTCTTTTTAACCCAGAATAGAACAGTTTCTTCCAGAAATGCCACATTTCTCCCAAACATATCACATCTTCCCCAAGAAATACCAGCTTTCCCCCTTCAAATAGGATCTTTTCACCCAGAAATACCTCTTTTTAACCCAAAATAGGACAGTTTCTTCCAGACATGCCACATTTCTCCCAAATATATCACATCTTCTCCATGAAATACCAGCTTTCCCCCTTCAAATAGGTATTTGAGGGTGAAAAGTTCCTATTTGAAGGGGGAACCGTGTCATTTCTTGGAGAAGATGTGATATATTTGGGAGAAATCTGGCCTTTCTGGAAGAAACTGTCCTCTTTTGGGATAAAAGAGGTATTTGTGGGTGAAAAGGTCCTATTTGAAGGGGGAACCCTGGTATTTCTTGGAGAAGATGTGATATATTTGGGAGAAATGTGGCATTTCTGGCAGAAACTGTCCTATTTTGGGGATAAAAGAGGTATTTGTGGGTGAAAAGGTCCTATTTGAAGGGGGAAAGCTGGTATTTCTTGGAGAAGATGTGATATATTTGGGAGAAATCTGGAATGTCTGGAAGAAACTGTCCTCTTTTGGGGATAAAAGAGGTATTTGTGGGTGAAAAGGTCCTATTTGAAGGGGGAAAGCTGGTATTTCTTGGAGAAGATGTGATATATTTGGGAGAAATCAGGCATGTCTGGAAGATACTGTCCTATTTTGGGGATCAAACATGTATTTGTGGGTGAAAAGTTCCTATTTGAAGGGGGAAAGCTGGTATTTCTTGGAGAAGATGTGATCTATTTGGGAGAAAACTGGCATTTCTGGCAGAAACTGACCTCTTTTGGGGATAAAAGTGGTATTTGTGGGTGAGAAGGTTGTATTTGAAGGGGGAAACCTGGTATTTCTTGGAGAAGATGTGATGTATTTGGGAGAAATGTGGCCTTTCTGGAAGAAACTGTCCTCTTTGGGGATAAAAGAGGTATTTGTGGGTGAAAAGGTCCTATTTGAAGGGGTAAGCTGGTATTTCTTGGAGAAGATGTGACATATTTGGGAGAAATCTGGCATGTCTGGAAGAAAATGTCCTATTTTGGGGACAAAACAGGTATTTCATGGAGAAAAGGTCCTAATTCAAGGGGGAAACCTGGTATTTCTTGGTGGAGTTGTGATATATTTGGGAGAAATCTGGCATTTCTGGCAGAAACTGTCCTCTTTTGGGGATAAAAGAGGTATTTGTGGGTGAAAAGGTCCTATTTGAAGGGGGAAAGCTGGTATTTCTTGGAGAAGATGTGATATATTTGGGAGAAATGTGGCATGTCTGGAAGAAACTGTCCTCTTTTGGGGATAAAAGAGATATTTGTGGGTGAAAAGGTCCTATTTGAAGGGGGAATCGTGGTATTTCTTGGAGAAGATGTGATATATTTGGGAGAAATGTGGCATGTCTGGAAGAAACTGTCCTCTTTTGGGGATAAAACAGGTATTTGTGGGTGAAAAGGTCCTATTTGAAGGGGAAAGCTGGTATTTCTTGGAGAAGATGTGATATATTTGGGAGAAATGTGGCCTTTCTGGCAGAAACTGTCCTATTTTGGGGATAAAAGAGGTATTTGTGGGTGAAAAGGTCCTATTTGAAGGGGGAAAGCTGGTATTTCTTGGAGAAGATGTGATATATTTGGGAGAAATGTGGCATGTCTGGAAGAAACTGTCCTCTTTTGGGGATAAAAGAGGTATTTGTGGGTGAAAAGGTCCTATTTCAAGGGGGAACCCTGGTATTTCTTGGAGAAGATGTGATATATTTGGGAGAAATGTGGCATTTCTGGCAGAAACTGTCCTATTTTGGGGATCAAAGAGGTATTTGTGGGTGAAAAGGTCCTATTTGAAGGGGGAAAGCTGGTATTTCATGCAGAAGATGTGATATATTTGGGAGAAATGTGGCATGTCTGGAAGAAACTGTCCTGTTTTGGGGATCAAACAGGTATTTGTGGGTGAAAAGGTCCTATTTGAAGGGGGAAAGCTGGTATTTCTTGGAGAAGATGTGATCTATTTGGGAGAAATCTGGCATGTCTGGAAGAAACTGTCCTATTTTGGGGATCAAACATGTATTTGCGGGTGAAAAGTTCCTATTTGAAGGGGGAAAGCTGGTATTTCTTGGAGAAGATGTGATATATTTGGTAGAAATGTGGCATTTCGGGAAGAAACTGACCTCTTTTGGGGATAAAAGAGGTATTTGTGGGTGAGAAGGTTGTATTTGAAGGGGGAAACCTGGTATTTCTTGGAGAAGATGTGATGTATTTGGGAGAAATGTGCCTTTCTGGAAGAAACTGTCCTCTTTTGGGGATAAAACAGGTATTTGTGGGTGAAAAGGTCCTATTTGAAGGGGTAAGCAGGTATTTCTTGAAGAAGATGTGATATGTTTGTGAGAAATGTGGCATTTCTTGAAGAAACTGTTCTATTCTGGGTTAAAAAGAGGTATTTGTGGGTGAAAAGGTCCTATTTGAAGGGGGAAAGCTGGTATTTCTTGGAGAAGATGTGATATATTTGGGAGAAATCTGTTATGTCTGGAAGAAAATGTCCTATTTTGGGGACAAAACAGGTATTTCATGGAGAAAAGGTCCTAATTCAAGGGGGAAACCTGGTATTTCTTGGTGGAGTTGTGATATATTTGGGAGAAATCTGGCATTTCTGGCAGAAACTGTCCTCTTTTGGGGATCAAACAGGTATTTGTGGGTGAAAAGGTCCTATTTGAAGGGGGAAAGCTGGTATTTCTTGGAGAAGATGTGATATATTTGGGAGAAATGTGGCATGTCTGGAAGAAACTGTCCTCTTTTTGGGGATCAAAGAGGTATTTGTGGTGAAAACGTCCTATTTGAAGGGGGAATCGTGGTATTTCTTGGAGAAGATGTGATATATTTGGGAGAAATGTGGCATGTCAGGAAGAAACTGTCCTATTTTGGGGATAAAAGAGGTATTTGTGGGTGAAAAGGTCCTATTTGAAGGGGAAACCTGGTATTTCTTGGAGAAGATGTGATATATTTGGGAGAAATGTGGCATTTCTGGAAGAAACTGTCCTCTTTTGGGGATAAAAGAGGTATTTGTGGGTGAAAAGGTCCTATTTGAAGGGGGAAAGCTGGTATTTCTTGGAGAAGATGTGATATATTTGGGAGAAATGTGGCATGACTGGAAGAAACTGTCCTATTTTGGGGATAAAAGAGGTATTTGTGGGTGAAAAGGTCCTATTTGAAGGGGGAAAGCTGGTATTTCTTGGAGAAGATGTGATCTCTTTGGGAGAAATCTGGCATTTCTGGAAGAAACTGTCCCCTTTTGGGGATAGAACAAGTATTTGTGGGTGAAAAGGTCCTATTTGAAGGGGGAAAGCTGGTATTTCTTGGAGAAGATGTGATATATTTGGGAGAAATGTGGCATTTCCTGAGGAAACTGTCCTATTTGAGGGTTGAAAGAGGTATTTGTGGGTGATAAGGTCCTATTTGAAGGGGGAACCCTGGTATTTCTTGGAGAAGATGTGATCTATTTGGGAGAAATGTGGCATGTCTGGCAGAAAATGTCCTGTTTGGGGGGAGAAAGCTGGAATTATTGGGAGAAAAGATCCTATTTCAGGAAGAATCCTGGTATTTCTTGGAGAAGATGTGATATATTTGGGAGAAATGTGGCATTTCTGGCAGAAACTGTCCTCTTTTGGGGATAAAAGAGGTATTTGTGGGTGAAAAGGTCCTATTTGAAGGGGGAAACCTGGTATTTCTTGGAGGAGATGTGATATATTTGGGAGAAATCTGGCATGTCTGGAAGAAACTGTCCTCTTTTGGGGATAAAAGAGGTATTTGTGGGTGAAAAGGTCCTATTTCAGGAGGAAAGCTGGTATTTCTTTGAGAAGATGTTATCTATTCGGGAGAAATGTGGCCTTTCTGGCAGAAACTGTCCTCTTTTGGGGATAAAAGAGGTATTTGTGGGTGAAAAGGTCCTATTTCAGGAGGAAACCTGGTATTTCTTGGAGAAGATGTGATATATTTGGGAGAAATCTGGCCTTTCTGGAAGAAAATGTCCAATTTTGGGGGATAAAAGAGGTATTTCTGGGTGAAAAGGTCCTATTTGAAGGGGGAGAGCTGGTATTTCTTTGAGAAGATGTGATATATTTGGGAGAAATCTGGCATGTCTGGAAGAAACTGTCCTATTTTGTTGATAAAAGAGGTATTTGTGGGAGAAAAGTTTCTATTTGCAGGGGGAAAGCTGGTATTTCTTGGAGAAGATGTGATATTTTTGGGAGAAATGTGGCATGTCTGGATGAAAATGTCCACTTTTGGGTATAAAAGAGGTATTTGTGGGTGAAAAGGTGCTATTTGAAGGGGTAACCCTGGTATTTCATGCAGAAGATGTGATATGTTTGGGAGAAATGTGGCATTTCAGGAAGAAACTGTCCTATTTTGGGGATAAAACAGGTATTTCATGGAGAAAAGATTCTAATTCAAGGGGGAAACCTGGTATTTCTAGGAGGAGTTGTGATATATTTGGGAGAAATGTGGCATTTCTGGGAGAAACTGTCCTCTTTTGGGGATAAAAGAGGTATTTGTGGGTGAAAAGATCCTATTTGAAGGGGGAACCCTGGTATTTCTTGGAGAAGATGTGATATATTTGGGAGAAATGTGGCATTTCTGGCAGAAACTGTCCTCTTTTGGGGATAAAAGAGGTATTTGTGGGTGAAAAGGTCCTATTTGAAGGGGGAACCGTGGTATTTCTTGGAGAAGATGTGACATATTTGGGAGAAATGTGGCCTTTCTGGAAGAAACTGTCCTCTTTTGGGGATAAAAGAGGCATTTGTGGGTGAATAGGTCCTATTTGAAAGGGGAAAGCCGGTATTTCTAGGAGAAGATGTGATATATTTGGGAGAAATGTGGCATGTCTGGAAGAAACTGTCCTGTTTTGGGGATCAAACAGGTATTTGTGGGTGAAAAGGTCCTATTTGAAGGGGGAAAGCTGGTATTTCTTGGAGAAGATGTGATCTATTTGGGAGAAATGTGGCATTTCTGGAGGAAACTGTCCCCTTTTGGGGATAGAACAGGTATTTGTGGGTGAAAAGGTCCTATTTGAAGGGAGGAAGCTGGTATTTCTTGGAGAAGATGTGATATATTTGGGAGAAATGTGGCATGTCTGGAAGAAACTGTCCTCTTTTGTTGATAAAACTGGTATTTCATGGAGAAAAGGTTGTATTTGAAGGGGGAAACCTGGTATTTCTTGGAGGAGTTGTGATCTATTTGGGAGAAATGTGGCATTTCTGGAAGAAACTCTCCTATTTTGGGGATAAAAGAGGTATTTGTGGGTGAAAAGGTCCTATTTGAAGGGGGAAACCTGGTATTTCTTGGAGAAGATGTGATATATTTGGGAGAAATGTGGCCTTTCTGGAAGAAACTGTCCTCTTTTGGGGATAAAAGAGGTATTTGTGGGTGAAAAGGTCCTATTTGAAGGGGGAAAGCTGGTATTTCTTGGAGTAGATGTGATATGTTTGGGAGAAATGTGGCATTTCTGGAGGAAACTGTTCTATTTTGAGGATAAAAGAGGTATTTGTGGGAGAAAAGGTCATATTTGAAGGGGGAACCGTGGTATTTCTTGGAGAAGATGTGATATATTTGGGAGAAATGTGGCATGTCTGGCAGAAAATGTCCTATTTGGGGGAGAAGGCTGGAATTTTTGGGAGAATAGTTCCTATTTCAGGAAGAATCGTGGTATTTCTTGGAGAAGATGTGATATATTTGGGAGAAATATGGCATTTCTGGCAGAAACTGTACTCTTTTGGGGATAAAAGAGGTATTTCTGGGTGAAAAGGTCCTATTTGAAGGGGTAAGCTGGTATTTCTTGGAGAAGATGTGATATATTTGGGAGAAATCTGGCATGTCTGGAACAATCTGTCCTCTTTTGGGGATAAAAGAGGTATTTGTGGGTGAAAAGGTCCTATTTGAAGGGGGAAATCTGGTATTTCTTGGTGAAGATGTGATCTATTTGGGAGAAATGTGGCACGTCTGGAAGAAACTGTCCTCTTTTGGGTATAAAACAGGTGTTTGTGGGTGAAAAGTTCCTATTACCAGGGGGAAAGCTGGTATTTCTTGGAGAAGATGTGATCTATTTGGGAGAAATCTGGCCTTTCTGGAAGAAAATGTCCAATTTGGGGATAAAAGAGGTATTTGTGGGTGAAAAGGTCCTATTTCAGGAGGAAAGCTGGTATTTCTTTGAGAAGATGTGTTATATTTGGGAGAAATGTGGCATTTCTGGAAGAAACTGTCCTGTTTTGGGGATCAAACAGGTATTTGTGGGTGAAAAGGTCCTATTTGAAGGGGGAAAGCTGGTATTTCTTGGAGAAGATGTGATCTATTTGGGAGAAATGTGGCATTTCTGGAGGAAACTGTCCCCTTTTGGGGATAGAACAGGTATTTGTGGGTGAAAAGGTCCTATTTGAAGGGAGGAAGCTGGTATTTCTTGGAGAAGATGTGATATATTTGGGAGAAATGTGGCACGTCTGGAAGAAACTGTCCTCTTTTGGGTATAAAACAGGTGTTTGTGGGTGAAAAGGTCCTATTACCAGGGGGAAAGCTGGTATTTCTTGGAGAAGATGTGATCTATTTGGGAGAAATCTGGCCTTTCTGGAAGAAAATGTCCAATTTGGGGATAAAAGAGGTATTTGTGGGTGAAAAGGTCCTATTTCAGGAGGAAAGCTGGTATTTCTTTGAGAAGATGTGTTATATTTGGGAGAAATGTGGCATTTCTGGAAGAAACTGTCCTGTTTTGGGGATCAAACAGGTATTTGTGGGTGAAAAGGTCCTATTTGAAGGGGGAAAGCTGGTATTTCTTGGAGAAGATGTGATCTATTTGGGAGAAATGTGGCATTTCTGGAGGAAACTGTCCCCTTTTGGGGATAGAACAGGTATTTGTGGGTGAAAAGGTCCTATTTGAAGGGAGGAAGCTGGTATTTCTTGGAGAAGATGTGATATATTTGGGAGAAATGTGGCATGTCTGGAAGAAACTGTCCTCTTTTGTTGATAAAACTGGTATTTCATGGAGAAAAGGTTGTATTTGAAGGGGGAAACCTGGTATTTCTTGGAGGAGTTGTGATCTATTTGGGAGAAATGTGGCATTTCTGGAAGAAACTCTCCTATTTTGGGGATAAAAGAGGTATTTGTGGGTGAAAAGGTCCTATTTGAAGGGGGAAACCTGGTATTTCTTGGAGAAGATGTGATATATTTGGGAGAAATGTGGCCTTTCTGGAAGAAACTGTCCTCTTTTGGGGATAAAAGAGGTATTAGTGGGTGAAAAGGTCCTATTTGAAGGGGGAAAGCTGGTATTTCTTGGAGTAGATGTGATATGTTTGGGAGAAATGTGGCATTTCTGGAGGAAACTGTTCTATTTTGAGGATAAAAGAGGTATTTGTGGGAGAAAAGGTCATATTTGAAGGGGGAACCTTGGTATTTCTTGGAGAAGATGTGATATATTTGGGAGAAATGTGGCATGTCTGGCAGAAAATGTCCTATTTGGGGGAGAAGGCTGGAATTTTTGGGAGAATAGTTCCTATTTCAGGAAGAATCGTGGTATTTCTTGGAGAAGATGTGATATATTTGGGAGAAATGTGGCATTTCTGGCAGAAACTGTCCTCTTTTGGGGATAAAAGAGGTATTTCTGGGTGAAAAGGTCCTATTTGAAGGGGTAAGCTGGTATTTCTTGGAGAAGATGTGATATATTTGGGAGAAATCTGGCATGTCTGGAACAATCTGTCCTCTTTTGGGGATAAAAGAGGTATTTGTGGGTGAAAAGGTCCTATTTGAAGGGGGAAATCTGGTATTTCTTGGTGAAGATGTGATCTATTTGGGAGAAATGTGGCACGTCTGGAAGAAACTGTCCTCTTTTGGGTATAAAACAGGTGTTTGTGGGTGAAAAGGTCCTATTACCAGGGGGAAAGCTGGTATTTCTTGGAGAAGATGTGATCTATTTGGGAGAAATCTGGCCTTTCTGGAAGAAAATGTCCAATTTGGGGATAAAAGAGGTATTTGTGGGTGAAAAGGTCCTATTTCAGGAGGAAAGCTGGTATTTCTTTGAGAAGATGTGTTATATTTGGGAGAAATGTGGCATTTCTGGAAGAAACTGTCCTCTTTTGGGGATAAAAGAGGTATTTGTGAGAGAAAAGGTTCTATTTCAAGGGGGAAAGCTGGTATTTCTTGGAGAAGATGTGATCTATTTGGGAGAAATGTGGCATTTCTGGAAGAAACTGTCCTCTTTTGGGAATAAAAGAGGTATTTGTGGGTGAAAAGGTCCTATTTCCAGGGGGAAAGCTGGTATTTCTTGGAGAAGATGTGATCTATTTGGGAGAAATGTGGCATGTCTGGAAGAAACTGTACTATTTGTTGGTAAAAGAGGTATTTGTGGGTGAAATGGTTCTATTTCAAGGGGGAAACCTGGTATTTCTTGCAGGAGATGTGATATATTTGGGAGAAATCTGGCATGTCTGGCAGAAAATGTCCTATTTGGGGGGAGAAGGCTGGTATTTTTGGGAGAAAAGGTCCTATTTCAGGAAGAATCCTGGTATTTCTTGGAGAAGATGTGATATATTTGGTAGAAATCTGGCATTTCTGGAAGAAACTGTCGTATTTTGGGGATAAAACAGGTATTTCATGGAGAATGGGTTCTAATTCAAGGGGGAAACCTGGTATTTCTAGGAGGAGTTGTGATCTATTTGGGAGAAATGTGGCATTTCTGGCAGAAACTGTCCTATTTTGGGGATAAAAGAGGTATTTGTGGGTGAAAAGGTCCTATTTGAAGGGGGAAAGCTGGTATTTCTTGGAGAAGATGTGATATATTTAGGAGAAATGTGGCATTTATGGAAGAAACTGTCCCCTTCTGGGGATAGAACAGGTATTTGTGGGTGAAAAGGTCCTATTTGAAGGGGGAAAGCTGGTATTTCTTGGAGAAGATGTGATATTTTGGGGAGAAATGTGGCATTTCTGGAGGAAACTGTCCTCTTTTGGGGATAAAAGAGGTATTTGTGGGTGAAAAGGTCCTATTTGAAGGGGGAAACCTGGTATTTCTAGGAGAAGATGTGATATTTTGGGGAGAAATGTGGCATTTCTGGAGGAAACTGTCCTATTTTGGGGATAAAAGAGGTATTTGTGGGTGATAAGGTCCTATTTGAAGGGGGAACCCTGGTATTTCTTGGAAAAGATGTGATATATTTGGGAGAAATGTGGCATGTCTGGCAGAAAATGTCATATTTGGGGGGAGAAGGCTGGAATTTTTTGGAGAAAAGGTCCTATTTCAGGAAGAATCCTGGTATTTCTTGGAGAAGATGTGATATATTTGGGAGAAATGTGGCATTTCTGGCAGAAACTGTCCTATTTTGGGGATAAAAGAGGTATTTGTGGGTGAAAAGGTCCTATTTGAAGGGGGAAACCTGGTATTTCTTGGAGAAGATGTGATCTATTTGGGAGAAATCTGGCATGTCTGGAAGAAACTGTCCTATTTGTTGCTAAAAGAGGTATTTGTGGGTGAAAAGGTTCTATTTCAAGGGGAAACCTGGTATTTCTTGGAGAAGATGTGATATATTTTGGAGAAATGTGGCATTTCTGGAAGAAACTGTCCTATTTTGGGGATCAAACAGGTATTTGTGGGAGAAAAGGTCCTATTTGAAGGGGGAAAGCTGGTATTTCTTGGAGAAGATGTGATATATTTGGTAGAAATGTGGCATGTCTGGAAGAAACTGTCCAATTTTGGGGATAAAACAGGTATTTCATGGAGAATGGGTTCTAATTCAAGGGGGAAACCTGGTATTTCTAGGAGGAGTTGTGATCTATTTGGGAGAAATGTGGCTTGTCTGGAAGAAAATGTCCACTTTTGGGGATAAAAGAGGTATTTGTGGGTGAAAAGGTGCTATTTGAAGGGGGAACCCTGGTATTTCATGCAGAAGATGTGATATATTTGGGAGAAAAGTGGCATTTCAGGAAGAAACTGTCCTATTTTGGGGATAAAACAGGTATTTCATGGAGAAAAGTTTCTAATTCAAGGGGGAAAGCTGGTAATTCTAGGAGGAGTTGTGATATATTTGGGAGCAATTTGGCATTTCTGAGAGAAACAGTCCTCTTTTGGGGATAAAAGAGGTATTTGTGGGAGAAAAGTTCCTATTTGAAGGGGGAAACCTGGTATTTCTTGGAGATGTGTTATATTTGGGAGAAATGTGGCATGTCTGGAAGAAACTGTCCTCTTTTGGGGATAAAAGAGGTATTTGTGGGTGAAAAGGTCCTATTTGAAGGGGGAACCCTGGTATTTCTTGGAGAAGATGTGATCTATTTGGGAGAAATGTGGCATGTCTGGCAGAAACTGTCCTATTTTGGGGATAAAAGAGGTATTTGTGGGTGAAAAGGTCCTATTTGAAGGGGAAAGCTGGTATTTCTTGGAGAAGATGTGATATATTTGGGAGAAATGTGGCCTTTCTGGAAGAAACTGTCCTCTTTTGGGGATAAAAGAGGCATTTGTGGGTGAATAGGTCCTATTTGAAGGGGGAAAGCTGGTATTTCTTGGAGAAGATGTGATATATTTGGGAGAAATGTGTCCTTTCTGGAAGAAACTGTCCTCTTTTGGGATAAAACAGGTATTTCATGGAGAAAAGGTTCTATTTGAAGGGGGAAACCTGGTATTTCTTGGAGGAGTTGTGATCTATTTGGGTGAAATGTGGCATTTCTGGCAGAAACTGTCCTATTTTGGGGGTAAAAGAGGTATTTGTGGGTGAAAAGGTCCTATTTCAAGGGGGAAAGCTGGTATTTCTTGGAGATGTGATATATTTGGGAAAATGTGGCATTTCTGGAAGAAACTGTCCTCTTTTGGGGATAAAAGAGGTATTTGTGGGTGAAAAGGTCCTATTTGAAGGGGGAAAGCTGGTATTTCTTGGAGGAGTTGTGATCTATTTGGGAGAAATGTGGCATTTCTGGCAGAAACTGTCCTCTTTTGGGGATAAAAGAGGTATTTGTGTGTGAAAAGGTCCTACTTGAAGGGGGAAAGCTGGTATTTCTTGGAGAAGATGTGATATATTTGGGAGAAATGTGGCATGTCTGGCAGAAACTGTCCTCTTTTGGGGATCAAACAGGTATTTGTGGGTGAAAAGGTCCTATTTGAAGGGGGAAAGCTGGTATTTCTTGGAGAAGATGTGATATATTTGGGAGAAATGTGGCCTGTCTGGCAGAAACTGTTCTCTTTTGGGGATAGAACAGGTATTTGTGGGTGAAAAGGTCCTATTTGAAGGGGGAAAGCTGGTATTTCTTGGAGTAGATGTGATATGTTTGGGAGAAATGTGGCATTTCTGGAGGAAACTGTTCTATTTTGAGGATAAAAGAGGTATTTGTGGGTGAAAAGGTCCTATTTGAAGGGGGAAACCTGGTATTTCTAGGAGAAGATGTGGTATATTTGGGAGAAATCTGGCATGTCTGGCAGAAAATGTCCTATTTGGGGGGAGAAGGCTGGAATTTTTGGGAGAATAGTTCCTATTTCAGGAAGAATCGTGGTATTTCTTGGAGAAGATGTGATATATTTGGGAGAAATGTGGCCTGTCTGGCAGAAACTGTTCTCTTTTGGGGATAGAACAGGTATTTGTGGGTGAAAAGGTCCTATTTGAAGGGGGAACCCTGGTATTTCTTGGAGAAGATGTGATCTATTTGGGAGAAATCTGGCCTTTCTGGAAGAAAATGTCCAATTTGGGGATAAAAGAGGTATTTGTGGGTGAAAAGGTCCTATTTGAAGGGGGAAAGCTGGTATTTCTTGGAGAAGATGTGTTATATTTGGGAGAAATGTGGCATTTCTGGAAGAAACTGTCCTCTTTTGGGGATAAAAGAGGTATTTGTGAGAGAAAAGGTTCTATTTCAAGGGGGAAAGCTGGTATTTCTTGGAGAAGATGTGATCTATTTGGGAGAAATGTGGCATGTCTGGAAGAAACTGTACTATTTGTTGGTAAAAGAGGTATTTGTGGGTGAAAAGGTTCTATTTCAAGGGGGAAACCTGGTATTTCTTGCAGGAGATGTGATATATTTGGGAGAAATCTGGCATGTCTGGCAGAAAATGTCCTATTTGGGGGGAGAAGGCTGGTATTTTTGGGAGAAAAGGTCCTATTTCAGGAAGAATCCTGGTATTTCTTGGAGAAGATGTGATATATTTGGTAGAAATCTGGCATTTCTGGAAGAAACTGTCCTATTTTGGGGAAAAAACAGGTATTTCATGGAGAAAAGGTTCTAATTCAAGGGGGAAACCTGGTATTTCTAGGAGGAGTTGTGATATATTTGGGAGAAATGTGGCATTTCTGAGAGAAACAGTCCTCTTTTGGGGATAAAAGATGTATTTGTGGGAGAAAAGTTCCTATTTGAAGGGGGAAACCTGGTATTTCTTGGAGATGTGTTATATTTGGGAGAAATGTGGCATGTCTGGAAGAAACTGTCCTCTTTTGGGGATAAAAGAGGTATTTGTGGGTGAAAAGGTCCTATTTGAAGGGGGAACCCTGGTATTTCTTGGAGAAGATGTGATATATTTGGGAGAAATGTAGCATGTTCGGAAGAAACTGTCCTCTTTTGGGGATATAAGAGGTATTAGAGGGTGAAAAGGTCCTATTTGAAGGGGGAAACCTGGTATTTCTTGGAGAAGATGTGATATATTTGGGAGAAATGTGTCATTTCTGGAAGAAACCGCACTGTTTGGGGATAAAAGAGGCATTTGTGGGTGAAGAGGTCCTATTTGAAGGGGGAAAGCTGGTATTTCTTGGAGAAGATGTGATCTATTTGGGAGAAATGTGGCATGTCTGGAAGAAACTGTTCCCTTTTGGGGATAGAACAGGTATTTTTGGGTGAAAAGGTCCTATTTGAAGGGGGAAAGCTGGTATTTCTTGGAGAAGATGTGATATATTTGGGAGAAATGTGGCATTTCTGGAAGAAACTGTCCTCTTTTGGGGATAAAAGAGGTATTTCATGGGTGAAAATGTCCAATTTGAAGGGGGAAAGCTGGTATTTCTTGGAGAAGATGTGATATATTTGGGAGAACTGTGGCATTTCTGGAAGAAACTGTCCTTTTTTGGGGATAAAACAGGTATTTCATGGAGAAAAGGTTCTATTTGAAGGGGGAAACCTGGTATTTCTTGGAGGAGTTGTGATCTATTTGGGTGAAATGTGGCATTTCTGGCAGAAACTGTCCTATTTTGGGGATAAAAGAGGTATTTGTGGGTGAAAAGATCCTATTTCAAGGGGGAACGCTGGTATTTCTTGGAGATGTGATATATTTGGGAGAAATGTGGCATTTCTGGAAGAAACTGTCCTCTTTTGGGGATAAAAGACGTATTTGTGGGTGAAAAGGTCCTATTTGAAGGGGGAAAGCTGGTATTTCTTGGAGGAGTTGTGATCTATTTGGGAGAAATGTGGCATTTCTGGCAGAAACTGTCCTCTTTTGGGGATAAAAGAGGTATTTGTGTGTGAAAAGGTCGTATTTGAAGGGGGAAACCTGGTATTTCTTGGAGAAGATGTGATCTATTTGGGAGAAATGTGGCATGTCTGGCAGAAACTGTCCTCTTTTGGGGATCAAACAGGTATTTGTGGGAGAAAAGGTCCTATTTGAAGGGGGAAAGCTGGTATTTCTTGGAGAAGCTGTGACATATTTGGGAGAAATGTGGCCTGTCTGGCAGAAACTGTCCTATTTTGGGGATAAAACAGGTATTTGTGGGTGAAAAGGTCCTATTTGAAGGGGGAAACCTGGTATTTCTAGGAGAAGATGTGGTATATTTGGGAGAAATCTGGCATGTCTGGCAGAAAATGTCCTATTTGGGGGGAGAAGGCTGGAATTTTTGGGAGAATAGTTCCTATTTCAGGAAGAATCCTGGTATTTCTTGGAGAAGATGTGATATATTTGGGAGAAATGTGGCATTTCTTGAGGAAACTGTCCTATTTTGGGGATAAAAGAGGTATTTGTGGGTGATAAGGTCCTATTTGAAGGGGGAACCCTGGTATTTCTTGGAGAAGATGTGATATATTTGGGAGAAATGTGGCATGTCTGGCAGAAAATGTCCTATTTGGGGGGAGAAGGCTGGAATTTTTGGGAGAAAATGTCCTATTTGAAGGGGGAAAGCAGGTATTTCTTGGAGAAGATGTGATCTATATGGGAGAAATGTGGCATTTCTGGCAGAAACTGTCCTCTTTTGGGGATCAAACAGGTATTTGTGGGTGAAAAGGTCCTATTTGAAGGGGGAAACCTGGTATTTCTTGGAGAAGATGAGATCTATTTGGGAGAAATGTGGCATGTCTGGAAGATAATGTCCACTTTTGGGGATAAAAGAGGTATTTGTGGGTGAAAAGGTCGTATTTGAAGGGGGAACCCTGGTATTTCATGGAGAAGATGTGATATATTTGGGAGAAATGTGGCATTTCTGGAAGAAACTGTCCTCTTTTGGGGATAAAACAGGTATTTCATGGAGAAAAGGTTCTAATTCAAGGGGGAAACCTGGTATTTCTAGGAGGAGTTGTGATATATTTGGGAGAAATGTGGCATTTCTGGGAGAAACTGTCCTATTTTGGGGATAAAACAGGTATTTGTGGGAGAAAAGGTCCTATTTCAAGGGGGAAACATGGTATTTCTTGGAGATGTGTTATATTTGGGAGAAATGTGGCATGTCTGGAAGAAACTGTCCTCTTTTGGGGATAAAAGAGGTATTTGTGGGTGAAAAGGTCCTATTTGAAGGGGGAAACATGGTATTTCTTGGAGGAGTTGTGATCTATTTGGGAGAAATCTGGCATTTCTGGCAGAAACTGTTCTATTTTGGGGATAAAAGAGGTATTTGTGGGTGAAAAGGTCCTATTTGAAGGGGGAAAGCTGGTATTTCTTGGAGATGTGATATATTTGGGAGAAATGTGGCATTTCTGGAAGAAACTGTCCTCTTTTGGGGATAAAAGAGGTATTAGTGGGTGAAAACGTCCTATTTGAAGGGGGAAAGCTGGTGTTTCTTGGAGAAGATGTGATCTATTTGGGAGAAATGTGGCATGTCTGGAAGAAACTGTCCTCTTTTGTTGATAAAAGAGGTATTTGTGGGTGAAAAGGTCCTATTTGAAGGGGGAACCCTGGTATTTCTTGGAGAAGATGTGATATATTTGGGAGAAATGTGGCATTTCTGGAAGAAACTTTCCTATTTTGGTGATAAAAGAGGTATTTGTGGGTGAAAAGGTCCTATTTGAAGGGGGAAAGCTGGTATTTCTTGGAGAAGATGTGATATATTTGGGAGAAATGTGGCATGTCTGGAAGAAACTGTCCTCTTTTGGGGATAAAAGAGGTACTAGTGGGTGAAAAGTTCCTATTTGAAGGGGGAAACCTGGTATTTCTTAGAGAAGATGTGATATATTTGGGAGAAATGTGGCCTTTCTGGAAGAAAATGTCCAATTTTGGGGTTAAAAGAAGTATTTCATGGCGAAAAGTTCCTATTTGAAGGGGGAACCCTGGTATTTCTTGGAGAAGATGTGATATATTTGGGAGAAATGTGGCATTTCTGGAAGAAACTGTTCTATTTTGGGGATAAAAGAGGTATTTGTGGGTGCAAAGGTCCTATTTGAAGGGGAAAACCTGGTATTTCTTGGAGAAGATGTGATATATTTGGGAGAAATGTGGTATTTCAGGAAGAAACTGTCCTCTTTTGGGGATAAAAGAGGTATTTGTGGGTGAAAAGGTCCTATTTGAAGGGGGAAAGCTGGTATTTCTTGGAGAAGATGTGATCTATTTGGGAGAAATGTGGCATTTCTGGAAGAAAATGTCCAATTTTGGGCGGAGAAGGCTGGTAGTTGTGGGTGAGAAGGTCCTATTTGAAGGGGGATAGCTGGTATTTCTTGGAGAAGATGTGATATATTTGGGAGAAATGTGGCATTTCTGGAAGAAACTGTCCTCTTTTGGGGGAGAAGGTTGGTATTTGTGGGAGAAAAGGTCCTATTTGAAGGGGGATAGCTGGTATTTCTTGAAGAAGATGTGATATATTTGGGAGAAATGTGGCATTTCTGGAAGAAACTGTCCTCTTTTGGGGGAGAAGGTTGGTATTTGTGGGAGAAAAGGTCCTATTTGAAGGGGGATAGCTGGTATTTCTTGGAGAAGATGTGATCTATTTGGGAGAAATGTGGCATTTCTGGAAGAAACTGTCCTCTTTTGGGGATAAAAGAGGTATTTGTGGGTGAATTGGTCCTATTTGAAGGGGGAAAGCTGGTATTTCTTGGAGAAGATGTGATCTATTTGGGAGAAATGTGGCATGTCTGGAAGAAACTGTCCTCTTTTGGGGATAAAAGAGGTATTTGTGGGTGAAAAGTTCCTATTTGAAGGGGGAAACGTGTTATTTCTTGGAGAAGATGTGATATGTTTGGGAGAAATGTGGCATTTCTGGAAGAAACTGCCCTATTTTGGGGATAAAAGAGGTATTTGTGGGTGAAAAGGTCCTATTTGAAGGGGGAAAGCTGGTATTTCTTGGAGAAGATGTGATCTATTTGGGAGAAATGTGGCATTTCTGGAAAAAACTGTCCTATTTTGTTGATAAAAGAGGTATTTGTGGGTGAAAAGGTTCTATTTCAAGGGGGAAAGCAGGTATTTCTTGGAGAAGATGTGATATATTTGGGAGAAATGTGGCATTTCTGGAAGAAACTGTCCTCTTTTGGGGATAAAAGAGGTATTAGTGGGTGAAAAGGTCCTATTTGAAGGGGGAAACCTGGTATTTCTAGGAGGAGTTGTGATATATTTGGGAGAAATGTGGCATTTCTGGAAGAAACTGTCCTCTTTAGGGGATAAAAGAGGTATTAGTGGGAGAAAACGTCCTATTTCCAGGGGGAAAGCTGGTATTTCTTCGAGATGTGTTATATTTGGGAGAAATTTGGCCTTTCTGGGAGAAACTGTCCTCTTTTGGTGATAAAAGAGGTATTTGTGGGTGAAAAGGTCCTATTTGAAGGGGGAACCCAGGTATTTCGTGGATAAGATGTGATATATTTGGGAGAAATGTGGCTTTCTGGAAGAAACTCTCCTCTTTTGGGGATAAAAGAGGTATTTGTGGGTGAAAAGGTCCTATTTGAAGGGGGAAAGCTGGTATTACTTGGAGAAGATGTGATCTATTTGGGAGAAATGTGGCATGTCTGGAAGAAACTGTCCTCTTTTGGGGATAAAACAGGTATTAGTGGGTGAAAAGGTCCTATTTGAAGGGGGAACCCTGGTATTTCTTGGAGAAGATGTGATATATTTGGGAGAAATGTGGCATTTCTGGAAGAAACTGTCCTCTTTGGGGGATCAAACAGGTATTTGTGGGTGAAAAGGTCCTATTTGAAGGGGGAAAGCTGGTATTTCTTGGAGAAGATGTGATATATTTGGGAGAAATGTGGCATGTCTGGAAGAAACTGTACTATTTTGTTGATAAAAGAGGTATTTGTGGGTGAAAAGGTCCTATTTGAAAGGGGAAAGCTGGTATTTCTTGGAGAAGATGTGATATGTTTGGGAGAAATGTGGCATTTCTGGAAGAAACTGTCCTATTTTGGAGATAAAAGAGGTATTTGTGGGTGAAAAGGTCCTATTTGAAGGGGGAAACCTGGTATTTCTTGGAGAAGATGTGATATATTTGGGAGAAATGTGGCATGTCTGGAAGAAACTGTACTATTTTGTTGTTAAAAGAGGTATTTGAGGGTGAAAAGGTTCTATTTCAAGGGGGAAAGCTGGTATTTCTTGGAGAAGATGTGATCTATTTGGGAGAAATCTGGCATGTCTGGCAGAAAATGTCCTATTTTGGGAGGAGAAGGCTGGTAGTTGTGTGTGAGAAGGTCCTATATCTGGAGGAATCCTGGTATTTCTTGGAGAAGATGTGATATATTTGGGAGAAATCAGGCATTTCTGGAAGAAACTGTCCTCTTTTGGGGAAGAAGGTTGGTATTTGTGGGAGAAAAGGTCCTATTTGAAGGGGGAACCCTGGTATTTATTGGAGAAGATGTGATCTATTTGGGAGAAATGTGGCATTTCTGGAAGAAACTGTGCTCTCTAGGGGATAAAAGAGGTATTTGTGGGTGAAAAGTTCCTATTTGAAGGGGGAATGCTGGTATTTCTTGGAGAAGATGTGATCTATTTGGGAGAAATGTGGCATTTCTGGAAGAAACTGTCCTATTTTGGGGATAAAAGAGGTATTTGTGGGTGAAAAGGTCCTATTTGAAGGGGGAACCCTGCTATTTCTAGGAGAAGATGTGATATATTTGGGAGAAATGTGGCATGTCTGGCAGAAAATGTCCTATTTGGGGGGAGAAGGCTGGAATTTTTGGGAGAATAGTTCCTATTTCAGGAAGAATCCTGGTATTTCTTGGAGAAGATGTGATATATTTGGGAGAAATGTGGCATTTCTGGCAGAAACTGTCCTCTATTGGGGATGAAAGAGGTATTTCTGGATGAAAAGGTCCTATTTGAAGGGGGAAACCTGGTATTTCTTGGAGGAGATGTGATATATTTGGGAGAAATGTGGCATGTCTGGAAGAAACTGTCCTCTTTTGGGGATAAAAGAGGTATTTGTGGGTGAAAAGGTCCTATTTGAAGGGGGAAAGCTGGTATTTCTTGGAGAAGATGTGATCTATTTGGGAGAAATGTGGCATGTCTGGAAGAAACTGTCCTCTTTTGGGGATAAAACAGGTGTTTGTGGGTGACAAGGTCCTATTTGAAGGGGGAAAGCTGGTATTTCTTGGAGAAGATGTGATATATTTGGGAGAAATGTGGCATTTCCGGAAGAAAATGTCCAATTTGGGGATAAAAGAGGTATGTGTGGGTGAAAAGGTCCTGTTTCAGGAGGAAAGCTGGTATTTCTTGGAGAAGATGTGTTATATTTGGGAGAAATGTGGCATGTCTGGAAGAAACTGTCCTCTTTTGGGGATCAAACAGGTATTTGTGGGAGAAAAGGTCCTATTTGAAGGGGGAAAGCTGGTATTTCTTGGAGAAGATGTGCTATATTTGGGAGAAATGTGGCATTTCTGGAAGAAACTGTCCCCTTTTGGGGATAGAACAGGTATTTGTGGGTGAAAAGGTCCTATTTGAAGGGGGAAAGCTGGTATTTCTTGGAGAAGATGTGATATGTTTGGGAGAAATGTGGCATTTCTTGAGGAAACTGTCCTATTTTGGGGTAAAAGAGGTATCTGTGGGTGACAAGGTCCTATCTGAAGGGGGAACCCTGGTATTTCTTGGAGAAGATGTGATATATTTGGGAGAAATCTGGCATGTCTGGCAGAAAATGTCCTATTTGGGGGGAGAAGGCTGGAGTTTTTGGGAGAAAATGTCCTATTTGAAGGGGGAAAGCAGGTATTTCTTGGAGAAGATGTGATCTATATGGGAGAAATGTGGCATTTCTGGCAGAAACTGTCCTCTTTTGGGGATCAAACAGGTATTTGTGGGTGAAAAGGTCGTATTTGAAGGGGGAAACCTGGTATTTCTTGGAGAAGATGAGATCTATTTGGGAGAAATGTGGCATGTCTGGAAGAAAATGTCCACTTTTGGGGATAAAAGAGGTATTTGTGGGTGAAAAGGTCGTATTTGAAGGGGGAACCCTGGTATTTCATGGAGAAGATGTGATATATTTGGGAGAAATGTGGCATGTTCGGAAGAAACTGTCCTCTTTTGGGGATAAAACAGGTATTTCATGGAGAAAAGGTTCTAATTCAAGGGGGAAACCTGGTATTTCTAGGAGGAGTTGTGATATATTTGGGAGAAATGTGGCATTTCTGGGAGAAACTGTCCTATTTTGGGGATAAGACAGGTATTTGTGGGAGAAAAGGTCCTATTTGAAGGGGGAAACCTGGTATTTCTTGGAGATGTGTTATATTTGGGAGAAATGTGGCATGTCTGGAAGAAACTGTCCTATTTTGGGGATAAAAGAGGTATTTGTGGGTGAAAAGGTCCTATTTGAAGGGGGAACCCTGGTATTTCTTGGAGAAGATGTGATCTATTTGGGAGAAATGTGGCATTTCTGGAAGAAACTGTCCTCTTTTGGGGATAAAAGAGGTATTTGTGGGTGAAAAGGTCCTATTTGAAGGGGGAAACCTGGTATTTCTTGGAGAAGATGTGATATATTTGGGAGAAATGTGGCATGTCTGGAAGAAACTGTCCTCTTTTGGGGATAAAAGAGGTATTTGTGGGTGAAAAGGTCCTATTTGAAGGGGGAAAGCTGGTATTTCTTGGAGGAGTTGTGATCTATTTGGGAGAAATCTGGCATTTCTGGCAGAAACTGTTCTATTTTGGGGATAAAAGAGGTATTTGTGGGTGAAAAGGTCCTATTTGAAGGGGGAAAGCTGGTATTTCTTGGAGATGTGATATATTTGGGAGAAATGTGGCATTTCTGGAAGAAACTGTCCTATTTTGGGGATAAAAGAGGTATTAGTGGGTGAAAACGTCCTATTTGAAGGGGGAAAGCTGGTATTTCTTGGAGAAGATGTGATCTATTTGGGAGAAATGTGGCATGTCTGGAAGAAACTGTCCTCTTTTGTTGATAAAAGAGGTATTTGTGGGTGAAAAGGTCCTATTTGAAGGGGGAACCCTGGTATTTCTTGGAGAAGATGTGATATATTTGGGTGAAATGTGGCATTTCTGGAAGAAACTTTCCTATTTTGGTGATAAAAGAGGTATTTGTGGGTGAAAAGGTCCTATTTGAAGGGGGAAAGCTGGTATTTCTTGGAGAAGATGTGATATATTTGGGAGAAATGTGGCATGTCTGGAAGAAACTGTCCTCTTTTGGGGATAAAAGAGGTATTTGTGGGTGAAAAGGTCCTATTTGAAGGGGGAAAGCTGGTATTTCTTGGAGAAGATGTGATATATTTGGGAGAAATGTGGCCTTTCTGGAAGAAAATGTCCAATTTTGGGGATAAAAGAAGTATTTCATGGCGAAAAGTTCCTGTTTGAAGGGGGAACCCTGGTATTTCTTGGAGAAGATGTGATATATTTGGGAGAAATGTGGCATGTCTGGAAGAAACTGTCCTATTTTGGGGATAAAAGAGGTATTTGTGGGTGCAAAGGTCCTATTTGAAGGGGAAAACCTGGTATTTCTTGGAGAAGATGTGATATATTTGGGAGAAATGTGGCATTTCAGGAAGAAACTGTCCTCTTTTGGGGATAAAAGAGGTATTTGTGGGTGAAAAGGTCCTATTTGAAGGGGGAAAGCTGGTATTTCTTGGAGAAGATGTGATCTATTTGGGAGAAATGTGGCATTTCTGGAAGAAAATGTCCAATTTTGGGCGGAGAAGGCTGGTAGTTGTGGGTGAGAAGGTCCTATATCAGGAGGAATCCTGGTATTTCTTGAAGAAGATGTGCTATATTTGGGAGAAATGTGGCATTTCTGGAAGAAACTGTCCTCTTTTGGGGGAGAAGGTTGGTATTTGTGGGAGAAAAGGTCCTATTTGAAGGGGGATAGCTGGTATTTCTTGGAGAAGATGTGATCTATTTGGGAGAAATGTGGCATTTCTGGAAGAAACTGTCCTCTTTTGGGGATAAAAGAGGTATTTGTGGGTGAATTGGTCCTATTTGAAGGGGGAAAGCTGGTATTTCTTGGAGAAGATGTGATCTATTTGGGAGAAATGTGGCATGTCTGGAAGAAACTGTCCTCTTTTGGGGATAAAAGAGGTATTTGTGGGTGAAAAGTTCCTATTTGAAGGGGGAAACGTGTTATTTCTTGGAGAAGATGTGATATGTTTGGGAGAAATGTGGCATTTCTGGAAGAAACTGCCCTATTTTGGGGATAAAAGAGGTATTTGTGGGTGAAAAGGTCCTATTTGAAGGGGGAAAGCTGGTATTTCTTGGAGAAGATGTGATATATTTGGGAGAAATGTGGCATTTCTGGAAGAAACTGTCCTATTTTGTTGATAAAACAGGTATTTCATGGAGAAAAGGTTCTAATTCAAGGGGGAAACCTGGTATTTCTAGGAGGAGTTGTGATATATTTGGGAGAAATGTGGCATTTCTGGGAGAAACTGTCCTATTTTGGGGATAAAACAGGTATTTGTGGGAGAAAAGGTCCTATTTCAAGGGGGAAACATGGTATTTCTTGGAGATGTGTTATATTTGGGAGAAATGTGGCATGTCTGGAAGAAACTGTCCTCTTTTGGGGATAAAAGAGGTATTTGTGGGTGAAAAGGTCCTATTTGAAGGGGGAAACATGGTATTTCTTGGAGGAGTTGTGATCTATTTGGGAGAAATCTGGCATTTCTGGCAGAAACTGTTCTATTTTGGGGATAAAAGAGGTATTTGTGGGTGAAAAGGTCCTATTTGAAGGGGGAAAGCTGGTATTTCTTGGAGATGTGATATATTTGGGAGAAATGTGGCATTTCTGGAAGAAACTGTCCTCTTTTGGGGATAAAAGAGGTATTAGTGGGTGAAAACGTCCTATTTGAAGGGGGAAAGCTGGTGTTTCTTGGAGAAGATGTGATCTATTTGGGAGAAATGTGGCATGTCTGGAAGAAACTGTCCTCTTTTGTTGATAAAAGAGGTATTTGTGGGTGAAAAGGTCCTATTTGAAGGGGGAACCCTGGTATTTCTTGGAGAAGATGTGATATATTTGGGAGAAATGTGGCATTTCTGGAAGAAACTTTCCTATTTTGGTGATAAAAGAGGTATTTGTGGGTGAAAAGGTCCTATTTGAAGGGGGAAAGCTGGTATTTCTTGGAGAAGATGTGATATATTTGGGAGAAATGTGGCATGTCTGGAAGAAACTGTCCTCTTTTGGGGATAAAAGAGGTACTAGTGGGTGAAAAGTTCCTATTTGAAGGGGGAAACCTGGTATTTCTTAGAGAAGATGTGATATATTTGGGAGAAATGTGGCCTTTCTGGAAGAAAATGTCCAATTTTGGGGTTAAAAGAAGTATTTCATGGCGAAAAGTTCCTATTTGAAGGGGGAACCCTGGTATTTCTTGGAGAAGATGTGATATATTTGGGAGAAATGTGGCATTTCTGGAAGAAACTGTTCTATTTTGGGGATAAAAGAGGTATTTGTGGGTGCAAAGGTCCTATTTGAAGGGGAAAACCTGGTATTTCTTGGAGAAGATGTGATATATTTGGGAGAAATGTGGTATTTCAGGAAGAAACTGTCCTCTTTTGGGGATAAAAGAGGTATTTGTGGGTGAAAAGGTCCTATTTGAAGGGGGAAAGCTGGTATTTCTTGGAGAAGATGTGATCTATTTGGGAGAAATGTGGCATTTCTGGAAGAAAATGTCCAATTTTGGGCGGAGAAGGCTGGTAGTTGTGGGTGAGAAGGTCCTATTTGAAGGGGGATAGCTGGTATTTCTTGGAGAAGATGTGATATATTTGGGAGAAATGTGGCATTTCTGGAAGAAACTGTCCTCTTTTGGGGGAGAAGGTTGGTATTTGTGGGAGAAAAGGTCCTATTTGAAGGGGGATAGCTGGTATTTCTTGAAGAAGATGTGATATATTTGGGAGAAATGTGGCATTTCTGGAAGAAACTGTCCTCTTTTGGGGGAGAAGGTTGGTATTTGTGGGAGAAAAGGTCCTATTTGAAGGGGGATAGCTGGTATTTCTTGGAGAAGATGTGATCTATTTGGGAGAAATGTGGCATTTCTGGAAGAAACTGTCCTCTTTTGGGGATAAAAGAGGTATTTGTGGGTGAATTGGTCCTATTTGAAGGGGGAAAGCTGGTATTTCTTGGAGAAGATGTGATCTATTTGGGAGAAATGTGGCATGTCTGGAAGAAACTGTCCTCTTTTGGGGATAAAAGAGGTATTTGTGGGTGAAAAGTTCCTATTTGAAGGGGGAAACGTGTTATTTCTTGGAGAAGATGTGATATGTTTGGGAGAAATGTGGCATTTCTGGAAGAAACTGCCCTATTTTGGGGATAAAAGAGGTATTTGTGGGTGAAAAGGTCCTATTTGAAGGGGGAAAGCTGGTATTTCTTGGAGAAGATGTGATCTATTTGGGAGAAATGTGGCATTTCTGGAAAAAACTGTCCTATTTTGTTGATAAAAGAGGTATTTGTGGGTGAAAAGGTTCTATTTCAAGGGGGAAAGCAGGTATTTCTTGGAGAAGATGTGATATATTTGGGAGAAATGTGGCATTTCTGGAAGAAACTGTCCTCTTTTGGGGATAAAAGAGGTATTAGTGGGTGAAAAGGTCCTATTTGAAGGGGGAAACCTGGTATTTCTAGGAGGAGTTGTGATATATTTGGGAGAAATGTGGCATTTCTGGAAGAAACTGTCCTCTTTAGGGGATAAAAGAGGTATTAGTGGGAGAAAACGTCCTATTTCCAGGGGGAAAGCTGGTATTTCTTCGAGATGTGTTATATTTGGGAGAAATTTGGCCTTTCTGGGAGAAACTGTCCTCTTTTGGTGATAAAAGAGGTATTTGTGGGTGAAAAGGTCCTATTTGAAGGGGGAACCCAGGTATTTCGTGGATAAGATGTGATATATTTGGGAGAAATGTGGCTTTCTGGAAGAAACTCTCCTCTTTTGGGGATAAAAGAGGTATTTGTGGGTGAAAAGGTCCTATTTGAAGGGGGAAAGCTGGTATTACTTGGAGAAGATGTGATCTATTTGGGAGAAATGTGGCATGTCTGGAAGAAACTGTCCTCTTTTGGGGATAAAACAGGTATTAGTGGGTGAAAAGGTCCTATTTGAAGGGGGAACCCTGGTATTTCTTGGAGAAGATGTGATATATTTGGGAGAAATGTGGCATTTCTGGAAGAAACTGTCCTCTTTGGGGGATCAAACAGGTATTTGTGGGTGAAAAGGTCCTATTTGAAGGGGGAAAGCTGGTATTTCTTGGAGAAGATGTGATATATTTGGGAGAAATGTGGCATGTCTGGAAGAAACTGTACTATTTTGTTGATAAAAGAGGTATTTGTGGGTGAAAAGGTCCTATTTGAAAGGGGAAAGCTGGTATTTCTTGGAGAAGATGTGATATGTTTGGGAGAAATGTGGCATTTCTGGAAGAAACTGTCCTATTTTGGAGATAAAAGAGGTATTTGTGGGTGAAAAGGTCCTATTTGAAGGGGGAAACCTGGTATTTCTTGGAGAAGATGTGATATATTTGGGAGAAATGTGGCATGTCTGGAAGAAACTGTACTATTTTGTTGTTAAAAGAGGTATTTGAGGGTGAAAAGGTTCTATTTCAAGGGGGAAAGCTGGTATTTCTTGGAGAAGATGTGATCTATTTGGGAGAAATCTGGCATGTCTGGCAGAAAATGTCCTATTTTGGGAGGAGAAGGCTGGTAGTTGTGTGTGAGAAGGTCCTATATCTGGAGGAATCCTGGTATTTCTTGGAGAAGATGTGATATATTTGGGAGAAATCAGGCATTTCTGGAAGAAACTGTCCTCTTTTGGGGAAGAAGGTTGGTATTTGTGGGAGAAAAGGTCCTATTTGAAGGGGGAACCCTGGTATTTATTGGAGAAGATGTGATCTATTTGGGAGAAATGTGGCATTTCTGGAAGAAACTGTGCTCTCTAGGGGATAAAAGAGGTATTTGTGGGTGAAAAGTTCCTATTTGAAGGGGGAATGCTGGTATTTCTTGGAGAAGATGTGATCTATTTGGGAGAAATGTGGCATTTCTGGAAGAAACTGTCCTATTTTGGGGATAAAAGAGGTATTTGTGGGTGAAAAGGTCCTATTTGAAGGGGGAACCCTGCTATTTCTAGGAGAAGATGTGATATATTTGGGAGAAATGTGGCATGTCTGGCAGAAAATGTCCTATTTGGGGGGAGAAGGCTGGAATTTTTGGGAGAATAGTTCCTATTTCAGGAAGAATCCTGGTATTTCTTGGAGAAGATGTGATATATTTGGGAGAAATGTGGCATTTCTGGCAGAAACTGTCCTCTATTGGGGATGAAAGAGGTATTTCTGGATGAAAAGGTCCTATTTGAAGGGGGAAACCTGGTATTTCTTGGAGGAGATGTGATATATTTGGGAGAAATGTGGCATGTCTGGAAGAAACTGTCCTCTTTTGGGGATAAAAGAGGTATTTGTGGGTGAAAAGGTCCTATTTGAAGGGGGAAAGCTGGTATTTCTTGGAGAAGATGTGATCTATTTGGGAGAAATGTGGCATGTCTGGAAGAAACTGTCCTCTTTTGGGGATAAAACAGGTGTTTGTGGGTGACAAGGTCCTATTTGAAGGGGGAAAGCTGGTATTTCTTGGAGAAGATGTGATATATTTGGGAGAAATGTGGCATTTCCGGAAGAAAATGTCCAATTTGGGGATAAAAGAGGTATGTGTGGGTGAAAAGGTCCTGTTTCAGGAGGAAAGCTGGTATTTCTTGGAGAAGATGTGTTATATTTGGGAGAAATGTGGCATGTCTGGAAGAAACTGTCCTCTTTTGGGGATCAAACAGGTATTTGTGGGAGAAAAGGTCCTATTTGAAGGGGGAAAGCTGGTATTTCTTGGAGAAGATGTGCTATATTTGGGAGAAATGTGGCATTTCTGGAAGAAACTGTCCCCTTTTGGGGATAGAACAGGTATTTGTGGGTGAAAAGGTCCTATTTGAAGGGGGAAAGCTGGTATTTCTTGGAGAAGATGTGATATGTTTGGGAGAAATGTGGCATTTCTTGAGGAAACTGTCCTATTTTGGGGTAAAAGAGGTATCTGTGGGTGACAAGGTCCTATCTGAAGGGGGAACCCTGGTATTTCTTGGAGAAGATGTGATATATTTGGGAGAAATCTGGCATGTCTGGCAGAAAATGTCCTATTTGGGGGGAGAAGGCTGGAGTTTTTGGGAGAAAATGTCCTATTTGAAGGGGGAAAGCAGGTATTTCTTGGAGAAGATGTGATCTATATGGGAGAAATGTGGCATTTCTGGCAGAAACTGTCCTCTTTTGGGGATCAAACAGGTATTTGTGGGTGAAAAGGTCGTATTTGAAGGGGGAAACCTGGTATTTCTTGGAGAAGATGAGATCTATTTGGGAGAAATGTGGCATGTCTGGAAGAAAATGTCCACTTTTGGGGATAAAAGAGGTATTTGTGGGTGAAAAGGTCGTATTTGAAGGGGGAACCCTGGTATTTCATGGAGAAGATGTGATATATTTGGGAGAAATGTGGCATGTTCGGAAGAAACTGTCCTCTTTTGGGGATAAAACAGGTATTTCATGGAGAAAAGGTTCTAATTCAAGGGGGAAACCTGGTATTTCTAGGAGGAGTTGTGATATATTTGGGAGAAATGTGGCATTTCTGGGAGAAACTGTCCTATTTTGGGGATAAGACAGGTATTTGTGGGAGAAAAGGTCCTATTTGAAGGGGGAAACCTGGTATTTCTTGGAGATGTGTTATATTTGGGAGAAATGTGGCATGTCTGGAAGAAACTGTCCTATTTTGGGGATAAAAGAGGTATTTGTGGGTGAAAAGGTCCTATTTGAAGGGGGAACCCTGGTATTTCTTGGAGAAGATGTGATCTATTTGGGAGAAATGTGGCATTTCTGGAAGAAACTGTCCTCTTTTGGGGATAAAAGAGGTATTTGTGGGTGAAAAGGTCCTATTTGAAGGGGGAAACCTGGTATTTCTTGGAGAAGATGTGATATATTTGGGAGAAATGTGGCATGTCTGGAAGAAACTGTCCTCTTTTGGGGATAAAAGAGGTATTTGTGGGTGAAAAGGTCCTATTTGAAGGGGGAAAGCTGGTATTTCTTGGAGGAGTTGTGATCTATTTGGGAGAAATCTGGCATTTCTGGCAGAAACTGTTCTATTTTGGGGATAAAAGAGGTATTTGTGGGTGAAAAGGTCCTATTTGAAGGGGGAAAGCTGGTATTTCTTGGAGATGTGATATATTTGGGAGAAATGTGGCATTTCTGGAAGAAACTGTCCTATTTTGGGGATAAAAGAGGTATTAGTGGGTGAAAACGTCCTATTTGAAGGGGGAAAGCTGGTATTTCTTGGAGAAGATGTGATCTATTTGGGAGAAATGTGGCATGTCTGGAAGAAACTGTCCTCTTTTGTTGATAAAAGAGGTATTTGTGGGTGAAAAGGTCCTATTTGAAGGGGGAACCCTGGTATTTCTTGGAGAAGATGTGATATATTTGGGTGAAATGTGGCATTTCTGGAAGAAACTTTCCTATTTTGGTGATAAAAGAGGTATTTGTGGGTGAAAAGGTCCTATTTGAAGGGGGAAAGCTGGTATTTCTTGGAGAAGATGTGATATATTTGGGAGAAATGTGGCATGTCTGGAAGAAACTGTCCTCTTTTGGGGATAAAAGAGGTATTTGTGGGTGAAAAGGTCCTATTTGAAGGGGGAAAGCTGGTATTTCTTGGAGAAGATGTGATATATTTGGGAGAAATGTGGCCTTTCTGGAAGAAAATGTCCAATTTTGGGGATAAAAGAAGTATTTCATGGCGAAAAGTTCCTGTTTGAAGGGGGAACCCTGGTATTTCTTGGAGAAGATGTGATATATTTGGGAGAAATGTGGCATGTCTGGAAGAAACTGTCCTATTTTGGGGATAAAAGAGGTATTTGTGGGTGCAAAGGTCCTATTTGAAGGGGAAAACCTGGTATTTCTTGGAGAAGATGTGATATATTTGGGAGAAATGTGGCATTTCAGGAAGAAACTGTCCTCTTTTGGGGATAAAAGAGGTATTTGTGGGTGAAAAGGTCCTATTTGAAGGGGGAAAGCTGGTATTTCTTGGAGAAGATGTGATCTATTTGGGAGAAATGTGGCATTTCTGGAAGAAAATGTCCAATTTTGGGCGGAGAAGGCTGGTAGTTGTGGGTGAGAAGGTCCTATATCAGGAGGAATCCTGGTATTTCTTGAAGAAGATGTGCTATATTTGGGAGAAATGTGGCATTTCTGGAAGAAACTGTCCTCTTTTGGGGGAGAAGGTTGGTAATTGTGGGAGAAAAGGTCCTATTTGAAGGGGGATAGCTGGTATTTCTTGGAGAAGATGTGATCTATTTGGGAGAAATGTGGCATTTCTGGAAGAAACTGTCCTCTTTTGGGGATAAAAGAGGTATTTGTGGGTGAATTGGTCCTATTTGAAGGGGGAAAGCTGGTATTTCTTGGAGAAGATGTGATCTATTTGGGAGAAATGTGGCATGTCTGGAAGAAACTGTCCTCTTTTGGGGATAAAAGAGGTATTTGTGGGTGAAAAGTTCCTATTTGAAGGGGGAAACGTGTTATTTCTTGGAGAAGATGTGATATGTTTGGGAGAAATGTGGCATTTCTGGAAGAAACTGCCCTATTTTGGGGATAAAAGAGGTATTTGTGGGTGAAAAGGTCCTATTTGAAGGGGGAAAGCTGGTATTTCTTGGAGAAGATGTGATATATTTGGGAGAAATGTGGCATTTCTGGAAGAAACTGTCCTATTTTGTTGATAAAAGAGGTATTTGTGGGTGAAAAGGTTCTATTTCAAGGGGGAAAGCAGGTATTTCTTGGAGAAGATGTGATATATTTGGGAGAAATGTGGCATTTCTGGAAGAAAATGTCCTCTTTTGGGGATAAAAGAGGTATTTGTGGGTGAAAAGGTCCTATTTGAAGGGGGAAAGCTGGTATTTCTAGGAGGAGTTTTGATATATTTGAGAGAAATGTGGCATTTCTGGAAGAAACTGTCCTCTTTTGGGGATAAAAGAGGTATTAGTGGGAGAAAACGTCCTATTTCCAGGGGGAAACCTGGTATTTCTTCGAGATGTGTTATATTTGGGAGAAATTTGGCCTTTCTGGGAGAAACTATCCTCTTTTGGTGATAAAAGAGGTATTTGTGGGTGAAAAGGTCCTATTTGAAGGGGGAACCCTGGTATTTCGTGGAGAAGATGTGATATATTTGGGAGAAATGTGGCTTTCTGGAAGAAACTGTCCTCTTTTGGGGATAAAAGAGGTATTTGTGGGTGAAAAGGTCCTATTTGAAGGGGGAAAGCTGGTATTACTTGGAGAAGATGTGATCTATTTGGGAGAAATGTGGCATGTCTGGAAGAAACTGTCCTCTTTTGGGGATAAAACAGGTATTAGTGGGTGAAAAGGTCCTATTTGAAGGGGGAACCCTGGTATTTCTTGGAGAAGATGTGATATATTTGGGAGAAATGTGGCATTTCTGGAAGAAACTGTCCTCTTTTGGGGATAAAAGAGGTATTTGTGGGTGAAAAGGTCCTATTTGAAGGGGGAAAGCTGGTATTTCTTGGAGAAGATGTGATATATTTGGGAGAAATCTGGCATTTCTGGAAGAAACTGTCCTATTTTGGGGATAAAACAGGTATTTGTGGGTGAAAATGCCCTATTTGAAGGGGGAACCCTGGTATTTCTTGGAGAAGATGTGATATATTTGGGAGAAATGTGGCATGTCTGGAAGAAACTGTACTATTTTGTTGATAAAAGAGGTATTTGTGGGTGAAAAGGTCCTATTTGAAAGGGGAAAGCTGGTATTTCTTGGAGAAGATGTGATATGTTTGGGAGAAATGTGGCATTTCTGGAAGAAACTGTCCTATTTTGGAGATAAAAGAGGTATTTGTGGGTGAAAAGGTCCTATTTGAAGGGGGAAACCTGGTATTTCTTGGAGAAGATGTGATATATTTGGGAGAAATGTGGCATGTCTGGAAGAAACTGTACTATTTTGTTGATAAAAGAGGTATTTGAGGGTGAAAAGGTTCTATTTCAAGGGGGGAAGCTGGTATTTCTTGGAGAAGATGAGATCTATTTGGGAGAAATCTGGCATGTCTGGCAGAAAATGTCCTATTTTGGGAGGAGAAGGCTGGTAGTTGTGTGTGAGAAGGTCCTATATCTGGAGGAATCCTGGTATTTCTTGGAGAAGATGTGATATATTTGGGAGAAATCAGGCATTTCTGGAAGAAACTGTCCTCTTTTGGGGAAGAAGGTTGGTATTTGTGGGAGAAAAGGTCCTATTTGAAGGGGGAACCCTGGTATTTATTGGAGAAGATGTGATCTATTTGGGAGAAATGTGGCATTTCTGGAAGAAACTGTGCTCTTTAGGGCATAAAAGAGGTATTTGTGGGTGAAAAGGTCCTATTTGAAGGGGGAAAGCTGGTATTTCTTGGAGAAGATGTGATCTATTTGGGAGAAATGTGGCATGTCTGGAAGAAACTGTCCTATTTTGGGGATAAAAGAAGTATTTGTGGGTGAAAAGTTCCTATTTGAAGGGGGAATGCTGGTATTTCTTGGAGAAGATGTGATATATTTGGGAGAAATGTGGCATGTCAGGAAGAAACTGTCCTATTTTGGGGATAAAAGAGGTATTTGTGGGTGAAAAGGTCCTATTTGAAGGGGGAAACCTGGTATTTCTTGGAGAAGATGTGATATGTTTGGGAGAAATGTGGCATTTCTGGAAGAAACTGTCCTATTTTGGGGATAAAAGAGGTATTAGTGGGAGAAAACGTCCTATTTCCAGGGGGAAAGCTGGTATTTCTTCGAGATGTGTTATATTTGGGAGAAATTTGGCCTTTCTGGGAGAAACTGTCCTCTTTTGGGGATAAAAGAGGTATTTGTGGGTGAAAAGGTCCTATTTGAAGGGGGAACCCTGGTATTTCGTGGAGAAGATGTGATATATTTGGGAGAAATGTGGCTTTCTGGAAGAAACTGTCCTCTTTTGGGGATAAAATAGGTATTTGTGGGTGAAAAGGTCCTCTTACCAGGGGGAAACCTGGTATTTCTTGGAGAAGATGTGATATGTTTGGAAGAAATGTGGCCTTTCTGGAAGAAACTGTCCTATTTTGGAGATAAAAGAGGTATTTGTGGGTGAAAAGGTCCTATTTGAAGGGGGAAACCTGGTATTTCTTAGAGAAGATGTGATCTATTTAGGAGAAATGTGGCATGTCTGGATGAAACTGTACAATTTTGTTGATAAAAGAGGTATTTGAGGGTGAAAAGGTTCTATTTCAAGGGGGAAAGCTGGTATTTCTTGGAGAAGATGTGATCTATTTGGGAGAAATCTGGCATGTCTGGCAGAATATGTCCTATTTTGGGAGGAGAAGGCTGGTAGTTGTTTGTGAGAAGGTCCTATATCTGGAGGAATCCTGGTATTTCATGGAGAAGATGTGATATACTTGCGAGAAATCTGGAATTTCTTGAAGAAACTGTCGTATTTTGGGGATAAAACTGGTATTTGCAGGTGAAAAGGTCCTATTTCAAGGGGGAACCCTGGTATTTCTTGGAGAAGATGTGATCTATTTGGGAGAAATGTGGCATGTCTGGAAGAAACTGTCCTATTTTGGGGATCAAACAGGTATTTGTGGGAGAAAAGGTCCTATTTGAAGGGGGAAAGCTGGTATTTTTTGCAGAAGATGTGATATATTTGGGAGAAATCTGGCCTTTCTGGAAGAAACTGTCCTATTTTGGGGATAAAACAGGTATTTCATGGAGAAAGGGTTCTAATTCAAGGGGGAAACCTGGTATTTCTAGGAGGAGTTGTGATCTATTTGGGAGAAATGTGGCATTTCTGGCAGAAACTGTCCTATTTTGGGGATAAAAGAGGTATTTGTGGGTGAAAAGGTCCTATTTGAAGGGGGAAAGCTGGTATTTCTTGGAGAAGATGTGATATATTTAGGAGAAATTTGGCATTTCTGGAAGAAACTGTCCCCTTTTGGGGATAAAACAGGAATTTGTGGGTGAAAAGGTCCTATTTGAAGGGGGAAAGCTGGTATTTCTTGGAGAAGATGTGACATGTTTGGAAGAAATGTGGCATTTCTTAAGGAAACTGTCCTATTTGAGGGATAAAAGAGGTATTTGTGGGTGATAAGGTCCTATTTGAAGGGGGAACCCTGCTATTTCTTGGAGAAGATGTGATATATTTGGGAGAAATGTGGCATGTCTGGCAGAAACTGTCCTCTTTTGGGGATAAAACAGGTATTAGTGGGTGAAAAGGTCCTATTTGAAGGGGGAAAGCTGGTATTTCTTGGAGAAGATGTGATCTATTTGGGAGAAATGTGGCATTTCTGGAAGAAAATGTAAACTTTTGGGGATAAAAGAGGTATTTGTGGGTGAAAAGGTGCTATTTGAAGGGGGAACCCTTGTATTTCATGGAGAAGATGTGATATATTTGGGAGAAATGTGGCATTTCAGGAAGAAACTGTCCTATTTTGGGGATAAAACAGGTATTTCATGGAGAAAAGGTTCTAATTCAAGGGGGAAACCTGGTATTTCTAGGAGGAGTTGTGATATATTTGGGAGAAATGTGGCATTTCTGGCAGAAACTGTCCTCTTTTGGGGATAAAAGATGTATTTGTGGGAGAAAAGGTCCTATTTGAAGGGGGAAACCTGGTATTTCTTGGAGATGTGTTATATTTGGGAGAAATGTGGCATGTCTGGAAGAAACTGTCCTCTTTTGGGGATAAAAGAGGTATTTGTGGGTGAAAAGGTCCTATTTGAAGGGGGAAAGCTGGTATTTCTTGGAGAAGATATGATCTATTTGGGAGAAATGTGGCATGTCAGGAAGAAACTGTCCTCTTTTGGGGATAAAATAGGTATTTGTGGGTGAAAAGGTCCTATTTGAAGGGGGAAACCTGGTATTTCTTGGAGAAGATGTGATCTATTTGGGAGAAATATGGCATTTCTGGAAGAAACTGTCCTCTTTTGGGGATAAAAGAGGTATATGTGGGTGAAAAGGTCCTATTTGCAGGGGGAAAGCTGGTATTTCTTGGAGAAGATGTGATATATTTGGGAGAAATGTGGCATTTCTGGAAGAAACTGTCCTCTTTTGGGGATAAAAGAGGTATTTGTGGGTGAAAAGGTCCTATTTGAAGGGGGAAACCTGGTATTTCTTGGAGAAGATGTGATCTATTTGGGAGAAATGTGGCATTTCTGGAAGAAACTGTCCTCTTTTGGGGATAAAAGAGGTATTAGTGGGTGAAAAGTTCCTATTTGAAGGGGGAAAGCTGGTGTTTCTTGGAGGAGTTGTGATCTATTTGGGAGAAATGTGGCATTTCTGGAAGAAAACGTCCTATTTTGGGGATAAAACATGGATTTGAGGGAGAAAAGGTCCTATTTGAAGGGGGAAAGCTGGTATTTCTTGGAGAAGATGTGTTATATTTGGGAGAAATCTGGCATTTCTGGAACAAACTGTCCTATTTTGGGAATAAAGCAGGTATTTGTGGGTGAAAATGTCCTATTTGAAGGGGGAACCCTGGTATTTCTTGGAGAAGATGTGATATATTTGGGAGAAATGTGGCATGTCTGGAAGAAACTGTACTATTTTGTTGATAAAAGAGGTATTTGTGGGTGAAAAGGTCCTATTTGAAGGGGGAAAGCTGGTATTTCTTGGAGAAGATGTGATATGTTTGGGAGAAATGTGGCATTTCTGGAAGAAACTGTCCTATTTTGGAGATAAAAGAGGTATTTGTGGATGAAAAGGTCCTATTTGAAGGGGGAAACCTGGTATTTCTTAGAGAAGATGTGATATATTTGGGAGAAATGTGGCATGTCTGGAAGAAACTGTACTATTTTGTTGATAAAAGAGGTATTTGTGGGTGAAAAGGTTCTATTTGAAGGGGGAAAGCTGGTATTTCTTGGAGAAGATGTGATCTATTTGGGAGAAATCTGGCATGTCTGGCAGAAAATGTCCTATTTTGGGAGGAGAAGGCTGGTAGTTGTGTGTGAGAAGGTCCTATATCTGGAGGAATCCTGGTATTTCTTGGAGAAGATGTGATATACTTGCGAGAAATCAGGCATTTCTGGCAGAAACTGTCCTATTTGGGGGATAAAACAGGTATTTGCAGGTGAAAAGGTCCTATTTCAAGGGGGAACCCTGGTATTTCTTGGAGAAGATGTGATCTATTTGGGAGAAATGTGGCATGTCTGGAAGAAACTGTCCTCTTTTGGGGATAAATAGGTATTTGTGGGTGAAAAGGTCCTATTTGAAGGGGGAAAACTGGTATTTCTTGGAGGAGATGTGATATATTTGGGAGAAATGTGGCCTTTCTGGAAGAAACTGTCCTCTTTTGGGGATAAAAGAGGTATTTGTGGGTGAAAAGGTCCTATTTGAAGGGGGAACCCTGGTATTTCTTGGAGAAGATGTGATCTATTTGGGAGAAATGTGGCATGTCTGGAAGAAACTGTCCTATTTTGGGGATCAAACAGGTATTTGTGGGAGAAAGGGTTCTAATTCAAGGGGGAAACCTGGTATTTCTAGGAGGAGTTGTGATCTATTTGGGAGAAATGTGGCATTTCTGGGAGAAACTGTCCTCTTTTGGGGATAAAAGAGGTATTTGTGGGTGAAAAGGTCCTATTTGAAGGGGGAAAGCTGGTATTTCTTGCAGAAGATGTGATATATTTGGGAGAAATGTGGCATGTCTGGAAGAAACTGTCCCCTTTTGGGGATAGAACAGGTATTTGTGGGTGAAAAGGTCCTATTTGAAGGGGGAAAGCTGGTATTTCTTGGAGAAGATGTGATATGTTTCGGAGAAATGTGGCATTTCTTGAGGAAACTGTCCTATTTGAGGGATAAAAGAGGTATTAGTGGGTGAAAAGTTCCTATTTGAAGGGGGAACCCTGGTATTTCTTGGAGAAGATGTGATATATTTGGGAGAAATGTGGCATGTCTGGCAGAAAATGTCCTATTTGGGGGGAGAAGGCTGGAATTTTTGGGAGAAAAGGTCCTATTTCAGGAAGAATCCTGGTATTTCTTGGAGAAGATGTGATATATTTGGGAGAAATGTGGCATTTCTGGCAGAAACTGTCCTCTTTTGGGGATAAAAGAGGTATTTGTGGGTGAAAAGTTTCTATTTCAAGGGGGAAACATGTTATTTCTTGGAGAAGATGTGATATATTTGGGAGAAATGTGGCATGTCTGGAAGAAAATGACCACTTTTGGGGATAAAAGAGGTATTTGTGTGTGAAAAGGTGCTATTTGAAGGGGTAACCCTGGTATTTCATGCAGAAGATGTGATGTATTTGGGAGAAATCTGGCCTTTCTGGAAGAAACTGTCCTATTTTGGGGATAAAACAGGTATTTCATGGAGAAAAGGTTCTAATTCAAGGGGGAAACCTGGTATTTCTAGGAGGAGTTGTGATATATTTGGGAGAAATGTGGCATTTCTGTGAGAAACAGTCCTCTTTTGGGGATAAAAGATGTATTTGTGGGAGAAAAGGTCTTATTTGAAGGGGGAAACCTGGTATTTCTTGGAGATGTGTTATATTTGGGAGAAATGTGGCATGTCTGGAAGAAACTGTCCTCTTTTGGGGATAAAACAGGTATTTGTGGGTGAAAAGGTCCTATTTGAAGGGGGAACCCTGGTATTTCTTGGAGAAGATGTGATCTATTTGGGAGAAATGTGGCATGTCTGGAAGAAACTGTCCTCTTTTGGGGATAAAAGAGGTATTTGTGGGTGAAAAGGTCCTATTTGAAGGGGGAAACCTGGTATTTCTTGGAGAAGATGTGATCTATTTGGGAGAAATGTGGCATTTCTGGAAGAAACTGTCCTCTTTTGGGGATAAAAGAGGTATTTGTGGGTGAAAAGGTCCTATTTGAAGGGGGAACCCTGGTATTTCTTGGAGAAGATGTGATATATTTGGGAGAAATGTGGCATGTCTGGAAGAAACTGTCCTCTTTTGGGGATAAAACATTAGTTTGTGGGTGAAAAGGTCCTATTTGAAGGGGGAAAGCTGGTATTTCTTGGAGAAGATGTGATCTATTTGGGAGAAATCTGGCATGTCTGGAAGAAACTGTCCTCTTTTGGGGATAAAAGAGGTATTTGTGGGTGAAAAGGTCCTATTTGAAGGGGGAAACCTGGTATTTCTTGGAGGAGTTGCGATCTATTTGGGTGAAATGTGGCATTTCTGGATGAAACTGTCCTATTTTGGGGATAAAAGAGGTATTTGTAGGTGAAAAGGTCCTATTTCAAGGGGGAAAGCTGGTATTTCTTGGAGATGTGATATATTTGGGAGAAATGTGGCATTTCTGGAAGAAACTGTCCTCTTTTGGGGATAAAAGAGGTATTTGTGGGAGAAAAGGTCCTATTTGAAGGGGGAACCCTGGTATTTCTTGGAGAAGATGTGATCTATTTGTGAGAAATGTGGCATGTCTGGAAGAAACTGTCCTATTTTGTTGATAAAACAGGTATTTGTGGGTGAAAAGTTCCTATTTGAAGGGGGAAACCTGGTATTTCTTGGAGAAGATGTGATCTATTTGGGTGAAATGTGGCATGTCTGGAAGAAACTGTCCTCTTTTGGGGATAAAAGAGGTATTAGTGTGTGAAAAGGTGCTATTTGAAGGGGGAACCCTGGTATTTCATGGAGAAGATGTGATCTATTTGGGAGAAATGTGGCATTTCTGGAAGAAACTTTCCTCTTTTGGGGACAAAAGAGGTATTTGTGGGTGAAAAGGTCCTATTTGAAGGGGGAACCCTGGTATTTCTTGGAGAAGATGTGATCTATTTGGGAGAAATGTGGCATTTCTGGAAGAAACTGTCCTCTTTTGGGGATAAAAGAGGTATTTGTGGGTGAAAAGGTCCTATTTGAAGGGGGAAAGCAGGTATTTCTTGGAGAAGATGTGATCTATTTGGGAGAAATGTGGCATGTCTGGAAGAAACTCTCCTCTTTTGGGGATAAAAGAGGTATTTCATGGCGAGAAGTTCCTATTTGAAGGGGGAAAGCTGGTATTTCTTGGAGAAGATGTGATATATTTGGGAGAAATGTGGCATTTCTGGAAGAAACTGTCCTATTTTGGGGATAAAAGAGGTATTTGTGGGTGATAAGGTCCTATTTGAAGGGGGAAAGCTGGTATTTCTTGGAGAAGATGTGATCTATTTGGGAGAAATGTGGCATTTCTGGGAGAAACAGTCCTATTTTGGGGATAAAAGAGGTATTTGTGGGAGAAAGGTACTATTTGAAGGGGGAACCCTGGTATTTCTTGGAGAAGATGTGATATATTTGGGAGAAATGTGGCATTTCTGGAAGAAACTGTCCTCTTTTGGGGATAAAAGAGGTATTTGTGGGTGAAAAGGTCCTATTTGAAGGGGGAAAGCTGGTATTTCTTGGAGAAGATGTGATCTATTTGGGAGAAATGTGGCATTTCTGGAAGAAACTGTCCTCTTTTGGGGATAAAAGAGGTATTAGTGGGTGAAAAGGTCCTATTTGAAGGGGGAAACCTGGTATTTCTTGGAGGAGTTGTGATCTATTTGGGAGAAATGTGGCATTTCTGGAAGAAAACGTTCTATTTTGGGGATAAAACATGGATTTGAGGGAGAAAAGGTCCTATTTGAAGGGGGAAAGCTGGTATTTCTTGGAGAAGATGTGATATATTTGGGAGAAATCTGGCATTTCTGGAACAAACTGTCCTATTTTGGGAATAAAACAGGTATTTGTGGGTGAAAATGTCCTATTTGAAGGGGGAACCCTGGTATTTCTTGGAGAAGATGTGATCTATTTGGGAGAAATGTGGCATGTCTGGAAGAAACTGTAGTATTTTGTTGATAAAAGAGGTATTTGTGGGTGAAAAGGTCCTATTTGAAGGGGGAAAGCTGGTATTTCTTGGAGAAGATGTGATATGTTTGGGAGAAATGTGGCATTTCTGGAAGAAACTGTCCTCTTTTAGAGATAAAAGAGGTATTTGTGGGTGAAAAGGTCCTATTTGAAGGGGGAAACCTGGTATTTCTTAGAGAAGATGTGATATATTTGGGAGAAATGTGGCATGTCTGGAAGAAACTGTACTATTTTGTTGATAAAAGAGGTATTTGTGGGTGAAAAGGTTCTATTTCAAGGGGGAAACCTGGTATTTCTTGGAGAAGATGTGATCTATTTGGGAGAAATCTGGCATGTCTGGCAGAAAATGTCCTATTTTGGGAGGAGAAGGCTGGTAGTTGTGTGTGAGAAGGTCCTATATCTGGAGGAATCCTGGAATTTCTTGGAGAAGATGTGATATACTTGCGAGAAATCAGGCATTTCTGGCAGAAACTGACCTATTTTGGGGATAAAACAGGTATTTGCAGGTGAAAAGGTCCTATTTCAAGGGGGAACCCTGGTATTTCTTGGAGAAGATGTGATCTATTTGGGAGAAATGTGGCATGTCTGGAAGAAACTGTCCTCTTTTGGGGATAAATAGGTATTTGTGGGTGAAAAGGTCCTATTTGAAGGGGGAAAACTGGTATTTCTTGGAGGAGATGTGATATATTTGGGAGAAATCTGGCATTTCTGGAAGAAACTGTCCTCTTTTGGGGATAAAAGAGGTATTTGTGGGTGAAAAGGTCCTATTTGAAGGGGGAAACCTGGTATTTCTTGGAGAAGATGTGATATATTTGGGAGAAATGTGGCATTTCTGGCAGAAACTGTCCTCTTTTGGGGATAAAAGAGGTATTTGTGGGTGAAAAGGTCCTATTTGAAGGGGGAAAGCTGTTATTTCCTGGAGAAGATGTGATCTATTTGGGAGAAATGTGGCATTTCTGGAAGAAACTGTCCTCTTTTGGGGATAAAAGAGGTATTTGTGGGTGAAAAGGTCCTATTTGAAGGGGGAAACCTGGTATTTCTTGGAGAAGATGTGATCTATTTGGGAGAAATGTGGCATGTCTGGAAGAAACTGTCCTCTTTTGGGGATCAAACAGGTATTTGTGGGTGAAAACGTCCTATTTGAAGGGGGAACCCTGGTATTTCTTGGAGAAGATGTGATATATTTGGGAGAAATCTGGCCTTTCTGGAAGAAACTGTCCTATTTTGGGGATAAAAGAGGTATTTGTGGGAGAAAGGGTTCTAATTCAAGGGGGAAACCTGGTATTTCTAGGAGGAGTTGTGATCTATTTGGGAGAAATGTGGCATTTCTGGCAGAAACTGTCCTCTTTTGGGGATAAAAGAGGTATTTGTGGGTGAAAAGTTTCTATTTCAAGGGGTAAACATGTTATTTCTTGGAGAAGATGTGATATATTTGGGAGAAATGTGGCATGTCTGGAAGAAAATGACCACTTTTGGGATAAAAGAGGTATTTGTGTGTGAAAAGGTGCTATTTGAAGGGGTAACCCTGGTATTTCATGCAGAAGATGTGATATATTTGGGAGAAATCTGGCCTTTCTGGAAGAAACTGTCCTATTTTGAGGATCAAACAGGTATTTCATGGAGAAAATGTTCTAATTCAAGGGGGAAACCTGGCATTTCTTGGAGAAGATGTGATCTATTTGGGAGAAATGTGGCATGTCAGAAAGATACTGTTCTATTTTGGGGATAAAAGAGGTATTTGTGGGTGAAAAGGTCCTATTTGAAGGGGGAAAGCTGGTATTTCTTGGAGAAGATGTGATATGTTTGGGAGAAATGTGGCATTTCTTGAGGAAACTGTCCTATTTGAGGGATAAAAGAGGTATTTGTTGGTGAAAAGTTCCTATTTGAAGGGGGAACCCTGGTATTTCTTGGAGAAGATGTGATATATTTGGGAGAAATGTGGCATTTCTGGAAGAAACTGTCCTCTTTTGGGGATAAAAGAGGTATTTGTGGGTGACAAGGTCCTATTTCCAGGGGGAAACCTGGTATTTCTTGGAGAAGATGTGATCTATTTGGGAGAAATGTGGCATGTCTGGAAGAAACTGTCCTCTTTTGGGGATAAAAGAGGTATTTGTGGGTGAAAAGGTCCTATTTGAAGGGGGAACCCTGGTATTTCTTGGAGAAGATGTGATCTATTTGGGAGAAATGTGGCATGTCTGGAAGAAACTGTCCTCTTTTGGGGATAAAAGAGGTATTAGTGGGTGAAAAGGTCCTATTTGAAGGGGGAAACCTGGTATTTCTTGGAGAAGATGTGATATATTTGGGAGAAATGTGGCATGTCTGGAAGAAAATGTCCTATTTTGGGGATAAAACATGGATTTGAGGGAGAAAAGGTCCTATTTGAAGGGGGAAAGCTGGTATTTCTTGGAGAAGATGTGATATATTTGGGAGAAATCTGGCATTTCTGGAAGAAAATGTCCTATTTTGGGGGGAGAAGGCTGGTAGTTGTGGGTGAGAAGGTCCTATATCTGGAGGAATCCTGGTATTTCTTGGAGAAGTTGTGATATACTTGCGAGAAATCAGGCATTTCTTGAAGAAACTGTCCTCTTTTGGGGATAAAACAGGTATTTGTGGGTGAAAATGTCCTATTTGAAGGGGGACAGCTGGTATTTCTTGGAGAAGATGTGATATATTTGGGATAAATGTGGCATGTCTGGAAGAAACAGTCCTCTTTTGGGTATAAAAGAGGTATTTGTGGGTGAAAAGGTCCTATTTGAAGGGGGAAAGCTGGTATTTCTTGGAGAAGATGTGATCTATTTGGGAGAAATGTGGCATTTCTGGAAGAAACTGTCCTCTTTTGGGGATAAAAGAGGTATTTGTGGGTGAAAAGGTCCTATTTGAAGGGGGAACCCTGGTATTTCTTGGAGAAGATGTGATATATTTGGGAGAAATGTGGCATGTCTGGAAGAAACTGTCCTCTTTTGGGGATAAAACATTTGTTTGTGGGTGAAAAGGTCCTATTTGAAGGGGGAAAGCTGGTATTTCTTGGAGATGTGATCTATTTGGGAGAAATGTGGCATTTCTGGAAGAAACTGTCCTCTTTTGGGGATAAAAGAGGTATTTGTGGGTGAAAAGGTCCTATTTGAAGGGGGAACCCTGGTATTTCTTGGAGAAGATGTGATCTATTTGTGAGAAATGTGGCATGTCTGGAAGAAACTGTCCTATTTTGTTGATAAAACAGGTATTTGTGGGTGAAAAGTTCCTATTTGAAGGGGGAACCCTGGTATTTCTTGGAGAAGATGTGATATATTTGGGAGAAATGTGGCATGTCTGGAAGAAACTGTCCTCTTTTGGGGATAAAAGAGGTATTAGTGTGTGAAAAGGTGCTATTTGAAGGGGGACAGCTGGTATTTCATGGAGAAGATGTGATATATTTGGGAGAAATCTGGCATGTCTGGAAGAAACTTTCCTATTTTGGGGATAAAAGAGGTATTTGTGGGTGAAAAGGTCCTATTTGAAGGGGGAACCCTGGTATTTCTTGGAGAAGATGTGATCTATTTGGGAGAAATGTGGCATTTCTGGAAGAAACTGTCCTCTTTTGGGGATAAAAGAGGTATTTGTGGGTGAAAAGGTCCTATTTGAAGGGGGAAAGCTGGTATTTCTTGGAGAAGATGTGATCTATTTGGGAGAAATGTGGCATGTCTGGAAGAAACTCTCCTCTTTTGGGGATAAAAGAGGTATTTCATGGCGAGAAGTTCCTATTTGAAGGGGGAAAGCTGGTATTTCTTGGAGAAGATGTGATATATTTGGGAGAAATGTGGCATTTCTGGAAGAAACTGTCCTATTTTGGGGATAAAAGAGGTATTTGTGGGTGAAAAGGTCATATTTGAAGTGGGAAACCTGCTATTTCTTGGAGAAGATGTGATCTATTTGGGAGAAATGTGGCATTTCTGGGAGAAACTGTCCTATTTTGGGGATAAAAGAGGTATTTGTGGGAGAAAGGTCCTATTTGAAGGGGGAAACCTGGTATTTCTTGGAGAAGATGTGATATATTTGGGAGAAATGTGGCTTTCTGGAAGAAACTGTCCTCTTTTGGGGATAAAAGAGGTATTTTTGGGTGACAAGGTCCTATTTGAAGGGGGAAACCTGGTATTTCTTGGAGAAGATGTGATATATTTGGGAGAAATCTGGCATGTCTGGAAGAAACTGTCCTATTTTGGGGATAAACGAGGTATTTGTGGGTGAAAAGGTCCTATTTGAAGGGGGAATCCTGGTATTTCTTGGAGAAGATGTGATCTATTTGGGAGAAATGTGGCATTTCTGGAAGAAACTGTCCTCTTTTGGGGATAAAAGAGGTATTAGTGGGTGAAAAGGTCCTATTTGAAGGGGGAAACCTGGTATTTCTTGGAGAAGATGTGATCTATTTGGGAGAAATGTGGCATGTCTGGAAGAAACTGTCCTATTTTGAGGATAAAAGAGGTATTTGTGGGTGAAAAGGTCCTATTTGAAGGGGGAAAGCTGGTATTTCTTGGAGAAGATGTGATATATTTGGGAGAAATCTGGCATGTCTGGAAGAAAATGTCCTATTTTGGGGGGGGAAGGCTGGTAGATGTGGGTGAGAAGGTCCTCTTTCAGGAGGAATCCTGGTATTTCTTGGAGAAGTTGTGATATACTTGCGAGAAATCTGGCATTTCTTGAAGAAACTGTCCTCTTTTGGGGATAAAAGAGGTATTTGTGGGTGAAAATGTCCTATTTGAAGGGGGAACCCTGGTATTTCTTGCAGAAGATGTGATCTATTTGGGAGAAATGTGGCATGTCTGGAAGAAACTGTCCTCTTTTGGGGATAAAAGAGGTATTTGTGGGTGAAAAGGTCCTATTTGAAGGGGGAAAGCAGGTATTTCTTGGAGAAGATGTGATATGTTTGGGAGAAATGTGGCATTTCTGGAAGAAACTGTCCTATTTTGGAGATAAAAGAGGTATTTGTGGGTGAAAAGGTCCTATTTGAAGGGGGAACCCTGGTATTTCTTGGAGAAGATGTGATATATTTGGGAGAAATGTGGCATGTCTGGAAGAAACTGTAATATTTTGTTGATAAAAGAGGTATTTGTGGGTGAAAAGGATCTATTTCAAGGGGGAAAGCTGGTATTTCTTGGAGAAGATGTGATCTATTTGGGAGAAATGTGGCATTTCTGGAAGAAACTGTCCTCTTTTGGGGATAAAAGAGGTATTTGTGGGTGAAAAGGTCCTATTTGAAGGGGGAAAGCTGGTATTTCTTGGAGAAGATGTGACCTATTTGGGAGAAATGTGGCATGTCTGGAAGAAACTGTCCTCTTTTGGGGATAAAATAGGTATTTCATGGCGAGAAGTTCCTATTTGAAGGGGGAAAGCTGGTATTTCTTGGAGAAGATGTGATATATTTGGGAGAAATGTGGCATTTCTGGAAGAAACTGTCCTATTTTGGGGATAAAAGAGGTATTTGTGGGTGCAAAGGTCCTATTTGAAGGGGGAAACCTGGTATTTCTTGGAGAAGATGTGATCTATCTGGGAGAAATGTGGCATTTCTGGGAGAAACTGTCCTATTTTGGGGATAAAAGAGGTATTTGTGGGAGAAAAGGTCCTATTTGAAGGGGGAACCCTGGTATTTCTTGGAGAAGATGTGATATATTTGGGAGAAATGTGGCATTTCTGGAAGAAACTGTCCTCTTTTGGGGATAAAAGAGGTATTTGTGGGTGACAAGGTCCTATTTCCAGGGGGAAACCTGGTATTTCTTGGAGAAGATGTGATCTATTTGGGAGAAATGTGGCCTTTTTGGAAGAAACTGTCCTCTTTTGGGGATAAAAGAGGTATTTGTGGGTGAAAAGGTCCTATTTGAAGGGGGAACCCTGGTATTTCTTGGAGAAGATGTGATCTATTTGGGAGAAATGTGGCATGTCTGGAAGAAACTGTCCTCTTTTGGGGATAAAAGAGGTATTAGTGGGTGAAAAGGTCCTATTTGAAGGGGGAAACCTGGTATTTCTTGGAGAAGATGTGATCTATTTGGGAGAAATGTGGCATGTCTGGAAGAAAATGTCCTATTTTGGGGATAAAACATGGATTTGAGGGAGAAAAGGTCCTATTTGAAGGGGGAAACCTGGTATTTCTTGGAGAAGATGTGATATATTTGGGAGAAATGTGGCATGTCTGGAAGAAACTGTACTATTTTGTTGATAAAAGAGGTATTTGTGGGTGAAAAGGATCTATTTGAAGGGGGAAACCTGGTATTTCTTGGAGAAGATGTGATATATTTGGGAGAAATCTGGCATGTCTGGCAGAAAATGTCCTATTTTGGGAGCAGAAGGCTGGTAGTTGTGAGTGAGAAGGTCCTATATCTGGAGGAATCCTGGTATTTCTTGGAGAAGATGTGATATACTTGCGAGAAATCTGGCATTTCTTGAAGAAACTGTCCTATTTTGGGATTAAAACTGGTATTTGTGGGTGAAAAGGTCCTATTTCAAGGGGGAACCCTGGTATTTATTGGAGAAGATGTGATCTATTTGGGAGAAATGTGGCATGTCTGGAAGAAACTGTCCTCTTTTGGGGATAAAAGAGGTATTAGTGGGTGAAAAGGTCCTATTTGAAGGGGGAAACGTGGTATTTCTTGGAGAAGATGTGATATGTTTGGGAGAAATGTGGCATTTCTGGAAGAAACTGTCCTATTTTGGGGATAAAAGAGGTATTTGTGTGTGTTAAGGTCCTATTTGAAGGGGGAAGCCTGGTATTTCTTGGAGAAGATGTGATCTATTTGGGAGAAATGTGGCATGTCTGGAAGAAACTGTCCTCTTTTGGGGATAAAAGAGGTATTTGCGGGTGAAAAGGTTCTATTTCAAGGGGGAAATCTCGTATTTCTTGGAGAAGATGTGATCTATTTGGGAGAAATGTGGCATGTCTGGAAGAAACTGTCCTCTTTTGTTGATAAAAGAGGTATTAGTGGGTGAAAAGTTCCTATTTCAAGGGGGATCCCTGGTATTTCATGGAGAAGATGTGATCTATTTGGGAGAAATGTGGCATGTCAGGAAGAAACTGTCCTCTTTTGGGGATAAAACAGGTGTTTCATGAAGAAAAGGTTCTAATTCAAGGGGGAAACCTGCTATTTCTTGAAGGAGTTGTGATATATTTGGGAGAAATGTGGCATGTCTGGCAGAAAATGTCCTCTTTTGGGGATAAAAGAGGTATTTGTGGGCGAAAAGGTGCTATTTCAAGGGGGAAACCTGCTATTTCTTGGAGAAGATGTGATCTATTTGGGAGAAATCTGGCATTTCTGGAAGAAACTGTCCTCTTTTGGGGATCAAACTGGTATTTGTGGGTGAAAAGGTCCTATTTGAAGGGGGAACCCTGGTATTTCTTGGAGAAGATGTGATCTATTTGGGAGAAATGTGGCCTTTCTGGAAGAAACTGTCCTATTTTGGGGATAAAAGAGGTATTAGTGGGTGAAAAGGTCCTATTTCAAGGGGGAAAGCAGGTATTTCTTGGAGAAGATGTGATATATTTGGGAGAAATGAGGCATGTCTGGAAGAAAATGTCCTATTTTGGGGATAAAAGAGGTATTTCATGGCGAAAAGGTCCTAATTCAAGGGGGAATCCTGCTTTTTCTTGGAGGAGTTGTGATATATTTGGGAGAAATGTGGCATTTCTGGCAAAAAATGTCCTATTTTGGGGATGAAAGAGGTATTTGTGGCAGAAAAGGTCCTATTTCAAGGGGGAAAGCTGGTATTTCTTGGAGATGTGATCTATTTTGGAGAAATGTGGCATTTCTGGAAGAATCTGTCCTATTTTGGGGATCAAACAGGTATTTGTGTGTGAAAAGGTCCTATTTGAAGGGGGAAAGCTGGTATTTCTTGGAGAAGATGTGATATATTTGGGAGAAATGTGGCATTTCTGGAATAAAATGTCCTATTTTGGGTATAAAAGAGGTATTTGTGGGTGAAAAGGTCCTATTTGAATTGGGAAAGCTGGTATTTCTTTGAGAAGATGTGATATATTTGGGAGAAATGTGGCATTTCTGGCAGAAACTGTCCTCTTTTGGGGATAAAAGAGGTATTTGTGGGTGAAAAGGTCCTATTTGAAGGGGGAACCCTGGTATTTCTTGGAGAAGATGTGATATATTTGGGAGAAATGTGGCATGTCTGGAAGAAACTGTCCTCTTTTGGGGATAAAACATTTGTTTGTGGGTGAAAAGGTCCTATTTGAAGGGGGAAAGCTGGTATTTCTTGGAGATGTGATCTATTTGGGAGAAATGTGGCATTTCTGGAAGAAACTGTCCTCTTTTGGGGATAAAAGAGGTATTTGTGGGTGAAAAGGTCCTATTTGAAGGGGGAACCCTGGTATTTCTTGGAGAAGATGTGATCTATTTGTGAGAAATGTGGCATGTCTGGAAGAAACTGTCCTATTTTGTTGATAAAACAGGTATTTGTGGGTGAAAAGTTCCTATTTGAAGGGGGAACCCTGGTATTTCTTGGAGAAGATGTGATATATTTGGGAGAAATGTGGCATGTCTGGAAGAAACTGTCCTCTTTTGGGGATAAAAGAGGTATTAGTGTGTGAAAAGGTGCTATTTGAAGGGGGACAGCTGGTATTTCATGGAGAAGATGTGATATATTTGGGAGAAATCTGGCATGTCTGGAAGAAACTTTCCTATTTTGGGGATAAAAGAGGTATTTGTGGGTGAAAAGGTCCTATTTGAAGGGGGAACCCTGGTATTTCTTGGAGAAGATGTGATCTATTTGGGAGAAATGTGGCATTTCTGGAAGAAACTGTCCTCTTTTGGGGATAAAAGAGGTATTTGTGGGTGAAAAGGTCCTATTTGAAGGGGGAAAGCTGGTATTTCTTGGAGAAGATGTGATCTATTTGGGAGAAATGTGGCATGTCTGGAAGAAACTCTCCTCTTTTGGGGATAAAAGAGGTATTTCATGGCGAGAAGTTCCTATTTGAAGGGGGAAAGCTGGTATTTCTTGGAGAAGATGTGATATATTTGGGAGAAATGTGGCATTTCTGGAAGAAACTGTCCTATTTTGGGGATAAAAGAGGTATTTGTGGGTGAAAAGGTCATATTTGAAGTGGGAAACCTGCTATTTCTTGGAGAAGATGTGATCTATTTGGGAGAAATGTGGCATTTCTGGGAGAAACTGTCCTATTTTGGGGATAAAAGAGGTATTTGTGGGAGAAAGGTCCTATTTGAAGGGGGAAACCTGGTATTTCTTGGAGAAGATGTGATATATTTGGGAGAAATGTGGCTTTCTGGAAGAAACTGTCCTCTTTTGGGGATAAAAGAGGTATTTTTGGGTGACAAGGTCCTATTTGAAGGGGGAAACCTGGTATTTCTTGGAGAAGATGTGATATATTTGGGAGAAATCTGGCATGTCTGGAAGAAACTGTCCTATTTTGGGGATAAACGAGGTATTTGTGGGTGAAAAGGTCCTATTTGAAGGGGGAATCCTGGTATTTCTTGGAGAAGATGTGATCTATTTGGGAGAAATGTGGCATTTCTGGAAGAAACTGTCCTCTTTTGGGGATAAAAGAGGTATTAGTGGGTGAAAAGGTCCTATTTGAAGGGGGAAACCTGGTATTTCTTGGAGAAGATGTGATCTATTTGGGAGAAATGTGGCATGTCTGGAAGAAACTGTCCTATTTTGAGGATAAAAGAGGTATTTGTGGGTGAAAAGGTCCTATTTGAAGGGGGAAAGCTGGTATTTCTTGGAGAAGATGTGATATATTTGGGAGAAATCTGGCATGTCTGGAAGAAAATGTCCTATTTTGGGGGGGGAAGGCTGGTAGATGTGGGTGAGAAGGTCCTCTTTCAGGAGGAATCCTGGTATTTCTTGGAGAAGTTGTGATATACTTGCGAGAAATCTGGCATTTCTTGAAGAAACTGTCCTCTTTTGGGGATAAAAGAGGTATTTGTGGGTGAAAATGTCCTATTTGAAGGGGGAACCCTGGTATTTCTTGCAGAAGATGTGATCTATTTGGGAGAAATGTGGCATGTCTGGAAGAAACTGTCCTCTTTTGGGGATAAAAGAGGTATTTGTGGGTGAAAAGGTCCTATTTGAAGGGGGAAAGCAGGTATTTCTTGGAGAAGATGTGATATGTTTGGGAGAAATGTGGCATTTCTGGAAGAAACTGTCCTATTTTGGAGATAAAAGAGGTATTTGTGGGTGAAAAGGTCCTATTTGAAGGGGGAACCCTGGTATTTCTTGGAGAAGATGTGATATATTTGGGAGAAATGTGGCATGTCTGGAAGAAACTGTAATATTTTGTTGATAAAAGAGGTATTTGTGGGTGAAAAGGATCTATTTCAAGGGGGAAAGCTGGTATTTCTTGGAGAAGATGTGATCTATTTGGGAGAAATGTGGCATTTCTGGAAGAAACTGTCCTCTTTTGGGGATAAAAGAGGTATTTGTGGGTGAAAAGGTCCTATTTGAAGGGGGAAAGCTGGTATTTCTTGGAGAAGATGTGACCTATTTGGGAGAAATGTGGCATGTCTGGAAGAAACTGTCCTCTTTTGGGGATAAAATAGGTATTTCATGGCGAGAAGTTCCTATTTGAAGGGGGAAAGCTGGTATTTCTTGGAGAAGATGTGATATATTTGGGAGAAATGTGGCATTTCTGGAAGAAACTGTCCTATTTTGGGGATAAAAGAGGTATTTGTGGGTGCAAAGGTCCTATTTGAAGGGGGAAACCTGGTATTTCTTGGAGAAGATGTGATCTATCTGGGAGAAATGTGGCATTTCTGGGAGAAACTGTCCTATTTTGGGGATAAAAGAGGTATTTGTGGGAGAAAAGGTCCTATTTGAAGGGGGAACCCTGGTATTTCTTGGAGAAGATGTGATATATTTGGGAGAAATGTGGCATTTCTGGAAGAAACTGTCCTCTTTTGGGGATAAAAGAGGTATTTGTGGGTGACAAGGTCCTATTTCCAGGGGGAAACCTGGTATTTCTTGGAGAAGATGTGATCTATTTGGGAGAAATGTGGCCTTTTTGGAAGAAACTGTCCTCTTTTGGGGATAAAAGAGGTATTTGTGGGTGAAAAGGTCCTATTTGAAGGGGGAACCCTGGTATTTCTTGGAGAAGATGTGATCTATTTGGGAGAAATGTGGCATGTCTGGAAGAAACTGTCCTCTTTTGGGGATAAAAGAGGTATTAGTGGGTGAAAAGGTCCTATTTGAAGGGGGAAACCTGGTATTTCTTGGAGAAGATGTGATCTATTTGGGAGAAATGTGGCATGTCTGGAAGAAAATGTCCTATTTTGGGGATAAAACATGGATTTGAGGGAGAAAAGGTCCTATTTGAAGGGGGAAACCTGGTATTTCTTGGAGAAGATGTGATATATTTGGGAGAAATGTGGCATGTCTGGAAGAAACTGTACTATTTTGTTGATAAAAGAGGTATTTGTGGGTGAAAAGGATCTATTTGAAGGGGGAAACCTGGTATTTCTTGGAGAAGATGTGATATATTTGGGAGAAATCTGGCATGTCTGGCAGAAAATGTCCTATTTTGGGAGCAGAAGGCTGGTAGTTGTGAGTGAGAAGGTCCTATATCTGGAGGAATCCTGGTATTTCTTGGAGAAGATGTGATATACTTGCGAGAAATCTGGCATTTCTTGAAGAAACTGTCCTATTTTGGGATTAAAACTGGTATTTGTGGGTGAAAAGGTCCTATTTCAAGGGGGAACCCTGGTATTTATTGGAGAAGATGTGATCTATTTGGGAGAAATGTGGCATGTCTGGAAGAAACTGTCCTCTTTTGGGGATAAAAGAGGTATTAGTGGGTGAAAAGGTCCTATTTGAAGGGGGAAACGTGGTATTTCTTGGAGAAGATGTGATATGTTTGGGAGAAATGTGGCATTTCTGGAAGAAACTGTCCTATTTTGGGGATAAAAGAGGTATTTGTGTGTGTTAAGGTCCTATTTGAAGGGGGAAGCCTGGTATTTCTTGGAGAAGATGTGATCTATTTGGGAGAAATGTGGCATGTCTGGAAGAAACTGTCCTCTTTTGGGGATAAAAGAGGTATTTGCGGGTGAAAAGGTTCTATTTCAAGGGGGAAATCTCGTATTTCTTGGAGAAGATGTGATCTATTTGGGAGAAATGTGGCATGTCTGGAAGAAACTGTCCTCTTTTGTTGATAAAAGAGGTATTAGTGGGTGAAAAGTTCCTATTTCAAGGGGGATCCCTGGTATTTCATGGAGAAGATGTGATCTATTTGGGAGAAATGTGGCATGTCAGGAAGAAACTGTCCTCTTTTGGGGATAAAACAGGTGTTTCATGAAGAAAAGGTTCTAATTCAAGGGGGAAACCTGCTATTTCTTGAAGGAGTTGTGATATATTTGGGAGAAATGTGGCATGTCTGGCAGAAAATGTCCTCTTTTGGGGATAAAAGAGGTATTTGTGGGCGAAAAGGTGCTATTTCAAGGGGGAAACCTGCTATTTCTTGGAGAAGATGTGATCTATTTGGGAGAAATCTGGCATTTCTGGAAGAAACTGTCCTCTTTTGGGGATCAAACTGGTATTTGTGGGTGAAAAGGTCCTATTTGAAGGGGGAACCCTGGTATTTCTTGGAGAAGATGTGATCTATTTGGGAGAAATGTGGCCTTTCTGGAAGAAACTGTCCTATTTTGGGGATAAAAGAGGTATTAGTGGGTGAAAAGGTCCTATTTCAAGGGGGAAAGGGTATTTCTTGGAGAAGATGTGATATATTTGGGAGAAATGAGGCATGTCTGGAAGAAAATGTCCTATTTTGGGGATAAAAGAGGTATTTCATGGCGAAAAGGTCCTAATTCAAGGGGGAATCCTGCTTTTTCTTGGAGGGGAGTTGTGATATATTTGGGAGAAATGTGGCATTTCTGGCAAAAAATGTCCTATTTTGGGGATGAAAGAGGTATTTGTGGCAGAAAAGGTCCTATTTCAAGGGGGAAAGCTGGTATTTCTTGGAGATGTGATCTATTTTGGAGAAATGTGGCATTTCTGGAAGAATCTGTCCTATTTTGGGGATCAAACAGGTATTTGTGTGTGAAAAGGTCCTATTTGAAGGGGGAAAGCTGGTATTTCTTGGAGAAGATGTGATATATTTGGGAGAAATGTGGCATTTCTGGAATAAAATGTCCTATTTTGGGTATAAAAGAGGTATTTGTGGGTGAAAAGGTCCTATTTGAATTGGGAAAGCTGGTATTTCTTTGAGAAGATGTGATATATTTGGGAGAAATGTGGCATTTCTGGCAGAAACTGTCCTCTTTTGGGGATAAAAGAGGTATTTGTGGGTGAAAAGGTCCTATTTGAAGGGGGAAAGCTGGTATTTCTTGGAGAAGATGTGATATATTTGGGAGAAATGTGGCATTTCTGGAAGATACTTTCCTATTCTGGGAATAAAAGAGGTATTTGTGGGTGAAAAGTTCCTATTTGAAGGGGGAAACCTGGTATTTCTTGGAGAAGATGTGATCTATTTGGGAGAAATGTGGCATGTCTGGAAGAAACTGTACTATTTTGTGGATAAAACAGGTATTTGTGGGTGAAAAGGTCCTATTTGAAGGGGAAACCTGGTATTTCTTGGAGAAGATGTGATATATTTGGGAGAAATCTGGCCTTTCTGGAAGAAAATGTCCTATTTTGGGAGGAGAAATCTGGTAGTTGTGGGTGAGAAGTTCCTATATCAGGAAGAATCCTTGTATTTCTTGGAGAAGATACAATATGCTTGCGAGAAATTTGGCATTTCTTGAAGAAACTGTCCTATTTTGGGGATAAAACAGGTATTTGCAGGTGAAAATATCCTATTTCAAGGGGGAACCCTGGTATTTCTTGGAGAAGATGTGATGTATTTGGGAGAAATGTGGCATGTCTGGAAGAAACTGTCCTCTTTTGGGGATAAAAGTGGTATTTGTGGGTGAAAAGGTCCTATTTGGAGGGGAACCCTGGTATTTCATGGAGAAGATGTGATCTATTTGGGAGAAATGTGGCATGTCTGGAAGAAACTGTCCTATTTTGGGGATAAAAGCGGTATTTGTGGGAGAAAATGTCCTATTTCAAGGGGGAAACCTGGTATTCTTCGAGATGTGATATATTTGGGAGAAATGTGGCATGTCTGGAAGAAACTCTCCTCTTTTGGGGACAAAAGAGGTATTTGTGGGTGAAAAGGTCCTATTTGAAGGGGAACCCTGGTATTTCTTGGAGAAGATGTGATATATTTGGGAGAAATGTGGCCTTTCTGGAAGAAACTGTCCTATTTTGGGGATAAAACAGGTATTTGTGGGTGAAAAGGTCCTATTTGAAGGGGGAAAGCAGGTATTTCTTGGAGAAGATGTGATATATTTGGGAGAAATGTGGCATTTCTGGTAGAAACTGTCCTATTTTGGGGATGAAACAGGTATTTGTGGGTGAAAAGGTCCTATTTGAAGGGGGAAACCTGGTATTTCTTGGAGAAGTTGTGATATATTTGGGAGATATGTGTCCTTTCTGGAAGAAACTGTCGTATTTTGCGGATAAAAGAGGTATTTGTGGGTGAAAAGGTCCTATTTGAAGGGGAACCCTGGTATTTCTTGGAGAAGATGTGATCTATTTGGGAGAAATCTGGCATGTCTGGAAGAAACTGTCCTATTTTGTTGATAAAAGAGGTATTAGTGGGTGAAAAGGTCCTATTTGAAGGGGAAAGCTGGTATTTCTTGGAGAAGATGTGATCTATTTGGGAGAAATGTGGCCTTTCTGGAAGAAACTGTCCTATTTAGGGGATAAAACAGGTATTTGTGGGAGAAAAGGTCCTATTTGAAGGGGGAAAGCTGGTATTTCTTGGAGAAGATGTGATCTATTCGGGAGAAATGTGGCATTTCTGGAAGAAACTGTCCTATTTTGGGGATAAAAGAGGTATTAGTGGGAGAAAAGGTCCTATGTGAAGGGGATAACCTGGTATTTCTTGCAGAAGATGTGATATATTTGGGAGAAATGTGACATTTCTGGAAGAAACTGTCCTATTTTGGGGATAAAACAGGTATTTTTGGGTGAAAAGGTCCTATTTGAAGGGGGAAAGCTGGTATTTCTTGGAGAAGATGTGATCTATTTGGGAGAAATGTGGCCTTTCTGGAAGAAACTGTCCTATTTAGGGGGTCAAACAGGAATTTGTGGGTGAAAAGGTCCTATTTGAAGGGGGAAACCTCGTATTTCTTGCAGGAGATGTGATATATTTGGGAGAAATGTGGCATGTCTGGAAAAAATGTCCTATTTTGGGGATAAAACAGGTATTTCATGGAGAATAGGTCCTATTTCAAGGGGGAAACTTGGTATTTCTTGGAGGAGTTGTGATATATTTGTGAGAAATGTGGCATTTCTGGAAGAAAATGTCCTATTTTGGGGATAAAAAAGGTATTTGTGGGAGAAAAGGTCCTATTTCAAGGGGGAAACCTGGTATTTCTTGCAGGAGATGTGATATATTTGGGAGAAATGTGGCATTTCTGGAAGAAACTGTCCTCTTTTGGGGATAAAAGAGGTATTTGTGGGAGAAAAGTTCCTATTTGAAGGGGGAAAGCTGGTATTTCTTGGAGAAGATGTGATATATTTGGGAGAAATGTTGCCTGTCTGGCAGAAACTGTCCTATTTTGGGGATAAAAGAGGTATTTGTGGGTGAAAAGGTCCTATTTGAAGGGGGAAACCTGGTATTTCTTGGAGAAGATGTGATCTATTTGGGAGAAATGTGGCATGTCTGGAAGAAACTGTCCTATTTTGGGGATTGAACAGGTATTTGTGGGTGAAAAGGTCCTATTTGAAGGGGAAACCTGGTATTTCTTGGAGAAGATGTGATATATTTGGGAGAAATGTGGCATGTCTGGAAGAAACTGTCCTCTTTTGGGGACAAAACAGATATTTGTGGGTGAAAAGGTCCTATTTGAAGGGGAAACCTGGCATTTCTTGGAGAAGATGTGATATATTTGGGAGAAATGTGGCATTTCTGGATGAAACTGTCCTATTTTGGGGATAAAAGAGGTATTTGTGGTTGATAAGGTCCTATTTGAAGGGGGAAACCTGGTATTTCTTGGAGAAGATGTGATATATTTGTGAGAAATGTGGCATGTCTGAAGAAACTGTCCTATTTTGGGGATAAAAGAGGTATTTGTGGGTGAAAAGGTCCTATTTGAAGGGGGAACCCTGGTATTTCTTGGAGAAGATGTGATATATTTGGGAGAAATGTGGCATGTCTGGAAGAAACTGTCCTCTTTTGGGGATAAAAGAGGTATTAGTGGGTGAAAAGGTCCTATTTCAAGTGGGAAACCTGGTAGTTCTTGTAGGAGATGTAATATATTTGGGAGAAATGTGGCATGTCTGGAAGAAACTGTCCTATTTTGGGGATCAAAGAGGTATTTGTGGGTGATAAGTTCCTATTTGAAGGGGGAAAGCTGGTAGTTCTTGCAGGAGATGTGATATATTTGGGAGAAATCTGGCATGTCTGGAAGAAACTGTCCTCTTTTGGGGATAAAAGAGGCATTTGTGGGAGAAAAGGTCCTATTTCCAGGGGGAAACCTGGTATTTCTTGGAGAAGATGTGATCTATTTTGGAGAAATGTGGCATGTCTGGCAGAAACTGTCCTCTTTTGGGATAAAAGAGGTATTTGTGGTTGAAAAGGTCCTATTTGAAGGGGGAAACCTGGTATTTCTTGGAGATGTGTTATATTTGGGTGAAATTTGGCATGTCTGGAAGAAACTGTCCTCTTTTGGGGATAAAAGAGGTATTTGTGGGTGAATAGGTCCTATTTGAAGGGGGAACCCTGTTTTTTCTTGGAGAAGATGTGATATATTTGGGAGAAATGTGGCTTTCTGGAAGAAACTGACCTATTTTGGGGATAAAAGAGGTATTTGTGGGTGAAAAGGTCCTATTTGAAGGGGGAACCCTGGTATTTCTTGGAGAAGAAGTGATATGTTTGGGAGAAATGTGGCATTTCTGGAAGAAACTGTTCTATTTTGGGTATCATACAGGTATTTGTGGGTGATAAGGTCCTACTTCGAGGGGAAAGTTGGTATTTCTTGGAGAAGATGTGATATATTTGGGAGAAATATGGCATGTCTGGAAGGAAATGTCCTATTTGGGGGGAGAAGGCTGGTATTTTTGGGAGAAAAGGTCCTATTTCAGGAAGAATCCTGGTATTTCTTGGAGAAGATGTGATATATTTGGGAGAAATCTGGCATTTCTGGCAGAAAATGTCCTATTTGGGGATAAAACAGGTATTTGTGGGTGAAAAGGTCCTATTTCAGGAGGAATCCTGGTATTTCTTGGAGAAGATGTGATCTATTTGGGAGAAATCTGGCATTTCTGGAAGAAACTGTCCTCTCTTGGGGATCAAAGAGGTATTTGTGGGTGAAAAGTTCCTATTTGAAGGGGGAAACCTGGTATTTCTTGGAGAAGATGTGATCTATTTGGAGAAATGTGGCATTTCTGGCAGAAACTGTCCTATTTTGGGGATAAAACAGTTATTTGTGGGTGAAAAGGTCCTATTTGAAGGGGGAACCCTGGTATTTCTTGGAGAAGATGTGATATATTTGGGAGAAATCTGGCATTTCTGGAAGAAACTGTCCTCTTTTGGGGATAAAAGAGGTATTAGTGCGTGAAAAGGTCATATTTCCAGGGGTAAAGCTGGTTGTTCTTGTAGGAGATGTGATATATTTGGGAGAAATGTGGCATGTCTGGAAGAAACTGTCCTCTTTTGGGGATCAAAGAGGTATTTGTGGGAGAAAAGGTCCTATTTGAAGGGGAACCCTGGTATTTCTTGCAGGAAATGTGATATATTTGGGAGAAATGTGGCCTGTCTGGAAGAAACTGTCCTCTTTTGGTGATAAAAGAGGTATTTGTGGGTGAAAAGGTCCTATTTGAAGGGGGAAACCTGGTATTTCTTGGAGAAGATGTGTTATATTTGGGAGAAATGTGGCATTTCTGGCAGAAACTGTCTAATTTTGGGGATGAAACAGGTATTTGTGGATGAAAAGGTCGTATTTGAAGGGGGAAAGCTGGTATTTCTTGGAGAAGATGTGGTATATTTGGGAGAAATGTGGCATTTCTGGAAGAAACTGTCCTCTTTTGGGGATAAAAGAGGTATTTGTGGGTGAAAAGTTCCTATTTGAAGGGGGAAACCTGGCATTTCTTGCAGGAGATGTGATATATTTGGGAGAAATGTGGCATTTCTGGAAGAATCTGTCCTATTTTGGGGATCAAACAGGTATTTGTGGGTGAAAAGTTCCTATTTGAAGGGGGAAACTTGGTATTTCTTGGAGAAGAAGTGATATGTTTGGGAGAAATGTGGCATTTCTTGAAGAAACTGTTCTATTTTGGGGATAAAACAGGTATTTGTGGGTGATAAGGTCCTACTTCGAGGGGGAAAGTTGGTATTTCTTGGAGAAGATGTGATATATTTGGGAGAAATGTGGCATGTCTGGAAGGAAATGTCCTATTTGGGGGGAGAAGGCTGGTATTTTTGGGAGAAAAGGTCCTATTTCAGAAGAATCCTGGTATTTCTTGGAGAAGATGTGATATATTTGGGAGAAATGTGGCATTTCTTGGAGAAACTGTCCTCTTTTGGGGATAAAAGAGGTATTTGTGGGTGAAAAGGTCCTATTTCAGGAGGAATCCTGATATTTTTTGGAGGAGATGTGATATATTTGGGAGAAATCTGGCATTTCTGGAAGAAACTGTCCTCTCTTGGGGATCAAAGAGGTATTTGTGGGTGAAAAGGTCCTATTTGAAGGGGGAAAGCTGGTATTTCTTGGAGAAGATGTGATCTATTTGGGAGAAATGTGGCATGTCTGGAAGAAACTGTCCTCTTTTGGGGATCAAAGAGGTATTAGTGGGTGAAAAGGTCCTATTTGAAGGGGGAACCCTGGTATTTCTTGGAGAAGATGTAATCTATTTGGGAGAAATCTGGCATGTCTGGAAGAAAATGTCCTATCTGGGGGGATAAGGCTGGTAGTTGTGGGTGAAAAGGTCCTATTTGAAGGGGGAAAGCTGGTATTTCTTGGAGAAGATGTGATATATTTGGGAGAAATGTGGCATGTCTGGAAAAAAATGTCCTATTTTGGGGATAAAACAGGTATTTCATGGAGAATAGGTCTTAATTCAAGGGGCAAACCTGGTATTTCTTTGAGGAGTTGTGATATATTTGGGAGAAATGTGGCATGTCTGGAAGTAACTGTCCTATTTTGGGGATAAAAGAGGTATTTGTGGGTGAATAGGTCCTATTACCAGGGGGAAAGCTGTTATTTCTTGGAGAAGATGTGATATATTTGGGAGAAATCTGGCATTTCTGGGAGAAACTGTCCTCTTTTGGGGATAAAAGAGGTATTTGTGGGTGAAAAGGTCCTATTTGAAGGGGGAAACCTGGTATTTCTTGGAGAAGATGTGATCTATTTGGGAGAAATGTGGCATTTCTGGCTGAAACTGTCCTATTTTGGGGATCAAACAGGTATTTGTGGGTGAAAAGGACCTATTTTAAGGGGGAAATCTGGTATTTCGTGGAGAAGATGTGATCTATTTGGGAGAAATGTGGCATGTCTGGAAGAAAATGTCAAATTTGAGGGATAAAAGAGGTATTTGTGGGTGAAAAGGTCCTATTTGAAGGGGGAAAGCTGGTATTTCTTGGAGAAGATGTGATATATTTGGGAGAAATGTGGCATTTCTGGTAGAAAATGTCCAATTTGGGGGGAGAAGGCTGTTATTTTTGAAGAGGTTCACCCACACATACCTGTTCTATCCTCAAAATAGGACAGTTGCTTCCTGACATGCCAGATTTCTCCCAAATATTTCACATCTTCTCCAAGAAATACCAGGTTTCCCCCTTCAAATAGGACCTTTTCACCCACAACTACCAGCCTTATCCCCCCAGATAGGACATTTTCTTCCAGAAATGCCAGATTTCTACCAAATATATCACATCTCCTCCAAAAAATACAAGGATTCCTCCTTCCTGAAATAGGACCTTTTCACCCACAAATACCTGTTTTATCCCCAAAATAGGACAGTTTCTCCCAGAAATGCCACATTTCTCCCAAATATATCATATCTTCTCCAAGAAATACCAGGATTCTTCCTGAAATAGGACCTTTTCTCCCAAAAATACCAGCCTTCTCCCCCCAAATAGGACATTTCCTTCCAGACATGCCACATTTCTCCCAAATATATCACATCTTCTCCAAGAAATACCAACTTTCCCACTCGAAGTAGGACCTTATCACCCACAAATACCTGTTTTATCCCCAAAATAGAACAGTTTCTTCCAGAAATGCCACATTTCTCCCAAATATATCACTTCTTCTCCAAGAAATACCAAGTTTCCCCCTTCAAATAGGACCTTTTCACCCACAAATACCTGTTTGATCCCCAAAAGAGGACAGAATCTTCCAGAAATGCCACATTTCTCCCAAATATATCACATCTCCTGCAAGAAATGCCAGGTTTCCCCCTTCAAATAGGAACTTTTCACCCACAAATACCTCTTTGATCCCCAAAAGAGGACAGTTTCTTCCAGAAATGCCACATTTCTCCCAAATATACCACATCTTCTCCAAGAAATACCTGCTTTCCCCTTCAAATAGGACCTTTTCACCCACAAATACCTGTTTCATCCCCAAAATTGGACAGTTTCTTCAAGAAATGCCACATTTCTCCCAAATATATCACATCTTCTCCAAGAAATACCAGCTTTCCCCCTTCAAATAGGACCTTTTCACCCACAAATACCTCTTTTATCACCAAAATAGGACAGTTTCTTCCAGACATGCCACATTTCTCCCAAATAGATCACATCTCCTACAAGAACAACCAGCTTTCCCCCTTGAAATAGGACCTTTTCACCCACAAATACCTGTTTTATCCCCAAAAGAGGACATTTTCTGCCAGAAATGCCAGATTTCTCCCAAACATATCACATCTTCTCCAAGAAATACCAGGATTCTTCCTGAAATAGGACCTTTTCTCCCAAAAATACCAGCCTTCTCCCCCCAAATAGGACATTTCCTTCCAGACATGCCACATTTCTCCCAAATATATCACATCTTCTCAAAGAAATACCAGGGTTCCCCCTTCAAATAGGACATTTTCACCCACAAATACCTGTTTGATCCTCAAAATAGGACAGTTTCTTCCAGAAATGCCACATTTCTCCCAAATATATCACATCTTCTGCAAGAACTACCAGCTTTCCCCCTTCAAATAGGACCTTTTCACCCACAAATACCTGTATTATCCCCAAAATACGACAGTTTCTTCCAGAAATGCCACATTTCTCCCAAATAGATCACATCTTCTCCAAGAAATACCAGGTTTCCCCCTTCAAATAGGACCTTTTCACCCACAAATACCTCTTTTATCCCCAAAATAGGACAGTTTCTCCCAGAAATGCCACATTTCTCCCAAATATATCACATCTTCTCCAAGAAATAACAGCTTTCCCCCTGGTAATAGGACCTATTCACCCACAAATACCTGTATTATCCTCAAAATAGGACAGTTTCTTCCAGAAATGCCACATTTCTCCCAAATAGATCACATCTTCTCCAAGAAATACCAGGTTTCCCCCTTCAAATAGGACCTTATCACCCACAAATACCTCTTTTATCCCCAAAACTGGACAGATTCTTCCAGACATGCCACATTTCTCCCAAATAGATCACATCTTCTCCAAGAAATACCAGCTTCCCCCTTGAAATAGGAACTTTTCACCCACAAATACCTCTTTTATCCCCAAAAGAGGACAGTTTCTTCCAGACATGCCACATTTCTCCCAAATATATCACATCTTCTCCAAGAAATACCAGCTTTCCCCTTGAAATAGGACCTTTTCACCCACATATACCTCTTTTATCCCCAAAAGAGGACAGTTTTCGCCAGAATGGCCAGATTTCTCCCAAATATATCACATCTTCTCCAAGAAATACCAGGTTTCCCCTTCAAATAGGACCTTATCACCCACAAATACCTCTTTTATCCCCAAAATAGGACAGTTTCTTCCAGAAATGCCACATTTCTCCCAAATAGATCACATCTTCTCCAAGAAATACCAGGTTTCCCCCTTCAAATAGGATCTTTTCTCCCACAGATCCCTGTTTTCTCCTTAAAAGAGGACAGTTTCTTCCAGACATGCCAGATTTCTCCCAAATATATCACATCTTCTCCAAGAAATACAAGCTTTCCCCTTCAAATAGGACCTTTTCTCCCACAAATACCTCTATTATCCCCAAAATAGGACAATTTCTGCCAGAAAGGCCATATTTCTCCCAAATATATCACATCTTCTCCAAGAAATACCACGTTTCCCCCTTCAAGTAGGACCTTTTCACCCACAAATACCTCTTTTATCCCCAAAATAGGACAGATTCTCCCAGACATGCCACACTTCTCCCAAATATATCACATCTTCTCCAAGAAATACCAGCTTTCCCCCTTCAAATAGGACCTTTCTTCCACAAATACCTCTTTTATCCCCAAAAGAGGACTGTTTCTCCCAGAAATGCCACATTTCTCCCAAATATATCACAACTCCTCCTAGAAATACCAGGTTTCCCCCTTCAAATAGGACCTTTTCACCCACAAATACCTGTTCTATCCCCAAAATAGGACATTTTCTTCCAGAAATGCCACATTTCCCCAAATATATCACATCTTCTCCAAGAAATTCCAGGTGTCTTCCTGAAATAGGAACTTTTCTCCCACAAATACCACCATTCTCCCCCCAGTTAGGACATTTTCTTCCAGACATGCCAGATTTCTCCCAAATATATCACATCTTCTCCAAGAAATACCAGCTTTCCCCCTTCAAATACGAACTTCTCACCCACAAATACCTCTTTTATCCCCAAAAGAGGACAGTTTCTTCCAGACATGCCACATTTCTCCCAAATAGATCACATCTTCTCCAAGAAATACCAGCTTTCCCCCTTCAAATAGGAACTTTTCACCCACTAATACCTCTTTTATCCCCAAAATAGGACAGTTTCTGCCAGAAATGCCATATTTCTCCCAAATATTTCACATCTTCTCCAAGAAATACCAGCTTTCCCCTTCAAATAGGAACTTTTCACCCACAAATACCTGTTTCATCCCCAAAATAGGACAGTTTCTTCCAGAAAGGCCACATTTCTCCCCAATAGATCACATCTTCTCCAAGAAATACCAGCTTTCCCCCTTCAAATAGGACCTTTTCTCCCACAAATACCTCTTTTATCCCCAAAATAGGACAGTTTCTTCCAGACATGCCGCATTTCTCCCAAATAGATCACATCTCCTCCAAGAAATACCAGCTTTCCCCCTTCAAATAGGACCTTTTCTCCCACAAATACCTCTTTTATCCCCAAAATAAGGCAGCTTCTGCCAGAAAGGCCACATTTCTCCCAAATATATCACATCTTCTCCAAGAAATACCAGGGTTCCCCCTTCAATAGGACCTTTTCACCCCCAAATACCTCTTTTATCCCCAAAAGAGGACAGTTTCTTCCAGAAATGCCACATTTCTCCCAAATAGATCACATCTTCTCCAAGAAATACCACGATTCCTCCTGAGATAGGACCTTCTCATCCACAACCAGCAGCCTTCTCCCCAAAAATAGGACAGTTTCTTCCAGAAAGGCCAGATTTCTCCCAAATATATCACATCTTCTCCAAGAAATACCAGGTTTCCCCCTTAAAATAGCACCTTTTCACACACAAATACCTGTTTGATCCACAAAAGATGACAGTTTCTTCCAGAAAGGCCACATTTCTCCCAAATAGATCACATCTTCACCAAGAAATACCAGGGTTCCCCCTTCAAATAGGACCTTTTCACCCACAAATACCTCTTTTATCCCCAAAAGAGGACAGTTTCTGCCAGAAAGGCCAGATTTCTACCAAATATATCACATCTTCTCCAAGAAATACCTGCTTTCCCCCTTCAAATAGGAACTTTTCACCCACAAATACCTGTTTTATCCCCAAAAGAGGACAGTTTCTTCCAGAAATGCCACATTTCCCCCAAATATATCACATCTTCTCCAAGAAATACCAGATTTTCCCCTTCAAATAGGACCTTTTCACCCACAAATACCTCTTTTATCCCCAAAATAGGACAGTTTCTGCCAGAAATGCCACATTTCCCCAAATATATCACATCTTCTCCAAGAAATACCAGCTTTCCCCCTTCAAATAGGAACTTTTCACCCACAAATACCTCTTTTATCCCCAAAAGAGGACAGTTTTCTGCCAGAAATGCCACATTTCTCCCACATGTATCACATCTCCTCCAAGAAATACCAGCTTTCCCCCTTGATATAGGACCTTTTCACCCACATATACCTGTTTTATCACCAAAATAGGACATTTTCTTCTAGAAAGCCACATTTCTCCCAAATATATCACATCTTCTCCAAGAAATACCAGCTTTCCCCCTTCAAATAGGACCTTTTCACCCACAAATACCTGTTTGATCCTCAAAATAGGACAGTTTCTTCCAGAAAGGCCACATTTCTCCCAAATACATCACATCTTCTCCAAGAAATACCTGCTTTCCCCCTGCAAATAGGACCCTTTCACCCACAAATACCTCTTTTATCCCCAAAAGAGGACAGTTTCTTACAGAAAGGCCACATTTCTCCCAAATATATCACATCTTCTGCAAGAACTACCAGCTTTCCCCCTTCAAATAGGACCTTTTCACCCACAAATACCTGTATTATCCCCAAAATACGACAGTTTCTTCCAGAAATGCCACATTTCTCCCAAATAGATCACATCTCCTGCAAGAAATACCAGCTTTCCCCCTTGAAATAGGAACTTTTCTCCCACAAATACCTCTTTTATCCCCAAAATAGGACAGTTTCTCCCAGAAATGCCAGATTTCTCCCAAATATATCACATCTTCTCCAAGAAATACCAGCTTTCCCCCTTGAAATAGGACCTTTTCACCCACAAATACCTCCTTTATCCCCAAAAGAAAACAGTTTCTTCTAGAAATGCCACATTTCTCCCAAATAGATCACATCTTCTCCAAGAAATACCAGGTTTCCCCCTTCATATAGGACCTTTTAACCCCACAAATACCTCTTTTATCCCTCAAATTGGACATTTTCTTCCAGAAATGCCAGATTTCTCCAAATATATCACATCTTCTCCAAGAAATACCAGCTTTTCCCCTTCAAATAGGACCTTATCAAACACAAATACCTGTTTGATCCCCCTAATTGGACAGTTTCTTCCAGAAATGCCACATTTCTCCCAAATATATCACATCTTCTCCAAGAAATACCAGCTTTGCCCCTTCAAATAGGACCTTTTCACCCACAAATACCTCTTTTATCCCCAAAAGAGGACAGTTTCTTCCAGAAATGCCACATTTCTCCCAAATAGATCACATCTTCTCCAAGAAATACCTGGTTTCCCCCTGGAAATAGGACCTTATCGCCCACAAATATCTGTTTTATCCCAAAAGAGGACAGTTTATGCCAGAAAGGCCACATTTCCCCCAAATATATCACATCTTCTCCAAGAAATAACAGCTTTCCCCCTTCAAATAAGACCTTTTCTCCAACAAATACCTCTTTGATCCCCAAAATAGGATATTTTATTCCAGAAATGCCACATTTCTCCCAAATATATCACATCTTCTCCAAGAAATACCTGCTTTCCCCCTGCAAATAGGACCTTTTCACCCACTAATAACTGTTTCATCCCCAAAATAGGACAGTTTCTTCCAGACATGCCACATTTCTCCCAAATATATCACATCTTCTCCAAGAAATACCAGGTTTTCCCCTTCAAATAGGAACTTTTCACCCACAAATACCTCTTTTATCCCCAAAAGAGGACAGTTTCTTCCAGACATGCCACATTTCTCCCAAATAGATCACATCTCCTGCAAGAAATACCAGCTTTCCCCCTTGAAATAGGAACTTTTCTCCCACAAATACCTCTTTTATCCTCAAAAGAGGACAGTTTCTGCCAGAAATGCCACATTTCTCCCAAATAGATCACATCTTCTCCAAGAAATACCAGGTTTCCCCCTTCAAATAGGACCTTCTCACCCACAAATACCTCTTTTATCCCCAAAACTGGACAGATTCTTCCAGACATGCCTCATTTCTCCCAAATATATCACATCTTCTCCAAGAAATACCAGCTTCCCCCTTGAAATATGAACTTTTCTCCCACAAATACCTCTTTTATCCCCAAAATAGGACAGTTTCTTCCAGAAATGCCACATTTCTCCCAAATAGATCACATCTTCTCCAAGAAATACCACGATTCCTCCTGAGATATGACCTTCTCATCCACAACCAGCAGCCTTCTCCCCAAAAATAGGACAGTTTCTTCCAGAAAGGCCAGATTTCTCCCAAATATATCACATCTTCTCCAAGAAATACCAGGTTTCCCCCTTAAAATAGGACCTTTTCACCCGCAAATACCTGTTTGATCCCCAAAAGAGGACAGTTTCTTCCAGAAAGGCCACATTTCTCCCAAATATATCACATCTTCTCCAAGAAATACCAGGGTTCCCCCTTCAAATAGGACCTTTTCACCCACAAATACCTCTTTTATCCCCAAAAGAGGACATTTTCTGCCAGAAAGGCCAGATTTCTACCAAATATATCACATCTTCTCCAAGAAATACCAGCTTTCCCCCTTCAAATAGGAACTTTTCTCCCACAAATACCTGTTTGATCCCCAAAAGAGGAGAGTTTCTTACAGAAAGGCCACATTTCTCCCAAATATATCACATCTTCTCCAAGAAATACCAGCTTTCCCCCTTCAAATAGGACCTTTTCACCCACAAATACCTGCTTTATCCCCAAAATAGGACAGTTTCTGCCAGAAATGCCACATTTCCCCCAAATATATCACATCTCCTGCAAGAAATACCAGCTTTCTCCCTTGATATAGGACCTTTTCACCCACATATACCTGTTTTATCACCAAAATACGACAGTTTCTTCTAGAAATGCCACATTTCTCCCAAATATATCACATCTTCTCCAAGAAATACCACGTTTCCCCCTTCAAATAGGAACTTTTCACCCACAAATACCTGTTTGATCCTCAAAATAGGACATTTTCATCCAGAAATGCCACATTTCTCCCAAATATATCACATCTTCTCCAAGAAATACCTGCTTTCCCCCTTCAAATAGGACCCTTTCACCCACAAATACCTCTTTTATCCCCAAAAGAGGAGAGTTTCTTCCAGACATGTCACATTTCTCCCAAATAGATCACTTCTTCTGCAAGAACTACCAGCTTTCCCCCTTCAAATAGGACCTTTTCACCCACAAATTCCTGTATTATCCCCAAAATACGACAGTTTCTTCCAGAAAGGCCACATTTCTCCCAAATAGATCACATCTTCTCCAAGAAATACCAGGTTTCCCCCTTCAAATAGGAACTTTTCACCCACTAATACCTCTTATATCCCCAAAAGAGGACAGTTTCTTCCAGACATGCCACATATCTCCCAAATAGATCACATCTCCTGCAAGAAATACCAGCTTTCCCCCTTGAAATAGGAACTTTTCTCCCACAAATACCTCTTTTATCCTCAAAATAGGACAGTTTCTTCCAGAAATGCCACATTTCTCCCAAATAGATCACATCTTCTCCAAGAAATACCAGCTTTCCCCCTTGAAATAGGAACTTTTCTCCCACAAATACCTCTTTTATCCTCAAAATAGGACAGTTTCTTCCAGAAATGCCACATTTCTCCCAAATAGATCACATCTTCTCCAAGAAATACCAGCTTTCCCCCTTCAAATAGGACCTTTTCTCCCACAAATACCTCTTTTATCCCCAAAAGAGGTCAGTTTCTTCCAGAAATGCCAAATTTCTCCCAAATATATCATATCTACTCCAAGAAATACCAGGTTTCCCCCTTCAAATAGGACCTTTTCTCCCACAAATACCTCTTTTATCCCCAAAAGAGGACAGTTTCTTCCAGACATGCCACATTTCTCCCAAACATATCACATCTTCTCCAAGAAATACCAGCTTTCCCCCTTCACATAGGACCTTTTCCCCAAAAAATCCTCTTTTATCCCCAAAATGGGACATAGTTTTTCAGAAATGCCACATTTCTCCCAAATAGATCACATCTTCTCCAAGAAATACCAGGTTTCCCCCTTCATATAGGACCTTTTCTCCCACAAATACCTCTTTTATCCCCAAAAGAGGACAGTTTTTTTCCAGAAATGCCAGATTTCTCCCAAATATATAACATCTCCAAGAAATACCAGGTTTCCCCGTTCAAATAGGACCTTTTCACACACAAATACCTCTTTTATCCCTCAAATTGGACATTTTCTTCCAGAAATGCCAGATTTCTCCAAATATATCACATCTTCTCCAAGAAATACCAGCTTTTCCCCTTCAAATAGGACCTTTTCACCCAAAAATACCTCTTTTATCCCCAAAAGAGGACAGTTTCTGCCAGACATGCCACATTTCTCCCAAATATATCACATCTTCTCCAAGAAATACCAGCTTTCCCCCTTCAAATAGGACCCTTTCACACACAAATGCCTCTTTTACCCCCAAAACACGACAGTTTCTAACAGAAATGCCACATTTCTCCCAAATATATCACATCTTCTGCAAGAACTACCAGCTTTCCCCCTTCAAATAGGACCTTTTCACCCACAAATACCTGTATTATCCCCAAAATACGACAGTTTCTTCCAGAAATGCCACATTTCTCCCAAATATATCACATCTTCTCCAAGAAATACCAGCTTTCCCCCTTCAAATAGGACCTTATCACCCACAAATACCTCTTTTATCCCCAAAATAGGACAGTTTCTTCCAGAAATGCCACATTTCTAACAAATATATCACATTTTCTCCAAGAAATACCAGCTTTCCCCCTTCAAATAGGAACTTTTCACCCACTAATACCTCTTTTATCCCCAAAATTGGACAGTTTCTTCCGAACATGCCACATTTCTCCCAAATATATCACATCTTCTCCAAGAAATACCAGCTTTCCCCCTTCAAATAGGACCTTTTCTCCCACAAATACCTCTATTATCCCCAAAATAGGACACTTTCTGCCAGAAATGCCACATTTCTCCCAAATATATCACATCTTCTCCAAGAAATACCACGTTTCCCCCTTCAAATAGGACCTTTTCACCCACAAATACCTCTTTTATCCCCAAAATAGGACAGATTCTTCCAGAAATGCCACATTTCTCCCAAATATATCACATCTTCTCCAAGAAATACCAGCTTTCCCCCTTCAAATAGGACCTTTTCTCCCACAAATACCTCTTTTATCCCCAAAACAGGACAGTTTCTACCAGAAATGCCACATTTCTCCCAAATATATCACATCTTCTCCAAGAAATACCACGTTTCCCCCTTCAAATAGGACCTTTTCACCCACAAATACCTCCTTTATCCTCAAAAGAAAACAGTTTCTTCCAGAAATGCCACATTTCTCCCAAATAGATCACATCTTCTCCAAGAAATACCAGCTTTCCCCCTTCAAATAGGACCTTTTCTCCCACAAATACCTCTTTTATCCCCAAAATAGGACAGTTTCTCCCAGAAATGCCAAATTTCTCCCAAATATATCACATCTTCTCCAAGAAATACCAGCTTTCCCCCTTCAAATAGGACCTTTTCTCCCACAAATACCTCTTTTATCCCCAAAAGAGGACAGTTTCTGCCAGAAATGACATATTTCTCCCAAATATATCACATCTACTCCAAGAAATACCAGGTTTCCCCCTTCAAATAGGACCTTTTCACCCACAAATACCTCTTTTATCCCCAAAATAGGACAGATTCTCCCAGACATGCCACACTTCTCCCAAATATATCACAAATTCTCCAAGAAATACCAGCTTTCCCCCTTCAAATAAAAACTTTTCTCCCACAAATACCTCTTTTATCCCCAAAAGAGGACTGTTTCTCCCAGAAATGCCACATTTCTCCCAAATATATCACATCTTCTCCAAGAAATTCCAGGTTTCTTCCTGAAATAGGAACTTTTCTCCCACAAATACCACCATTCTCCCCCCAGTTAGGACATTTTCTTCCAGACATGCCAGATTTCTCCCAAATATATCACATCTTCTCCAAGAAATACCAGCTTTCCCCCTTCAAATACGACCTTCTCACCCACAAATACCTCTTTTATCCCCAAAATAGGACAGTTTCTTCCAGACATGCCACATTTCTCCCAAATAGATCACATCTTCTCCAAGAAATACCAGCTTTCCCCCTTCAAATAGGAACTTTTCTCCAACAAATACCTCTTTTATCCCCAAAATAAGGCAGTTTCTGCCAGAAAGGCCACATTTCTCCCAAATATATCACATCTTCTCCAAAAAATACCAGGTTTCCCCCTTCAAATAGGACCTTTTCTCCCACAAATACCTCTTTTATCCCCAAAAGAGGACAGTTTCTTCCAGACATGCCACATTTCTCCCAAATATATCACATCTTCTGCAAGAACTACCAGCTTTCCCCCTTCAAATAGGACCTTTTCACCCACAAATACCTGTTTCATCCCCAAAATACGACAGTTTCTTCCAGAAATGCCACATTTCTCCCAAATAGATCACATCTCCTGCAAGAAATACCAGCTTTCCCCCTTGAAATAGGAACTTTTCTCCCACAAATACCTCTTTTATCCTCAAAATAGGACAGTTTCTCCCAGAAATGCCAGATTTCTCCCAAATATATCACATCTTCTCCAAGAAATACCAGCTTTCCCCCTTGAAATAGGACCTTTTCACCCACAAATACCTCCTTTATCCCCAAAAGAAAACAGTTTCTTCTAGAAATGCCACATTTCTCCCAAATAGATCACATCTTTTCCAAGAAATATCAGGTTTCCCCCTTCATATAGGACCTTTTCACCCACAAATACCTCTTTTATCCCCAAAAGAGGACAGTTTTTTCCAGACATGCCAGATTTCTCCCAAATATATAACATCTCCAAGAAATACCAGGTTTCCCCCTTCAAATAGGACCTTTTCACCCACAAATACCTGTTTCATCCCCAAAATTGGACAGTTTCTTCCAGAAATGCCACATTTCTCCCAAATAGATCACATCTTCTCCAAGAAATACCAGGTTTCCCCCTTCAAATAGGACCTTTTCACCCACAAATACCTCTTTTATCCCTCAAATTGGACATTTTCTTCCAGAAATGCCAGATTTCTCCAAATATATCACATCTTCTCCAAGAAATACCAGCTTTTCCCCTTCAAATAGGACCTTATCAAACACAAATACCTGTTTGATCCCCATAATTGGACAGTTTCTTCCAGAAATGCCACATTTCTCCCAAATATATCACATCTTCTCCAAGAAATACCAGCTTTGCCCCTTCAAATAGGACCTTTTCACCCACAAATACCTCTTTTATCCCCAAAAGAGGACAGTTTCTTCCAGAAATGCCACATTTCTCCCAAATAGATCACATCTTCTCCAAGAAATACCTGGTTTCCCCCTGGAAATAGGACCTTATCGCCCACAAATATCTGTTTTATCCCCAAAAGAGGACAGTTTATGCCAGAAAGGCCACATTTCCCCCAAATATATCACATCTTCTCCAAGAAATAACAGCTTTCCCCCTTCAAATAAGACCTTTTCTCCAACAAATACCTCTTTGATCCCCAAAATAGGATATTTTATTCCAGAAATGCCACATTTCTCCCAAATATATCACATCTTCTCCAAGAAATACCTGCTTTCCCCCTGCAAATAGGACCTTTTCACCCACTAATAACTGTTTCATCCCCAAAATAGGACAGTTTCTTCCAGACATGCCACATTTCTCCCAAATATATCACATCTTCTCCAAGAAATACCAGGTTTTCCCCTTCAAATAGGAACTTTTCTCCCACAAATACCTCTTTTATCCTCAAAAGAGGACAGTTTCTGCCAGAAATGCCACATTTCTCCCAAATAGATCACATCTTCTCCAAGAAATACCAGGTTTCCCCCTTCAAATAGGACCTTCTCACCCACAAATACCTCTTTTATCCCCAAAACTGGACAGATTCTTCCAGACATGCCTCATTTCTCCCAAATATATCACATCTTCTCCAAGAAATACCAGCTTCCCCCTTGAAATAGGAACTTTTCTCCCACAAATACCTCTTTTATCCCCAAAAGAGGACAGTTTATTCCAGAAATGCCACATTTCTCCCAAATAGATCACATCTTCTCCAAGAAATACCAGGGTTCCCCCTTCAAATAGGACCTTTTCACCCACATATACCACTTTTATCCCCAAAAGAGGACAGTTTTCGCCAGAATGGCCAGATTTCTCCCAAATATATCACATCTTCTCCAAGAAATACCAGCTTTCCCCCTTCAAATAGGACCTTATCACCCACAAATACCTCTTTTATCCGCAAAATAGGACAGTTTCTTCCAGACATGCCACATTTCTAACAAATAGATCACATCTTCTCCAAGAAATACCAGCTTTCCCCCTTCAGATAGGATCTTTTCTCCCACAGATCCCTGTTTTCTCCTTAAAAGAGGACAGTTTCTTCCAGAAATGCCACATTTCTCCCAAATATATCACATCTTCTCCAAGAAATACCAGCTTTCCCCCTTCAAATAGGACCTTTTCACCCACAAATACCTCTTTTATCCCCAAAAGAGGACAGTTTCTTCCGAACATGCCACATTTCTCCCAAATATATCACATCTTCTCCAAGAAATACCAGCTTTCCCCCTTCAAATAGGACCTTTTCTCCCACAAATACCTCTATTATCCCCAAAAGAGGGCAGTTTCTGCCAGAAATGACATATTTCTCCCAAATATATCACATCTACTCCAAGAAATACCAGGTTTCCCCCTTCAAATAGGACCTTTTCACCCACAAATACCTCTTTTATCCCCAAAATAGGACAGATTCTCCCAGACATGCCACACTTCTCCCAAATATATCACAACTTCTCCAAGAAATACCAGCTTTCCCCCTTCAAATAAAAACTTTTCTCCCACAAATACCTCTTTTATCCCCAAAAGAGGACAGTTTTTTCCAGAAATGCCACATTTCTCCCAAATAGATCACATCTTCTCCAAGAAATTCCAGGTTTCTTCCTGAAATAGGAACTTTTCTCCCACAAATACCACCATTCTCCCCCCAGTTAGGACATTTTCTTCCAGACATGCCAGATTTCTCCCAAATATATCACATCTTCTCCAAGAAATACCAGCTTTCCCCCTTCAAATACGACCTTCTCACCCACAAATACCTCTTTTATCCCCAAAATAGGACAGTTTCTTCCAGACATGCCACATTTCTCCCAAATAGATCACATCTTCTCCAAGAAATACCAGCTTTCCCCCTTCAAATAGGAACTTTTCTCCCACAAATACCTCTTTTATCCCCAAAATAAGGCAGTTTCTGCCAGAAAGGCCACATTTCTCCCAAATATATCACATCTTCTCCAAAAAATACCAGGTTTCCCCCTTCAAATAGGACCTTTTCACCCACAAATACCTCTTTTATCCCCAAAAGAGGACAGTTTCTTCCAGAAAGGCCACATTTCTCCCAAATAGATCACATCTTCTCCAAGAAATACCACGATTCCTCCTGAGATAGGACCTTCTCATCCACAACCAGCAGCCTCCTCCCCAAAAATAGGACAGTTTCTTCCAGAAAGGCCAGATTTCTCCCAAATATATCACATTTTCTCCAAGAAATACCAGGTTTCCCCCTTAAAATAGGACCTTTTCACCCGCAAATACCTGTTTGATCCCCAAAAGAGGACAGTTTCTTCCAGAAAGGCCACATTTCTCCCAAATATATCACATCTTCTCCAAGAAATACCAGGGTTCCCCCTTCAAATAGGACCTTTTCACCCACAAATACCTCTTTTATCCCCAAAAGAGGACATTTTCTGCCAGAAAGGCCAGATTTCTACCAAATATATCACATCTTCTCCAAGAAATACCAGCTTTCCCCCTTCAAATAGGAACTTTTCTCCCACAAATACCTGTTTGATCCCCAAAAGAGGAGAGTTTCTTCCAGAAATGCCACATTTCTCCCAAATATATCACATCTTCTCCAAGAAATACCAGCTTTCCCCCTTCAAATAGGACCTTTTCACCCACAAATACCTGCTTTATCCCCAAAATAGGACAGTTTCTGCCAGAAATGCCACATTTCCCCCAAATATATCACATCTCCTGCAAGAAATACCAGCTTTCTCCCTTGATATAGGACCTTTTCACCCACATATACCTGTTTTATCACCAAAATACGACAGTTTCTTCTAGAAATGCCACATTTCTCCCAAATATATCACATCTTCTCCAAGAAATACCACGTTTCCCCCTTCAAATAGGAACTTTTCACCCACAAATACCTGTTTGATCCTCAAAATAGGACATTTTCTTCCAGAAATGCCACATTTCTCCCAAATATATCACATCTTCTCCAAGAAATACCTGCTTTCCCCCTTCAAATAGGACCCTTTCACCCACAAATACCTCTTTTATCCCCAAAAGAGGAGAGTTTCTTCCAGACATGTCACATTTCTCCCAAATATATCACATCTTCTGCAAGAACTACCAGCTTTCCCCCTTCAAATAGGACCTTTTCACCCACAAATTCCTGTATTATCCCCAAAATACGACAGTTTCTTCCAGAAACGCCACATTTCTCCCAAATAGATCACATCTTCTCCAAGAAATACCAGGTTTCCCCCTTCAAATAGGAACTTTTCACCCACTAATACCTCTTATATCCCCAAAAGAGGACAGTTTCTTCCAGACATGCCACATATCTCCCAAATAGATCACATCTCCTGCAAGAAATACCAGCTTTCCCCCTTGAAATAGGAACTTTTCTCCCACAAATACCTCTTTTATCCTCAAAATAGGACAGTTTCTTCCAGAAAGGCCAGATTTCTCCCAAATATATCACATCTTCTCCAAGAAATACCACGTTTCCCCCTTCAAATAGGAACTTTTCACCCACAAATACCTGTTTGATCCTCAAAAGAAAACAGTTTCTTCCAGAAATGCCACATTTCTCCCAAATAGATCACATCTTCTCCAAGAAATACCAGCTTTCCCCCTTCAAATAGGACCTTTTCTCCCACAAATACCTCTTTTATCCCCAAAAGAGGTCAGTTTCTTCCAGAAATGCCAAATTTCTCCCAAATATATCATATCTACTCCAAGAAATACCAGGTTTCCCCCTTCAAATAGGACCTTTTCACCCACAAATACCTCTTTTATCCCCAAAAGAGGACAGTTTCTTCCAGACATGCCACATTTCTCCCAAACATATCACATCTTCTCCAAGAAATACCAGCTTTCCCCCTTCACATAGGACCTTTACCCCAAAAAAACCTCTTTTATCCCCAAAATGGGACATAGTTTTTCAGAAATGCCACATTTCTCCCAAATAGATCACATCTTCTCCAAGAAATACCAGGTTTCCCCCTTCATATAGGACCTTTTCTCCCACAAATACCTCTTTTATCCCCAAAAGAGGACAGTTTTTTTCCAGAAATGCCAGATTTCTCCCAAATATATAACATCTCCAAGAAATACCAGGTTTCCCCGTTCAAATAGGACCTTTTCACACACAAATACCTCTTTTATCCCTCAAATTGGACATTTTCTTCCAGAAATGCCAGATTTCTCCAAATATATCACATCTTCTCCAAGAAATACCAGCTTTTCCCCTTCAAATAGGACCTTTTCACCCAAAAATACCTCTTTTATCCCCAAAAGAGGACAGTTTCTGCCAGACATGCCACATTTCTCCCAAATATATCACATCTTCTCCAAGAAATACCAGCATTCCCCCTTCAAATAGGACCCTTTCACACACAAATGCCTCTTTTACCCCCAAAACACGACAGTTTCTAACAGAAATGCCACATTTCTCCCAAATATATCACATCTTCTGCAAGATCTACCAGCTTTCCCCCTTCAAATAGGACCTTTTCACCCACAAATACCTGTATTATCCCCAAAATACGACAGTTTCTTCCAGAAATGCCACATTTCTCCCAAATATATCACATCTTCTCCAAGAAATACCAGCTTTCCCCCTTCAAATAGGACCTTATCACCCACAAATACCTCTTTTATCCCCAAAATAGGACAGTTCCTTCCAGAAATGCCACATTTCTAACAAATATATCACATCTTCTCCAAGAAATACCAGCTTTCCCCCTTCAAATAGGAACTTTTCACCCACTAATACCTCTTTTATCCCCAAAAGAGGACAGTTTCTTCCGAACATGCCACATTTCTCCCAAATATATCACATCTTCTCCAAGAAATACCAGCTTTCCCCCTTCAAATAGGACCTTTTCTCCCACAAATACCTCTATTATCCCCAAAATAGGACACTTTCTGCCAGAAAGGCCACATTTCTCCCAAATATATCACATCTTCTCCAAGAAATACCACGTTTCCCCCTTCAAATAGGACCTTTTCACCCACAAATACCTCTTTTATCCCCAAAATAGGACAGATTCTTCCAGAAATGCCACATTTCTCCCAAATATATCACATCTTCTCCAAGAAATACCAGCTTTCCCCCTTCAAATAGGACCTTTTCTCCCACAAATACCTCTTTTATCCCCAAAACAGGACAGTTTCTACCAGAAATGCCACATTTCTCCCAAATATATCACATCTTCTCCAAGAAATACCACGTTTCCCCCTTCAAATAGGACCTTTTCACCCACAAATACCTCCTTTATCCTCAAAAGAAAACAGTTTCTTCCAGAAATGCCACATTTCTCCCAAATAGATCACATCTTCTCCAAGAAATACCAGCTTTCCCCCTTCAAATAGGACCTTTTCTCCCACAAATACCACTTTTATCCCCAAAAGAGGTCAGTTTCTTCCAGAAATGCCAAATTTCTCCCAAATATATCACATCTTCTCCAAGAAATACCAGCTTTCCCCCTTCAAATAGGACCTTTTCTCCCACAAATACCTCTATTATCCCCAAAAGAGGACAGTTTCTGCCAGAAATGACATATTTCTCCCAAATATATCACATCTTCTCCAAGAAATACCAGGTTTCCCCCTTCAAATAGGACCTTTTCACCCACAAATACCTCTTTTATCCCCAAAATAGGACAGATTCTCCCAGACATGCCACACTTCTCCCAAATATATCACAACTTCTCCAAGAAATACCAGCTTTCCCCCTTCAAATAAAAACTTTTCTCCCACAAATACCTCTTTTATCCCCAAAAGAGGACTGTTTCTCCCAGAAATGCCACATTTCTCCCAAATATATCACATCTTCTCCAAGAAATTCCAGGTTTCTTCCTGAAATAGGAACTTTTCTCCCACAAATACCACCATTCTCCCCCCAGTTAGGACATTTTCTTCCAGACATGCCAGATTTCTCCCAAATATATCACATCTTCTCCAAGAAATACCAGCTTTCCCCCTTCAAATACGACCTTCTCACCCACAAATACCTCTTTTATCCCCAAAATAGGACAGTTTCTTCCAGACATGCCACATTTCTCCCAAATAGATCACATCTTCTCCAAGAAATACCAGCTTTCCCCCTTCAAATAGGAACTTTTCTCCCACAAATACCTCTTTTATCCCCAAAATAAGGCAGTTTCTGCCAGAAAGGCCACATTTCTCCCAAATATATCACATCTTCTCCAAAAAATACCAGGTTTCCCCCTTCAAATAGGACCTTTTCACCCACAAATACCTCTTTTATCCCCAAAAGAGGACAGTTTCTTCCAGAAAGGCCACATTTCTCCCAAATAGATCACATCTTCTCCAAGAAATACCACGATTCCTCCTGAGATAGGACCTTCTCATCCACAACCAGCAGCCTCCTCCCCAAAAATAGGACAGTTTCTTCCAGAAAGGCCAGATTTCTCCCAAATATATCACATTTTCTCCAAGAAATACCAGGTTTCCCCCTTAAAATAGGACCTTTTCACCCGCAAATACCTGTTTGATCCCCAAAAGAGGACAGTTTCTTCCAGAAAGGCCACATTTCTCCCAAATATATCACATCTTCTCCAAGAAATACCAGGGTTCCCCCTTCAAATAGGACCTTTTCACCCACAAATACCTCTTTTATCCCCAAAAGAGGACATTTTCTGCCAGAAAGGCCAGATTTCTACCAAATATATCACATCTTCTCCAAGAAATACCAGCTTTCCCCCTTCAAATAGGAACTTTTCTCCCACAAATACCTGTTTGATCCCCAAAAGAGGAGAGTTTCTTCCAGAAATGCCACATTTCTCCCAAATATATCACATCTTCTCCAAGAAATACCAGCTTTCCCCCTTCAAATAGGACCTTTTCACCCACAAATACCTGCTTTATCCCCAAAATAGGACAGTTTCTGCCAGAAATGCCACATTTCCCCCAAATATATCACATCTCCTGCAAGAAATACCAGCTTTCTCCCTTGATATAGGACCTTTTCACCCACATATACCTGTTTTATCACCAAAATACGACAGTTTCTTCTAGAAATGCCACATTTCTCCCAAATATATCACATCTTCTCCAAGAAATACCACGTTTCCCCCTTCAAATAGGAACTTTTCACCCACAAATACCTGTTTGATCCTCAAAATAGGACATTTTCTTCCAGAAATGCCACATTTCTCCCAAATATATCACATCTTCTCCAAGAAATACCTGCTTTCCCCCTTCAAATAGGACCCTTTCACCCACAAATACCTCTTTTATCCCCAAAAGAGGAGAGTTTCTTCCAGACATGTCACATTTCTCCCAAATATATCACATCTTCTGCAAGAACTACCAGCTTTCCCCCTTCAAATAGGACCTTTTCACCCACAAATTCCTGTATTATCCCCAAAATACGACAGTTTCTTCCAGAAATGCCACATTTCTCCCAAATAGATCACATCTTCTCCAAGAAATACCAGGTTTCCCCCTTCAAATAGGAACTTTTCACCCACTAATACCTCTTATATCCCCAAAAGAGGACAGTTTCTTCCAGACATGCCACATATCTCCCAAATAGATCACATCTCCTGCAAGAAATACCAGCTTTCCCCCTTGAAATAGGAACTTTTCTCCCACAAATACCTCTTTTATCCTCAAAATAGGACAGTTTCTTCCAGAAAGGCCAGATTTCTCCCAAATATATCACATCTTCTCCAAGAAATACCACGTTTCCCCCTTCAAATAGGAACTTTTCACCCACAAATACCTGTTTGATCCTCAAAAGAAAACAGTTTCTTCCAGAAATGCCACATTTCTCCCAAATAGATCACATCTTCTCCAAGAAATACCAGCTTTCCCCCTTCAAATAGGACCTTTTCTCCCACAAATACCTCTTTTATCCCCAAAAGAGGTCAGTTTCTTCCAGAAATGCCAAATTTCTCCCAAATATATCATATCTACTCCAAGAAATACCAGGTTTCCCCCTTCAAATAGGACCTTTTCACCCACAAATACCTCTTTTATCCCCAAAAGAGGACAGTTTCTTCCAGACATGCCACATTTCTCCCAAACATATCACATCTTCTCCAAGAAATACCAGCTTTCCCCCTTCACATAGGACCTTTACCCCAAAAAAACCTCTTTTATCCCCAAAATGGGACATAGTTTTTCAGAAATGCCACATTTCTCCCAAATAGATCACATCTTCTCCAAGAAATACCAGGTTTCCCCCTTCATATAGGACCTTTTCTCCCACAAATACCTCTTTTATCCCCAAAAGAGGACAGTTTTTTTCCAGAAATGCCAGATTTCTCCCAAATATATAACATCTCCAAGAAATACCAGGTTTCCCCGTTCAAATAGGACCTTTTCACACACAAATACCTCTTTTATCCCTCAAATTGGACATTTTCTTCCAGAAATGCCAGATTTCTCCAAATATATCACATCTTCTCCAAGAAATACCAGCTTTTCCCCTTCAAATAGGACCTTTTCACCCAAAAATACCTCTTTTATCCCCAAAAGAGGACAGTTTCTGCCAGACATGCCACATTTCTCCCAAATATATCACATCTTCTCCAAGAAATACCAGCATTCCCCCTTCAAATAGGACCCTTTCACACACAAATGCCTCTTTTACCCCCAAAACACGACAGTTTCTAACAGAAATGCCACATTTCTCCCAAATATATCACATCTTCTGCAAGAACTACCAGCTTTCCCCCTTCAAATAGGACCTTTTCACCCACAAATACCTGTATTATCCCCAAAATACGACAGTTTCTTCCAGAAATGCCACATTTCTCCCAAATATATCACATCTTCTCCAAGAAATACCAGCTTTCCCCCTTCAAATAGGACCTTATCACCCACAAATACCTCTTTTATCCCCAAAATAGGACAGTTCCTTCCAGAAATGCCACATTTCTAACAAATATATCACATCTTCTCCAAGAAATACCAGCTTTCCCCCTTCAAATAGGAACTTTTCACCCACTAATACCTCTTTTATCCCCAAAAGAGGACAGTTTCTTCCGAACATGCCACATTTCTCCCAAATATATCACATCTTCTCCAAGAAATACCAGCTTTCCCCCTTCAAATAGGACCTTTTCTCCCACAAATACCTCTATTATCCCCAAAATAGGACACTTTCTGCCAGAAAGGCCACATTTCTCCCAAATATATCACATCTTCTCCAAGAAATACCACGTTTCCCCCTTCAAATAGGACCTTTTCACCCACAAATACCTCTTTTATCCCCAAAATAGGACAGATTCTTCCAGAAATGCCACATTTCTCCCAAATATATCACATCTTCTCCAAGAAATACCAGCTTTCCCCCTTCAAATAGGACCTTTTCTCCCACAAATACCTCTTTTATCCCCAAAACAGGACAGTTTCTACCAGAAATGCCACATTTCTCCCAAATATATCACATCTTCTCCAAGAAATACCACGTTTCCCCCTTCAAATAGGACCTTTTCACCCACAAATACCTCCTTTATCCTCAAAAGAAAACAGTTTCTTCCAGAAATGCCACATTTCTCCCAAATAGATCACATCTTCTCCAAGAAATACCAGCTTTCCCCCTTCAAATAGGACCTTTTCTCCCACAAATACCACTTTTATCCCCAAAAGAGGTCAGTTTCTTCCAGAAATGCCAAATTTCTCCCAAATATATCACATCTTCTCCAAGAAATACCAGCTTTCCCCCTTCAAATAGGACCTTTTCTCCCACAAATACCTCTATTATCCCCAAAAGAGGACAGTTTCTGCCAGAAATGACATATTTCTCCCAAATATATCACATCTTCTCCAAGAAATACCAGGTTTCCCCCTTCAAATAGGACCTTTTCACCCACAAATACCTCTTTTATCCCCAAAATAGGACAGATTCTCCCAGACATGCCACACTTCTCCCAAATATATCACAAATTCTCCAAGAAATACCAGCTTTCCCCCTTCAAATAAAAACTTTTCTCCCACAAATACCTCTTTTATCCCCAAAAGAGGACTGTTTCTCCCAGAAATGCCACATTTCTCCCAAATATATCACATCTTCTCCAAGAAATTCCAGGTTTCTTCCTGAAATAGGAACTTTTCTCCCACAAATACCACCATTCTCCCCCCAGTTAGGACATTTTCTTCCAGACATGCCAGATTTCTCCCAAATATATCACATCTTCTCCAAGAAATACCAGCTTTCCCCCTTCAAATACGACCTTCTCACCCACAAATACCTCTTTTATCCCCAAAAGAGGACAGTTTCTTCCAGAAAGGCCACATTTCTCCCAAATATATCACATCTTCTCCAAGAAATACCAGATTTCCCCCTTCAAATAGGAACTTTTCTCCCACAAATACCTCTTTTATCCCCAAAATAAGGCAGTTTCTGCCAGAAAGGCCACATTTCTCCCAAATATATCACATCTTCTCCAAAAAATACCAGGTTTCCCCCTTCAAATAGGACCTTTTCTCCCACAAATACCTCTTTTATCCCCAAAAGAGGACAGTTTCTTCCAGACATGCCACATTTCTCCCAAATATATCACATCTTCTCCAAGAAATACCAGCTTTCCCCCTTCAAATAGGACCTTTTCACCCACAAATACCTCTTTTATCCCCAAAAGAGGACAGTTTCTTCCAGAAATGCCACATTTCTCCCAAATAGATCACATCTTCTCCAAGAAATACCACGATTCCTCCTGAGATAGGACCTTCTCATCCACAACCAGCAGCCTTCTCCCCAAAAATAGGACAGTTTCTTCCAGAAAGGCCAGATTTCTCCCAAATATATCACATTTTCTCCAAGAAATACCAGGTTTCCCCCTTAAAATAGGACCTTTTCACCCGCAAATACCTGTTTGATCCCCAAAAGAGGACAGTTTCTTCCAGAAAGGCCACATTTCTCCCAAATATATCACATCTTCTCCAAGAAATACCAGGGTTCCCCCTTCAAATAGGACCTTTTCACCCACAAATACCTCTTTTATCCCCAAAAGAGGACATTTTCTGCCAGAAAGGCCAGATTTCTACCAAATATATCACATCTTCTCCAAGAAATACCAGCTTTCCCCCTTCAAATAGGAACTTTTCTCCCACAAATACCTGTTTGATCCCCAAAAGAGGACAGTTTCTGCCAGAAATGCCACATTTCTCCCAAATATATCACATCTTCTCCAAGAAATACCAGCTTTCCCCCTTCACATAGGACCTTTTCCCCAAAAAAACCTCTTTTATCCCCAAAATGGGACATAGTTTTTCAGAAATGCCACATTTCTCCCAAATAGATCACATCTTCTCCAAGAAATACCAGGTTTCCCCCTTCATATAGGACCTTTTCTCCCACAAATACCTCTTTTATCCCCAAAAGAGGACAGTTTTTTTCCAGAAATGCCAGATTTCTCCCAAATATATAACATCTCCAAGAAATACCAGGTTTCCCCGTTCAAATAGGACCTTTTCACACACAAATACCTCTTTTATCCCTCAAATTGGACATTTTCTTCCAGAAATGCCAGATTTCTCCAAATATATCACATCTTCTCCAAGAAATACCAGCTTTTCCCCTTCAAATAGGACCTTTTCACCCAAAAATACCTCTTTTATCCCCAAAAGAGGACAGTTTCTGCCAGACATGCCACATTTCTCCCAAATATATCACATCTTCTCCAAGAAATACCAGCTTTCCCCCTTCAAATAGGACCCTTTCACACACAAATGCCTCTTTTACCCCCAAAACACGACAGTTTCTAACAGAAATGCCACATTTCTCCCAAATATATCACATCTTCTGCAAGAACTACCAGCTTTCCCCCTTCAAATAGGACCTTTTCACCCACAAATACCTGTATTATCCCCAAAATACGACAGTTTCTTCCAGAAATGCCACATTTCTCCCAAATATATCACATCTTCTCCAAGAAATACCAGCTTTCCCCCTTCAAATAGGACCTTATCACCCACAAATACCTCTTTTATCCCCAAAAGAGGACAGTTTCTTCCAGAAATGCCACATTTCTAACAAATATATCACATCTTCTCCAAGAAATACCAGCTTTCCCCCTTCAAATAGGAACTTTTCACCCACTAATACCTCTTTTATCCCCAAAAGAGGACAGTTTCTTCCGAACATGCCACATTTCTCCCAAATAGATCACATCTTCTCCAAGAAATACCAGCTTTCCCCCTTCAAATAGGACCTTTTCTCCCACAAATACCTCTATTATCCCCAAAATAGGACAGTTTCTGCCAGAAAGGCCACATTTCTCCCAAATATATCACATCTTCTCCAAGAAATACCAGCTTTCCCCCTTCAAATAGGACCTTTTCACCCACAAATACCTCTTTTATCCCCAAAATAGGACAGATTCTTCCAGAAATGCCACATTTCTCCCAAATATATCACATCTTCTCCAAGAAATACCAGCTTTCCCCCTTCAAATAGGACCTTTTCTCCCACAAATACCTCTTTTATCCCCAAAACAGGACAGTTTCTACCAGAAATGCCACATTTCTCCCAAATATATCACATCTTCTCCAAGAAATACCACGTTTCCCCCTTCAAATAGGACCTTTTCACCGACAAATACCTTTTTATCCCCAAAATAGGACAGTTTCTTCCAGAAATGCCACATTTCTCCCAAATAGATCACATCTTCTCCAAGAAATACCAGGTTTTCCCCAGGAAATAGGACCTTTTCAGCCACAAATCCCTGTTCTATCCCCAAAATAGGACATTTTCTTCCAGAAATGCCACATTTCCCCCAAATATATCACATCTTCTCCAAGAAATTCCAGGTTTCTTCCTGAAATAGGAACTTTTCTCCCAAAAATACCACGATTCTCCCCCCAGTTAGGACATTTTCTTCCAGACATGCCAGATTTCTCCCAAATATATCACATCTTCTCTAAGAAATACCAGCTTTCCCCCTTCAAATACGAACTTCTCACCCACAAATACCTCTTTTATCCCCAAAATAGGACAGTTTCTGCCAGAAAGGCCACATTTCTCCCAAATAGATCACATCTTCTCCAAGAAATACCAGGTTTCCCCCTTCAAATAGGACCTTTTCACCCACAAATACCTCTTTTATCCCCAAAAGAGGACAGTTTCTGCCAGAAATGCCAGATTTCTCCCAAATATATCACATCTTCTCCAAGAAATACCAGGGTTCCCCCTTCAAATAAGACCTTTTCACCCACTAATACCTCTTTTATCCCCAAAAGAGGACAGTTTCTTCCAGAAAGGCCACATTTCTCCCAAACATATCACATCTTCTGCAAGAAATACCACGATTCCTCCTGAGATAGGACCTTCTCATCCACAACCAGCAGCCTTCTCCCCAAAAATAGGACAGTTTCTTCCAGAAAGGCCAGATTTCTCCCAAATATATCACATCTTCTCCAAGAAATACCAGGTTTCCCCCTTCAAATAGGACCTTTTCACCCACAAATTCCTGTTTGATCCCCAACGGAGGACAGTTTCTTCCAGAAAGGCCACATTTCTCAAAAGTATATCACATCTTCTAGAAGAAATACCAGGGTTCCCCCTTCAAATAGGACCTTTTCACCCACAAATACCTCTTTTATCCCCATAAGAGGACATTTTCTTACAGAAAGGCCATATTTCTACCAAATATATCACATCTTCTCCAAGAAATACCAGGTTTCCCCCTTCAAATAGGAACTTTTCACCCACAAATACCTCTTTTATCCCCAAAATAGGACAGTTTCTGCCAGAAAGGCCAGATTTCTCCCAAATATATCACATCTTCTCCAAGAAATACCAGGCTTCCCCTTCATATAGGACCTTTTCACCCACAAATACCTGCTTTATCCTCAAAAGAGGACAGTTTCTTCCAGACATGCCAGATTTCTCCCAAATATATCACATCTTCTCCAAGAAATACCAGGTTTCCCCCTTCAAATAGGACCTTTTCTCCCACAAATACCTGTTTGATCCTCAAAATAGGACAGTTTCTTCCAGAAAGGCCACATTTCTCCCAAATATATCACATCTTCTCCAAGAAATACCTGCTTTCCCCCTTCAAATAGGACCCTTTCACCCACAAATACCTCTTTTATCCCCAAAACACGACAGTTTCTTCCAGAAAGGCCACTTTTCTCCCAAATATATCACATCTTCTGCAAGAACTACCAGCTTTCCCCCTTCAAATAGGACCTTTTCACCCACAAATACCTGTATTATCCCCAAAATACGACAGTTTCTTCCAGAAATGCCACATTTCTCCCAAATATATCACATCTTCTCCAAGAAATACCAGCTTTCCCGCTTCAAATAGGACCTTTTCACCCACAAATACCTCTTTTATCCCCAAAAGAGGACAGTTTCTGCCAGAATGGCCAGATTTCTCCCAAATATATCACATCTTCTCCAAGAAATACCAGCTTTGCCCCTTCAAATAGGACCTTTTCACCCACAAATACCTCTTTTATCCCCAAAAGAGGACAGTTTCTTCCAGAAATGACACATTTCTAACAAATATATCACATCTTCTCCAAGAATTATCAGGTTCCCCCTTCAAATAGGACCTTTTCACCCACAAATACCTCTTTTATCCCCAAAATAGGACAGTTTCTTCCAGAAAGGCCAGATTTCTCCCAAATATATCACATCTTCTCTAAGAAATACCGGGTTTCCCCCTTCAAATACGACCTTCTCACCCACAAATACCTCTTTTAGCCCCAAAATAGGACAGTTTCTTCCACATTTCTCCCAAATATATCACATCTTCGCCAAGAAATACCAGGTTTCCCCCTTCAAATAGGACCTTTTCTCCCACAAATACCTCTTTTATCCCCAAAATAGGGCAGTTTCAGCCAGAAAGGCCATATTTCTCCAAATATATCACGTCTTCTCCAAGAAACACCAGGTTTCCCCCTTCAAATAGGACCTTATCACCCACAAATACCTGTATTATCCCCAAAAGAGGACAGTTTCTGACAGAAATGCCACATTTCTCCCAAATCTATCACATCTTCTCCAAGAAATACCAGGTTTCCCCCTTCAAATTGGAACTTTTCACCCACAAATACCTGTTTGATCCCCAAAATAGGACAGTTTCTTCCAGAAATGCCACATTTCTCCCAAATGTATCACATCTCCTCCAAGAAATACCAGCTTTCCCCCTTGAAATAGGACCTTTTCACCCACATATACCTCTTTTATCACCAAAATAGGACAGTTTCTTCTAGAAATGCCACATTTCTCCCAAATATATCACATCTTCTCCAAGAAATACCAGGTTTCCCCCTACAAATAGGACCTTTTCACCCACAAATACCTGTTTGATCCTCAAAATAGGACAGTTTCTTCCAGAAAGGCCACATTTCTCCCAAATATATCACATCTTCTCCAAGAAATACCTGCTTTCCCCCTTCAAATAGGACCCTTTCACCCACAAATACCTCTTTTATCCCCAAAAGAGGACAGTTTCTGCCAGAATGGCCACATTTCTCCCAAATATATCACATCTTCTGCAAGAACTACCAGCTTTCCCCCTTCAAATAGGACCTTTTCACCCACAAATATCTGTATTATCCCCAAAATACGACAGTTTCTTCCAGAAATGCCACATTTCTCCCAAATATATCACATCTTCTCCAAGAAATACCAGGTTTCCCCCTTCAAATAGGAACTTTTCACCCACTAATACCTCTTATATCCCCAAAAGAGGACAGTTTCTTCCAGACATGCCACATTTCTCCCAAACAGATCACATCTCCTGCAAGAAATACCAGCTTTCCTCCTTGAAATAGGAACTTTTCTCCCACAAATACCTCTTTTATCCTCAAAACAGGACAGTTTCTTCCAGAAATGCCAGATTTCTCCCAAATATACCACATCTTCTCCTAGAAATACCAGGTTTCCCCCTTCAAATAGGACCTTTTCACCCACAAATACCTCTTTTATCCCCAAAACTGGACAGATTCTTCCAGACATGCCACATTTCTCCCAAATATATCACATCTTCTCCAAGAAATACCAGCTTCCCCCTTGAAATAGGAACTTTTCTCCCACAAATACCTCTTTTATCCCCAAAAGAGGACATTTTCTTCCAGAAATGCCATTTTTCTCCCAAATACATCACATCTACTCCAAGAAATACCAGGTTTCCCCCTTCAAATAGGACCTTTTCACCCACATATACCTCTTTTATCCCAACAGAGGACAGTTTTCGCCATTATGGCCAGATTTCTCCCAAATATATCACATCTTCTCCAAGAAATACCAGGTTTCCCCGTTCAAATAGGAACTTTTCTCCCACAGATCCCTGTTTTCTCCTTAAAAGAGGACAGTTTCTTCCAGAAATGCCACATTTCTCCCAAATATATCACATCTTCTCCAAGAAATACCAGCTTTCCCCCTTCAAATAGGACCTTTTCACCCACAAATACCTCTTTTATCCCGAAAAGAGTACAGTTTCTTCCGAACATGCCACATTTCTCCCAAATAGATCACATCTTCTCCAAGAAATACCAGCTTTCCCCCTTCAAATAGGACCTTTTCTCCAACAAATACCTCTTTGATCCCCAAAATAGGACAGTTTCTGCCAGAAAGGCAACATTTCCCCCAAATATATCACATCTTCTCCAAGAAATACCAGGTTTCCCCCTTCAAATTGGAACTTTTCACCCACAAATACCTCTTTTATCCCCAAAATAGGACAGTTTCTGCCAGAAATGCCACATTTCTCCCAAATGCATCACATCTCCTCCAAGAAATACCAGCTTTCCCCCTTGAAATAGGATCTTTTCACCCACATATACCTCTTTTATCACCAAAATAGGACAGTTTCTTCTAGAAATGCCACATTTCTCCCAAATATATCATATCTTCTCCAAGAAATACCAGGTTTCCCCCTTCAAATAGGACCTTTTCACCCACAAATACCTGTTTGATCCTCAAAATAGGACAGTTTCTTCCAGAAAGGCCACATTTCTCCCAAATATATCACATCTTCTCCAAGAAATACCAGCTTTCCCCCTTGAAATAGGAACTTTTCTCCCACAAATACCTCTTTTATCCCCAAAATAGGACATTTTCTGCCAGAAAGGCCAGATTTCTCCCAAATATATCACATCTTCTCCAAGAAATACCAGCTTTCCCCCTTCAAATAGGACCTTTTCACCCACTAATACCTCTTTTATCCCCAAAAGAGGACAGTTTCTTCCAGAAATGACACATTTCTCCCAAATATATCACATCTTCTCCACGAAATACCAGATTTCCCCCTTCAAATAGGAACATTTCTCCCACAAATACCTCTTTTATCCCCAAAAGAGGACAGTTTCTTCCAGAAAGGCCATATTTCTCCCAAATGTATCACATCTTCTCCAAGAAATACCAGGTTTCCCCCTTCAAATAGGAACTTTTCTCCCACAAATACCTCTTTTATCCCCAAAAGAGGACAGTTTCTTCCAGAAAGGCCATATTTCTCCCAAATGTATCACATCTTCTCCAAGAAATACCAGCTTTTCCCCTTCAAATAGGAACTTCTCTCCCACAAATACCTCTTTTATCCCCAAAAGTGGACAGTTTCTTCCAGACATGCCACATTTCTCCCAAATAGATCACATCTCCTGCAAGAAATAACTGCTTTCCCCCTTCAAATAGGAACTTTTCTCCCACAAATACCTCTTTTATCCCCAAAAGAGGACAGTTTCTTCCAGAAATGCCACATTTCTCCCAAATAGATCACATCTTCTCCAAGAAATACCAGGTTTCCCCCTTCAAGTAGGACCTTTTCACCCACAAATACCTCTTTTATCCCCAAAACTGGACAGATTCTTCCAGACATGCCACATTTCTCCCAAATATATCACATCTTCTCCAAGAAATACCAGCTTCCCCCTTGAAATAGGAACTTTTATCACACAAATACCTCTCTTATCCCCAAAAGAGGACATTTTCTTCCAGACATGCCAGATTTCTCCAAAATATATCACATCTACTCCAAGAAATACCAGGTTTCCCCCTTCAAATAGGACATTTTCACCCACAAATACCTCTTTTATCCCAAAAGAGGACAGTTTTCGCCAGAATGGCCAGATTTCTCCCAAATATATCACATCATCTCCAAGAAATACCAGGTTTCACCCTTCAAATAGGACCTTATAACCCACAAATACCTCTTTTATCCCCTAAATAGGACAGTTTCTTCCGAACTTGCCACATTTCTCCCAAATATATCACATCTTCTCCAAGAAATACCAGCTTTCCCCCTTCAAATAGGACCTTTTCACCCACAAATACCTCTTTTATCCCCAAAAGAGGACAGTTTCTTCCGAACATGCCACATTTCTCCCAAATATATCACATCTTATCCAAGAAATACCACGTTTCCCCATTCAAATAGGAGCTTTTCTCCCACAAATACCTCTATTATCCCCAAAAGAGGACAGTTTCTTCCAGAAAGGCCACTTTTCTCCCAAATATATCACATCTTCTCCAAGAAATACCACGTTTCCCCCTTCAAATAGGACCTTCTCACCCACAAATACCTCTTTTATCCCCAAAAGAGGACAGTTTCTTCCAGAAATGCCACATTTCTCCCAAATAGATCACATCTTCTCCAAGAAATACCAGGTTTTCCCCAGGAAATAGGACCTTTTCAGCCACAAATCCCTGTTCTATCCCCAAAATAGGACATTTTCTTCCAGAAATGCCACATTTCCCCCAAATATATCACATCTTCTCCAAGAAATTCCAGGTTTCTTCCTGAAATAGGAACTTTTCTCCCACAAATACCACCATTCTCCCCCCAGTTAGGACATTTTCTTCCAGACATGCCAGATTTCTCCCAAATATATCACATCTTCTCCAAGAAATACCAGGTTTCCCCCTTCAAATTGGACCTTATCACCCACAAATACCTCATTTATCCCCAAAATAGGACAGTTTCTTCCAGACATGCCACATTTCTCCCAAATAGATCACATCTTCTCCAAGAAATACCAGCTTTCCCCCTTCAAATAGGAACTTTTCTCCCACAAATACCTCTTTTATCCCAAAAGAGGACAGTTTCTGCCAGAAAGGCCACATTTCTCCCAAATAGATCACATCTTCTCCAAGAAATACCAGCTTTCCCCCTTCAAATAGGACCTTTTCTCCCACAAATACCTCTTTTATCCCCAAAAGAGGACAGTTTCTTCCAGAAATGCCACATTTCTCCCAAATATATCACATCTTCTCCAAGAAATACCACGATTCCTCCTGAGATAGGACCTTCTCATCTACAACCAGCAGCCTTCTCCCCAAAAATAGGACAGTTTCTTCCAGAAAGGCCAGATTTCTCCCAAATATATCACATCTTCTCCAAGAAATACCAGGTTTCCCCCTTCAAATAGGACCTTTTCACCCACAAATACCTCTTTTATCCCCAAAAGAGGACATTTTCTGCCAGAAAGGCCAGATTTCTACCAAATATATCACATCTTCTCCAAGAAATACCAGGTTTCCCCCTTCAAATAGGAACTTTTCACCCACAAATACCTGTTTGATCCCCAAAAGAGGACAGTTTCTGCCAGAAATGCCACATTTCTCCCAAATATATCACATCTTCTCCAAGAAATACCAGGTTTCCCCCTTCAAATAGGACCTTTTCACCCACAAATACCTGTTTTATCCCCAAAATAGGACGGTTTCTGACAGAAATGCCAAATTTTCCCCAAATATATCACATCTTCTCCAAGAAATACCAAGTTTCCCCCTTCAAATAGGAATTTTTCACCCACAAATACCTGTTTGATCCCCAAAATAGGACAGTTTCTGCCAGAAATGCCACATTTCTCCCAAATGTATCACATCTCCTCCAAGAAATACCAGCTTTCCCCCTTCAAATAGGACCTTTTCACCCACATATACCTCTTTTATCACCAAATTAGGACAGTTTCTTCTAGAAATGCCACATTTCTCCCAAATATATCACATCTTCTCCAAGAAATACCAGCTTTCCCCCTTCAAATAGGACCTTTTCACCCACAAATACCTGTTTGATCCTCAAAATAGGACAGTTTCTTCCAGAAATGCCACATTTCTCCCTAATAGATCACATCTTCTCCAAGAAATACCAGGGTTCCCCCTTCAAATAGCACCTTTTCACCCACAAATACCTCTTTTATCCCCAAAAGAGGACAGTTTCTTCCAGAAAGGCCAGATTTCTCCCAAATATATCACATCTTCTCCAAGAAATACCAGCTTTCCCCCTTCAAATAGGAACTTTTCACCCACAAATACCTCTTTTATCCCCAAAAGAGGACAGTTTCTGCCAGAAAGGCCACATTTCTCCCAAATATATCACATCTTCTCCTAGAAATACCAGGGTTCCCCTTCAAATAGGACCTTTTCACCCACAAATACCTCTTTTATCCCCAAAAGAGGACAGTTTCTTCCAGAAAGGCCACATTTCTCCCAAATATATCACATCTTCTCCAAGAAATACCAGGGTTCCCCCTTCAAATAGGAACTTTTCACCCACAAATACCTCTTTTATCCCCAAAATAGGACAGTTTTTTCCAGAAATGCCACATTTCTCCCAAATAGATCACATCTTCTCCAAGAAATACCAGCTTTCCCCCTGGAAATAGGACCTTTTCACCCACATATACCTCTTTTATCACCAAAATAGGACAGTTTCTTCTAGAAATGCCACATTTCTCCCAAATATATCACATCTTCTCCAAGAAATACCAGGATTCCCCCTTCAAATAGGACCTTTTCACCCACAAATACCTCTTTTATCCCCAAAATAAGACATTTTCTTCCAGAAAGGCCACATTTCTCCCAAATAGATCACATCTTCTCCAAGAAATACCAGATTTCCCCCTGGAAATAGGAACTTTTCACCCACAAATACCTGTTTTACCCCCAAAAGAGGACAGTTTCTTCCAGAAAGGCCACATTTCTCCCAAATATATCACATCTTCTCCAAGAAATACCAGGATTCTTCCTGAAATAGTACCTTTTCTCCCACAAACACCACCATTCTCCCCCCAGTTAGGACATTTTCTTCCAGACATGCCAGATTTCTCCCAAATATATCACATCTTCTCCAAGAAATACCAGGTTTCCCCTTGAATTAGGACCTTCTCACCCACAAATTCCACTTTTATCCCCAAAAGAGGACAGTTTCTTCCAGACATGCCACATTTCTCCCAAATATATCACATCTCCTGCAAGAAATACCACGATTCCTCCTGAAATAGGACCTTCTCTCCCACAAATACCTGTTTTATCACACAATTTGGACAGTTTCTGCCAGAAAG